>LR738714.1:20347327-20384844 GCA_902687465.1 Secale cereale | reverse complement strand
GGGGGGCGCCTGGGCCCCCCGAAGCTTCCCCGATGCTCCCCTTTGGCATATATTTAAAGCGTCCTCCGAAACCCTCAGAACAGGAACTCTTTTTGCGATCCCATCTCTGTTCCGCCGCCGCCGCCGCTTCCAAGATCGGGAGCACCAGGAGAACTCTTCCCGGCACCCTGCCGGAGGGGAGGATCACCACCGGGAGCTTCTCCACCACCATGGACGCCTCCCGGATGACTCGTGAGTAGTCTCCCTTGGACCATGAATCCATGACCAGTAGCTATGTGATGTTCTCCTCCCGTTCTTGTGCTTCACTAATTAGTCCTCGTGAGCTGCCCTACATGATCGAGGCACATATGTAATCCTTATGCTGTTGCTATGTTGAGTTTGCTGGGATCCGATGGATTATGGGATTATGTTCAGATTGATCTTGAGTAATATATTTGATCTACCTCTTTTATATTTATGTTCATAAGTAATTATTGCATGTTCTCTGTTGTTATTTATTGCTTTGGCCAAGTAATACGTAGTGACTCCAAGAGGGAACGTTATGCTCGATTGTGGGTTCATGCCCCTCGATGACTAGCTTGAGTGACAGAAACATGAGTCTAGGGGATGTGTTGTTGCCACAAGGGGGAAAACAACGGTGCTTGTGCCCGCGGGTGCAAGGATTGTTTACTTTACGCAAAGTTCTTTTAATGCAGTTGTCTGTTGCATTGAGTTTACACTATGGGTGGGACTCGCAACTTAATACCAGCAAGATGTTCTGGATAGATATCTCAAGGTGGATGATTAGTAGTAGATATTTATGGATTTCGGTCTACTTATTTTGGCGTACCGCCCATGCTTTGAACCTCAACCTTTCTGCAATGTAATCAGCATTGGTTTGCGTTCGTGGTCCTGTCAATTGCCCAGCTGTAATTTGTTTACCTCACATAGCTGTTTTATCGTCTTTTGGGAGAGAGACATCACTAGTGAACATCATGAGACTCCGGTCCATATTACCATCATTGATCACATCCGCTATTTACTTACTATTGCAAAACATTATCTATCACTACTATCATTTGCTTTTAACCCTTTGTGAACTACAAGGCCGGAGGGATTGACAACCTCTCTGTACTCGTTGGGAGCAAAGTTATTTGTATCTGTGTGCAGGTCCACGTTGATTGCTAATTTGCGCCGTTAGCAGTTGACACCTACTTGTTGAACCTAGGAGTCTCTGGGGATTCGATCCTTGGCATCTTTGCTAAGGGAAAACACTTCTACATACTGCATCTTACACCTTCCACTTGGGGTAACGAACGAGGGGTTCGAGGCCCATCAAGGAGTATTTTCTGGCGCCGTTGCCGGGGACTCCACTCTTCAGGATAGGGGAGTTGCACGCTATCTTTTACCTTTGTTTTTAGTCTTGTTAGTTTACCTTTCAGTTTTTGCTTTAGTACCTTTTATCGAAAATCACAAAAATAGTTATCTTGCTTGCTTGCTACTATGGGTTCCACCGAGAACACCAAGTTGTGTGACTTCACTAGTCACAACAACGATGACTTTATCAGCACACCTATCACTACACCTGCCACTTCAGCACCTTCATATGAAATTAAACCTGCTTTACTGAACTTAGTCATGAAAGATCAATTCTCCGGTGCTGGAGATGATGCTGCTTTACACTTGAACAACTTTGTTGAACTTTGTGATATGCAAAAGTACCAAGAAATAGATGGTAATATTGTTAAGCTTAAGCTTTTTCCTTTCTCCTTGAGAGGAGGAGCTAAAATTTGGTTTCAGTCTTTGCCTAGAAATAGCATAGATTCATGGGACAAGTGCAAAGATGCTTTTATTGGAAAATACTATCCACCTGCTAAAATTATCCAACTTAGAAGTAACATAATGAATTTTAAACAATTAGATAATGAACACGTTGCCCAAGCTTGGGAACGTATGAAATCTCTTATCAAGAACTGCCCTACTCACGGTTTGACTACTTGGATGGTTATCCAAACTTTTTATGCAGGCTTGAACTTTACCTCACGGAACTTGTTAGATTCGGACGCGGGAGGAACTTTTATGTCAACTACACTTGGTGCTGCCACAAAGCTTCTCGATGAGATGATGACCAACTATTCCCAATGGCACACCGAACGCGCTCCAACAGGTAGGAAGGTAAACTCTGTTGAGGAGATTTCCTCCTTAAATGAAAAAGTTGACTTGATCATGTCTCTACTTTTGAAGCAATCTACTGTTGATCCTCGTGATGTTCCTTGAAATTCTTTGATTGCTCAAGAACAAGTAGATGTGAATTTTATCTCTAGAAACAATTTTAACAACAATGCTTATAGGAGTAACTTTGGTAACAATCCTAGATGTTCCCCTCTAATTATGGAAACAACAATGCTTATCCTAGTACCAAGAACTCCACTACTGAACTAGAGATTATGCTTAAAGATTTCATCACTACCCAAAAAGCCTTTAATAAGAGTGTAGAAGAAAAACTACATAAACTAGATGATCTTTCTTTTAAGGTAGACCATTTAGCCAATGAGGTAAAATTGCTAAAAATTGAAACTTCTCCTCTTAAGGAGAGGGAAGTCATTCCTATTAATGCTACTCAAGTGCAAATTGATGAAAATATTAGGATGATGGCTAAACTTAAAGAAAGATGTGCTAGAGAAAGGGAGAAAGAAGATAGAATTAAGAGCCTTCCTACCCACCACACTGTTGCTACTATCAAAGTTGTTGAGGATATCCAAACTCTTAGCACCCAATGTACTCCTGGTCCCAATGGACCTATTAATTGTGATGCTATGACTATAGAAACTACCAAACATGTGAACCTAAATGACACCACTACCACTTTACTTGATGCTCGTGACCTTGATTTTGATAATTGCACTCTTACCAAAGTTATTGATTTCCTTCACAAGATGTCTAGAGACCCCCGCACTAGCACGCTTAATCTTGCCTTCACAGAGCATATCACTAATGCTCTCGTCAAAGCTAGGGAGGAGAAACTTAGAGTGGAAGCCTCCATACCTAGAAAGCTAGAAGATGGTTGGGATCCTATGATAAAAATTAAATTGAATGACTTCTCTTGTTATGCATTATGTGATGTTGGAGCTAGTACCTCTGTTATGCCCAAAAGAATATATGATATGCTTCAATTGAAACCTTATGATTCTTGTTCTTTTGGTGTTCGTCTCGTTGATTCTTCCATAAAGAAACCTTTGGGGAGGATCGACGATGTTCTTATTGTTGTTAATGATAATTATGTTCCCGTTGATTTCACTATTATGGATATTGAATGTGATCCTTCATGTCCAATTATTTTGGGACGTCCCTTTTTACGCACCGTTGGTGCTATCATTGACATGAAATAGGGTAATATAAAATTTCAGTTTCCTCTCAAGAAAGGGATGGAACACTTCCCTCGAAAGAAGATCAAGTTACCTTTTGAGTCCGTTGTACGGGCTAGCTATTCTTTTACTCTTGACAAAACTTGATCTATATGCATTATGCCTAGCTTAAAGGCATAAAAGAAAGCGCGTTTGGGAGGCAGCCCACATGAATATTTGTTTTTGCTTTTGTTGTGTCTTGATGTTGTTTACTGCTGTAGCATCATCATTGTATCTTTGCTTTTCATATTTGTGCCAAGTATAGCCTCTGATTGCTAGAAAGTTCAAAAGTTGTGAGGTGCTGTCCAGAAAACAGATTCTGTCCTTTGATAGAAAAATTCGTATAAAATCACCAGATCATCTTTTTGGTCTGAATTTTTTCGACAGCATTCTCTATATAATTGTCTTTCGTGCGTCTGTTCTGAGTTTTTATATTTGAGTTGCAGAAGTATCCCGAACAGATCAATTACTACCTGCTGTTCTGTTTTTCACAGATTCTGTCATGTTTTGCCTTTCCTTCATTTTGCAAGTCAAGAGCTTGCTTTTTCTTTGCAAAAACCTTTTGGCAATCTTGAGAAACAGTACAACTTCAAGAATATCTTTATTTCCAGCAAGGTATAATTATTTTATTAAGGGTACTAACCTCGCTAATCAGATTATGATGAGTTATGTATGAAGGGAGTTTTCAAGTGTGCGAGGGAAGATGATAAAAAGATTCAGGAGTGTCAAGCGCTCAAGCTTGGGGATGCCCCTGTGCACCCCCAAGAAATATTCAAGGAGACTCAAGCGTCTAAGCTTGGGGATGCCCCCGTGCATCCCCTTCTCCATCAACATTATTAGTTCGTCTTTCGTTTCGCTATATTTTTATCACTTCATGTGTTATGTGCTATGCTTGGAGCGTCTTGCTTTTAGTTTTCTTTTTAGTTTTTCATAACGAGTCGGAACTCAGCATTCTTTATGTGGGAGAGAAACACGCTCCACTTCTACCTAGAACATAACATAGAATTTTCATGTCTATCTTTGCTGTGTGTGTTCTTTGTCTTTTAATAGCTACTATCATGCTCTGCTCTTAGTATTCATGCTTATCTTTTCAAAGAGCTTTTGTTTAGTTGGTTGCTTGAACTCTCTTTAATTATCATGCTCACCTTATTAAGAGAGTTTGCTTCCGTTGCATTGGTTAATATGTCTATGATAAAGATGCTACATGCATAATGGTGCTTAGTAGTTCAGGTTTCTTATGGTTAGTCTCAAGTAGCTGGGGGATTCCCAATGTGTTATTGGAGTACCGACTTGATTTGTTTGCCTATGATATGGTATAGTTTAGTAATATCTTCCTTCGAGAATTTATTTTGATTGACTTGGCGTATGCTCACGCATATTTAAGACTGTAAAGAAAGTCTGTCAAGCCTTGATGATCTTTTATTTCTGAGTAGCGATATAACTTCCATGCCTGATTCCATATTGCTTTGTCGCTCTGCATGAGTATGACCGTCATTGCTCTCTTAGTTGGTCGCTCCCAGTCTTTTGCTAACCTCCACCTGTACTAAGCAGACTAACCTTGCAATACATAGCTCATGGGAAAGTAGCTTAAAAACTATTGTGGTAAAGAATATATTGCTTATGTATCTTATTTCTTATAAGTTGCTTGCTGAGCGGTAACCATGTTTCTGGGGACGCCATCAACTGTCACACTTTTGTTGAATATCATGTGAGTTGCTATGCATGTTCGTCTTGTCTGAAGTAAGGGTGATTTGCCATGGGTTGAATGAGTATGCATATTGTTAGAGAAGAACATTGGGCCGCCAACCAAAGCCATGCATCATGGTGGAAGTTTTAGCTTGGACATTAATCCTCAATCTCTTATGAGAATATGATTATGCATTAAAGAGGAGTCCATCATCTATTTTCTATGTTGTCCCGGTATGGATGTCCTCAAGTTGAGATCTATCAAAAACGAGAAATCAAATGCGATTTATCTCCTTGGACCTTTGTACAGGTGGCATAGAGGTACCCCTTTGTGACACTTGCTTGAAACATATGTAATGCAATGATAACCCATGGAAATCCGAGCTAATTAGGACAAGGTGCGAGCACTATTGGTATTCGATGCATGAGGCTTGCAACTTATAGGATGTCTTATACATGACACATATGAAGTACTACTACCGTTGACAAAATTGCTTCCAAGTTTTCAAAATAAAAAGCTCTAGCACTTAACCATTCTTTTACTTTTATGAGTCTCCACTTTCTTTTAAAAGCACCAACTACTGAGAGCATGATCGTCATTCTGAGTGTAATGTGCATTGTCCCAAAGTAGCATTGTCTTTTGCATGATTGTGATATCGTTTATTTTGAAATCATTGTATCTAGTCATCACTTAAACCTTGAAGGCGCCCCTGCATTTATGTCTTGCTTCACTAAAGGGGGCAAGCTAGATATCACTTTATCATATTTGCACATCATGTTCATTGCAAATCTTTTTGATGTTTCAGTTTCATGTTGTAAAACTTTCAGTCATTTGTGATTTTCTCATGAGGCAACTTAATTACTATAGAATCATTGTCTCAGTAAGCTTTTGTCATATGACTATGAATAAGTCCTATATGGTTAATAGCATGTCACCACAGAAATTATTATTGTTATCATTTACCTACTCGAGGACGAGCAGGAATTAAGCTTGGGGATGTTGATACATCCAAAACGTATCTATAATTTATGCTTGCTCCATGCCACTTTTGGGTGATATTGCTATGATATTCATACACTTCCATACACTTTTGATCATATTTGGACTAACTTACTAATCCAGTGCACCCCAGTGCCAGTTTCTGTTTTCGGCTGTTTTTGTATTTCAGGTTTTCACGTTACGAGAACTGCCAGGAAAAATCCAGAAAAATTATATAAAAAATCAGCTTTCCGGAAACTACCGTGCATCCGAAGGGCAGCCGGGGGGAGGGGACACCAGGGCTCCAGGCGCCCTGGCGGCGCGCCCCCCCTGGGCCGCGCCGGGGGGGCGCCTGGGCCCCCCGAAGCTTCCCCGATGCTCCCCTTTGGCATATATTTAAAGCATCCTCCGAAACCCTTAGAACAGGAACTCTTTTCGCGATCCCATCTCTGTTCCGCCGCCGCCGCCGCTTCCAAGATCGGGAGCACCAGGAGAACTCTTCCCGGCACCCTGCCGGAGGGGAGGATCACCACCGGGAGCTTCTCCACCACCATGGACGCCTCCCGGATGACTCGTGAGTAGTCTCCCTTGGACCATGAGTCCATGACCAGTAGCTATGTGATGTTCTCCTCCCGTTCTTGTGCTTCACTAATTAGTCCTTGTGAGCTGCCCTACATGATCGAGGCACATATGTAATCCTTATGCTGTTGCTATGTTGAGTTTGCTGGGATCCGATGGATTATGGGATTATGTTCAGATTGATCTTGAGTAATATATTTGATCTACCTCTTTTATATTTATGTTCATAAGTAATTCTTGCATGTTCTCCGTTGTTATTTATTGCTTTGGCCAAGTAATACGTAGTGACTCCAAGAGGGAACGTTATGCTCGATTGTGGGTTCATGCCCCTCGATGACTAGCTTGAGTGACAGAAACATGAGTCTAGGGGATGTGCTGTTGCCACAAGGGGGAAAACAACGGTGCTTGTGCCCGCGGGTGCAAGGATTGTTTACTTTACGCAAAGTTCTTTTAATGCAGTTGTCTGTTGCATTGAGTTTACACTATGGGTGTGACTCGCAACTTAATACCAGCGAGATGTTCTGGATAGATATCTCAAGGTGGATGATTAGTAGTAGATATTGATGGATTTCGGTCTACTTATTTTGGCGTACCGCCCATGCTTTGAACCTCAACCTTTCTGCAATGTAATCAGCATTGGTTTGCGTTCGTGGTCCTGTCAATTGCCCAGCTGTAATTTGTTTACCTCACATAGCTGTTTTATCGTCTTTTGGGAGAGATACGTCACTAGTGAACATCATGAGACTCCGGTCCATATTACCATCATTGATCACATCCGCTATTTACTTTTCGCTATTTACTTACTATTGCAAAACATTATCTATCACTACTATCATTTGCTTTTAACCCTTTGTGAACTACAAGGCCGGAGGGATTGACAACCTCTCTGTACTCGTTGGGAGCAAAGTTATTTGTATCTGTGTGCAGGTCCACGTTGATTGCTAATTTGCGCCGTTAGCAGTTGACACCTACTTGTTGAACCTAGGAGTCTCTGGGGATTCGATCCTTGGCATCTTTGCTAAGGGAAAACACTTCTACATACTGCATCTTACACCTTCCACTTGGGGTAACCAACGAGGGGTTCGAGGCCCATCATCCATCTATGGACTGGTGCAAGCATCTCGGAATTGAAATATACACTTTGATGAGGTGATCAAAGCATATGGTTTTATACAGACTTACGGTGAAGCCTATATTCACAAGAAAGTGTGTGGGAGCTCTGTAGCATTTCTACTATTATATGTGGATGACATATTATTGATTGGAAATGATGTAGAATTTCTGGATTGCATAAAAGGATGCTTGAATAAGATTTTTTTCAATGGAAGACCTCGGTGAAGTTGTTTATATATTGGGCATCAAGATATATAGAGATAGATCAAGACACCTGATAAGACTTTCACATGGCACATACCTTGACATGATTTTGAAGGAGCTCAAAATGCAGCAGCCAAATAAGGAGTTATTGCCTGAGTTGTGAGGTATGAAGTTGAGTAAGACTCAAAGCCCGACCACAGTGGAAGATAGAGAAAGAATGAAAGTCATTTCCTATGCCTCAGCCATAGGTTCTATAAAGCATGACATGTTGTATACCACACCTGATGTGTGCCTTGCTACGTGACTGGCAAGGGGGTACAGGAGTGATCCAGGAGTGGATCACTGGACAACGGTCAAAAAATATCCTTAGAGGAATAAGGAAATGTTTCTCGATTATGGGGGTGATAAAGAGTTCGTCGTAAGGGTTACGTCGATGCAAGCTTTGACACTGATCCAGATGACTCTACGTCTCAATTTGAGTATGTATTGAATGTGTGAGCAGTTAGCTAGAGTAGCTCTATGCTGAGCATTGTAGACATAGAAATTTGCAAAGTACGCACATATCTGAATGTTGCAGACTTGTTGACTAAAACCTCTCTCACAATCAAAACATGATCATACCTTAGAACTCTTTGGGTGTTAATCACATGGTGATGTGAACTAGATTATTGACTCTAGTAAACTCTTTGGGTGTAATCACATGGAAATGTGAACTAGATTATTGACTCTAGTAAACTCTTTGGGTGTTAATCACATGGCTATGTGAACTAGATTATTGACTCTAGTAAACTCTTTGGGTGTTAATCACATGGCGATGTGAACTATGGGTGTTAATCACATGGCGATGTGAACTAGATTATTGACTCTAGTGCAAGTGGGAGACTGGTGGAAATATGCCCTAAAGGCAATAATAAAGTGTTATTATTTTATATTTCCTTATTCATGATAAAGGTTGATTATTCATGCTAAAATTGTATTGACAGGAGACTTAAATACATGTGTGAATACATAAACAAATACCATGTCCCTAGTAAGCCTCTACTAGACTAGCTCGTTGATCAAAGATGGTTAACGTTTCCTAACCATAGACATGAGTGGTCATTTGATAACTGGATCACATCATTAGGAGAATGATGTAATGGACATGACCCATCCATTAGCTTAGCATGTGATCGCTCAATTTATTGCTACTGATTTCTTGTCTGTCAAATACATGTTCCTTCGACCATGATATCATGCAACTCCCAGATACCGGAGGAATACGTTGTGTGCTATCAAACGTCACAACGTAATTAGGTGATCATAAAGATGCTCTAGAGTAATCTCCAAAGGTGCATGTTGAGTTGGCATGGTTCAAGATTGGAATTTTTCACTCCAAGTATCAGAGAAGTATCCCTGGGCCCTCTCGGTAATATACATTCATACGTCCAAAACGTATCTATAATTTCTGCTTGCTCCATGCCTCTTTTGGGTGATATTGCTATGTTATTTATACACTTCCATACACTTTTGATCATATTTGGACTAACCTATTAACTCAGTGCACCCCAGTGCCAGTTTCTGTTTTCGGCTGTTTTTGTATTTCAGGTTTTCACATTACGAGAACTGCCAGAAAAAATCCAGAAAAATTATATAAAAAATCAGCGTTCCGGAAGCTTCCATGCAGCCAAAGTAGGGCCGGAGGGGACCCACAGGGGCTCCAGGCGGCCTGCCCACGCGGCCCCCCTGGCCGCGCCGGGGGGGCGCCTGGGCACCCCTGACCCCCTCTGATGCCCCCCTTTGGCATATATTTACACCGTGTCGCGGAAACCCTGATTCCAGACCCCTTTTCTCCAGACGCGATTCCGATCTCCGCCGTCATCGCCATCAAGCTTCGGGGGACCAGAATTCCTGCGCCGGCACCCTGCCGGGACGGGGAAGTGCCCCCGGATTCATCTCCATCGACGTTGCTTCCTCCCTCCATGATGCGGGAGTAGTTCCTCCTCGGGGCTGAGGTTCTTACCAGTAGCTATGTGGTCAATTCTCTCTCCCATGATGTGATCTTCGTTGTGATCATAGGCTATGTTAATCTAGGGTGATCCCATGATATTTCCCCTTCCTCTATGTATTGGATTGATGTACTCACTTGTCTTTATCTAGTATAATCCCCGAGACCAAGGTGACAGCGGTCTATTGGACATGGATTAGAACAATATTTTCATGAGTGATTTCCTCTATTGTGTGTTGATTGAAGATTGAGAGTCTCTTGGTGCTTGTCTTTGACTATCCTTTAGATATGTTGTGGTGATTGTGGGACTCTCTTTGGATGGCCGCGGTGACATTGGGAAATCCTTAGATTGAGAACTACGAACTTTGAGGTGTGCTTTTGTAGCCCTACATAATTCTCGTCCTCTCTTGACCACGAAGGAATGACCTCCGAGTGCGTCCCCTTTGCATGTTTTATGGGAAATATCATGTGCTTCGATTATGTTAATGTTGTTGGGAGTTACCACTAGTGAAAGTATGAAGCCTAGGCCTTGTTTCCACCATTGCAATACCATTTGTGCTCACGTTTACCACTTGTTTGCTTGTTGCACTTTTTATTACAGATTTATATTACTTTGTTTTGCCATCCATATCACTTGCCATTTAACATCTCTTCGCCGAACTAGTGCACCTATACATCTAACAAGTGTATTAGGTGTGTTGGGGACACAAGAGACTTCTTGTATCTTAGTTGCAGGGTTGCTTGAGAGAGACCATCTTCAACCTCTACTTCACTGAGTTCGATAAACCTTAGGTCATCCACTTGAGGGAAATTGCTGCTGTCCTACAAACCTCTGCGCTTGGAGGCCCAACATAGTCTACAAGAGTAGAAGCGTGTGTAGACATCAAGCTATTTCTGGCGCCGTTGCCGGGGAGGTGAGCGCTTGAAGGTATATCTTTAGATCTTGCAATTAAATCTTTTTGTTCCTTGTTTTTATTTCACTAGTTATGCTTATGGACAACCTTGCTATTGGATCGTTGCTTGCGGGAAGACGCCCCACACCTGTGGTGGTTGCTCCTCCCCCTACTGAAATTGTGCCCTATAAAATACCAGCTGGTATTATCGATTATGTTTTGGCTGATCGTTATGCAGGAGACAGACATCCCGGTGAACACTTGCTATATCTGTCACAACTATGTTCATTATTTAAGCTTGCAGGTGTATCAAGGGAGTTTGTCATGAGGAAATTATTTGCCTTGTCACTGAAAGTAAAAGCATTGGAATGGTATAGGCTACTAAATGACTCTCACCTGCTGGAGTGGGAAGAGATCCAGTCTCTCTTTTACTCCAAGTTTTATCCTCTTCATGAAGTCCATGAGAATAGGAATTATGTTTATAATTTTTATCCTCATGACGGAGAGAGCATAGCTCAAGCTTGGGGGAGACTGAAAACGTTAATGCTAAAATGTCCTAACCATGGGCTCCCCAAAGATATGATTATTACTAATTTCTATGCGAGGCTTTCTCGACAGGATAAAGATTTGCTCGACGCTTCCTCTATGGGTTCTTTCACAAACAAAAAGATTGATGCTAAATGGGAACTCCCTGAAAGAATTCAACGCAACACTGAAGATTGGGAGATCGACAAAGGTAAAGAGTCAGGTATAATTTATGAGTATGATTGCCTTAAGTCCTTTGTTGAAACTACAAGTTTTAATAAGTTTAGTGCTAAGTTTGGGCTTGATTCTCAACTCCTTGTTGATTTCCTCAAATCTTTTGCTTCACATCTTAATATGCCAAAGGAGGATTGGATCAAGTATCATAAACCTTTTAAAGAGACTTGCAAAGAAAATGAAATTGTTCATGATGATTGCAACATGCATGATCCAATTCCTAAAAATGAAGTTTTATATAAGCATGTTAATTTTTGTGGAGTGGATAGACCTTGTGAAAGGCCTATGATTGAAGAAGAGAAGTATTGTAAGCAACATAAGCATGAAAGAACAATCACTTGGGTCAGAGATTTAAATGAAATTGCTAGAGAATTGTGTGACCTTTATCCTTTTACTTGTGAACTTTGCCGTATAGAGGGTCACTTTAATTTTCAATGCATGAACTTTCAAAACATAACTGTTAACCGGTTGTGTGATAACATGATCACCTCTGATCTTTATGATGAGCTTATGTTATTTTTGATGTGTGAAGAGTTATCAGAAAAGACTTCTTGGCTGGATGATAATGCCATAGGAATAAAAAACACTTTGCAAAATTTCCATCTCTATTGTGTTGTTAATTGCCATGAAAATGATTACATAAGTAAGATTAGAAAGGAGGGAACTTTACCAAAGTATAAAAATGTCTCTTATATTTCTGCTAATAAAAAGGAGAGTTTCTCCCAAGTTTCCCCTATTGTTTCTAATGATAAACCAGGATATGTGGAGAAGCTTCATCTCCAACCACTCCCTCCTAAGGTGAAGAAAAAGAAAAAGAAGAGGAGGAGGAAGAGGAGCAAGAAGGAAGAAGAATGGGTATCAACCTGGCCTGAGCATATTCCTCCCATCAACTTTTATCCTAACGGTTGTAAGTTTAAAGAAGAAGGTGAAGTTTATTGCCTTAATTATCATCTTGATGATACGTCCGTAGGAACTATTGAAGATGATTTTGATTATGACATGCATGTTACTTATTGTGATTGGGAAAATGATGATAATGCTACTTATGATCTTGAAAATCTTTTTGGTACCAACTCTGAAAGTGAAGATATGGGAAGCTCTAAGCTTGGGGATGATAGGATTGCAAATCCTTTACCCACTAGTGATGTGATAATTGATAATTCTCTTGCTAGTAAGAATAAAGACAACATGTTTACAAATATAGTTGCTAGCAATGATAATGCTCTTCTCTACCATGATGATGTTATAACTCCAATCTATAGTGATTATGAAGGTACCTATGACATAAGGAGAAATTATCCTTATGAAACTTGTCATAATCATGGAGGGAATTACTCCCTTGTTGAACACCACCCTCCTAATATACAATTAATCTATAGTGTTCAAGTTGTTTATGATAGTCCTACTCCCACTATTAGCAATGAGAAAGATTATGCTTATGTGGAGAGTGAGAGTACCTTTTTGCATGTGGATCATGGTAACAATGATTTATGTGATGCTTATATTGTTGAGTTTATCCATGATGCCACTGAAATTTATAATGAGAGAGGGAGACTTGGTTCTAAATATCATAATAATAAGAAGTTTCCTCTCTTTATGGTGAATATTTTGAAGTTATGCTTGTTTTGCCTTCCTATGCTAGTTGCTTTGTGCTTCAATGAATTATTCTATTGCAATATTCCTATGCATAGGAAGCATGTTAGGCTTAAATGTGTTTGGTATTTGCTTCTTGATGCTCTCTTTTGTTCTTCAACTCTTATTCCTACGAGAGCATCATTAAAGTCTTATGCCTAGCTTAAAGGCATAAAAGAAAGCGCTTTTGGGAGGCAGCCCACAATGAATAAAATTTTATTTTGCTTTTGTTGTGTCTTGATGTTGTTACTACAATAACATCATCATTGTATCTTTACTTTTCAGCTTTGTGCCAAGTTTAGCCTCTGATTGCAAGAAAGTTCAAAAGTTGTGACGTGCTGTCCAGGAAACAGATTCTGTCCTTGGATAGAAAAATTCGTATAAAATCACCAGATCATCTTTTTGGTCTGAATTTTTTCGACAGCGTGCTCTATATAATTGTCTTTCATGCGTCTGTCTTGAGTTGTTTTATTAGAGTTGCAGAAGTGCCCCGGAAAAATCATTTACTACCTGCTGTTCTGTTTTTCACAGATTCTGTCCTGTTTTGCATTTCCTTCATTTTGCAAACCTAGAGCTTGCTTTTTCTTTGCAAAAACCTTTTGGCAATCTTGAGAAACAGTAGAACTTCAAGAATATCTTTATTTCCAGCAAGGAACAATTATTTTATTATGGGTACTAACCTCGCTAATCAGATTATGATGAGTTATGTATGAAGGGAGTTTTCAAGTGTGCGAGGGAAGATGGTAAAATGATTCAGGAGTGTCAAACGCTCAAGCTTGGGGATGCCCCCATGCACCCCCAAGAAATATTCAAGGAGACTCAAGCGTCTAAGCTTGGGGATGCCCCCGTGCATCCCCTTCTCCATCAACATTATCAGTTCGTCCTTCGTTCCACTATATTTTAATCACTTCATGTGTTATGTGCTATGCTTGGAGCGTCTTGTTTTAGTTTTCCTTTTAGTTTTCTTTAGCTTTTCATAACCAGTTGGAACTCAGCTTTCTTTATGTGGGAGAGAAACACGCTCCACTTCTACCTAGAACATAACATAGAATTTGCATGTCTATCTTTGCTGTGTGTGTTCTTTGTCTTTAGTAGCTACTATCATGCTTAGCTCTTAACTTTCATGCTTATCTTTTTAAAGAGCTTTTGTTTAGTTGGTTGCTTGAACTCTCTTTAGTTATCATGTTTATCTTATTAAGAGAGTTTTCTTCCGTTGCATTGGTTGATATGTCTATGATAAAGATGCTACGTGCATAATGGCGCTTAGTAGTTCATGTTTTCTTATGGTTAGTCTCAAATAGCTGGGGGGTTCTCAATGTGTTATTGGAGTACCAACATGATTTGTTTGCCTATGATGTGGTATGGTTTAGTAATATCTTCCTTCAAAGAATTTATTTTGATTGACTTGGCGTATGCTCACGCATATTTAAGACTGTAAAGAAAGTCTGTCAAGCCTTGATGATCTTTTGTTTCTGAGTAGCGATATAACTTCCATGCCTGATTCAATGTTGCTTTGTCGCTCTGCATGATTATGACCGTCATTGCTCTCTTAGTTGGTCGCTCCCCGTCTTTTGCTAACCTTCGCCTGTACTAAGCGGACTGACTGCTTGTGCATCCACATCCTTTTAATCCAGTTATGCCATATGAGTCCACCATATCTTCCTACATGGTATTTACCTGCCATTCCTAACGGAGACTTGCATGTACCATCTCGAAATTATTCAAAGAAAAAGCATTCCTATTTTGTGCCTCTGTTTTAAGTTCATGAGGAAGTAGTAGTTAATTCATGATCTTTTTAAGTTGGACAAGCTTCACCCCGGGATTGCATGTATAATGTGCAAACCCATAATACGAGAAGGAACTGGCATTGAGTGCGCCCGGCTCAAAAAGATAATATAACAAACAAACCCTCCTTCACGCTTTGTTCATGAGAAATCAGAAAACTTTGGCAGTGATAAACAAAGGAGATTAAGAGGATGTGATCGTCCTCATTCGGGAGCCGTTTCTCGAAACTTGTCCATCTCAAGAAGTGATTGAGTTGTCTGCTAGCATTCGTTGACGAAACATGCATGATCTAAAAAAATTATTAGCTCTGTTTTAAAACCAAGAGCTCTGGTACATGTTTTGTCTTTGTTTCCGACTACGAGTTTTCAACCTTGCCAACAAAAGCCACGGTTCGAGAGTCTCCACCTTCTTTTAAAAGCACCAACTACTGAGAGCATGATTGTCATTCTGAGTGTAATGTGCATTGTCCCAAAGTAGCATTGTCTTTTGCATGATTGTGATATCGTTTATTTTGAAATCATTGTATCTAGTCATCACTTAAACCTTGGAGGTGCCCCTGCATTTATGTTTTGCTTCACTAAAGGGGGCAAGCTAGATATCACTTTATCATATTTGCACATCATGTTCATTACGAATCTATTTGATGTTTCAATATCATATTGTAAAACTTTCAGTTCTTTGTGATTTTCTCATGAGGCAACTTAATTACTATAGATTCATTGTCTCAGTAAGCTTTTGTCATATGACTATGAAAAAGTCCTATATGGTTAATAGCATGTCACCACAGAAATTTTTCTTGTTATCATTTACCTACTCGAGGACGAGCAGGAATTAAGCTTGGGGATGTTGATACGTCCAAAACGTATCTATAATTTCTGCTTGCTCCATGCCTCTTTTGGGTGATATTGCTATGTTATTTATACACTTCCATACACTTTTGATCATATTTGGACTAACCTATTAACTCAGTGCACCCCAGTGCCAGTTTCTGTTTTCGGCTGTTTTTGTATTTCAGGTTTTCACATTACGAGAACTGCCAGAAAAAATCCAGAAAAATTATATAAAAAATCAGCGTTCCGGAAGCTTCCATGCGGCCAAAGTAGGGCCAGAGGGGACCCACAGGGGCTCCAGGCGGCCTGCCCACGCGCCCCCTCCCCCTGGCCGCGCCGGGGGGCGCCTGGGCACCCCTGACCCCCTCGGATGCCCCCCTTTGGCATATATTTACACCGTGTCGCGGAAACCCTGATTCCAGACCCCTTTTCTCCAGACGCGATTCCGATCTCCTCCGCCATCGCCATCAAGCTTCGGGGGACCAGAATTCCTGCGCTGGCACCCTGCCGGGACGGGGAAGTGCCCTCGGATTCATCTCCATCGACGTTGCTTCCTCCCTCCATGATGCGGGAGTAGTTCCTCCTCGGGGCTGAGGTTCTTACCAGTAGCTATGTGGTCAATTCTCTCTCCCATGATGTGATCTTCGTTGTGATCATAGGCTATGTTAATCTAGGGTGATCCCATGATATTTCCCCTTCCTCTATGTATTGGATTGATGTACTCACTTGTCTTTATCTAGTATAATCCCCGAGACCAAGGTGACAGCGGTCTATTGGACATGGATTAGAACAATATTTTCATGAGTGATTTCCTCTCTTGTGTGTTGATTGAAGATTGAGAGTCTCTTGGTGCTTGTCTTTGACTATCCTTTAGATATGTTGTGGTGATTGTGGGACTCTCTTTGGATGGCCGCGGTGACATTGGGAAATCCTTAGATTGAGAAATACGAACTTTGAGGTGTGCTATTGTAGCCCTACATAATTCTTGTCCTCTCTTGACCACGAAGGAATGACCTCCGAGTTCGTCCCCTTTGCATGTTTTATGGGAAATATCATGTGATTCAATTATGTTAATGTTGTTGGGAGTTGCCACTAGTGAAAGTATGAAGCCTAGGCCTTGTTTCCACCATTGCAATACCATTTGTGCTCACGTTTACCACTTGTTTGCTTAGTGCACTTTTTATTACAGATTTATATTACTTTGTTTTGCCATCCATATCACTTGCCATTTAACATCTCTTCGCCGAACTAGTGCACCTATACATCTAACAAGTGTATTAGGTGTGTTGGGGACACAAGAGACTTCCTGTATCTTAGTTGCAGGGTTGCTTGAGAGAGACCATCTTCAACCTCTACTTCCCTGAGTTCGATAAACCTTAGGTCATCCACTTGAGGGAAATTGCTGCTGTCCTACAAACCTCTGCACTTGGAGGCCCAACATAGTCTACAAGAGTAGAAGCGTGTGTAGACATCACACATCATAAGAAGCCTTGGAAGCAAATGACTAATGAGTTAGTTATGAGATGATGTATTACGGAACGAGTAAAGAGACTCGCCATTAACGAGATTGAACTAGGTATGGAGATACCGACGATTGAATTTCGGGCAAGTAACATACCGACAGACAAAGGGATTACATATGTTGTCATAAGAGTTCAACCAATAAAGATCTTCGTAGAATATGTAGGAACCAATATGGGCGTCCAGGTTCCGCTATTGGTTATTAACCGGAGAGGCGACTCAGTCATATCTACACAGTTATTGAACCCGTAGGGTTCGCACGCTTAACGTTCATTGACGATATAGTGTTATATGAGTTGTATGATTTGGTGAGAGAATGTTTTTGAGAGTCCCAGATGAGATCACAAACATGACGATGAGTTTCGAAATGGTCGAGAGGTAAAGATTGATATATAGGACGATGGTATTCGAACACCGGAAGAGTTTTGGAGTGCACCGGGTAGTCATCGGGTCGCCGGAAGGGGTTTCGGACACCCCCGATAAGTGTATGTGCCTAATGGGCCAAAGGAGGGGACAAACCAGGCCACCAGGGGGCTGGCACACCCCTCTCCTTGGCAGGCCGACCCTAGGGGATGGAAAGAGGAGGGGTGGCCCCTCCTGCCTTTCCCTCCTCGTGAGAGAAAGAAAAGGGGGGGTGCCTCCTGCCTTCCTCCCGCACTCAAATATGGAAGGGGGCGTGGCTTGGGACAGAACCCAAGTAGGATTCGGCCCTACTTGGGGCGCCCCTTGGTCTCTACCCTCCCCCCCACATATATATGTGGGAGGGGGTGCCACACATAACCACGACAACTGTTTAGCCGTGTGCGGCGTCCCCCTCCACTGTTTACATCCTCGGTCATATTTTCGTAGTGCTTAGGTGAAGCCCTGTGGAGATAGCTTCACACCACCATCACCACGCTGTCGTGCAGCCGGAACTCATCCACTACATCACCGTCTTGCTGGATCAAGAAGGCGAGGACGTCACCGAGCTGAACGTGTGCTGAATGCATAGGTGTCGTACGTTCGGTACTTGATCGGTTGGATCGCGAAGAAGTTCGACTACATCAACCGCATTACTAAATGCTTCCGCTTACGGTCTACGAGGGTACGTAGACACACTCTCCCCCGCGTTGCTATGCATCTTCATGGATAGATCTTGCGTGTGCGTATAATTTTTTTGTTTTCCATGCAACTGAAGGAAATATGCCCTGGAGGCAATAATAAAGTTGTTATTTATATTTCCTTGTTTCATGATAAATGTCTTTATTTCATGCTAGAATTGTATTAACCAAAAACTTGATACATGTGTGAATACATAGACAAAACAGAGTGTCCCTAGTATGCCTCTACTAGACTAGCTCATTAATCAAAGATGGTTATGTTTCCTAACCATAGACATGTGTTGTCATTTGATCAATGGGATCACATCATTAGGAGAATGATGTTATGGACAAGACCCATCCGTTAGCTTAGAACTATGATCGTCTAGTTTTGTTGCTATTGCTTTCTTCATGACTTATACATGTTCCTCTGACTATGAGATTATGCAACTCCTGAATACCGGAGGAACACCTTGTGTGCTATCAAATGTCACAACGTAAATGGGTGATCATAAATATGCTCTACAGGTGTTTCCGAAGGTGTTTGTGCTGTTGGCATAGATCGAGAATAGGATTTGTCGCTCCGAGTGTCGGAGAGGTATCTCTGGGCCCTCTCGGTAATACTCATCATAATAAGCCTTGCAAGCAAATGACTAATTAGTTAGTCACGAGATGATGTATTACGGAACAAGTAAAGAGACTTGCCGGTAACGAGATTGAACTAGGTATGATGATACCGACCATCGAATCTTGGACAAGTAACATACCGATGACAAAGGGAACAACGTATATTGTTATGCGTTTTGACCGATAAAGATCTTCATAGAATATGTAGGAGCCAATATGAGAATCCAGGTTCTGCTATTGGTTATTGACCAGAGATGTGTCTCGATCATGTCTACATAGTTCTCGAACCCGTAGGGTCCGCACGCTTAACATTCTATGACGATTCGTATTTTGAGTTACGTGTTTTTGATGACCGAAGATTGTTCGGCGTCCCGGATGAGATCACGGACATGACGAGGAGTCTCGAAATGGTCAAGACATAAAGAATGATATATTGGACGATGTTATTCGGACACCGGATGTGTTCCGGGGGTTACCAGATAAATATCGGAGTGCCGAGGGGTTATCGGAACCCCCGGGGGAACTAATGGGCCTTAGTGGGCTTTAGGGGAGAGAGAGGAGAGGCCACAAGGGCTGGCCGCACGCCCCCATGGACCTAGTCCGAATTGGACTAGGGGAAGGGGCAGCGCCCCCTTTTTCCTTCTCTTCCCCCTCTCCTTCCTTCCCCCTCTCCTCCTTTTGGTGGAAACCTAGTAGGAATCCCCACTTGGGGCACGCCTTAGAGGCCGGCCGGCCCTTCCCTCCTCCCTCCTTTATATACATGGGAAGGGGGCACCCTAGGACAGACAAGCCAATCTTTTAGCCGTGTGTGGTGCCCCCCTCCACAGTTACACACCTCAGTCATACCATTGCAGTGCTTAGGTGAAGCCATGCGCCGGTAACTTCATCATCACCGTCACCACGCCGTCGTGCTGACGAAACTCTCCCTCGTCCTCAACTGGATCAAGAGCTCGAGGGACATCATCGTGCTGAACGTGTGCTGAACACGGAGGTGTCGTATGTTCGGTACTTGGATCGGTTGGATCGTGAAGACGTTCGACTACATCAACCGCGTTACTAAACGCTTCCGCTTTCGGTCTACGAGGGTACGTGGACACACTCTCCCCGCTCGTTGCTATGCTTCTCCTAGATAGATCTTGCATGATCATAGGTTTTTTTTTTTGAAATACTACATTCCCCAACGGTGGTATCTGAGCCAGGTCTATGCGTAGATGATATGCACGAGTAGAACACAAAGAGTTGTGGGCGATAATAGTCATACTGTTTACCACCAACGTGATACTTTGATTTAACGGTATTGTTGGATGAAGCGGCCCGAACCGACATTACATGACCGCGTTCATGAGACTGGTTCTACCGACGTGCTTTGCACACAGGTGGTTGGCGGGTGTTAGTTTCTCCAACTTTAGTTGAATTGAGTGTGACTACGGCCGGTCCTTGTTGAAGGATAAACAGCACACTTGACGAAAAATCGTTGTGGTTTTGATGCGTAGGTAAGAACGGTTCTTACTAGAAGCCCGTAGCAGCCACGTAAAACTTACAACAACAAAGTAGAGGACGTCTAACTTGCTTTGGCAAGGCATGTTGTGATGTGATATGGTCAAGATGTGATGAGTTATACGTTGTTGTATGAGATGATCATGTTTTGTAAATTATCGGCAACCGGCAGGAGCCTTATGGTTGCCTCGTTATTGTATGAATTACGAACGCCATGTAATTGCTTTACTTTATCACTATGAGTTAGCGATGGTAGTAGAAGCAATAGTTGGCGAGACGACCACGACACTACGATGAAGATCATGGTGTCAAGCCGGTGATGATGGAGATCATGACGATGCTTTGAAGATGGAGATCAAAAGCACAAGATGATGATGGCCATATCATGTCACATATTTTGATTGCATGTGATGTTTATCTTATTATGCTTCTTATTTTGCTTAGTACGGTGGTGGCATTATAAGATGATCCCTTCCAAAATTTCAAGGTACAAGTGTTCTCCCTGAGTATGCACCGTTGCGACAGTTCGTCGTGCCGAGACACCACATGATGATCGGGTGTGATAAGCTTTACGTTCACATACAACAACTGTAAGATAGTTTTGCACATGCAGAATACTCAGGTTAAACTTGACGAGCCTAGCATGTACAGACATGGCCTCGGAAGTCGAAACACTGGAGACCGAAAAGTCGAGCGTGAATCATATAGTAGATATGATCAACATAAGATGTTCACCATTGAAGACTACTCCATCTCACGTGATGATCGGACATGGTTTAGTTGATTTCGATCACGTGATCATTTAGATGACTTGAGGGATGTCTATCTAAGTGGGAGTTATTTAGTAATATGATTAATTGAACTTTAATTTATCATGATCTTAGTCCTGATAGTGTTTGCATATCTATATTGTTGTAGATCAATGGCCCGTGCTACCGTTCCCTTGAATTTTAATGCGTTCCTAGAGAAAGCTAAGTTGAAAGATGATGGTAGCAACTACACGGACTTGGTCCGTAACTTGAGGATTATCCTCATTGCTGCATAGAAGAATTATGTCCTTGAAGCACCGCTAGGTGACAGGCCTGCTGCAGGAGCAACTCCGGACATTATGAACGTCTGGCAAGCTCGATCTGATGACTACTCGATAGTTCGGTGTGACATGCTTTACAGCTTAGAATCGGGACTTCAAAGACGTTTTGAACGTCATGGAGCATATGAGATGTTCCAAGAGTTAAGTTAATATTTGAAGCAAATGCCTGAGTTGAGAGATATGAAGTCTCCAACAAGTTCTATAGCTGCAAGATGGAGGAGAACAGTTCCGTCAGTGAACACATACTCAGAATGTCTGGGTACCACAACCACATGACTCAACTTGGAGTCAAAGTTGATGATGATAATGTTATTGATAGAGTTCTTCAATCACTGCCACCAAGCTATAAAGGCTTCGTGATGAACTATAATATGCAAGAGATGCAAAAGACAATTTCCGAGCTCTTCGCTATGCTCAAAGCTGCCGAGGTAGAAATCAAGAAGGAGCATCAAGTGTTGATGGTGAACAAGACCACTAGTTTCAAGAAAAAGGGCAAGGGAAAAAAGGGGAACTTCAAGAAGAATAGCAAGCCAGTTGCTACTCCCGGGAAGAAACCCAAGTCTGGAGTCAAGCCTGAAACTGAGTGCTTCTACTGCAAAGGGACTGGTCACTGGAAGCGGAACTGCCCCAAGTATTTGGCGGATAAGAAGGATGGCAAAGTGAACAAAGATATATTTGATATACATGTTATTGATGTGTACCTTAATAATGCTCGTAGTAGCGCCTGTGTATTTGATATTGGTTCGGTTGCTCATATTTGTAACTTGAAATAAGGACTACGGATTAAACGAAGATTGGCTAAGGACGAGTTGACGATGCGCATGGGAAATGGTTCCAAAGTCGATGTGATCGCCGTCGGCACGCTACCTCTACATCTAACTTCGGGATTAGTTTTAGACCTAAATAATTGTTATTTGGTGCTAGCGTTGAGCATGAACATTATATCTGGATCTTGTTTGTTGCAAGACGGTTATTCATTTAAATCAGAGAATAATGGTTGTTCTATTTATATGAGTAATATCTTTTATGGTCATGCACCCTTGATGAGTGGTCTATTTTTATTGAATCTTGATCGTAGTGATACACATATTCATAACATTGATGTCAAAAGATGCAAAGTTGATAATGATAGTGCAACTTATTTGTGGCACTGTCATATAGATCATATTGGTGTAAAGCGCATGAAGAAACTCCATGCTGATGACCTTTTGGAATCACTTGATTATGAATCACTTGTGCTTGCAAACCATGCCTCATGGGCAAGATGACTAAAACCCCGTTCTCCGAAACAATGGAGCGAGCAACTGACTTGTTGAAAATAATACATACTGATGTATGCGGTCCAATGAGTATTGAGGCTCACGTCGGATATCGTTATTTTCTAACCTTCACAGATGATTTGAGCAGATATGAGTATATCTACTTGATGAAACACAAGTCTGAAACATTTGAAAAGTTGAAAGAATTTCAAAGTGAAGTAGAGAATCATCGTAACAAGAAAATAAAGTTTCTACGATCTGATCACGGAAGCGAATATTTGAGTTACGTGTTTGGTCTTCATTTGAAACAATGTGGAATAGTTTCGCAACTCACGCCACCTGGAACACCACAGCGTAAAGATGTGTCCGAACGTCATAACCTTACTTTATTAGATATGGTGTGATCTATGATGTCTCTTACTGATCTACCACTATCGTTTTGGGGTTATGCTTTAGAGACAACTGCATTCACGTTAAATAGGGAACCCTCTAAATCTGTTGAGACGACACCTTATGAACAATGGTTTGACAAGAAACCCAAGTTGTCATTAGTATATAAAGGTCATGAAAAAGGGAGTACATATCATAACAGCAGCTCGGCGATCGGATAGCAAAATCATGGAAAAGAACTCTTACCAACCATAAAAGGAGGTCACTAATGGTCTTCAGTTTGAATGGAAGTGGAACAAGTGCGTCAGTTAAGAACAATCTGTATACAAGATTCTCACAGATGATAACTCAACCACCATACGGAGGGGCTCCAACCAAACCTAATGCTATCTTAAGTAACTGAAACAGTTACAGAAGGCTTCTACAATACCATCAGCAAGGATACGCGAACATATGCTTCCTGCATCCTTCTACTACAGCACAGAACCGCAAGTCCAACGATGAACAGTTTCCGCAAATTAGCTGTGTTCACTGCAAATGATTATAGAGGTTTGCCTGCCAAAAGGACACTGTACAAATGGCGCATCACTGCTCAAACTGCACACACAAATGGAGGATGAAATATGTTAGAACAGTGAAGATCTTGGTCAACTTAAAACGGTATCGACTAAAGGTAAGCACTTAAGAATATATAAGTTGAAACAACGGATTCACCTCCGTCGAGAGCATTGCCACACACCACACACCACTACCATGTCCTCAAAAGATGATATCATGTGTCCCCAGTTAAGATATAGTTTCCTTGTACCATCTTAAGTTACTCAACCATGGTAATCTTACATGTTAAGAGCATTGCATTTACTCTTGATACCAGTCATATCATCCAGTTTTCACAGTTTTAATATAAAGGACATGTGCTATTTTTCCTTTTGTTCCAATGTACTAACTACCGAAGCCCACGTAATGACTAATGGTGTAGTGAACTCACATTCAGCTACAATCTTCTTGAGCTATACTCGCTCTATTCTCTCTAGACAGATTAATTCTAATGGCAATAACTGCAACCCTGTCTCTACTGAAGAAGATATCCATTCAATGTGCCAGTTTCAGCTTAGACATGGGAAACAAGGTCAGTTGTAGGTTAACCATTTATGCCAGGTCCCCAGCCAATCAAATCCAAACGAAGACCAGGAAATTACACGAAAATAAGAAAATCTATCTATTCGTGAATTTACCTAACAGATGTTAAAACCTATTTCTGGTCATGAAATTACCTCAGGCAGTATGATCAAAAGCTGATTAATCACTTCCAAAATCTTCATAACTAACACCCTCAGATATGGAATCTAGCCGTATATTTCCTATTTCTGACAATAGCAAAAGAACCATTAGCTAGATCTAACATTGCATCAATGCATAGTGCTGTAATTCAGAGTGAATACTCGTTCATCTTGTTGCCTTATTTAGGGTGGGTGAGCATGAAAACGAGGAATGTGGACGGAAGGAGGATGTTTAACCTGTATGTCCTCCAGCAGTAGACTCTGAGAAGTTGTTCGTCTCAGAAGGGATGAAAGGGGATCTGCCATAATTTTCTAATATTTCTGCAGAGAACCCAAAGAAAAAGGTATTACAAATACATAATAACAGTATTGTAACAGCAGGACTTAAGAAAGAAAACAGAGAGAATAAATATCAGAAATGTCAATCAGAAGTACCTGTACTATGACTGAAATCCTCTGTTAAATCTGAGAAACTGAAATTGCGAGGAATCTGGCTCAAGAAACCATATGATGATGTATCCATGTCAAGAATTGTATCACCAAGTGGTTGCCCATTCAGTTCAGAGCTACTAAAGGACCCACCGGAGGCATCCCCAATTGATTGGCAAGGCTCTAGGTAAGTGTTCTCGTTGCAGAATGCAAACTCTGGATTGCTCGAAAAGCTAGACTCTGCCTTTATTGTTGTACCATTGTCTCCATTAAACTGTCCACCAGTAGAATTATGCGCTGATAGTAGACTAACTGAAGCATCCATACCACTAGGAAGACCATGGACAACTTTACCACCATAGATAAACTGGTCAGTAGCAGGAGCGCCATTTATTACACCACTAGAATTTCCATTGTGTAGGAAGCTATCAGGAATTGCAGTGCTAGTAGTGTCTTGTAAAAAACATGTATTTTGGTTCACTGAGAAAGTTAAAAAAAACTGCATTAGAGCATAATAAAATAGGGTTGGGGCGTAGCTAAAATCAAAAGCTAGCTGCTAATACATAAATCAAGAATCAAGACTTGCAAAAACCAGAAATAGTGATCTTGATCTGTAATGAATGGATAAAAGGAATCTTTATCAAACTATCACTGGAGATGAGATAACTACCATACAAATGAGTTTGCATTGGCTCTGTATGGGCAACATATAACATATGAATCTAACTGAACTGCCACTGGAAAATTTCAGGGGATAGCAAGTGGACCCCCAGTTAACTTAGCTGTATAATAGCTACTAGAAAAAAAGAACTTACATGTGCTCGAGTCAGAGCCATTAGGAGCAGTAGGGGTAATTGAAAGCGCTCCAGAAGGATCTTTATTCATAAGACGACACTGATGCGCAAGGAGCTTGTTGAACACCGATATTTGATTCTTAAGCATCAACCTCACGTAATATGCCTTGAAAAACTCAGGGTTCTCTTCTTCAAGTTTCTGCCAGACTGGAGGAAATAAGGATGAGAAAGAGAGGGCCAAATCATCCATACATTTACCAGTAAAGACAGCAAATGGAGATTCAATTGTTTATGACCAAAAATAGAATCATTATGTTCTCAATGTCAGAAAGCCTCCTATGTGGCTCTATCATTAATTTTAGGTATCTATGAGAGAGCCTCACGGAGTCACGGTGTGATTTTTTTTTTTCTACTTCATAGAAAATGCACATTTTGCTCAAGTTGCTATACTTTATTCAAGGATGGGGAAACTGCAGAGATCATGAACACAATGCATTCTGCAATCATATTAACAAAAACATAGAGCTGGTATTGTTTTCATTCTGTTACAAGGTAGTCAAAAAAGGAAGAAGACTAACAAGCTAACACCATCATGGCAATAAAGGTAGGACTACATAATATATACATACAGCATTCAAATACAAACAAAACTGTGCTTTCAATCTTAAGCACCATGTATGCTATGTAAAAAGTTGGGAAAAAAAAGGAGTCCATGAGATCTAGCGTTGCCAGTTCTGATACCTCACTCAACTAAATCAGCAAAAGTGCAACATAAGAAGTAAGCGAACTTGTGAGTTCACGAGTATTACCGAGCTCAGTAAAGCTGGGTTCTATTTTCGCCTGGAAAGATAGAGTTTCAACCACTTCTTTCTGGTTCATGTAAAGCTGAAGACAACGTTCGATGAGATTCTGGACCTGTAAAGTAGTTTCAACTTTCAAGGAAATATGCATGCACAAAAGAACTAACAAAGAATCTTATCTAGATGCAAAGAAATTCCAGTCACAACTTTATGTCAAACAAACACATACCATATACAGTAACCAGAAATGATTGTGCATACAATGTGATAAACAGACTCAGACACATAGGAGAAACATAACAAGGCAGATATACGTCTGTGAAAATGGCAGTAATTAAAGAGCCAACCACAAGATAGGAAATGGCATCAAACAGATTCTACCACAATCAGAAAAGAATTAAAATTGAAAGACAAGATTGTGTAGTCAGTGTGAATTATTAGGGTGTTGAAGAGTTAACATCTTGCTTCAAACTTAATGTATTTGGAGGGAAACAGAACCCTGTTAGTAGCACAAGCCTGTGCAACGAATTTCGAATTCTGAAGAAAATTGCATGCGTCCCATTGATGAACTACGATTATGACTTCAGAACAAGGATAATCACGCACAAAATTTTATTTTTTTGAACTATCACGCACAAATTTGACTAGTTGTAGTTGACGACGGATTAGATATCATAAATTCATAATTCATGTTAAGAAAATTTCCTAGTTTGCATTTCACTTTAGTCAATTGCAATGGGGGCTACATATTTCCCCCTCCATGCTTCCTTTACCCATTTACTACCCTCACCTGTACCTTTGCCTCAACACAGCCATCCCCTTCCATTCTCAGGGCCAACAGTAATCAGAATCAAATACGTACACGGAAAAGAACAGGAAACAAAACTGCAACGGCAAGCAGTTCTAATCAGCCTAGCCTGTAACTTTGCAAGTGCCGCGCAACCTAAAAGTCCTTTTCCAGAAGGAAAAAAAAAACAGAGCATGTTCGGATTCAGCGAGGGAATAAAATCATGCGAAGAGGAAACCGAGGGCCGGGATCACGGGGGGTGGGGGCTCACGAGCTGTATGTCCTCGCGAGACACCTTGCGCCCTTCGCCTTCCTCTCCCCCGGACATGCCGCCTCCTGCCCTAGCCTCTCCCCCACCTTCCTGCAACACCAACCCAATAGAAAAAAAAAACGAACTAATCAGCAGCACGCCGGCGCGGAGCCGATTCCAAGAGCAAGCAAGGAGAGCACGGGGCAGCGGCGAGAAGCGAATCGTTCGGCCCCGCCGGCCGCCGGCGCCGAGGGGCCAGTCGAGCGAGAGCGGTGGAGCCTCGCCCCGCAGCCCGTACGTACCTCGGCCTGCTCGCGGGAAGGAGAAACTCGGACGACGAGGGCGGGGGAGGGCTCGCGCGCGCGCGCGTATGATCGGATCACGGTGGTGAGGGCGACGGCAGGAGCGAGAGGGGGGCGGGGTCGGGGGCGTTTGTCCGTTTGTTTGCTGCGGCTTGTTGATCCGTTGGGGTTATCGATGGAGGCGTTATCCGGTTTTGTTTATTATAACTAAAGGCGGATGGGATGGTGGTGGGAGGATGCTGGGTGGCCACTTGGCTCGGGTCAGGTCACCTCGCCTGATTGGGTTGGGGCCGCCATCCGCTCCCATGAACACGTTATCTGACACTGTTGTGTCCGATATGCTTACTTTTCTGTTTAGAAAAAGGAAACATGATTTTTTAGCCCCTGTGTTTGAGTTGGTATTGGCTTGTAAATTACTACTCCCTCTGCTCACTTTTATAAGACATTTTATATAATTTGGACAGCTTCCTAAACAGTTCAAAATCAGCTGTCTAAACGTCTCATAAAAATAAACTGAGGGAGTATTAAATACTTATTAAAGTGGATAGAAAAGGGAAGAATGGCATGTTTCCATGAAAAAACAGGAGGAAAGCATGTCCAAGGTTTTTGTTTGCCGGTAGATTTTTTAACATGTTAACATACAAAGACAGAACCTCTTGCAAAAAAAAAATGCAAAGATAGAAGTAGAAAAAAATTGTGTCATGCTAGCACATAATAAAGATGGATCTACGACATGTGGGGCCTGCCGGTAATCAATAAAGCGATCGTCTCATTGCTTCCAATGGTGGAAGGTGCGGTGGACTTAAAGGACTTTCGCCCAGTCAGTCTGGTTCATGATGCAATAAAGACTTTTGACAAGGTCTTGGCGTCAAGATTATTGACTGAACTGCCAAAGCTTATCAGGATTCATCAAAGCGCGTTTATTGAAGGGAGGTCTTTACACGATAACTTTGTGCTAGTTCAATGCACTGCCAGACGACTGCATGCATTTAAGGCACCGACGATTATGCTCGGGCTTGACCTTATTAAGGTTTTTGATAGAGTGCATGGCCATTTCCATCGAAGGTTATGAGCAAGATGGGCTTTGGACCTAGATGGAGATCATGGATATGTGTCTTGCTAGCTAACTGCACAACCAGGATCTTGGTGAATGGGGAGCCGAGAAGGACGATCTATAATTGTCGTGGTGTATGGCAGGGGGCCCTCTATTGGCCATGCTCTTCATCCTCATCATGGAGCATCTTCTGAAGTTGTTTCCACTGGCTACGGAACTTGGGTTGCTAGCTCCTCTTGCTAGACCGAGAATGAAACAATGGGCATCAATGTTTGCTGACAATGTGATGATTTTCCTGAAATGGAGAGAGGTGGAGATGCAAACTTGTGCAGCCATTATGAGATCCTACGGAGAATCTTCATTTCTTCACGACAACCTCTTGAAGAGCCATGCAATGCCGATCAGATGCTCTCGTGAGACCTTGACAACGATCTGTGCGCTGCTAGGGTGCCCTGCTGGAAACTTCCCTTGCAAATATTTGGGCCGCCCGTTGACGATAAGGGAGCAGGCAACAACTCAAATTGATGGGTTGATGGCCCCACATGCCTGCCAACTTGGCGTGCAGCGATGATACCTAAGAATGGGCGACTACTGTTGGTGAGGTCAGTATTGTGTGCCATCCTGATCCACTCGATGATGGCATTAGACATACCCCTTAAACTCTCACGACCATGGTTAAAATTTGTAGAGCCTTTCCCTGGGGCGGTGTAATGCCCAGGATGGGACTATACCTCCTACGTGTTGAGGCACGACTTAAAGGTATAAGCCCATCCTAGAATGATCTCAAGTTTGGTATCTTTGCACGACTCATGTAAAAGAGGGATTAAATTGCAAAGGAGATAGTTGGCTTACACTCGCCACTTCACACAATACATTACATAAGCATAACATCATTCAAAACATCACAACCCGACTACGGGCGAAGATCCAAAAGAAAGATACCAAAACAAGATAAAGCCACAGGTCAGGATCGAATCCTAGTAGAAACCACTACTGAACGTCGAAACGTAACAAGCATACGGCCACTCTCTTCATCGAACTTTCGGAGAAGAACTTGAACCAGCTCCTGCATCGAACTCGGCTGAACCTGCATCTGGTGTTGTAGTATCTGTGAGCCACGAGGACTCAGCAATCCCATAACCATGGGTATCAAGACTAGCAAAGCTTTGTGGGTAGGAAGAGGTAAAGTGGTGAGGTTGCAGCAGCGGCTAAGCATAATATGGTGGCTAACTTACGAGTACCAGAATAAGAAGAGCATCTACGCAAACGGTCGCAAGAGTAGTGATCGCTAAAGATCCTAACTACATACGAATCAAACATAACCCCACCGTGTTCTCTTCTCAAAGTGAAAAGAGACAGTCACGGTTACTCACACGGTTGTGTGTTTTACTTCGGATCATCTGTCAAGTTTTCTACAACCGGACATTAACAAATTCCAATCTGCCACATAACCGCGGGCACGGCTTTCGAAAGATCATAACCCTGCAGGGGTGTCCCAACTTAGCCCATCACAAGCTCTCACGATTAGCTGAAGTGATAAATATAATATCATCACCCCTTATCTTAGGGAAAACCGATCAGGCTCGGCATCCCGGTAGCACAAGTCATTTCGACAATGGTAAAACAAGTCCAGCAAGACCTCCCGGCGTGCCGACACCCTGATAGTAGCCGCGCGTATCTCGTCTCAGGCCACGTCCGGATGAGCAGTACGTACAGATACCGAAGATCCCAGCGAACTGGGTGGTATCCGCAAGTGGCTCTAGTTTGGGACCAACACCATCAGCACTGGCCCCCCCTGTTATGTAGAATTAAGAATCCTCGGGTAGCGCTAACTCCCTATGCAAATTTAATTAATTAATTAAGTTGTTATTATGAGCAAATTAAAACCAATGTTGGGCCTTGCTGGAGGAGTTTTATTCAAAGCCGAACTGTCAAGGGGTCCCCATTTCACCCATCGTGTAAGGAACGCAAAATCAAGGAACATAATGCCGGTTTATCGGCGCCTAAGGTGGCATGAGTGGAACAAAACACCGAGCAAAAGGCCAAGCCTTCCACCCATGCCCAGTATATAGGTGTGTTAATAATAATTATAGATATTGTGATATAACCAACAACAAGTTCCCTCCTGGAACGAACTTCATCTTCACCTGCAACTAACAACGCTATAAGAGGGGCTGAGCAAGCGGGTAACATAGCCAAAAGTGGTTTTGCTAGGAAGGTTTCAAAGTTAGAGGTTTCATGGCAACAAGGAGAGGCTGACATAAAGATGGGTAGCGCGACATGTAACGATAGCATCGAGACAACTAAGCATGGCAATGGTAGTAAAGGTATCCAAGGGTATGATCATCTTGCCTGGGAATCCACAAGGGAGAAGAACGGATCCATGAAGTAGACGGAGCAACACAGTCGAGCGAATCCTCACAACTCCGGAACGAAACCGAAGCTAACAAGAGAAGCAACCGGAAAGAAGCAAACAACACGGTAAACACACAATTATAAGCATGGCATGATGCACATCCAAATATGATGCATGTCCGGTGTAATTATGCATGGCATGGCAAGGTGCACAAACAAAACTACAAGTTAAGTGGAGCTCAATATGCAACGAGTTGCATATTAAGGAAACACCACATTTAATTTAGTTGACTCTCGTTTATTTACAAGACCAGATTAAATGTTTGTTAACATGGCAAGAGGTGAAGCATAATAAAACTACACTATTATGACATTTTAAATGAGGCCGGAAAATAACAACAACAATTCCAGAAAATCCCCATGAGCATGTTTAGTAATTATAAGCAAACAACAATTCACACATTCTCATGTTGTTAACATGATGCAGATGACATGATCAAGTTTTATGCAAATTTATTAAAAGTTGACATAAGAGGATATGAAGTATCTGTCACCGCGGTGGAAAGAAAGGGTGCCACGGCAACGTTCCGAAAATGATGCCACGGCAACATATCGGTTCCGGTAACTCGTTGAGAGTCCGGTGCAAAAGGAAAGATGGCGTGAGTGAGCCAAACGAGATGAAAGGTGGGGCGATCCCGTTACCGGGTTCCCACGAGTCGGTGACGAGGCAACCGAGGAACATGACAAACGGACGAAACGGCACGGAGCACACACGGGAAACATTTCATACAACCACAACAAGCATCTCACGGGTCATCGTCTCGGGTTATACCTTCGAAACACTCGTTTCGGGACGGTTCGAGATCGTAGAGGAAGGAGTCGTTCTCGCGAGTCGTAGAGGAAGTAGTGGTTCACGTTTCCGAAGAGGAAGTAGTTGTTCACGAAGAGGTACACGTGTAGTCGTTCACATCCCGTTCGGAGGGGTACTTGCGGTCTCGGCGACGGTAGAGGTACACGTTATGTAGTGGTACTTGGTCTCGGCGACGGTAGTTGTACTTGCGGGTCTTGGCGACGGTGGACGTTCTCGTTACGTAGATGTGCACATAACCGTAGAGGTACTTGGGGTCTTCAAAACAGCGGCCGTCGAGGTACTTGTCGCGTCCCGGATGTGTAGACGTTCTCGTCCGTAGTTGTACTTGTCAACCTGTCACTAGCGAAAGAAAAACAGCAGCAACAAGTCTTGCGGGAAGGAACCATGAGGCCATGGCAGCAGCAAGAAGACGACACGGCAGAGGCAGGGCTGCGGGATCTGGTGCTGTCGAAGGGAGCTGGCGCTGCGGGGCAGAGTCGCGCCTTGGCGACGAGGCAGGAGGGAGCTCGGAGAGGAGGGAGCGGCGCTGGCCAGAGGAGGCAGACCTCGGCGCGCGCTCCAGAGAGGAAGGTGCTCGGGGGAACCAGAGGGAGGTCGCGGCCGGGACGGACGTCGCTGGCTCCAGGCCGGCCGAGGGAGGACGAGGGCGCGGCAGGCTCGGCCGGCTCGCGGCACCGCGGCGCTGCACTAGAGCAGCCAGCGCGTCGGGCTGCGAGGCTACGCTCTGCAGGGGAACGAGGATGGGGGCGCGGCGCTGGAGAAGGGATGGGGCGAGGGAGCTCGAGAGGGAGATGGATCGAGGGCCAGAGGGAGAGAGATGGGATCCAGAGGGAAACGGGGATCGGGATGAGGGAGCGAGCCGGCGGCGCACGAAGGGAAAAAGGAGGAGCGATCGCTAGGGTTCGGGGTAGGTGCGGACGTGCTGGCCTCTGGCCTGATGGGCCTGCTGGGAGGAGGAGGCCCAAGAGGGAGAGGGAGGCTAAGGCTGGCTTGGGCCTGGCTGCGGCTGGGCCCTCTTCTGCCTTAGAATTTCTGCCACTTCCAATTACAGATAAGCCAAGAAGAAAAAGAGAAGAAGGAGGGGGTTAGGGCAAAATTAGCACAAAGGACTATTTTTCTCGGGCATCATAAAATGAGCAAGGTCCGAGAAAAATAGCAAAGGCATGAACGGGAAAAAATAATTCAAACATATTTGAATTTAATTCAAATGGGTTTGAACTAAGACTTGATTAAAGAAGTGTCCAAAAATGTTCGAATTTTTGGAGGAACCTCGAAACAACGGAAAAGAATTATTGGCAAGGTTTTTGAAGGAGAAACTCGAAGTGAAAAAAAAACATGGGGATTTTGCAAGTGTGTTGCGGTTAATTCCAACGAATGGAATATTTATTATATAGCTCCCTAATAATATTGAGAGGCTTTTATATGTTTTAAAGAGAAGACATTCTTCCCTCGATTTAAATGGACCGAAGGCCCACACAATTTATTTGGTTGAGATGCAAAAGAAATATGACATGATGGCATGATGACATGATGCAATGCAAAAAATAAATAAAGCAAGCACAACTGGAACACACGGGAGAACCCGGAACATCTGGAATCTTCTGGAATCTTCTGGGACGCCGGTCTTCGGGAGTCACAGGCGGCAAGACCGAGGCATGTGGTGGTGATTGTGCAGTGGCTTAGGACATGGTGTGCTCACCCACATGGGCAGGAGGCTTGGGCATTCCCAATCTCAAGTGGCTCAATGTGGCACTTCAGGCCAGATGGACATGCTTGCGGCTAGCTGACACATCAAGATTGTGGAAGGAATTCAACATTAGTGTGTCGACGGAATCATAAGCCCTGTTAAAGTCAGCCGCACATATGACTATAAGAAACATGACAACAACACTTTTTGTGGGAGGATCGTTGGGTGCTCGGTTGGCGAGTTCAGGAGATTGTACCTTGCATCTATGACATAATCACGACACGAGTGGGGGCATCAAGAATAGTTAAGCTGGGCATGGCCAATGGTGTCTGGGCACGAGATGTTGACCCAGACATTAGCATAGCAATTTTTCAAGAGTTTTTTTTTTGCTCTTTGGCCTTCGGTTGCTCAAATTGAATTTGACACGTGCAAGAGGGACATGTTGCAGTGGAAGTGGGTGAAGGATGGTGAGTACTTGGCCCATGCTGCATACGCGGAAAAATTTCGGGCCAGGAAAGTGCCGCCTACGACTGTCTTTACTGGGAATTCAAAGGCTACATGAAGTGTCATTTCTTCACATGGCTTCCATTGAGGGATAGATGTTGGACATCAGATAGGCTTGCATGGAGAGGTTTTACACATCAAGGTGCATGCCCATTGTGTGTGCAACAGGAGGAAAGCATAAACCACCTTTGTATTCATTTTGTGTTCGCAACATAGATTTGGGTGACAATGTGTACGGTGTTAGGAAGGCCAAAGTGGATGCGAACGGTGGATGGCAGACTCTTCCAATTGGTGTATTAACAAGCGTGATGAAGGTCATCGCATCATGGACATACGTGTAATTGTGGTGCTGGTCATGCGGTCCTTAAGCGCCACAACGACAGTGTCTTGGGTGGTGCAACACCACCCATAGCTCAATTGGCCAAGGTGATAGATGATACGTCTTCAACGTATCTATAATTTTTTATTGTTACATGATATTATATTATCAAGTTTGAATGTTTTATATGCATTAATATGCTATTTTATATTATCTTTGGGACTAACTTATTAACCTGGTGCCTAGTGTCAGTTTATGTTTTTTCCTTGTTTTTGGCCTTTACAGAAAAAGAATATCAAAAAGAGTCCAAACGGAATAAAACTTTACAATGATTTTTCTTGGACCAAAAGACACCTACGAGACTTGGGGAGGGTCCAGAAGTCCCACGAGGAGACGACAAGCCGTAGGGGCGCGCCCTAGGGGGTGGCGCCCCCTGGGCTTGTGCCCCCCCCCGTGGCTCCCCTAACCCTAATCTCCTCTCTATAAATACCCAAATATCCCCCCCTACGTCAGAAGAGTCGCCAAAAATACTTTTCTACCACTGCAAGTTTATGTTCCCGTGAGATCCCATCTTGAGGCCTTTTCCGGTACTCCGCCGGAGGGGATTAGATCACGGAGGGCTTCTACATCAACCTTTCTGCCCTTTCGATGATGTGTGATTAGTATACGACAAACCTACGGGTCCATAGCTAGTAGCTAGATGGCTTCTTCTCTCTCTTTGATCTTCAATACAATGTTATCCTTGATGTTCTTGAAGATCTATTCGATGTAATCTTCTTTTGCAGTGTGTTTGTTGAGATCCGATGAATTGTGGATTTCTGATCCGATTGTTTATGAATATTATTTGAGTCTTCTCTGAACTCTTTATGCATGATTAAGATAGCTTTGTATTTCTCTCCAATCTATCAATTTGGTTTGGCCAACTATATTGGTTTTTCTTGCAATAGGAGAGGTGCTTTGTGATGGGTTCAATCTTTGTCACGCCCAGTTTTCCATGCCACGACACTTAAGCTAATAATCATGCTAAAATATGGTTTGACAAAAACTGTTGAGTGTTTTGGTCTTTGCTTGACTTGATTTTTGTGTGTTGTTTGCAAGTGCTCTACAAATTAAATAAATCCTCCAACTCTTATACTTCATATCCTTGCTCCAAAACTTTGCCCAATGATCAAGACATGTGTATAGGACATAATAGTATTTTCTTACAAAAATATTTTGGCCAAAAAGTTTTTCTAAATTTAGCTTTTCCAAAACCCCTGAATTGAGGTTTGCACTACAAGTACTTAATTAATGGTGGGAAAAATCTTTCAAAAAATATATTTAAATCCTATTAGGTATAGGACTCCCGTAAACCACAAAAGTATAATTTTCAAAGTTATTTTGTTATTTTATTTAAAGGCTTTTTCTTAAGGCCATAAATGGTCTTTAATAGGTTAAAATTATTTTATTGTTTCAAATATATTTTAGAAACTTTAGGGAAGCTCAGTGGACATATATTGTCCATATATATGAGTTTCAACACATGTTCATGTTCAAAATATTGGTCAAATCCCTAAAAAATAATTTCTGGGTATTTCAAGCTTTTGAAATATTTACAAAGGAAATATTCTTCATTAATTCCAAGAAAATTCTAGCATGTCACATATGACATATTTGATGATCTTGACAACCCTCACCTCTTGAAGATCAAGAGAACTTCATCAAAACCCCTCAAAACCATTTTTGTCCATTTTGAAGTTTGAGCAACTTTACATTGCCAAACATGTCCAAATGCTCTCGAACTTGGTGCACATGCTCGAATGATTTAATTATGCATCTATACCAAATTGCACAAGTTGTAAAGAAGGATAACTTGATCGAAGTGCCCCAAACCCCTTTCTTACCAGATCCAAATTTGAACAACTCTGCATTGCCAACTTTTTGCTTGTGACCTCAATATTTGTCGACATGCTCACAACCCCGAATGATGACACTACACTAAGTGGTGCATAAATGAGGAATGATTTCCATGATTAAATCTTGGAAAAGTCATTTCTATTGATTTCTAGGGTTTACCAAAGTTACATTAGCAACTTTCCCCAAATGAGCTCAAATTTGGTGGAACACCCTATTTCTATGTGAAATTTCATCCTGTTAAGTATCATGCCAAATTGAATTATTTTGCTTGACAAAAACAACATCAAACACCTTCTGCCATTTTACCAAAACCACTGTTTTGACCCCTTTCACTATTCCCCTTTACTTCAAAAATTTACCACACCTGACCCTGATCACCTTCTACCTCTGGTAAGTTTTGCAAGGCCATGGACCAATAATTGGTGGGTGAAAATCCCACTCTTCCTCTCTGGACAGCCATGGCAACATCTCTTTTCCCCCTCTCTTTCACCTCCCTACCTCTCCCTTAGTACCTAAGCTACCCAGAGCATTGCCATATGCACCAGCAACTAGTAGACAATGAGGGACACACCCAAAGCGCGTGGGCATGTAGTGGCATGCCAAATGGTCGCTCTGGAGCGTGCTATAGTGCATTCCCGCACTGTAGCCGCCCTCTGCCCGATGCTCTCGTCGACCTTGGGCGCAGGGATCGTGTCTCCCGAGGTGGCCTTGACGTCCGTGACACGCAACCCTGCTGGCCCCCTCCCTCCCCTCTCTCCTCACCCCTCCACAAAGCTCGCCCGAGCATGGCCTGGACCGCGCCCACGGTGCACCGCGGCCACGCCCATGTAAGCCACCCCGATTCTCTCTCTCGTCTTGGTTAGAACCTCCTCTCCCCCTTCATCTCCCGGACAAGT
>LR738714.1:20335751-20347237 GCA_902687465.1 Secale cereale | reverse complement strand
TCTCCCCCTCGCACTCTCCAACCCCCCTCCATTGCCTCCATGGTCGCCGTCGACCTCAACCCGGCTTCGGCGAACCTGGCCCGCTCCTCCTCTCCTTTTACCACTAGGAGAAGCATCGCGGACCAGAGGAGCCCTCCCACTCCCTCTCCCCCTACCCAAGTGCCCCATGGCGTCGCGCCCATCTCCTCCCGAGGCCACTCGCCGGTGTCAGGGTTGCCGTCGCTCTGGCTCCTCCCGGCCCACGTGAGGCCCGAGGATGGACGTGGCTCGGACTCCTGAGTCTGTCGGTGCGCCGGACACTACCGAGGACGGCCGGAGTCGCCAGGAATCGACGCCGGCTCGCGCATCCAAGTCCTCATCTGTCTCGCGTCGGGCGTAAGAAGACGACCGGCGCGGCAGGGATGACCTGCAAGCGGGGCCCGTGGGTTTAAGTGGACGCGGGATCTCGAGGAGGCACTTCCGCTCACGGAAGGCGTACTCCATGAGTGTCTTTGACGTTGCTGTCCCCTCCCATGCGGCTGGATAACTAGGCCAGGCCCAGTACACTCTGGCGCTAAGCCTCGCCCGGAGTATCTAATAAGATTGATGCCTTTTTCTCTTTTTCGTTTTCCTGATAAATTAGTAAAATATCCCAAATATTCAAATGGAGTCCAAATTTGATGATTCAAATTTTCAGTGACTCCATAAATCAAGCTCTATTCAGTAAGCAATATTGAACATTTGTACTCTGCCTAGTTTCCCCTGGATCTAATAAATAGGCCATTTATACTCCTAAAATAGCTTCAAAAATCCATAGAATATTCATTTGGACTCCAAATCTGGTGAAACCAATTTCTAAATGTTTCTAAAATCATGCCTGGTTTAATGGGTACTTTCACTCATTTTTATAAAAAGATATTCTGTAGACAAGTTGCAGATCCATTAAACCCCTTGATCCCATCATATTGAAATGTTCCAAACTATCCATTGATCCAATGCCAATGAAACCACTTTGGTCATTTTTCATATGACTAGAGGTACCCTAGAAAAGTCCAACTCCTATTTTTAGAGCTCTTTTATTTTTGCCTTGTTGTGTTGCTTATTATGATTGTTTCCAACGTTAGTTGATGAAGTATACGGAGTACCTGGAGATGGACCAGAAGCTTTGAAGACTATGATGAACAAGGCAAGCAGTCCGTTGACCATGTTGAAGAAACCCTTTTTATGCATGTCATATAGCACCTTGTTATTAATGCATCGGGATCGTGTCGAGGTGGTGACCACTTTGGTTAGTTACCTTTGTTATTTTCCTATTGAAACTTGCATCAAGCATGACCCTACCTTCCTATGAGGGTTGTGCGGGTGGGAGTAGATAGGATGCTGAAGTAGTGGCTATGCAAATGGGATGGGGATATGCATGGTGATGGAGACAAAGTATTTTCAAAGGACTTTTTGAAAACCCCGTCGGGTGCCACTTATGCCCGAGAGAGATGTTGAGTTGGGTGACCACTTGATGACAAAGTGGTGTACTAAGGCAAGTGTGTGTGTGTGATTTTCAAAACGGATTGGTTTAAGTTGCAACCGTTATTCCAACCTTACATGCGCAACCACTACCCTTATATGGCAAAGGGCATTACTGATTACCTAGGTTGATACTAGCATGGTGCCCGCATTACTAGTGATGGGGGTGACACGAGGTCACTCTCGGGATGGGGTCGTGCTTGGATAGGCGGCCATGACTGTTTTTACAAGGCACCAGACACACCGTTGGTCCCTTCTTGTATGTGTGATATTGTGAAAAGGTAGAGTCCCACGATCTTTTGCTTATACACGAGGGTCGTGTATCAACGAGTGGACCCTATGTTGGTGTCATCTAGGGAAAGGTAATGATTGAGTGCTTTCCCTGAGTACCCGAGGTACCACGGGATCGTGGATGACATGAAAGCTTCCCGGATCTTGTGGGTAAAGTGTGCAACCTCTGCATAGTGTAAAACTATTTGAATAGCCATGTCCACGGTCAAGGACAGTTGGGTAACCGCTCTTGGGCTACGTCCAATGTTAGCAAAACTCGGTGTGTGCATGTGTGTGGGAAGAACTGGTTGAGTCAAGTCAAAAGACTCGACGTGTTGACTGAGTTGGAGATGATATAAACTAGATTATGTTGATATTTGTAACCTATTTACATGGACAGCTAGACTCTTATGGTGCATGCTTCACTGGTAGGTAGTTCATGACATTGCACTCAAAATTTTGCTTTCTGCAAAAACTTCCTATTTAGTGCTGTATCATGCCTTGTCATACTTGTTCCAAAAACATGGGTTGCTTGCGAGTACATTCAAAGTACTCATTGGCTTGCCACTGGTTATTTTATTGGCCAGGCATGAAAGAACAGGTGTAAGGTGAAGATTTCTTTGGTGACGAACATGTGAGCTAGGACGCTTCCCGGTCAGAATGCTTGTAGGGTTAAGGCAGATGGCATGGGTCCAAGTTGTCAATGAAGATTTCCGCTGCGATGATATAAACTCAAGACTTGACCATAATGGTCACAACTTGTGTAAAACGGTATGTATGGATGTAAGACTCTTGTTATTCAGCTTCTGTGTGTTCAGTGAGCATTGATCTCTGGGATCATTGTACACGTGCATTCGGTGATCTCGACTTATAAGTAGGGGTCCCACAATCTTGTAGTGTCCTCACCTAGTGACAGAAGGGCCGGGTAGCAAGGCACGTATTGTATTATTGCCATTAAGGATAAAAGGATGGGTTTTATATCATATTTCTTGAGTTTATCCCTCTGCATCATGTCATCTTGCTTAAGGTGTTACTCTATTCTTATGAACTAAATACTCTAGATACATGTTGGATAGCGGTCGATGTGTGGAGTAATAGTAGTAGATGCAGGCAGGAGTCGGTGTACTTGTCACGGACGTGATTCCTATATTCATGATCATTACCTTAGATGTTGTCATAACTTTGCGCTTTGCTATCAATTGCTCAACAATAATTTGTCCACCCACCGTATGCTTTCTTCGAGAGAGAAACCTCTGTGAAACCTATGACCCCCGGGTCTATTTTCCATCATATATTTTCATATCTATAAAACCAAAAACTAAAAATACCTTGCTTCAATTATTTTGCGTTTACTTTAGTTTGCCTTTTAATTTTATTTTAAATCTATCTCTATTAGATCTCACTCTTGCTAGTGACCGTGAAGGGATTGACAACCCCTTTTTCGGGTTGTGTGCAAGTGCTTGTTAGTTTGTGCAGGTGCATATATTGGGGACTTGCTTGTGCCTCCTACTAGATTGATACCTTGGTTCTTAACTGAGAGAAATACTTATCTCTACTTTACTGCATCACCCTTTCATCTTAAAGGGAAAAATCAACGCAAGCTCAAGAAGTAGCAGGAAAAATTTCAGACGTCGTTGCCGGGGAGGTTCTACATCAAGCCTACCAATTACCTATCCCGAACTCTCATATCTTGCACTTACATTTATTTGCCATTTGCCTCTCATTTTCATCCCCCCACTTCTAAAACATTTTCACAAAAACACAAAAATATTTGTCTTTTTATTCGCCTTTTTCCATTCGTCTTTTTGCTTGTTTGTGTGCTAGATTGCTTTGCCATCATGACTGAATCAGGGGAGGTTATCGTCGCAAATCTCGAGGAAAAACTTAGATCGTGTGCTTTAGATCGTGAAATTGAAACTCCCTCTAATATTAAGGAAAAAAACTTTTCATGTGGGGGATGGTAATATTATTGGTAAGAATGTTATTCAGGAGTTATTTAATTATAGGCTAGTCTTGCCAATTGATAAGGGTTCTATTCTTCTTGATACAAATTGCTATGCCGATGCCATTGCCATGCTTGTTGTTAATCTAGAAAGAAAATGTGTACACATCCACCCCGCTTTGCAAAAGAAATTTTATGAACTTCCCAATATACTTCATCCTACGGCTAAAGAGATTGCTACTATCATTCTTATGCGGGAATTTGATTTCATAATACGAGAAGCGAGGGAAATTTTCGTTTTATATAATAAAAATATTGAGCATCCTCCCATTGAAGAAATTCTCCATGATATGGAAACCTTGCATAGTTTGGAATCTAGAGATTGTCATACTTACAGTAGCAATTTTGGAGAAGAGTTCCTTATGTAGAAATTGCTCAAGCCCTTTACCTTGATACTTATGATAAATTTGATTGGGTGACTAAGGGAATTTATGTTGGATTCATGAGGAGTGGATGGAGGAGATGTCTAAAGAACCCATTAAAAATGAGATACGGATTCTATATGAAGATATTTATGGTGATGATCATGAGTATGAAATTATGAATGTTAAAATTACTAATGAAAGTACTTTTCATGAATTGAGTTCTCCTACTAGGAAGAAGAAAGAATAGAAAAGAGACTTATTAAGAAAGGTTTTGACAGCTTTGATTAAGAAAGAATTGAATAGCAAAGATGACAATACCTAGATCGTTGCATTATGCCTAGCTAGGGGCGTTAAACAATAGCGCTTGTTGGGAGGAAACCCAATTTTATTTTTGTTTTTATCTTTTTTGCTTCAGTTTTCCAATAAATATACCCTCTAGCCTCTGGTTAAATGTGTTTTCATGTTTTAATTTAGTGTATGTGCAAAGTAAGACCTTTGGGGTGGTTTGGAAGATTGTTGATTTGATTTTGCTGAAAACAGAAACTTTTGTGTCCAGTACAGAAAATTCTATAACTCACTAGAGCGTAATAATTTTCTCATATACAAATTTCCCACGTTTTCCCAATTGCTCAGAATTTTTAGAGTTGCAGAAGTATACGAAGTTTCCAGATTTCTACAAACTATTCTGCTTTTGACATATTCTATTTTTATTGTGTTGTTTGCTTATTTTGATGAATCTATGGGTAGTATCGGGGGGTATGAACCATGGAGAAGTTAGAATACAATAGATATAACACCAATATAAAATTAGAATGAGTTCACAAAAGTACCTATAGTGGTTATTTGCTTTATTATACTAATGGATCTCACGAGTTTTCTGTTTAGTTTTGTGTTGTGAAGTTTTCAAGTTTTGGGTAAAGATTTGATGGACTATGGAATAAGGAGTGGAAAAAGCCTAAGCTTGGGGATGCCCAAGGCACCCCAAGGTAATAATCAAGGACAACCAAGCATCTAAGATTGGGGATGCCCTGGAAGGCATCCCCTCTTTTGTCTTCAATCCATCGATAAATTTACTTGAGGCTATATTTTTATTCACCACATAATATGTGTTTTGCTTGGAGGGTCTTGTATGATTTGAGTCTTTCATTTTTGGTTTGCCACAATCATTCTTTCTGTACACACCTTTTGAGAGGGACACACATTAATCATGAAGTTATTAGAATACTCTATGTGCTTCACTTATATCTTTTGAGTTATGCAGTTGCGCTAGTACTTCACTTATATCTTTTTGAGCATGGTGGTGATGTTATTTTGAATAAATTGATGAACTCTTATGCTTAACTTATATTATATTGAGAGTCTAATAACATGGTAATTTGCTTAGGTTATGAATTTAGTTCTAATATGATAGGCATCCAAAGGGGATATAATAAAAAAAATCATAAATAGCATTGAATATATGAGAAGTTTGATTCCTTGCAATTGTTTTGAGATATGAAGATGGTAATATTAGAGTCATGCTAGTAGTGAATTGTGGAATAAAAGAAATACTTGTGTTAAGGTTTGTGATTCCCGTAGCATGCACGTATGGTCTTCTAGTTATGTGATGAAGTTGGAGCGCAATTTATCCTTGATTATCTTCCTTTGTGTGAAAGTCGGGAGCGCGATGGTTAACTCCTACCAACATATCCCCTAGGAGCATGTGTATTAGTACTTTGCTTCGAGGGCTAATAAACTTTTTGCAATAAGTATGTGAGTTCTTTATGACTAATGTTGAGTCCATGGATTATACGCACTCTCACCCTTCGACTTTTGCTAGCCACTCTTGTACCGCGCAACTTTCGCTGGTGCATTAAACCAACCTTATACCTTTCCTCAAAACAACCACCATACCTACCTATTATGACATTTTCATAGCCATTCCGAGATATATTGCCATGTAACTCCACCATTCCGTCGTTATGAGTTTTTACCTTGATTTGTAAGTTAATAAAAGTGTGATGATCATCATTATTAGAACATTGTCCCATGTGAGGTTATAAAAAAGAAAAGAGCCCAAATAGCCCAAATAAAAAAAGAGGCCAAAGAGCCCAAATAAAAAACAAAAAAGAGCCCAAAGATCCCAAAATAAAAAATGAGAGAAAAAGAGAGAAGGGACAATGTTACTATCCTTTTCCACACTTGTGCTTCAAAGTAGCACCATGTTCTTCATGATAGAGAGTATCCTATTTTGACACTTTGGGATTTTTTCGTTATAGAACTTGGCTTGTATATTCCAATGATGGGCTTCCTCAAATTTCCCTAGGTCTTCATGAGCAAGCAAGTTGGATGCACACCCACTTAGTTTTCTTTTGAGATTTCATACACTTATAGCTCTAGTGCATTCGTTACATGGCAATCCCTACTCACGCACATTGATATCAATTGTTGGACATCTCCATAGTCCATTAATTTGCCTAGTTGATGTGAGACTTTCTCCCTTCTTTTGTCTATTACCACCTTCTATTCCACCTACAGTGCTATGTCCATGGCTCACGCTCATGTATTGCGTGAAGAGTTGGAAAAGCTGGAGCGCGCTAAAAAGTATGAAACAATTGCTGGCTGACACAGGGGTAGTACATGATTTAACTTTGCGTTAAGAAGAGGGAGCATAACAAGACTATATGATTTTGTAGGGATAATTTTCTTTAGCCATGTTATTTTTGAAGTTTCATGATTTTGCTTTCTAGTATGCTTGAAGTATTATTGTTTTTATGTCAATATTAAACATTTGTTTTGAATCATATGGATCTGAAGATTCATGCCAAGATAAGAAGGAATACATTGATAAATATGTTAGGTAGCATTCCACATCAAAAATTCTGTTTTTATCATTTACCTACTCGAGGACGAGCATGAATTAAGCTTGGGGATGCTTGATACGTCTCCAACATATCTGTAATTTTTTATTGTTCCATGCTATTATATTATCAACTTTGGATGTTTTATATGCATTAATATGCTATTCTATATTATTTTTAGGACTAACTTATTAATCTAGTGCCTAGTGCCAGTTTCTAATTTTCTTTGTTTTTGGCTTATACAGAAAAGGAATATCAAACGGAGTACAAACGAAATAGAACTTTATGATGATTTTTCTTGAACCAGAAGACACCTACGAGACTCACAGAGGGGGCTAGAAGTCCCACGAGGAGACGACAAGCCGTAGGGGCGCGCCCTTGGGCTTGTGGGCCCCCCGTGGCTCTCCTAACCCTAATCTTCGCTCTATAAATACCAAAATACTCCCCTATGTTAGAAGAGTCGCCAAAAATACTTTTCCACTGCCGCAATTTTTGTTCCCATGAGATCCCATCTTGGGGCCTTTTTCGGTACTCCGTCGAAGGGGGTTCTATCACGGAGGGCTTCTACATCAACCTTATTGCCCTTCTGATGATTTGTGAGTAGTTTACCACAGACCTACGGGTCCATAGCTAGTAGTTAGATGACTTCTTCTCTCTTTTTGATCTTCAATACAATGTTCTTGGAGGTCTATTTGATGTAATATTCTTTTGCAGTGTGTTTGTTGAGATCTGATGAATTGTGGATTTATGATCAGATTATCTATGAATATTATTTTAGTCTTCTCTGAACTCTTTTGTGCATGATTAAGATAGCTTTGTATTTCTCTCTGATCTATCGATTTGGTTTGGCCAACTTGATTGGTTTTTCTTGCAATGGGAGAGGTTCTTTGTGATGGGTTCAATCTTGTGGTGTCCTCCCCTAGTGACAGAAGGGGTAGTGAGGAACGTATTGTATTGTTGCCATTAAGGATAAAAAGATGGGGTTTATATCATATTGCTTGAGTTTATCCCTCTACATTATGTCATCTTGCTTAAGGCGTTACTCTATTCTTATGAGCTTAATACTCTAGATGCATGCTGGATAGCGGTCGATCTGGAGTAATAGTAGTAGATGCAAGCATGAGTCGGTCTACTTGTCACGGACATGATGCATATATTCATGATCATTGCCTTAGATGTTGTCATAATTTTGTGCTTTTCTATCAGTTGCTTAACAGTAATTTGTTCACTCGCCGTATGCTTTCTTTAAGAGAGAAGCCTCCAGTGAAACCTATGGCCCCCGGGTCTATTTTCCATCATATATTTTCAGATCTATAAAACCAAAAACCCAAGAATACCTTGCTGCAATTATTTTGTGTTTACTTTAGTTTGCCTTTTACTTTTATTTAAAATCTATCTCTATTGGATCTCACTCTTGCTAGTGACCGTGAAGGGATTGGCAACCCCCTTTTCACATTATGTGCAAGTGTTTGTTAGTTTGTACAGGTGCATATATTGGGGACTTGCTTGTGTCTCCTATTGGATTGATACCTTGGTTCTTAATTGAGGGAAATGTGTATCTCTACTTTGCTGCATCACCCTTTCCTCTTCAAGGGAAAAATCGACGCAAGCTCAAGAAGTAGCAATAGATCGTGAGGGCAGATGTTGGCGGCAAGCAGTTCTTTTGAAATGAGATCTTGATGCTTTCTTCGGTGTATTGACTAGGTGGGAAAGTACGAAAAGTTAGCATAGAGTTACTAGTGGAGTGAAGTGGACTTGGGTAGCCTTACATGTAATATGTAAACTCTGAATGGTGAATGGGTGTCTTCCCCGCTTCTTTTTATAATATATTATACGCACACCCATGCATATTCAAGAAAAATGAGTGTTCTGTTTGGTAAACTAGCGTGGATTTTTGGATATTCACATGCAAAACAGAAAGGAAATGAAAAATGTGTCCGGGTTTTTGTTTGGTAAATAAGAGTGGTTTGTTTATTAATGCTTATCTTTAGACTAGAACTAATTTGCTAGTTGTCTTTCTTACTCTTGGTAGTGAGTTTTCATCTGTAATTTAGAGTGATGGTTGATGTGGGCCCTGCTGGTGTCCTGGACTAGGGGGTCCTAGCCCGGGTGGAGTAATGTGTGGGCCGAAACACCGACCCGTCAAGGAGGAAGGACTACGGAGGCCTTCAATGTGTGGTGAACTAAGACTTGGTGTGTACTTAGAGAAGATCTGATTAGATTTGACATGTAATCCCTCGATGGCAACCGACCATGTGTAACCCTAGATACACTGGTGTTTATATAAACTAGAGGGTTTAGTCCATAGAGGGGCATTCATGCATTCATTGTCATCAGACTCCTAGGGCTTAGACCACAACTCACGATCTCGAGGTAGATCAACTCTGTACTTTGATACATACACAATATAATCAAGAGTAGGACGTGGGGTTTTACTTCCATATAGAGGGCCCCAACATGGGTAAATGTTGTGTGTTCTTTCTCTTGTTATCCATCGATCCGAATTAAAAGCTCGGGCCCCCCTACCCGAGGTCTGCCAGTTTTGACACCGACGTTGGTGCTTTTATTGAGAGCTTGTTGTTTGATCATCCAAGGTTGATGGCTTGTCTGCAGATCGATAGAGTATTGGTTGTGGTGACATCTTCGTGCCCGGCCAGCTTTTTGCCTTCGACATCATTGTGCTTCACGCCGATCCGATCGACCATCTAGGCCGGATTGAGAACTTCCTCCAAATAAAGTCATCCCGTTTGGAAGCTTGGAGTACACCACAGACGCCCGAGGTGATTTGGTCCTTTTCGGATGGACCCCAGATCAACTTGACGATCCCTCCGGCCCTGTGGCCTTGGAGATGGGGACCCTTGAATCCGCCTTTCCCCTAGAGTCAAACCCGGAGATAGATCCGGTGATCATCGCATCCGGCTTAAGCGTTGGATCCTAGGGCACTTGCTTTGAGGAGCTCGTCCTCGGACCCAACGGCAGGGATCATGTCATCTAGAGACCAGCCTCGGATGAGAAAAAAGATGGTGCTATGTCAGTTAGCCGGGACAAACTGTTCTAGATCAGCCCGACATATGCCCAGGTCCTGGATATCGAGAAGCTCTCGCAAATAAATGATGTGCTAGATCCAATCCAAAACATGGCGATCTCATCCATCGTTTATGATCAGATTGGTTGTAAAGCTAGCGATCGGGAAATTTTTATCCCACCCACCACCCACCTAGTCAGCACGGTCGAGGACTTGACCAATACGCCTGACTACGGCTTCGACGAAGCCACCGACATGGACGAAGATGTACGTGGTGATTCCAGAGCAAATCTACCCACAGCCGCACCCCGTACATGGAATTGGGCCGCAATGTCTACATACAACATCTACATGGTCGATACCCCCGAGGATGACCTGAAGGAGAAACCTAAATAAAACCCTGAATGTCGCAGCCCGAAGAGGCAATCAAAGGGTCATAACGGAAGCAGAAGCACGACCAACACCTCAGGTACCGCCGATTACAGTGCTGCCACCGAAGCCGGCGAGAACCTAGCCGAGGACATTCAAGCCTCACCCGCCCAATAGAATGGGCCCACTAGAACGCCCGCGGAAGAAAATCTCCATGACATGGGCACCTTCGACGATGAGCCAAACAACGATTACCTCCCTAAATACAAGGATGATGTAATTCTTGGACCCGAAGACTTCGTGGTGCCCACCAATCAGTCCGAGCAACGACGGTTTGAGCGGCAGCTAATTGCAACCGCACAAAGCATGAAAAAGAAGCAGCGTTTGCTATATACTAATGAAAATGCACTCAATGATAAAATGGGTGAAAATCCTCGTAGCTCAAGCAGAACTCGAAGATCAACGTGCGGCCAGCAAGTCGTTCCCACGACGCCGGCTACTCCCTGACTTCGATGACGAGGAGGTAGATAATGAGTTGCTAGTGTACGACCAGGTTAACCGTCCTCCTAGAGGATGAATCGAACAATAGGGGTACCTAAGAAACCCCCTGCTAAAACCCACCCAAATGGCAAGAGTGCGGTCGAGCACCCCGAGACCTTCGACCTACGTGAAAAGCTACAAGCTAATAAAGCCCATTCTCGACCATTTATGTGTCACGGAACCGCGCACCGGCTGGTTTGCATGGCTATGTCGCCTAGTTAGGTAGGCAGAAAGGGCTCAGGAGCATATCCGAGCTAGGGCAATGGCTCACGCCAAACTGGACGCGGCTCGTTTTCGAGGGCCCACGCACACTAGTAGATAAAGGGACATTAGACCCGGTTCGTTAGGGCCTTTAGCCCCGGTTCTTGAACCGGGACAAAAGTGTCGGTACTAATGCCCTGACCCTTTAGTCCCGGTTCGATCCAGAACCGGGGCAGATGGGTGCCCACGTGGCCTGTGCGCCGAGCCCAGGCAGGAGGGGCTTTGGTCCCGGTAGGTGGCACCAACCGGGACCAAAAGGCATCCACGCGTCAGCATTTCTGTGGCTGTGGTTTTGTTTTTTTTTTTTGAAAGGG
>LR738714.1:20267050-20329109 GCA_902687465.1 Secale cereale | reverse complement strand
CATATATATATATTATATCACATATGAAAAAAAAATCTCCTCACATCGCGGGGCAGGCAGAGGGCGCCGGCGACGAGGAGCGCGGGGGCAGAGGGCGCCGGCGACGGGCGGCGCGACGGGGGGACGGCGCGACGGCGCGGGGCGGGGCGGTGCGACGGCGCGGGGCGGGGCGACGGCGCGGGGCGGGGCGACGGCGCGACGGCGACGGGGCGGCGTCGGGGGCGACGGGGCGACGGCGCGGGGCGGGGCGACGGGGCGACGGCGCGGGGCGACGGCGAGCTCGAGAGCAAGAAGGCGTCGGGGGCGGGGAACAAGAACTGAACGAAATTTTCACAAGTGTTGTTTATATAGGAGGCGTATTAGTCCCGGTTCGTGGCACAAACCGGGACTAATACCCCCCTTTAGTCCCGGTTGGTGCCACCAACCGGGACTAAAGGTCCCTTTTCAGCAGCCCAAAGGGCGGGAAGGAGGGACCTTTGGTCCCGGTTGGTGGCACCAACCGGGACTAAAGGGGGGTATTAGTCCCAGTTTGTGCCACGAGCCGGGACTAATACAACCCTTTAGCCCCGGTTGGTGCCACCAACCGGGACCAGAGCCTTGTCCTGCCCCGCGGCACAAATATTTAGTCCCACCTCGCTAGTTGACAGGGGCTCGGAGTGGTTTATAAACCCCACTGCGTTAGCTGTGTTGAGCTACTCTCAATTGCAGGCTTTTGGGCCTAACTCTGCGCGCTGTCCTGTGAGCTTGCTGGGCCTTATAGTCCAGATGCATCCTGGGCTGTAGGCCTTGCAGGCTCACTGGGCAGCGCCCAATTTTTTTTTATTTTTTTTTCCTTTTTCCTTTATTTATTTCTAAGTTGTTTTTTGCTGTATTTAGAGTTTCTTTGTGAATATTATTGCTTTAGGTAAAACAAATTACAAACTTTATGTTAGTGCAAGTAGTATTCAAATTTGAATAGTTTAAATTTGAAATTATTTGTTTTCTTTGTTGCTTTATTTATTTTATTTTGTTTCTACTTACCACAAAATACTTATTGTTGCTATTTTTATTTTTTTGCAAGTTTTTTGTTTTGTTTTCTGCATTATTTATTTTCTTTTGTTTTTTGCTTTATTTTTTAATTCTTTGTGGTAAAACCAATTACAAACTTTCTGTTAGTGCAAGTAGTATTCAAATTTGAATAGTTTAAATTTGAAATTATTTGTTTTCTTTGTTGCTTTATTTATTTTATTTTGTTTCTACTTACAACGAAATACTTATTGTTGCTATTTTTATTTTTTTGCAAGTTTTTTTGTTTTGTTTTCTGCATTATTTATTTTCTTTTGTTTTTTGCTTTATTTTTTAATTCTTTCTGGTAAAACCAATTACAAACTTTCTGTTAGTGCTAGTAGTATTGAAATTTGAATAGTACAAACGGACAATGGTATCATACTCGTCTGTTACAAAGTTGGCATGGTATCATCATAATAGTTACGGAAAAAAGTCTTCCCTTTTTCTTCGATTGTGTCATTTGCTTATTGCGCCGTAACCATGGATAATCTTCATCGTTTATCAGGATGCTTGGGTCAGCCTTGACTTTGAAGGGAGGAATTTCATGAAACTTTTCATAATCTTCGGATATGTCTGTCTTGCCCTCCACTCCCAGGATGTCCCTTTTTCCTGAAAGAACTATGTGGCGCTTTGGCTCATCGTATGATGTATTCGCTTCCTTACCTTTTCTTTTTCTCGGTCTGGTAGACATGTCCTTCACATAGATAACCTGTGCCACATCATTGGCTAGGACGAACGGTTCGTCAGTGTATCCAAGATTTTTTAGATCCACTGTTGTCATTCCGTACTATGGGTCTACCTGTACCCCGCCTCCTGACAGATTAACCCATTTGCACTTAACAAAGGGACCTTAAAATCATGTCCGTAGTCAAGTTCCCATATGTCCACTATGTAACCATAATATGTGTCCTTTCCCCTCTCGGTTGTTGCATCAAAGCGGACACCGCTGTTTTGGTTGGTGCTCTTTTGATCTTGGATAATCGTGTAAAATGTATTCCCATTTATCTCGTATCCTTTGTAAATCAATACAGTCGAAGATGGTCCCTTGGACAACAAGTACAACTCATCACAAACAGTGTTGTCACCTCTGAGACGTGTTTCCAACCAACTGCTGAAAGTCCTGATGTGTTCACATGTAATCCAGTCGTCGCACTACTCCGGGTGTTTGGAGCGCAGACTGTTCTTGTGTTCATCGACATACGGGGTCACCAATGTAGAGTTCTGTAGAACTGTGTAGTGTGCTTGAGACCAAGAATATCCGTCCCTGCATATTATTGAGTCCCTTCCAAGCGTGCCTTTTCCAGTCAGTCTCCCCTCGTACCGCGATTTAGGGAGACCTATCTTATTAAGGCCAGGAATGAAGTCAACACAAAACCCGATGACATCCTCTGTTTGATTGCCCATGGAGATGCTTCCTTCTGGCCTAGCGCGGTTACGGACATATTTCTTTAGGACTCCCATGAACCTCTCAAAGGGGAACATATTGTGTAGAAATACGGGCCCCAGAATGACAATCTCGTCGACTAGATGAACTAGGACGTGTGTCATGATATTGAAAAAGGATGGTGGGAACACCAACTCGAAACTGACAAGACATTGCGCCACATCACTCCTTAGCCTTGGTACGATTTCTGGATCGATCACCTTCTGAGAGATTGCATTGAGGAATGCACATAGCTTCACAATGGCTAATCGGACGTTTTCCGGTAGAAGCCCCCTCAATGCAACCGGAAGCAGTTACGTCATAATCACGTGGCAGTCATGAGACTTTAGGTTCTGGAACTTTTTCTCTGGAATATTTATTATTCCCTTTATATTCGACGAGAAGCCAGTCGGGACCTTCATACTGAGCAGGCATTCAAAGAAGATTTCTTTCTCTTCTTTCGTAAGAGCATAGCTGGCAGGACCTTCATACTGCTTCGGAGGGATGCCGTCTTTTTCGTGCAAACGTTGCAGGTCCTCCCGTGCCTCAGCTGTATCTTTTGTCTTTCCATACACGCCCAAGAAGCCTAGCAGGTTCACGCAAAGGTTCTTCGTCATGTGCATCACGTCGATTGAAGAGCGGAGCTCTAGGTCTTTCCAGTAGGGTAGGTCCCAAAATATAGATTTCTTCTTCCACATGGGTGCGTGTCCCTCAACGTCATTCGGAACAGCTAGTGCGCCGGGGCCCTTTCCAAAGATTACGTGTAAATCATTGACCATAGCAAGTACGTGATCACCGATACGCATGGCGGGCTTCTTTCGATGATCTGCCTCGCCTTTGAAATGCTTGCCTTTCTTTCGACATTGATGGTTGGTCGGAAGAAATCGACGATGGCCCAGGTACACATTCTTCCTGCATTTGTCTAGGTATATACTTTCAGTGTCATCTAAACAGTGCGTGCATGCGTGGTATCCTTTGTTTGTCTGTCCTGAAAGGTTACTGAGAGCGGGCCAATCGTTGATGGTCACGAACAGCAACGCCTTTAGGTCAAATTCCTCCTGTCTGTGCTCATCCCACGCACGTACACCGTTTCCATTCCACAACTGTAAAAGTTCTTCAACTAATGGCCTTAGGTACACATCAATGTCGTTGCCGGGTTGCTTAGGGCCTTGGATGAGAACTGGCATCATAATGAACTTCCGCTTCATGCACATCCAAGGAGGAAGGTTATACATACATAGAGTCACGGGACAGGTGCTGTGATTGCTGCTCTGCTCCCCGAAAGGATTAATGCCATCCACGCTTAAAGCAAACCATACGTTCCTTGGGTCCTTTGCAAACTCCTTCCAGTACTTTCTCTCGATTTTTCTCCACTACGACCCGTCAGCGGGTGCTCTCAACTTCCCGTCTTTCTTACGGTCCTCACCGTTCCATCACATCAACTTGGCATGCTCTCTGTTTCTAAACAAACGTTTCAACCGTGGTATTATAGGAGCATACCACATCACCTTCGCAGGAACCCTCTTCCTGGCGGGCTCGCCGTCAACATCACCAGGGTCATCTCGTCTCATCTTATACCGCAATGCACCGCATGCCGGGCATGCGTTCAGATCCTTGTATGCACCGCGGTAGAGGATGCAGTCATTAGGGCATGCATGTATCTTCTGCACCTCCAATCCTAGAGGGCATACGACCTTCTTTGCTGCGTATGTACTGTCGGGCAATTCGTTATCCTTCGGAAGCTTCTTCTTCAATATTTTCAGTAGCTTCTCAAATCCTTTGTCAGCCACAGCATTCTCTGCCTTCCACTGCAGCAATTCCAGTACGGTACCGAGCTTTGTGTTGCCATCTTCGCAATTGGGGTACAACCCTTTTTTGTGATCCTCTAACATGCGATCGAACTTCAGCTTCTCCTTTTGACTTCCGCATTGTGTCCTAGCATCGACAATGACTCGGCGGAGATCATCATTTGGTTCCTCTTGATCTTCAGTAGCTTCACCCATTGCAACATCATTGGGCATATCGTCTGGTTCCTCTTGATCTTCACCAGCTCCCCCCATTGCAGCATCACCGTATTCAGGGGGCACATAGTTGTCATCGTACTCTTCTTCTTCGCCGTCTTCCATCATAACCCCTATTTCTCCGTGCCTCGTCCAAACATTATAGTGTGGCATGAAACCCTTGTAAAGCAGGTGGGAGTGAATGATTTTCCGGTTAGAGTAAGACATCGTATTCCCACATTTAGTGCATGGACAACACATAAAACCATTCTGCTTGTTTGCCTCAGCCGCATTTAGAAACTCATGCACGCCCTTAATGTACTCGAAGGTGTGTCTGTCACCGTACATCCATTGCCGGTTCATCTGCGTGCATTATATATAATTAAGTGTGTCAAAAACCATTACAGAACATCATAAATAGATAATTAAGTGACCAAATTAATAGAAGTTCATCATCACATTAAAACCAAAGTACATACATATATAATTCTCATCTAACAACATATAGCTCTCCATACACATCGAAACTATGTAAAACATTTCAATGCGAAAACAAATGCGATCATAATCGCAACCAAGGTAACAATTGATCCAACGGCATAATGATACCAAGCCTCGGTATGAAAGGCATATTTTCTAATCTTTCTAATCTTCAACCGCATTGCATCCATCTTGATCTTGTGATCATCGACGACATCCGCAACATGCAACTCCAATATCATCTTCTCGTCCTCATTTTTTATTATTTTTCCTTCAAGAATTTGTTTTCTTCTTCAACTAAATTTAACCTCTCGACAATAGGGTCCATCTTGATCTTGTGATCATCGACGACTTCCGCAACATGCAACTCCAATTCCATCTTCTCCTCCTTCATTTTTTTCAATTTTTTCTTTAAGGAGATGTTTTCCTCTTCAACTAAATTTAACCTCTCCACAAGAGGGTCGGTTGGAATTTCCGGTTCAACTACCTCCTAGACATAATAAAACATCTATGCATGTCAGGTTGGTCGGCATAACTATCATAAACACTAAAACAAATAGTTATAAATTAAAGATAATATACCACATCCGAATCGTAGACAGGACGAGGGCCCACGTGGGCGGATATCAAAACCATCGCACTATATAATAACAAGCAATAATAAACGTAAGAAAATTAGACAAATATCTATCTAAAGCAATAATAACAAGCAATAATAAAAGTAAGAAAAGCATGGACATAACAAGAGGCTCACCACGGTGGTGCCGGTGACGAGATCGGCGGGGGCGATCAACGGCGGCGAAGACGGGGACGGGACGTGACGGACCGCTAAACCTAGACAAATCTCGGAGAAAATAGAGCTTCGAGAGGAGAAAAGCTTAACTAGTGTGGCTCGGGCATTCCATCGAACACGTTGTGTGCATAGGAGGTGAGCTAGAGCACCACTAACCCCTCTCCCCCTCGGCCAGAAAAAAAAACAGAGCAGTGTGCTCTGCTCTTGCGCGAGGGGGTATATATAGGCACCTCATTGGTCCCGGTTGGTGCTACGAACCGGGGCTAAAGGGGTGCCTTTTGTCCCGGTTCGTGCCACCAACCGGGACCAACGGTGGTGGGCCAGGAGCAAGACCCATTGGTCCCGGTTCGTCGCACCAACCGGGACCAAAAGGTCCAGACGAACCGGGACCAATGGCCCACGTGGCCCGGCCGACCCCCTGGGCTCACGAACCGGGTCCAGTGCCCCCATTGGACCCGGTTCTAGATTGAACCGGGGCTAATGGGCTGGACAGGCCTGGACCAAAGCCATGTTTTCTACTAGTGGCATCATGTATGTTTTACAGATGAGGTCATGGAGCACCAGTTCCTAGAGGGGTTTAAACCCATCAATATCGATTAATATAATGGAACAACTGTCTCGTTTGTCTAGGTAGAAGATTTCCTTCTTTACATCCACATTGCCTGAGGTGATGACCTACATGCCATAAAATACCTACCTCTTAAGCTCAAAGGACCAGCAAGGCATTGGCTCCACAGTCTCGCTAGAAATTCTATTGGAAGCTGGGAGGAGCTTGAGGAGGCCTTTAGGAAAAAAATCCAGGGCGCCTATGTTCGGCCCTCGGATGCCGATGACCTTAGCCATATAGTCCAGAAGGAGGGAGAATCACCTCAAAAATTCTAGAATCAGTTCTTAAATAAAAATAATAAGATCGTCGACTGTCCTGACACCGAGGCGATTGCAACCTTTAAGCATAGCATCCGGGATGAATGGATTGCCCGTCAGCTCGGGCGGGATAAGTTGAGAACCATGGCGGCCCTCACCTCCGTGATGACCCGCTCTTGCGCGGGCGAGGACAGTCAGCTAGCTCGTAGATCCCACAGGAGCAATTCCGGTACCTCCGAAGTGTGTGGCGGGAATGGAAAATCTAGGCGCACGAGAAACAAGCACCAGAATAAACATAGTGGCAGCAACGCTGAGGACCAAACAGTCAATGCAGGGTTTAGTGGCTTGATAACCCACAAGTGTAGGGGATCGCAACCATTTTCGAGGGTATAGTATTCAACCCAAATTTGTTCATTCAACACAAGGGGAGCCAAAGAATACTCTTAAGTATTAGCAGTTGAGTTGTCAATTCAACCACACCTGGAAACTTAGTATCTGCATCAAGATAGTTTAGTAGCAAAGTAATATGATAGTGGCGATAACAGCAATAAAAGTAACGATAGTGTTTTTGTAGTTTTTGTAATAGTAGCAGCAGAAAAGTAAATAAGCAACAAGCAATATGTGAAAAGCTCGTAGGCATTGGATCGGTGATGGGAAATTATGTCGGATGCAATTCATCATGTAGAAATTACAACCTAGGGTGACACAGAACTAGCTCCAGTTCATCAATGCAATGTAGGCATGTATTCCGAATATAGTCATACGTGCTTATGGAAAAGAACTTGCATGGCATCTTTTGTCCTACCCTCCCGTGGCAGCGGGATCCTATTGGAAACTAAGCGATATTAAGGCCTCCTTTTAATAGAGTACCGGACCAAAGCATTAACACATAGTGAATACATGAACTCCTCAAACTATGGTCATCACCGGGAGTGGTCCCGATTATTGTCACTTCGGGGTTGCCGGATCATAACACATAGTAGGTGACTATAGACTTGCAAGATAGGATCAAGAACACACATATATTCATGAAAACATAATAGGTTCAGATCTGAAATCATGGCACTCGGGCCCTAGTGACAATCATTAAGCATAGCGAAGTCATAGCAACATCAATCTCAGAACATAGTGGATACTAGGGATCAAACCCTAACAAAACTAACTCGATTACATGATAGATTCCATCCAACCCATCACCGTCCAGCAAGCCTACGATGGAATTACTCATGAACGGCGGTGAGCATCATGTAATTGGTGATAGAGGAAGGTTGATGATGACGATGGCGATGATCTCCCCTCTCCGGAGCCCCGAACGGACTCCAGATCAGCCCTCCCAAGAGAGATTAGGGCTTGGCGGCGGCTCCGTATTGTAAAACGCGATAATTCTTCCTCTCTGATTTTTTCTCCCCGAAAGTGAATATATAGGATCTGGGGATACCTCGGTGGAGCACCAGGGAGCCCACGAGGCAGGGGGCGCGCCCTAGGGGGGCCGGCGCCCCCACCCTCGTGGACAGGGTGTGGGTCCCATGGTCTGGATCTTCTTCCAGGTATTTTTTATATTTTCCAAAATAATTCTCCGTGGATTTTCAGGTCATTCCGAGAACTTTCTATTTCTACACAAAAACAACACCATGACAATTCTGCTGAAAATAGCGTCAATCCGGGTTAGTTCCATTCAAATCATGCAAGTTAGAGTCCAAAACAAGGGCAAAAGTGTTTGGAAAAGTACATACGTTGGAGACGTATCAACTCCCCCAAGCTTAAACCTTTGCTTGTCCTCAAGCAATTCAGTTGATAAACTGAAAGTGATAAAGGAAAACTTTGACAAACTCTGTTTGCTCTTGTTGTTGTAAATATGTAAGCCATCATTCAGGTTTTCAGCAAGATCGTGAACTAACCATATTCACAATAACTTTCAGGTCTCAAGTCTACTCATATCAATGGCATAACCAACTAACGAGCAATAATAATAGACCTCGGATGACAACACTTTATCAAAACAATCATGATATGATATAACAAGATGGTATCTCGCTAGCCCTTTCTGAGACCGCAAAACATTAATGCAGAGCACCTTTAAGGATCAAGGACTAACTAGACATTGTAATTCATGGTAAAAGAGATCCAGTCATGATCATACTCAATGCAAATTAATAGTAATACATGCAAATGACAGAGGTGCTCTCCTACTGGTGCTATTTGATAAGAGGATGATGACTCTGCATAAAAGTAAATAGATATGCCCTTCGCAGAGGGAAGCATGGATTTGTAGAGATGCCAGAGCTCGATTTTTAAATAGAGATGAATAATATTTTGAGCGATATACTTTCATTGTCAACATAACAACCGAGAATCTCAATATCTCCCATGCTACGCACATTATAGGCGGTTCCCAAACAGAATGGTAAAGTTTATACTCCCCCAACCACCAATAAGCACACTCCACGGCTAGCCCGAAACAACGGGTACCGTCCAAACTAGCAACAGCCCTGGGGGAGTTTTGCTTAATTATTATGATTTTGAGCATGGGACTGGGCATCCTGGTTACCATCCATTTTCTCATGAATGATGAGCGGAGTCCACTCATCGTGAGAATGACCCACCTAGCATGGAAGATATAGACATCCCTAGTTGATACATGAGCTATTCGAGCATACAAAACAGAATTTCATTTGAAGGTTTAGAGTTTGGCACATACAAATTTACTTGGAACGGTAGGTAAATACCGCATATAGGAAGTTATAGTGGACTCATGTGGAATAACTTTGGGGTTCATGGAAGTGGGTGCACAAGGAGTATTCCCACTTAGTACAGGTGAAGGCTAGAAAGAGACTGGGAAGCGACCAGCTAGAGAGCAACAACGGTCATGAACATGCATTAAAATTAATCAACAATGAATACAAGCATGAGTAGGATATAAATCACCATGAACATAAATATCGTGGAGGCTATGTTGATTTGTTTCAACTACATGCATGAACATGTGCCAAGTCAGACCACTTCAATCATTCAAAGGAGGATACCACCCCATCATACTACATCACAACCATTTTAATATCATGTTGGCACGCAAGATAGACCATTATAAACTCTCAGCTAATTAAGCATGGCATAAGCATCTATGATCTCTAATTGTCATTGCAAGCATGTTTCATTCATAACAAGCTGAATCAGGAACGATGAACTATCATATTTACAAAAACAAGAGAGGTCGAGTTCATACCAGCTTTTCTCATCTCAATTAGTTCATCATATATCATCCTTATTGCCTTTCACTCGCACGACTGAATGGTGTAGATAATAATAATAGTGCACGTGCATTAGACTAAGCTGGAATCTGCAATCATTCAATACAAGAGAGAAGACAAGGTAATATGGCTCAGGGTTAAATCAACAATAAAGCATATGAGAGCCACTAAGAAATTTCAATCATGGTCTTCTACTCTTGACCCCCAAAGAAAAGAAAAGAAACTATTTACACGGGAAAGCTCCCAACAAACAAAAGAAGAACGAGAAATCTTATCGGGTTTTCTTTTAATTGCTACTACAAGCAGGAAAAGTAAACTAGCTAGAAACTACAACTAATATTTTTTTTTGTTTTTCTTAGGGTTTTTCTAGCACACGAGAAAAAGACTAAGAAAAAGAAAGAAACTAAGCATGGATGGTACAGTGAAAGAGTGTGAGCACCGACAACTAAAATAAGTATGAACATGAATGTAAAATCGGTGAGAAACACGTACTCCCCCAAGCTTAGGCTTTTGGCCTAAGTTGGTCTATGGCCAGTATTGGCCTGACGGATATCCAAAGTTGTTGTTGGGGTTGTACTGAGATGCAGCAGCCACTGCATGCTGAGCTGCAGCTCGAAGGCGGTCTACTTCTGTCATATTACAATACACATTTGCCTCCTCCATAGTTATAGTGTATCTCTCTTTTGCCTGAAAGTTAAACAAAGTAGGGGCAGGAAGAACAATAGGGATGGCATGCTGCCTGTTAAAGATTAGTCAATATCTGAGGGTTTGATCATCCCTCTCTATAAACTGGTGACTAGTCATAGCATGGCAATCTAAATGAGCAGGAGGTAAAGGTTCATCATTCTCGTGCACAGGCACACCAAGAAAGCGGGCTATGCGAGTGGCATAACTCCCACCAAATAAATCTCCATTCATACCATTATGGTTTAGCCTACGTGCAACAATGGCTCCCAAGTTATATTGTCTATCACCTAGTACAACACTCCTGAGAACACTGAGATCTGGGACACACATGTGACAAGCCTCATCTTTACCATTTATGCATCTACCAATAAAGAGAGCAAATTAATGAATAGCAGGAAAATGGATGCTCCCTATGGTGGCATGTGTGATTTCTCTAGATTCCCCCACTGTGATACTAGCAAGGAATTCTCTAAATTCAGATTTGCGAGGATCACCCATACTGCCCCACTGTGGGAGCTTACAAGCATCATTAAAATCCTCTAAGTCCATGGTGTAAGATCTATCATACAGGTCAAACATGACAGTGTGAGAATTACGTGAAGATGAAAATTTAAACCTTCTCACAAAGCTATTAGTTAAGCCACGGTATTGAGGGCACTTATCTTGTATGAAGCCCTCGAGGTCAGCGTTGCACACATATGAGTAAAATTCATCCTTGATGCCAACCTGATCCATAAAGTCATGTGACGGCCATTCACAAGGCCGCACGTCAGCATCCCTCGGTAGTTCATCGCCCGGCTCACGAAACGTGAGCCTTGGTTCTTGCTTCCTTGAAGAACCACCTTGGAAGTTTCTCCTATGCATTTTTCTGAAATTTTCTGAAATTTTTAGTAACTCAAAATAAAAGTTAACCAAACTCAACAAGATTGATAGCAACAACTCCTACTAGTGCCTAGAAACTATATCGTGCATTAGAACTACTTGGGACTAAGAAAATTTGACATGCAAGCTCAAGAACAAGGTCACCACAGCAGCAAAAATTTGCAATAAATAAAGTACTAGAACAAAAACTAATTGGACCAATGGAGGAGTCACATACCAAGGAACAATCTCCCCAAACAGTTTGGTGAATGGTGCTTTGACCAAGGAGATCGAAAATGGCAGCAAGATGAGCTAGAACTCGGGTTTGAGCTGGTTGGTGATTTTTTTGGGAGGAAGAAGAGTGTGGGTGCAGGAATAAGTGGAGGGGGGCCACGTGGGGCCCACGAGGCAGGGGGTGCGCCCTGGACCCTCGTGGCCAGGTGCTGGCTCCCCTCGCTGTGTGTTCTGTGCCATATTTTCTCAAATATTCCAGAAAAAATCATATTTCATTTTCAGGGCATTTGGAGAACTTTTATTTTCAGGGTATATTTTTATTGCACGGATAAGTCTGGAAATAGACAGAAAAATACTATTTTTGCTTTATTTATCCTAATTAATAGAAAGTAAAAGGAGGGTACAGAAGGTGGTGCTATCTAGATTCACCCATCTCATGCTCATCAAAAGGAATCCATTAACAAGGTTGATTAGGTCTTGTTAATAAACTCTTACCGAATAACATGAAACTGGAGAATTTTCGAATAACACTAGGTTACCTCAATGGGGATATGTATGTCCCCAACAATAAGAATGTCATAGGTCTTCTTGACAGTAGGAAGAGGAAATTCAAAACCTCCAATAGTAATAGTTGAAATTTTTCCAATATAATTGATATTGTGGACCTGAGGTTGTTTCCTCGGAAAGTGTATCGTATGCTCATTACCATTGACATGAAAAGTGACATTGCCTTTGTTGCAATCAATAACAGCCCCTGCAGTATTCAAAAAGGTTCTTCCAAAAATAATAGACATACTATCGTCCTCGGGAATATCAAGTATAACAAAGTCCATTAGAATAGTAACATTTGCAACTACAACAGGCACGTCCTCACAAATACTGACAGGTATAGCAGTTGATTTATCAGCCATTTGCAAAGATATTTCAGTAGGTGTCAACTTACTCAAGTCAAGTCTACGATATAAAGAGAGAGGCATAGCACTAACACCGGCTCCAATATCACATAAAGCAGTTTTAAGATAGTTTTGTTTAATGGAGCAAGGTATAGTGGGTACTCCTGGATCTCCTAGTTTCTTAGGTATTCCACCTTCAAAAGTGTATTTGGCAAGCATGATGGAAATTTCTACTTCAAGTATCTTTCTTTTATTGGTAATAATATCTTTAGTATACTTAGCATAAGGATTTGTTTTAAGCACATCAGTCAAACGCATACGCAAAAAGATAGGTCTAATCATTTCAACAAAGCGCTCAAAATCCTCATCATCCTTTTTCTTGGATGGTTTAGGAGGAAAAGGCATGGGTTTCTGAACCCATGGTTCTCTTTCCCTACCGTGCTTCCTAGCAACAAAGTCTCTCTTATCATAACGTTGATTCTTTGATTGTGGGTTATCAAGATCAACAGCAGGTTCAATCTCTACATCATTATCATTGCTAGGTTGAGCATCATCATGAACATCATCATTGATATTATCACTAGGTTCATGTTTATTACTAGATTGTGTCTCAGCATCAGAAACAGATATATCATTGGGATTCTCATGTGTGTCAGCTACAGGTTCACTAGAAGCATGCAAAGTCCTATCATTTTTCTTTTTCTTCTTCTTAGAAGAACTAGGTGCATCTAAATTAGCTCTCTGAGAATCATGCTCAATCCTCTTAGGGTGGCCTTCAGGATACAAAGGTTCCCGAGTCATTCTGCCACCTCTAGTCACAACTCTAATGGCATTATCATTATTCTTACTATTTAATTCATTGAGCAAATCATTCCGAGACTTAAGTACTTATTCTACTTGAGTGGTGACCATGGAAGCATGTTTACTAATGAGTTTTAGTTCACCTTTAGCTCTAGACAAATAATTACTCAAGCGTTCTATCATATAAGCATTGTGTTGTAATTGTCTACCGACATAAGTATTGAAGTTTTCTTGTTTCACAATAAAATTGTCAAACTCATCTAAGCATTGGCTAGCAGACTTATAACGAGGGATATCACCTTCATCAAATCTATAAAGAGAATTTACCTTTACTACCTGTGTCGGGTTATCAAGACCATGTATTTCTTCAATAGGTGGTAAATTCTATAATTTTTTATTGTTCCATGCTATTATATTATCCTTCTAGGATGTTTTATGGGCTTTTATATACACTTTTATATGATTTTTGGGACTAACCTATTAACCCAAGGCCCAGTGCCAGTTTATGTTTTTCTCTTGTTTTAGAGTATCACAGAAAAGGAATATCTAATGGAGCCCAATTGACCTGAAACTCGAAGGAGCTTATTTTTGGGCGAGAAGAAGCCCAGGAAGTGTCGGAGGGGGACCAGAAGGTTCCCGGGCTGCCCACAAGAGTAGGGGGGCGCCCCCCTGGGCGCGCCCCTGCCTCGTGAAAGCCCGGAGACCTCCTTTACTTGCCCCCGACTCCAACACCCCCAATATATACAGAAACCTCCGCAAAATAACCTAGATCGGGAGTTCCGCCGCCGAAAGCCTCTGTTGCCACCGAAAACCAATCTAGACCCTGTTCCGGCACCCTGCCGAAGGGGGGGATCCCTCTCCGGTGGCCATCTTCATCATCACGGCGCTCTCCATGACGAGGAGGGAGTAGTTCACCCTCGGGGCTGAGGGTATGTACCAATAGCTATGTGTTTGATCTCTCTCTCTCTCTCTCTCTCTCTCTCTCGTGTTCTTGAGATGGCACGATCTTGATGTATCGCGAGCTTTGCTATGATAGTTGAATCTTATGATGTTTCTCCCCCTCTACTTTATTGTAATGGATTGAGTTTTCTCTTTGAAGTTATCTTATCAAATTGAGTCTTTAAGGATTTCAGAACACTTGATGTATTTCTTGCATGTGCTTATCTGTGGTGACAATGGGATATCACGTGATTCACTAGATGTATGTTTTGGTGATCAAATTGCGGGTTCCGTGACCTTGGGAATATATGCATAGGGGTTGGCACACGTTTTCATCTTGACTCTCCGGTAGAAACTGTGGGGCACTCTTTGAAGTTCTTTGTGTTGGTTGAATAGATGAATCTGAGATTGTGTGATGCATATCGTTTAATCATGCCCACGGATACTTGAGGTGACAATGGAGTATCTAGGTGAGTGATACGTCTCCAACGTATCTATAATTTTTTATTGTTCCATGCTATTATTTATGATGTTTTGGATGTTTAATGGGCTTTGTCATACACTTTTATATTATTTTTGGGACTAACCTACTAACCCAAAGGCCCAGTCCAGATTGCTGTTTTTGCCTATTTCAGGGTTTTGCAGAAAAGGAATATCAAACGGAGTCCAAACGGAATGAAACCTTCGGGAGAGATATTTTTGGAGAAAATCACGCACGGGAGACTTGAGAACCACGAAATAGGGCTGAAGTGGCGTCCACGAGGGTGGGGGGCGCACCCCCCCCTTACAAGGCGCGCCCCCTGCCGCATGGGCACCCCTTCTGGCCCCCGGTGCCCTCCTTCCTCCTATATATACCTACGTACCCCAAAACCATCAAGGAACAGAGAAAACCCTAGTTCCACCACCGTAACCTTCTGTTCCCGTGAGATCCCATCTTGGGGCCTGTTCCGGAGCTCTGCCGGAGGGGGGGATCTACCACGGAGTGCTTCTACATCATCATCATCGCCTCACCATGAGTTGTGAGTAGTTTACCACAGACCTTCGGGTCCATAGCTCGTATCTAGATGGCTTCTTCTCTCTCTTTGGATCTCAATACAAAGTTCTCCTCGGTCTTCGAGGAGATCTATTCGATGTAATCTCTTTTTGAAGTGTGTTTGTCAAGATCCGATGAATTGTGGGTTTATGATCAAGATTTTCTATGAGAAATATTTTGTTCTTCTTTGAACTCTTTATGTATGATTATAATATCCTTGCAAGTATTTTCGAATTATTGGTTTGGTTTGGCCTACTAGATCTATAGTTCTTGCAATGGGAGAAGTGCTTGGCTTTGGATTCAATCTTGCGATGTCCTTTCCCAGTGACAGTAGGGGCAGCAAGGCACGTATTGTATTTTTTCCATCGAGGATAAAAAGATGGGGTTTATATCATATTGCTTGATTTTATCCCTTTACATCATGTCATCTTGCTTAAGGCGATACTCTGTTCTTATGAACTCAATACACTAGATGCATGCTGGATAGCGGTCGATGTGTGGAGTAATAGTAGTAGATGCAGAATCATTTCGGTCTACTTGTCTCGGACGTGATGCCTATATATAATGATCATGACTAGATAGTCTCATAATAATTCGCTTTTCTATCAATTGCTCGACAGTAATTTGTTTACCCGCCGTAGAATATCGCTATCATGAGAGAAGCCACTAGAGAACACTATGGCCCAGGGGTGTATTCTCAACATATCAATCTACACTTACTTTACTTTTTTCGCTTTTACTTTCTGTTCTTATAATAAAAAATACAAAAAATATCAAACTATCATCTCTATCAGATCTCACTTTTGTAAGTGACCGTAAAGGGATTAACAACCCCTTATCGCGTTGGCTGCGAAGTTCTTATTTGTTTGTGCAGGTGCGAGGGACTCGCGCGTGGTCTCCTACTGTATTGATACCTTGGTTCTCAAAAAATGAGGGAAATACTTACGCTATTGTGCTGCATCTCCCTTTCCTCTTCGAGGGAATACAACGCAAGCTGGAGAAGTAGCAAGAAGAATTTCTGGCGCCGTTGCCGGGGAGGCTTTTGCGAAAGTCATATACCAAGTACCTATCACAAACTCTTATCCTTCGCATTACATTTTTGCCTCTCGTTTTCCTCTCCCCCACTTTACCCTTGCCGTTTTATTTGCCCTTCTTCTGCCGTGTGTTTATCGTTCACTTGCTTCTTGTTTGCTTGTAGGTGTTGGATTGCTTGTTTGTCACTATGGCTCAGAACAATACCAAATTGTGTGACTTCTCCAATACCAACAATAATTATTTTATCAGCACTCCAATTTCTCCTATTACCGATGCTGAATCTTGTGAGATCAATGTTGCTTTGTTGAATCTTGTCATGAAAGATCAATTTTCCGGCCTTCCTAGTGAAGATGCCGCTACCCATCTAAACAACTTTGTTGATTTGTGTGATATGCAAAAGAAAAGGGGTACGGATAACAATATTGTTAAATTGACGTTATTTCCGTTTTCACTTAGAGATCGTGCTGAAACTTGGTTTTCTTCTTTGCCTAGAAATAGTATTGATTCGTGGAATAAGTGCAAAGATGCTTTTATCTCTAAGTACTTCCCTCCTGCTAAGATCATCTCTCTTAGAAACGATATTATGAATTTTAAGCAACTAGATCATGAGCATGTCGCACAAGCTTGGGAGAGAATGAAATTAATGATACGTAATTGCCCTACACATGGTTTTTATCTATGGATGATTATTCAGAACTTTTATGCTGGCTTGAAATTTGCTTCTAGAAATCTTTTAGATTCGGCCACAAGAGGCACTTTCATGGAAACTACCTTAGGAGAAGCTACCAAACTCCTAGATAATATTATGGTTAATTATTCTCAATGGCACACCGAAAGATCTACTAGTAAAAAGTGCATGCTATTGAAGAAATTAGTGTTTTGAGTGGAAAGATGGATGAACTTATGAAATTATTTGCTGCTAAGACTGCTTCTTCTGATCCCAATAATATGCCTTTGTCCACTTTGATTGAAAATAACAATGAATCTTTGGATGTGAATTTTGTAGGTAGGAATAATTTTGGTAACAATGCTTATAGAGGGAACTTTAATCCTAGGCCTTTTCCTAGTAATTCCTCTAATAATTATGGTAATTCCTACAACAACTCTTATGGAAAGATGCCTTTTGAATTTGAAACTAGTGTTAAGGAGTTTATGATTTCGCAAAAGAATTTTAATGCTTTGCTTGAGGAAAAATTGCTTAAGATGATGAATTGGCTAGAAGTGTGGATAGAATTACTCTTGATGTTTATTATTTGAAACTTACATCTATCCCACCTAAGCATGATATCAATGAGTCTCTCAAAGCCATGAGAATTTCCATTGATGAATGCAAAGAAAGAACCGCTAGGATTCGTGCTAAAAGAGAGGATTATATTAAAGCGAGTTCTTCTAGTTATCATGAAAATAAAGATGAAGATCTGAAAGTTATTAATGTGTCTCCTATTCGATCCTTATTTTCTAGCATAAATCTTGATGAAGATAGGATTGGAGATGATTCTACTTTAAGGTGTCCCGATGATTCGAAGTTTTTAGATCTTGATGCTAAAATTGTTAAAAGTGGGAGTGAAGAGATTAAAACTTTGCATAGTGATGAACCCACTACTTTGGATTTCAAGGGATTCAATTATGATAATTGCTCTTTGATTGATTGTATTTCCTTGTTGCAATCCGTACTAAACTCTCTGCATGCTTATAGTCAAAATAACGCTTTTACTAAACACATAGTTGATGCTTCGATGCAATCTTATGAAGAAAAACTTGAGTTATAAGTTTCTATCCCTAGAAAGCTTTATGATGAGTGGGAACCTACTATCGAAATAAAAATTAAAGATCATGAATGCTTTGCTTTGTGTGATTTGGGTGCAAGTGTCTCCACTATCCCAAAAACTTTCTGTGATTTGCTAGGTTTCCATGAGCTTGATGATTGTTCTTTAAATTTGCATCTTGCGGATTCCACTATTAAGAAACCTATGGGAAGGATTAATGATGTTCTTATTGTTGCCAATAGGAATTATGTGCCCATATATTTCATTGTTCTCGATATAGATTGCAATCCTTCATGTCCTATTATTCTTGGTAGACCTTTCCTTAGAACGATTGGTGCAATTATTGATATGAAGGAAGGAAATATTAGATTCCAATTTCCGTTAAGGAAGGGCATGGGACACTTTCCTAGAAAGAAAATCAAATTACCATATGAATCTATTATGAGAGCCACTTATGGATTGCCTTCCAAAGATGGCAATACCTAGATCTATCATGTATCGTGCCTAGCTAGGGGCGTAAAACGATAGTGCTTGTTGGGAGGCAACCCAATTTTATATTTTTTGTTTTTGCTTCTGTTTAGGAATAAATATTGTATCTAGCTTCTGTTTAGATGTGGTTTTGTGTTTTGTTTAGTGTTTGTGTCAAGTAGAACCTTTGGGAAGACTTGTGTGAAGTTCATGTGATCTTGCTGTGAAAAACAGAATCGTTAGCGCTCGCTAGAATGGTCATCATATTTTACTAGAGCGTGCTATTTAGTTGATTATTCTTGCAGATGATTAATAGACAAATTCCTCACGTTTACCAATTTAGTTTGAATTTTTTGGAGTTACAGAAGTATGTGAAACCTGCAGATTACTACAGACTGTTCTGTTTTTGACAGATTCTGTTTTCCGTGTGTTGTTTGCTTATTTCAATGCATCTATGAGTAATATTGGGAAGTATGAACCATAGAGAAGTTGGAATACATTAGGTTTAACACCAATATAAACAAAGAATTAATTCATTGCAGTACGTTTGAGTAGTGGTTTGCTTTCTTATTCTAACGAAGCTCACGAGATTTTTGTCTAAGTTTTGTGTTGTGAAGTTTTCAAATTTAGAGTATTGCTTTGATGGACTATGGAACAAAGGCTAGCAAGGGCCTAAGCTTGGGGATGCCCATGGCACCCCAAGTAAAATTCAAGGACAACCAAAAGCCTAAGCTTGGGGATGCCCCGGGAAGGCATCCTCTCTTTCGTCTTCATCCATCGGTAACTATACTCGGAGCTATATTTCTATTCACCACATGATATGTGTTTTGCTTGGAGCGTCTTGTATAATTTGAGTCTTTGCTTGTTAGTTTGACACAATTATTCTTTCTGGACACACCTATTTGAGAGAGTTAAATATGGCCTAGGAATTGTTAGAACACTCTATGTGCTTCACTTATATCTTTTGAGTTGAATAGTTTTTGCTCTAGTGCTTCACTTATATCTTTTAGAGCACGGTGGTGATAATATTTTGAAGAAATTGTTGAACTCTCATGCTTCACTTATATCCATTTGAGAGTCTATTAAAACAGCATGGTAATGTGCTTAGGCTATAAAACTAGTCTTCACATGATAGACATCCAATATCAATGTAGTAAAAACTTTCACACTAAGTGCATTGAATATGATGAGAAGTTGGATGCTTGATAATTATTTTGAGATATGAGGATAGTGATATTAGAGTCATGCTAGCGGAGTTATTATGAAATTGAGAATTGCTTGTGTTAAGGTTAGTGATTCCCGTAGCATGCACATATGGTGAACCGCTATGTGACGAAGTTAGAGCTTGAGGTATTTCTAAAGTGTCAACCTTTGTGTGGAGGTCGGGGGCACGCGATGGTTAACTCCTACAACCTCCCCCCTAGGAGCATGCGTTGATTACTTTGTTTTGATGACTCATAGATTTTTGCAATAAGTATATGAGTTCTTTATGACTAATGTTGAGTCCATGGATTATACGCACTCTCACCCTTCCACCATTGCTAGCCTCTCTTGTACTGCGCAACTTTCGCCGGTACCATACACCCACTATATATCCTTCCTCAAAACAGCCACCATATATATTTCTCAGAACAGCCACCATACCTACCTATCATGGCATTTCCATAGCCATTCCGAGATATATTGCCATGCAACTTTCCACCGTTCCGTTCATATGACACGCTTCATATTGTCATATTGTCATGCATGATCATGTAGTTGACATCGTATTTGTGGCAAAGCCACCATGCATAATTTTTCATACATGTCACTCTTGATTCATTGCACATCCCGGTACACCACCGGAGGCATTCATATAGAGTCATACTTTGTTCTAGTATCGAGTTGTAATATCGAGTTGTAATTCAATGAAAGTGTGATGATCATCATTATTAAGGCATTTTCCCATGTGAGGAAAGCTAAATCAATAAAGACCCTCCACAAAAAAAAGAGAAAGACTAAAAAAAGAAAGGCCCAAAAAAAGAAAAAAAAAGAGAAAAAAAGAAAAGAAAAAGGGACAATTGCTACTATCTTTTTCCACACTTGTGCTTCAAAGTAGCACCATCTTCTTCATGATAGAGAGTCTCATGTTTAGTCACTTTCATATACTAGTGGGAATTTTCATTGTAGAACTTGGCTTGTATATTCCAACGATGGGCTTCCTCAAATGCCATAGGTCTTCGTGAGCAAGCAAGTTGGATGCACACCCACTAGTTTCTTTTGTTGAGCCTTCATACATATTTTGCTCTAGTGCATCCGTTGCATGGCAATCCCTACTCACTCACATTGATATCTATTGATGGGCATCTCCATAGCCCGTTGATACGCCTAGTTGACGTGAGACTATCTCTCTCCTATTTGTCTTCTCCACAACCACCTCTCTATTCCACCCATAGTGCTATGTCCATGGCTCACGCTCATGTATTGCGTGAAGGTTGAAAGGTTTGAAAGAATAGAGTATGAAAACAAGTGCTTGGCTAAAATCGGGGTTGTGCATGATATGAATATTTTGTGTGATGAAGAGGGAGCATAGCCAGACTATATGATTTTGTAGGGATAACTTTCTTTAGCCATAGTATTTTGAGAAGACATGATTGCTTTGTTAGTATGCTTGAAGTATCACTATTTCTTTTGTCAATATAGACTTTTGTCTTGAATCTTTCAGATCTGAACATTCATGCCACAATTAAGAGAATTACATTGAAAAACCATGTTGGTTAGCATTCCACATCAAAAATTCTGTTTTTATCATTTACCTACTCGAGGACGAGCGGGAATTAAGCTTGGGGATGCTTGATACGTCTCCAACGTATCTATAATTTTTTATTCTTCCATGCTATTATTTATGATGTTTTGGATGTTTAATGGGCTTTGTCATACACTTTTATATTATTTTTGGGACTAACCTACTAACCCAAAGGCCCAGTCCAGATTGCTGTTTTTTGCATGTTTCAGGGTTTTACAAAAAAGGGATATCAAACGGAGTCCAAACGGAATGAAACCTTCGGGAGAGATATTTTTGGAGAAAATCACGCACGGGAGACTTGAGAACCACGAAGTAGGGCTTAAGTGGCGCCCACGAGGGTGGGGGGCGCCCCCCACCTAGGGCGCGCCCCCTGCCTCGTGGGTCCCATGTACGGCCCCCGGTGCCTTCATTCCTCCTATATATGCCTACGTACCCCGAAACCATCAGAGCAATAGAGAAAACCCTAGTTCCACTGCCGTAACCTTCTGTTCCCGTGAGATCCCATCGTGGGGTCTGTTCCGGAGCTCCGCCGGAGGGGGGGATCTTCCATCGAGTGCTTCTACATCATCATCATCGCCTCACCATGAGTTGTGAGTAGTTTACCACAGACCTTCTAGTCCATAGCTAGTATCTAGATGGCTTCTTCTCTCTCTTTGGATCTCAATAGAAAGTTCTCCTCGGTCGTCGAGGAGATCTATTCGATGTAATCTCTTTTTGTAGTGTGTTTGTCGAGATCCGATGAATTGTGGGTTTATGATCAAGATTATCTATGAGAAATATTTGGTTCTTCTCTGAACTCTTTATGTATGATTATAATATCCTTGCAAGTCTCTTCGAATTATTGGTTTGGTTTGGCCTTCTAGATCTATAGTTCTTGCAATGGGAGAAGTGCTTGGCTTTTGGTTCAATCTTGCGGTGTCCTTTCCCAGTGACAGTAGGGGCAGCAAGGCAAGTATTGTATTGTTGCCATCGACGATAAAAAGATGGGGTTTATATCATATTGCTTGAGTTTATCCCTCTACATCATGTCATCTTGCTTAAGGCGTAACTCTATTCTTATGAACTCAATACACTAGATGCATGCAGAATCGTTTCGGTCTACTTGTCTCGGACGTGATGCCTATATATAATGAACATGCCTAGATAGTCTCATAATTATTCGCTTTTCTATCAATTGCTCGATAATAATTTGTTTACCTGCCATAGAATATCGCTATCATGACAGAAGCCACTAGAGAACACTATGGCCATCGGGTCTATTCTCAACATATCAATCTACACTTACTTTACCTTTTCCGCTTTTACTTTCTGTTCTTATAATCAAAAATACCAAAAATATCAAACTATCATCTCTATCAGATCTCACTTTCGTAAGTGACCGTAAAGGGATTGACAACCCCTTATCGCGTTGGCTGCGATGTTCTTATTTGTTTGTGCAGGTGGGAGGGACTCACGCGTGGTCTCCTACTGGATTGATACCTTGGTTCTCAAAAACTGAGGGAAATACTTTCGCTACTGTGTTGCATCTCCCTTTCCTCTTCGAGGGAATACAACGCAAGCTCGAGAAGTAGCAGTGACATTAGGGTTTTGGTTGATTTGTATCTTAAGGTGTTATTCTAGTACGAACTCTATGATAGATCGAACGGAAAGAATAGCTTCGTGTTATTTTACTACGGACTCTTGAATAGATCGATCAGGAAGAATAACTTTGAGGTGGTTTCGTACCCTACAATAATCTCTTCGTTTCTTCTCGGCTATTAGTGACTTTGGAGTGACTCTTTGTTGCATGTTGAGGGCTAGTAATATGATCCAATTTTGTTATCCTTGTTGAGAGAACTTGCACTAGTGAAAGTATGAACCCTAGGCCTTGTTTCAAAGCATTGCCATACCATTTGTGCTCACTTTTATCTTTAGTTACCTTGCTGTTTTTTATATTTTCAGATTACAAAAACCTATATCTACCATCCATATTGCACTTGTATCACCATCTCTTCGCCGCACTAGTGCACCTATACAATTTACCATTGTATTGGGTGTGTTGGGGACACAAGAGACTCTTTGTTATTTGGTTGCAGGGTTGTTTGAGAGAGACCATCTTCATCCTACGCCTCCCACAGATTGATAAACCTTAGTTCATCCACTTGAGGGAAATTTGCTACATTCCTACAAACCTCTGCACTTGGAGGCCCAACAACGTCTACAAGAAGAAGGTTGTGTAGTAGACATCCGCCTGCACACCATTTCCCATGATACCGAGCAGTTTCCTCCACGGGTCTCCTTCTTCCCACACCTCAAGAAACCACGACAAATCTTAGAGAGCGCAAAAATTGTCTTTGCAGGCAAATCCAACGCCAACATGGAGTGCACCGGGATAGCACACATCACCGATTGGATTAGCAACATGCGGCTACTCTTTGGGAGTAGGGAGGCCTTCCACAAAGGTAGCGCATCACCAACCTTGTCCACCAGATCCTGGAGTTGCGCAGCCGTTGGCTTCCTCAGTGTTAAAGGGAGGCCGAGGTATCTGCACGGGAACGTGCCAGCGGTGCAACCCAAGATGTTCATAACCAAATCCCTCTCTTCCGTCGAGCATCTAATTGGTATAGCCATGCTTTTGTTCCAATTTACCACCAATCTCGAGTCCTGGCCAAAAAGCCGCAGAATAGCAACACAAGTCCGTGTTTCCAATTCATTGGGCTTGAGAAAGGCAACCACGTCGTTGGCAAATATGGAAACTCGTTGTTTCAGCCATGAACGTGTCAAAGGAGGAAGGAGTCCCCTTTCCGTTGCAAACTGGAAAAGAGCTCGCACTGGCTCCATGCACAAGATGAAGAGCATACGAGAAAGGGGGTCTCCTTGCTTGAAGCCTTGGCACGACAAGATCGGCCTACTAGGCATGCCATTAACCGTGATCCTTGTGGAGGAGGTGGCCAACAGTCCACAAATCCATGTAATCCGTTTAGCTCCAAATCCCAACCTCTGTGTCGGTGTATTTGGATCGACACCTATGGGATCACAAGAATCCCTACTACGGTTGCGGGGCGCGGGGTCGAGAGAAGAGCGGATCTAACAATCAGGACACGGTTCCTTCACCCAGGTTCGGGCCGCAAAGATGCGTAAAACCCTCCTCCTGCTTTAGTGGATTATATGTTTGTGTTCTTCATCTAGTGAGGAGCTCCAAGAGAGTCGTGAGGAGTTCTAAAAAGCCGAATACTCCTCCTGGTCGCCTCGGGCCTCCTTTTATAGGAAAAAGGGGTTGCCATAGTGGCACACAGGAGGTGGAAAGGGTACAAGGATGCGAGGTTATCCCTCGCATTACAGGACAAGGCGCATTTAATGCGCTTAGATTAGGTGTCCTTGCTTTATCGGGAACGAGGGGAGACGTTCGTCTTGTCCGTCGCCGCTCCTCCTCGTGTTGACACGCGCCCTGGCCAGCGGTGCCTGAGGTGCCATGTAGGCAGGCAGGCAGCTGAGGTGGCGCAACGACGGGTCTCCACGAAGATCTGCAAGTTGCCACGCAGGAGCCTGTCCAGCTGGTAGGGTCGGCAGCTACGTGGGGTGGTGGAAATACAGTTGGTGCAGGCCTGATGGTGGCCCTGCGGGTGTCCTCGGCAAGGGCCTTGCCGGGGCCCCGGCAAGGGTCTTGCCGCGGCGCCTGCTGTCATCCCCAGCAAGGTGCTTGCCGGAGGCCTTGTGGTCCTCCTTGGCTAGGATCCCGCCAAGGGTCGTCGTCTTCTTAGCTTGTATCTGATCTTGGATGTCTTCACAAAGATCTGCATGCCACCACGGGGATATCTCCCGAATCCTCGCCCCATGGGGGCGGTGGACTCAAGGGTGATCCGCTCCGTAGGCGTGGGGCGAGCTGCCGCGGCAAGGGTCTTGCCGGGGCTGCCAGAGCCGGCCCCGGCAAGGGCCTTGCCAGGGCTGCTAAAACTGGCTCCCGGCAAGGATCTTGCCGGGGAAAGCCGCTTCGTCCCTTTGCTCTTTGTGTTCTTGTTCTTGGCGTTATTCCAGTCTCCATCAAGCTTCGGTCTTACCCCGGCTCACCTCCCTTGCCATGCTTGGTGTGGTGGTGCCCGTGGCTCAGACTGCCCGTGCACAGTCACAGGGGTACAAAAAGTGTACCCCTCTTTTTGTACACCGTCAGGAGCCCCCGGGCCTGGGCCACACATAAGCGCGACACGTTGTTGGGCCAGGCCCAGAACGGTGCGCGGGCAGGCGGGGCGGTTTTCACCGTGGTAAGATTTTCCGCGCGCTGCGCCTCCCACGACCCGCGCGCATGGTGCGGGGTGGAGGGGCGTGCGTGACGTGGGCGGCATGCGTGGGGCGGTTTCCGCAGGCATTCGTCACATCGCAGTAAATGCAAAAGGGGGGCGGCTTCGCACCTTCCCCGTAAACGGTGGGAGGCGTGGAGGCGCGGCCCATTTACTGAACGGGGCCGAGGCGCGGTCGTCAAGGCGTCCACTCCCCACGATCACGGGGTGGGGAGAGGTCGCCTCACCCGTCCCCTTAGTTCTGCACGTCCGCCACGTGCCCTTCATGTGCTTGAGGTGGTGAACGGTGGAGGCGGGAAACCGAGCCGTTGCTAGTTGGGGCAGTGGGTCGGTCCCGGCTCCCTCGCCTTCTGCATCTTGATTGGCCGAGCGGGGCGGTCGAGCCCCAGCCTCGCCCCTTTATAAAGAGCGGGAGGGAAGGGAGGGCGCCCCGCACTCCTCCATCTTCTTTCTCCTTCTGCTTCTACTCCTCTCTTCTGTTCGCCATGAAGAGAGGAAATCCCGGCTCTTCAACGGTGGCGGCGAGGGTCGCTGCTCGACAACGCGTCCCTCCTTCTCCTGCACCTGCAGTGGCCGAACCAGCCACGAGGGGAAGAGGGAGGGGGCGAGGCCGTGGGCGAGGACGGGGAGCTCGGGGAAGAGGAGGACGGGGCGGCCCGCCGGCCTCGCCCCCGCCAGCAGCCCCTCCTCCAATGGAAGGTCATATTGGGGATGACCCTTGTGAGTTCTTCGTTAGGATGCGGGGGGAGCCGCGTCGCCGTCTTCGTCTCCCGACTCCATTTGCGCGGGAGATGGAGGTGGATCCGCCGGAGTCGCTCCGGCTGCACATGAGGGGCTGCGGGATCAGTGGCACACGAGTCCGCGTCGACTTCCCTGCCCCTCATGTGATGTATCTTCGTCAAGGATGGAAGACGTTCGCTCGTATCCATAGCCTGACGGACGGGCTCACCCTCCATTTCAAGTTGATGGAGGATGGCCACCTCTCCGTCAAGGTCTTCGGGCACCTCGGGACTCGTGCGAGGTGCTGCGTGGAGAGCTCCTCCGATGACGAAGACTCCTCCTCGAACGAGGGTGACGAGGAGGACAGCGGCAGCGACGATGAGGGCGGTGGACGGCAGGATGACGGGTCCGACTAGGTGTCGGGCGCCACTCCCGGTGGCACCGACGACCCCATCATCCGCGTCGCCGGCTCCTTGAACTTCTCGGGGCCGTCTCCTTGGCGGCTGGCGTAGGGAGGCTGCGGAAGAGGAAGAGGAAGAAGGTGGGCGGCAAGGTCGTCATGTCGGAGTACATGGGCACCGACGCCTTCAACGCGTACTGATGTCCTGCCGCCTCGTCTTCGAGCTCTGCCTCCAGCGCCATCATCACCGTCCAGCCCTTGGGCGGCCGCCGAGATGTCCTCTTGGTGTCTTCTGCCACCCGTAGCTCGCCTAGGCGCCCCTTTTGCCCTTCTCGCCTCCTTGACGTACCTCCTGAGGAGAGGGACAAGAAAGGCATTAAGGGCATCTTATCTCTTTTTAGTTTGTAAGCCCTCGGGCATCTGTTAACTTTAGAACTTGTAATCTCCTTGTTCATGTTTTTCATTCCTTATGGACTGTATCAGACGGAATGATTTTAATGAAAAAGGAATGTTGGCCGGGTCATTTATTCGCAGGTAAAACCCACAACAGGGAATAAATCCCTGATATCTCTAAGATAAACATTTTCTCGCCCGGCAACAGGCCCTGCCGTTTCCCTACTTCGCTCGACCTTTCTCACGCCTTTGGCGGAGGCAGGGATGAAGTGGGCTCAGGCTCGTCGTTTCATCCTTTTGCTGCCGCGACTACGACCAAACTTAGTCCCAGGAACGAGCCCTACGGCCTAGAGTTATGGGAGCACGGTAGCTTAAGGAAAAGAACGAGGTTTCACATACCTCAGTCCATAATGGAATGCATGATAAGGGATAAAGAACTTATCTGAAGCTGCAGCCCCCGGCAACCCTGGTCTGCCGTGGGCGAATCTTTGCCCTTGTAGCCCCTGGCAACACTGGCTCGCCGGGGCATAGGTGTTAGTCTGTCCCTCTTTCTTTTCCCAAGTGGCTTCAGCAAGGATGTCTGCGCGTCCTGTGAACCAAAGAAGGTAGAGGAAAGACAAAGACTTGACCTCTAAGCTAGGGGTTAGCCGCCGCTAAGCACTATCAACCCTAACCAAGGACCAGACTCGACTCAGCATGCATGCTATGACCTAGGGCGCCAGCGCTTCATTTATTTATGCTCAGGGTCTGCGCCTGGCTTTGTACAAAGGGTTACATGCCTTGCCGGCAAGGCTTGTACAAAAGGGTGGCTTGCGGGGGGGCCCGGCAAGCCGCGCCTTATGGGTAAAACTTGCGAAGATGCTCAATGCTCCAGGAATTGCTCACCGGAATGGCATTTTCGGTCTCCAGGCGGACTGCGCCGGGCCTGGTGACTCGTATTACCAGATAAGGGACTTCCCACTTCGGCGTCAACTTGTTCGTATTCCTGGCCGATTGAACGCGCCGGAGAACAAGGTCGCCTTCCTCAAAGCTTCGGGCACGGACCTTGCGGCTATGGTAGCGGCGCAAGGCTTGCTGGTAGCATGCTGCTCTCACAGCCGCCCGAAGACGATCTTCCTCAAGGAGCGTTGCGTCCTCTTGCCGCAGTTGCTCTTGCTCAAGCTCATCATAAGCGAGCACTCGAGGTGACCCGTATATGAGTTCAGTGGGGAGAACTGCTTGTGCCCCGTATATCAGGGCAAAGGGCGTCTGGCCGGTGGCTCGATTCGGCGTCATTCTGATCGACCAAAGAACCGCCGGCAACTCATCAATCCAGCGCCTCCCACTCTTGTGCAGTCTGTCAAAGGTCTTTGTCCTTAATCCTCGCAACACTTCAGCGTTTGCCCTCTTAGCTTGACCATTGCTCCGGGGGTGAGCAACGGAAGCGAAACAGACATTGCTGCCGAGGTCTTGGGTATATTGCATGAAGGTGCGGCTTGTGAACTGCGTGCCGTTGTCGGTGATGATCCTGTTGGGTACACCAAAACGGCACACCAGTCCCTTGAAGAACTTGACGGCTGACTGAGCTGTGACCTTCCTCACTGCCTCCACTTCTGGCCACTTTGTGAACTTGTCGATTGCAACGTACAAGTACTCAAAGCCCCCGGCAGCGCAGGGAAAAGGGCCCAGTATGTCGAGCCCCCAGACCGAGAAGGGCTAGGAGAGAGGAATGGTTTGAAGGGCTTGAGCTGGTTGATGAAGTTTCTTTGAATGGAACTGGCATGCTTCACACCTGGTGACCAGTGCCGTCGCATCCTGGAGCGCAGTGGGCCAGAAGAAGCCTTGACGGAATGTCTTGCCGGCAAGGGCTCTCGGCCCTATGTGGGATCCACATATGCCTCCATGTATCTCTGCCAACAGCTCCAGTCCTTCCTCTCGAGGGATGCACTTCAATTTCACGCCATTTGGTCTCCTTCTATACAGGACGTCATCGACGAATTGGTACATAGCAGACCGACGGGCTACTTTCTCCACTTCTTCCTGCTCCTCAGGAAGTTCCCCAGTCTGGAGGAATCGGACGGTATGCTGCGCCCATGCTGGAGCCTGGGGCTCGACGGCGAGGACCAAAGGCATTTCCTCCGCCAAGAGAGCGGCTATCTCAACAGCAAAAGTTTGACGCTCTGCCGGAGCTAGCCATCCTGTGGCGGGCTCAGTGTCTCCGGCAACATCCTTGCCAGCGGCTCCGGGGAGCTCGGCGGGAAAGTACTTGCTGGGCCCTAATTTCCTTCTCTTGTTCTGCTCTGTTGATGGATCAACGGATGGCTGCGAAAGCTGAAGCACAAAGGTACCTGGTTCCACAGGTAGCTTGAGGGCAGCGCGCTTTGACAGGTAATCGGCGATGTCATTCTCCGCTCGGGGAACGTGCTCCGCCTGTATACCATCAAAGCGCTCTTCCAACTTTCTCACTTCATCGACATAGGCCTTCATCAACGGGCTCTGGTAATCCTTGTTGACTTGTTTGATGACAAACTGCGAGTTGCCCCTGACAATGAGCTTCTTGATTCCGAGGTCTGTCGCGATCCTAAGACCGGTAAGCAGCCCCTCGTACTCAGCAGTGTTGTTTGTTGATACCTCCCTGGGGAAGTGCATCTGGACCATGTACTTGAGGTGCTCTCCAGTGGGTGCGACTAGCAGTACGCCAGCCCCGGCGCCCTGCAAGGAGAAAGCTCCATCGAAGTACATGATCCAGTTGCAACTCGCCTCTTTGCCGGTGAGAGCAGTTTCCTGGACTTCTTCATCAGGCGTTGCGGTCCATTCTGCGACGAACTCTGCCAGGACTCGGCTCTGGATCGTCGAGGTACTTTCAAACTTGAGGCCAAAGCTGGACAGCTCCAGTGCCCACTCTACAATCCTTCCCGTTGCATCTGGATTGTGCAATATCCGTTGTAGAGGGAGGCGAGTGACTATAGTGATCTCGTGCGCCTGGAAGTAGTGAAGCAGCTTCCTCGAGGCCATAAGAAGGCCGAAGAGCAATTTTTGCACACCGGAGTACCTTGATCTAGCCCCCTGCAAGAGGGAGCTAACAAAGTAGACCGGGTGCTGCATCATTTTCTTCTTCGGCTGTACTCCAGCCGGCTGTGTCGTCTCTGCACCAGTGGCATCAGGCTCTGTTGCTGCTATCACCTCATCATCAATTTCTCTCTGCGCCACTAGTGCGGCGCTGACCACCTGGTTTGTTGCCGCTAAGTATAGCATCAACGGTTCTTGTGGTCTAGGCGCAACTAGTAATGACGTGGAGGAAAGATACCTCTTCAAATCTTGTAATGCTGCTTCCGCTTCTGGCGTCCACTCCATTGGGCCCGCCTTTTTTAAAATCTTGAAAAAGGGAAGGGCACGCTCGGCAGACTTGGAAATGAATCTGCTCATGGCAGCAACGCAGCCAGCAAGCCGACGCACATCCTTGACCCGTTTGGGTGCTTCAATCTGCTCTATAGCTTTGATCTTGTCCGGATTGGCTTCTATCCCACGCCGCGACACAAAGAACCCGAGAAGCTTGCCAGACGGGACGCCGAAGACGCACTTCTCAGGGTTCAGCTTGAGGTTGATCTTGCGTAGGTTTACAAATGTTTCTTGTAAATCCGGTACAAGGGTTGCCCTCTTCTTGGTTTTGACCACTATATCATCCATATAAGCCTCCATATTTCTATGGAGCTGGGGTTCAAAACCAATATGGACTGCCCTTGCAAACGTCAAGCCAGCACTCTTCAACCCAAAAGGCATTCGTACGAAACAGTACGTACCACATGGGGTGATGAATGTTGTCTTCTCTTCGTCTTCTCTTGTTATGAAGATCTGGTGGTAGCCGGAGTAGGCATCGAGGAATGACAGCAGGTCACACCCCGCCGTGGAGTCAACAATCTGGTCTATGCGTGGCAACGGGAAGGGGTCCTTGGGACAAGCTTTATTGATATCTGTGTAATCAATACACAGCCTCCACTTCCCATTTGCCTTGCACACTACCACTGGATTGGCCAACCACGTTGGATGGAGCACTCCTCTTACCAAACCCGCAGCTTCCAGTTTCCGGATCTCCTCGGTGATGAACTCTTGCCGTTCCAAAGCTTTCTTTCTGACCTTATGCTTGACGGGCCGCGCATGAGGACAGACAACAAGGTGGTGCTCAATCACCTCCCTGGGAACGCCGGGGATGTCGGATGCTTGCCAGGCAAACACGTCGACATTCGCCCGCATGAAGGTGACGAGCGCGTCTTCCTATTTGTTGTCAAGGGTGGAGCTTATGGTGAAAGCCCCTCCCGTGCCGTCCTCCTTGACGGAAACCTTCTTGGTTCCCGGCGGTGTGGCCCTGGATCTCTTGTTTCTGCCAGTGGAGCTCTCTGGCACGTCCTCGACGGGAGCGCGACACTCCGAAGAGGTGCTCTTGCCGGAGTGGGTGTCCGAGGTCTCACCGGTCTTTTTCTTTCCGGTGGAGCTCTCTGGCACGTCCTCGACAGGAGCACAACACTCCGAAGAGGTGCGCTTGCCGGAGTGGGCGCCCGAGGTCTCACCGGTCTTCTTCCTCTTTCCTACCGGGGTTCCAGTGGCAGGAGCAAGTGCCCTCGTAGCGGCAGTTGCTGCAACTGCTTGCTGGTACAACTGGTCAGCGCAAATCAGCGCATCTTTCTTAGCGAAGGGGACGGTGATGATCGTCATAGGCCCTGGCATCTTCAGGGTGTTGTAGGCGTAGTGTGATGCTACCATGAACTTGGCCAGTGCTGGGCGGCCAAGGATCCCGTTGTAAGGCAGGGGGATCTTGGCAACATCGAACAAGATCGTCTCTGTCCTGTAGTTCAGATCACTTCCAAAAGTCACGGGCAGCGTGACTTTCCCCTTTGGTTGACTTCTCCCTGGGTTGACCCCCTGAAACGTGCCCGTTTCTTCGAGGTCTCCATCAGGAACTTGCAGCTTCTCGATCACGGTGGGCGAAAGTAGGTTCAGACCGGCCCCGCCATCGACTAGCATCTTTGTCACCTTGAGGTTGCGTATTGTCGGTGAAATCAACAATGGCAAGCACCCGACCACAGTAGTGCGATCAGGGTGGTCCTCGGCGTCAAAGATGATAGGTGTGCTGGACCATTTCAGCGGCTTTTGGGAACCGGACGATGGCTTTGCCGCAATAATCTCACGTGCCCACTGTTTAAGTTGGCGGTGAGAAGTATGCAACGAGGCTCCACCATCGACGCACATGGCGTCCGTAGCCTTCTGAAACTCTTGGCCGCCGGACTCATCGTCCTCTTCGTGATCGTCGTCTTCAGGCCTTCTGTCGCGGCCCCGGGCGGGCCTTTCCTGTTGTTTCTCCTTGCCGCGACGGCCTGCCTGGCCGTCACGCTTCTTGCCGGACCCCTCAACGCCGTCCTGGCCCTTCTCCTTGTCCCGCCTCTCGTATTCAGCCCTTTGCTTCTCAGCAAGGAGCTCAACCTGGTGGCAGTCCTGGAGATCATGGCCTTTGGTGCGATGGATCTTGCAGTATCGCTTGCCGGAGTTTCCTGGCTTCTCGGCAGCCGCCAAGGCCCGGCAGGCGACACACCCGGCAATCTCCTTGCCGGGGTCACCCGCCCTGGTTTTCTTGGTGGATCCGGCGTCATCAGACCCCTCGACGGCAAGTACGGCTTTACCCTTGCGCTTCCTGTTGCGGTGCTGGCCCTTCTTCGCCGGGGCGGTAGTATCCTCGTCTAAAGAGTCGGTTTCCGCACCGGCGCCTTCGCCGGGGTACTTCCTTCCCTCTTCAGCCCGGGCACATCTGTCAGCAAGAACATAGAGTTCCGCCACATCTGTCACCTTGGTCATCGCCAGTTCTTCGCGCATCTTGCGATTACGCATGTTCTGATGGAACGCGCTGATGATGGCGGCAGGGTGAACATTGGGGATATTGTACTGTACCCGGCTGAATCTCTGTATGTACTTGCGCAGACTCTCGCCTTCCTTCTGGGGTATGACATGCAGGTCACTCGCTTGGCCATGGGCTTGGTGGCCTCTAGTAAAGGCGCCAACAAACTCATGGCACAAGTCGGACCAGGAGGAAATAGAGTCTACTGGCAAGTGCATCAACCACGACATGGCATTAGGTTTAAGAGCCAACGGAAAGTAATTCGCAAGCACCTTATCGTCGTGGGCCCCGGCAGCTTGCATCGCGATGGTGTAGATGCTAAGGAACTCCGACGGGTGGGTCTTGCCGTTGTACTTCTCGGCAACGTCAGGCTTGAAGGTGCGGTGAGAGGGCCACTGGAACTGCCGCAGCTCACGGGTAAAAGCTGGACAGCCTACCTCGTAAGGTAGACCTCCAGGGCTCTCCGGTGCTGGGCGGTCCGCAGCAGGTCCCGCTCGCCTGTCTGACTGGTGGCGCGCTCCGCGCCGGTGCTCGATGGTGGTTCGAGCGTCTTCATGAGCTCGCTCCCGAAGAACTCGACGCTGGTCGCCGTGGATCCGCGGGTTGGACAATGCGATGGAGATGGCGTCGCACGCGACATCCCGACGAGTCGACACACGCAGTATCGGGCGAGGAGGAGGCGAATGCACCGTAGCCACGGCGCTGCCGGTCCTCCCGCCACCGATGCGTGGGACTCCATCGGAGCGTCGACCTGGGAGCTCCGCTGGATGTGGTTCATCCTTGTTGGCGACTGTGACAAGGCTTCGGATGGTGGCTCTCCATTCGTCGAGTTTCCCCGTAACGGGGGGAAAATCGAGGAGCAACTGCGCGCGTGCCAGGGCTTTGGCTGGGGTCAATGGTAGCGAAACCTGCGCGGATCGCGACGCGCTTCGACCCCTGAGCGTGTCAGGAGGAGCCCCATCACGATCCCGCGGTCGCATACTGTCTCCACCAGTGCCTCGGCGGGTGGGCAGGTCTTCTACATCCCAGGAGTGGCGCTCGGGGCTCTTCCCATGGCGACGCCCGGGATCTTCGGGGTGTCGACGCCGTTCGTCGCGCGCTGCTTGAGAAGAGCGCGCTGTTGGTGCTGGCGTGGGAGTTCTAGAGGTCCTTGCGTCGCCTTCGGGTGATGCGACAGCGACCTTGGAAGGCCCCGCGCCACCCGCGGAGGGCCGGGCTCCATCTTTGGAACTGGCGCACAAACATCGCCACCTCCCAAACTCCGGCTGCTGGGACGGCGTTGGTGTTCACGAGCAACGCCCCGGGTTCTTTCCGTGACAGGTCCGCTGCTCGCCAACGTCGGGACGGGCTGTCCGGCTTCCGACTGGCCAACCGCCACCGTCGTCTTCTTCTTGGGCACCATGACGATGAAGAAGCGTCGAGCTGACTGCTAAAGCCGATTCTCACAACTACGCCCCCTACCTGGCGCGCCAAAGATGTCGGTGTATTTGGATCGACACCTATGGGATCACAAGAATCCCTACTACGGTTGCGGGGTGCGGGGTTGAGAGAAGAGCGGATCTAACAGTCAGGACACGGTTCCTTTACCCAGGTTCGGGCCGCAAAGATGTGTAAAACCCTACTCCTGCTTTAGTGGATTATATGTTTGTGTTCTTCATCTAGTGAGGAGCTCCAAGAGAGTCGTGAGGAGTTCTAAAAAGCCGAATACTCCTCCTGGTCGCCTCGGGCCTCCTTTTATTGGAAAAAGGGGTTGCCATAGTGGCACACAGGAGGTGGAAAGGGTACAATGATGCGAGGTTATCCGTCGCATTACAGGACAAGGCGCATTTAATGCGCTTAGATTAGGTGTCCTTGCTTTATCGGGAACGAGGGGAGACGTCCGGCTTGTCCGTCGCCGCTCCTCCTCGTGTTGGCACGCGCCCTGGCTAGCGGTGCCCGAGGTTCCATGTAGGCAGGCAAGCAGCAGAGGTGGCGCAACGGCGGGTCTCCACGAAGATCTGCAAGTTGCCACGCAGGAGCCTGTCCAGCTGGTTGGGTCGGCAGCTGCGTGGGGCGGTGGAAATACAGTTGGTGCGGGCCTGATGGTGGCCCTGCGGGTGTCCTCGGCAAGGGCCTTGCCGGGGCCCCGGCAAGGGTCTTGCCGCGGCGCCTGCTGTCATCCCCGGCAAGGTGCTTGCCGGAGGCCTTGTGGTCCTCCTTGGCTGGGATCCCGCCAAGGGTCGTCGTCTTCTTAGCTTGTATCTGATCTTGGATGTCTTCACAAAGATCTGCATGCCACCACAGGGATATCTCCCGAATCCTCGCCCCATGGTGGCGGTGGACTCAAGGGTGATCCGCTCCGTAGGCGTGGGGCGAGCTGCCGCGGCAAGGGTCTTGCCAGGGCTGCTGAAACTGGCTCTCGGCAAGGATCTTGCCGGGGAAAGCCACTTCGTCCCTTTGCTCTTCGTGGTCTTGTTCTTGGCGTTGTTCTAGTCTCCATCAAGCTTCGGTCTTACCCCGGCTCACCTCCCTTGCCATGCTTGGTGTGGTGGTGCCCGTGGCTCAGACTGCCCGTGCACAGTCATAGGGGTACAAAAAGTGTACCCCTCTTTTTGTACACCGACACTCTGCAACACTTGAAGAAGAAAAGGCCACTGGATTGTATCGAATGCTTTCGTGATGTCAAGTTTAAGAAGGACTGCCGAGTGCTTCAACACATGCAATCTCCTAGTTGTGCATTGCACCAACATATAGTTCTCATGAAGCGATCGACCACGCACAAATGCACTCTGGTGGTGCCCCACCAACCTCGGTAGGTCAACCGCAAGCCTGGATGCCAAAATTTTGTCGAAGACCTTCACTGGTCCACTTATAAGGCTCACCGGTCTAAAGTCTTTCACATCCACCACTCCCTGGATCTTGGGGAGGAGGGAAACCAGCGCCTTGTTAATAGAAGCCAACCCTCTCATGTCTCCCGCATGGAACTGCCGCAGGGCCTTCATAAAATCAACTTTGATGATGTGCCAGCATGATACAAAGAAATGGCCAGTGAAACCGTCCGGGCCTGGTGCCTTTTCTAACGGCATTGCTTTGATAATTTTCTCGACCTCCTCTTCCTCAAACGGGGCCTCGAAGTGCGCTGGATCTATAGATGGGAGATCCAGCATGTCCAAGTTAACCGAGGTCAGCCGCCGAGCCGAAACACCGAACAATGTATCGTAGTAGTCATCCACCACCTTCGCTACGCTCTCCAGCCTAGTGTAAAGTACCCCTTCGTGGCTCAAAGAAGTAATCACATTCTTCTTTTGCCTGTATCCTGCTTGTCACTGGAAGAAAGCCGTGTTTGCCTCCCCCTCTTTAATTTGCCAAATCTGTGATCTCTGTCTCGCAATGGATCTCTCAAGCGAACAGAGGCCAAGTAGCTTCTTCTTTAGTAACTTCCACAAACCATGCTCGTTGTCCGCCAGCTGGCGCGAGTCTGCAGCCTTGTCAAGCCGTCCAATAATCTCCATCGCCAAGGAAATTTGAAGCTTGACATTCCCAATCCACTTGTCATTCCACCTTTGCAAAGCTTTGGCCGTCGCATGAAGCTTGCTATCCAGGGCCAAGAACGGGTTTCCTTCCTACGGTACCGCATCCCATGCCTCCTGCACTACGTCAAGAAAGCCCTCGGCCTTCGGCCAGAAACTCTCAAATTTAAAGCGCTTGCCCATGTGAAAATCCGCATCCAGATCCACAAAAAGGGGAGAATGATCCGAGACTGCGGTGCTGTAATGCCCAGGATGGGACTATACCTCCTACGTGTCGAGGCACGACTTAAAGGTATAAGCCCATCCTAGAATGATCTCAAGTTTGGTATCTTTGCACGACTCATGTAAAAGAGGGATTAAATTGCAAAAGGAGATAGTTGGCTTACACTCGCCACTTCACACAATACATTACATAAGCAAGACATCATTCACAACATCACAACCCGACTACGGGTGAAGATCCAAAAGAAAGATACCAAAACAACATAAAGCCACAGGCCAGGATCGAATCCTAGTAGAAACCACTTCTGATCGTCGAAACGTCACAAGCAAACGGCCACTCTCTTCATCTAGCTCCCAGTGAAGCACTTGAACCAGCTCCTGCTTCAAACTCGGCTGAACCTGCATCTGGTGTTGTAGTATCTGTGAGCCACGAGGACTCAGCAATCCCATAACCATGGGTATCAAGACTAGCAAAGCTTTATGGGTAGGAAGAGGTAAAGTGGTGAGGTTTGCAGCAGCGGCTAAGCAATATATGGTGGCTAACTTACGAGTACCAGAATAAGAAGAGCATCTACGCAAACGGTCGCAAAAGTAGTGATCGCTAAAGATCCTAACTACATACGAGTCAAACATAACCCCACCGTGTTCTCTTCTCAAAGTGAAAAGAGACAGTCACGGTTACTCACACAGTTGTGTGTTTTACTTCGGATCTTCTGTCAAGTTTTCTACAACCGGACATTAACAAATTCCAATCTGCCACATAACCGCGGGCACGGCTTTCGAAAGATCATAACCCTGCAGGGGTGTCCCAACTTAGCCCATCACAAGCTCTCACGATTAGCTGAAGTGATAAATATAATATCATCACTCCTTATCTTAGGGAAAATCCGATCAGGCTCGGCATCCCGGTAGCACAAGTCATTTCGACAATGGTAAAACAAGTCCAGCAAGACCTCCTGGTGTGTCGACACCCTGATAGTAGCCGCGTGTATCTAGTCTCATGACACGACCGGATGGGCGATGCTACAGGTATACCAGATACCTCGGGTTTCCCCAAGGCGGCCCCGCAGGCTCCCCGTTTGGGACCAACACCATCAACACTGGCCCCCCCTGCTATGTAGAATTAAGAATCCTCGGGGACGCGACCCCCTATGCAAATTTAATTATTTAATTAAGTTGTTATTATGAGGCAAATTAAAACCAATGTTGGGCCTTGCTGGAGGAGTTTTATTCAAAGTCGAACTATCAAGGGGTCCCCATTTCACCCATCGTGTAAGGAACGCAAAATCAAGGAACATAATGCCGGTTTATCGGCGCCTAAGGTGGCATGAGTGGAACAAAACACCGAGAAAAAGGCCAAGCCTTCCACCCATGCCCAGTATATAGGTGTGTTAATAATAATTATAGATATTGTGATATTCCAACAACAAGTTCCCTCCTGGAACGAACTTCATCTTCACCTGCAACTAACAACGCTATAAGAAGGGTTGCGCAAGCGGGTAACATAGCCAAACAGTGGTTTTGCTAGGAAGGTTTCAAGGTTAGAGGTTTCATGGCAACAAGGAGAGGTTGACATAAAAAATGGGTAGCGCGACATGTAACGATAGCATCGAGACAACTAAGCATGGCAATGGTAGTAAAGGTATCCAAGGGTATGATCATCTTGCCTGGGATTCCGCAAGGGAGAAGAACGGGTCCATGAAGAAGACGGAGCAACAAGTCGAGCGAATCCTCACAACTCCGGAACGAAACCGAAGCTATCAAGAGAAGCAACCAGAAAGAAGCAAACAACTCGGTAAACACACAAGCATAAACATGGCATACGATGCACAAGCAAGCATGATGCATGTCCGGTTTAAATATGCATGGCATGGCAAAGTGCACAAACAAAAACTACAAGTTAAGTGGAGCTCAATATGCAACGAGTTGCATATTGACGAAACACCACATTTAATTATTTAATTGACTCTCGTTTATTTACAAGACAAGGTTAAACGTTTGTTAACATGGCAAGAGGTGAAACATAAGTAAACTAACTATTTAGACATTTTAAATTAGGCCGGAAATAACAACAACATATCCGGAAAATCCCCATAACCATGTTTAGTGATCTTAAGCAAACAACAATTCACACATATAATGTTGTTAATATGATGCGGATGACATGATCAAGTTTTATGCAAGTTTATTAAAAGGTTGACAAGAGAGATATGAAGCATTTGTCACCGTGGTGGAAGGAAAGGGTGCCACGGCAACAATTCCGAAAATGATGCACGGCAACATCTCGGTTCCGGTACTCGCTGAGAGACCGGTGCAAAAGATAAGGTGGCGTGAGCGAGTCAAACGAGATGAAGGTGGGGCGATCCCGTCACCGGGTTCCCACGGGTCGGCGACGAGGCAACCGAGGAACATGACAAAAGGACGAAACGGCCACGGTGCACACAAGGGCAAACATTTCATACAACCACAACAAGCATTCCACGAGTCATCCACGGGGTCGTCTCGTTATACCTTCGAAGCGTGCGTTTCGGGGCGGTTCGAGACGTAGAGGAAGAAGGCGTTCACGTTCGGAGAGGAAGTAGTCGTTCCGTAGAAGGAAGTAGTTGTTCACGGGTCTTCGGCGACGGTAGACGTTCACGTCACGTGTCGTGGTACTTGCGACATCGGGGTACACGTTATGTAGTGGTACTTGGTCTCAGCGACGGTAGTTGTACATGTCGTCGAGGTACTTGTTACATCGCGATCGTAGGGGTACTTGACATATCGAAGGGGTACTTGGTCGGGTCGCCGTGTACTCGTTCATGTAGTCGTACACGGAGCTCGTAGCCGTAGAGGTACACGGGGCGATGGTAGACGTTCGGGCGACGGTAGACGTTCACGTAGCTCGTTTTCCCGTAGATGTTCGGGTCGGTGTCGTGGTACTTGGGGTTCTCGTTTGCGACGGTAGTGGAAGTAGTGGTACTTGGCGATTCATCATGTAGTTGTTCCCGTACGTAGTTGTACTTGCATCGGAGGGGTACTTGTCGCGTAGTCGAACTTGACATATCCGAAGGGGTACTCAGTGGGTCGGTCGTCGTGGTCACGATGACGATAGTCGTACGCGGATCGTAGAGGAACTTGATGCATCCCAGGTCTTCGGTCTCCACTTGGCAAAAGAAACGGTTCCTGGACACTCCCAACAGCACAAGGCAGCACAACAACAAAAAACAGCAGCACGGGACAGTCCAAAGGAGGCATGAGGCCACGGGCGGAGCTGCGGGGCGGCTCGCGGAGGAGACGATGCGGGCGCTCAGCGGAGAAGGCTGGCGTGGGTGCTGCGGTCTGAGGACGGGGAGGCCGGAGGACGTGGCGCTCGGGCCTGATCCGGCGCGGAGGGGGAGCTCCCGTGGACGGGCGCTGGCTGGCAGTGGAGTGCGCAGCTCCTGGGCGCTGGAGGCGCGCGTCACCGCGTGAGGGAGACGGAGGCAGGGCGGCGCCTGCCTTGGTGAAGGGGGGCCGCGGCCTTGGAGCTCGGAGGAGAAGGCCCTGGCGCGGCGCTCCTGGCTCGGCTGGAAGCGAGGCACACGGGCGCTCGAAGGAGAACGGAGGGAGGTGGACGAGGCACTGGCGTCGGGAGGAGCGAGGGGCTCTCGGGGTCGGGCACTGCGCACGGGAGAGCGAGGTGGGTGCGGCGAGTGAGAGCGAGTGGAGAGTGAGAGGTGCGGGGAGATCGATGCTGGCTCCTTGCGAGGGAGATCGAGAGGGAAGGGGCGATCGAAGGCTGGGGTCGGGGGAAACAGACGAGGGTGAGTGCGAGCGAGTGGCGGCGGACAGGGGGAGAAGGGAGCGATGGGAGCGAGAAGATGGTCGGGCTAGGGTTTTTCGGGAGCGAGGGAGTGGCTAGCCTCTGGCCTGATGGGCCTGCTGGGAGGAGGAGATGGGATATGGGCCTTGAGGCCGGCTGGCTAGGGGAAGAGGAGGCCCAAGAGGCTGGCTGGCCTATTCCTTTTTATTTGATTTTTAGCAGAAAATACAATAGAGAGAAGAAGAGAATGAGGAGGGAGGTTAGGGAAAAAATAACACATGGGACTATTTTTCTCGGGCATCATAAAAAGAGCACGGTCCAAGAAAAATAGAAAAGGCGTGATCGGAAAATAATTCAAACATATTTGAATTTAATTCAAATAGTTTTGAACTAAGACTTGATTATTGAAGTGTCCAAAAATGTTCGAATTTTCGGAGGAACCTCGATAAATAGGAAAAGAATTATAGGGAGGGTTTTGACGGTGAAACTTGATTAAAGAGGCATGGGGAATAAATGCAAGTGTGTTGAGTTATTCCGAAGCAAATGGAATATTTATAATATAGCTCCATAATATTAGGAGGCTTTTATATGTTATAAAGAGAAGGCAACCTTCCCTCGATTTAAATGGACCGAAGGCCCACACAATTTATTTAGGTTGAGATGCAAATTAAAAGACATGATGGCATGATGACATGATGCAATGCAAAATAAATAACGCAAGCACAACGAAACACACGGGAGACCCCGGAACATCTGGAATCTTCTGGAATCTTCTGGAACGTCGGTCTTCGGGCGTCACAACTCTCCCACACTAACAGAGGATCTCGACCCGAGATCCTAGAGATATCACCGGGTAAAAACGGAAGAAGAAGAGGGAAAACAAAGTTGCTTCTTTGACAGACGAGTGAAACCAAAGAACCTTGAGAGGTTGAACAAAATGAAAGAAGAACACAACATAGATGAACGAAGATGAAAAATACCGTTAGAAGAGAGGAACAGGGAGCATTAAGAGAACCTTGTCGGTAGAAAGACATGAAACAAGAGCTTACGAACCAAAAGAATAAGAAACCGCAATGGTATAGCCAAGGAATAAGAATGACAGAATTTGGACAGCAGTCCATCTGAAAATGGAAGGAATTAACAAGAACTTGAGGAGATGGAAAAATACTTGATTAAAACAACAATATACTGCCTCCGAAACAATTAAAAGAATGGCACAAGGTTAAGAAGGATTCAGACAGCACTCCGGTTGAAAGAGAGGCAAAACTAGATAAGATGATGGAACTTGAATGAAGAATACAACACTCCGGTTAAATGACAAGCAAGGGAAAAAACATGATCTCGATATGACAAGATGATGGTTTGGAGAGAGCAACATCACAATGCCTCCGGAATTTAAGAATAGCATATAAATCAAAGAAAGAATAGATGCACGATCGTTGGGAAGAAATAACGGAGAAGAAAAAGACAACTTCTCTCAAAATTGAATTTGAAAGAGCATCCTTACGAAGAAGAGTTGAACGGACTTGTTGGAAAAATCAACAACGAAAACGAATAAGTTCGTTGTGGGCTTATGTAAAACATCTCAAAATTATACGGTGACAACCAGCCACTAACGGAAACAATTTGTTGGATTGAGATCAACAAGGAGACGAAAAACTTATCTCACCGGAAGGATAAATGAAGAACTTGGGTCATTTATAAGCACCACAATAGCAAAATCCTTAGGGAAAGCTTTTAGGTGAAATACAACCCAAGATTACTCCAACAAATAAATTAAAGGGTTTGAAAGATCTCCTGAACAAGGAAAAATGATGGTTTAAATAACTCATTCTTGATAACTCGTGAATCATGAAACATGAAGGAATTGTCAAGAATGACATAACACCATCTGAAAAGATAAGGTAGAAAGGATTGCACTTGGAAAGCATGATGAAGAATGCTTGAGCTCCAACAAGAATCTTGATGAAAACTTCCAGGATGAATTAAAACATGATGAACAACCATGAGAACTCCGGTAAAGAAAACATGAGATGTGAAAGATGAAAAGAATAAGATTCAAGGCCTGCGATGAATCAGCTGGAGCTTGAAAAGATATAATTGAAATAACATGAAGGTCCGGAAAACAAGATGAAGAACTTAGAACCGAGAATATGATATGATGAACAAGCTCCGGAGAAAGGGATTAACCTCTTGGAAGAACTAGAATAAGATTTATGTTATGCATATCCTTCATCAAATTAAATTGATGACAACCAACGGATTTGGCATACTACTTATTCTTGTTGGAAAGAATTAAAGAGAGCTTTAGCACAAGCTTGGGTAAATCTTCAACAAAGCACCGGTAGGAATAAGAAAAGAACAAATGAATTAAAACGATAACAACGGAAGAGTAAACTTGAAAGAACCACCGTAAGAATATGGAGACGAACGAAGAGACATCAATGAAGATTATTTGGAGGACGAAGTTGAAAACTGAGAACGAAGTAATATTCTGAAATGATGGCCTTCGGAGGATCACATAGAAAAGAATTTATGAAATGCTTTGGATGGTATAAAAGAATTCCTCACAAACGGAACAATAATGAGGATGGCATGAAGCAAGAACCACGAATCTTCACGAGAACGGGCCAAGATTTAAGAGAAACACTTCTCCGGTCTTCAAATATGAGAAGACGATGAAATACACCACCATGAATTGTATAGGCACTTCGGTAAAAGAAGAATTAAAAGGTTGAACCAATGATGAACAAGAATTTGAAAGCGATCTTGGAGAAGGCATGTGACTGATGGGAATCATTTTTACGTCACACTTTAAAAGAATTCTCCGGAAAAGAAGAGTCAGGTAAGATCCTGGGAAAAGACCTGTGGGTTAGGGCCCACTCAAAAGAAATCACTGTTGGAAAAGATTGCTTAAGAGATATTGCACCGGTTGAATTAAATGGCTTGAATAAGATAACAATCCTCAAAATAGCTTGAACGGATTAAGAATGGAATTATGAATCTTCAGCACTCCGGATATGGATAGAAAGAGGAGAATGATTAATTGGTGCACCGGAATAAGAAAGCATTGTGAAAAGAGGAAAAGGATAAGATCAACACCGAAATCTTGAATTACATCCACCGGAGAAGAATATGAGAACAAAGAATGATGAACTTGAAGCTCTTGAGCATCTTCACGATAATTCACCGGATAAGAACATTGAAGGAAAAGAATGAGGAAACATCACATGAATAAAATGGATACTTCCTTTGAGAATTTCTGGCTCCATAAAGAAAAAGGGTGGGAGGGCGGGGAAAACAAAGGCAACTTAGGATGAATGAAACAGACACCACGTCGGATTTCTCAACGGTGTCCGTATGGAATAACTTGAAGAGAAGGCACACCGTTGGAAAGAATTTAACATGACCATCTTGATGATCAAGAAGGATTTAGCACTCCCATAGAAATATGAGAACACCGATTAGGAAGGGTATGGAATCAACATTTGACATCGAAGCAACTCGAATACCAGAATCAAAACAAGAACAAAGGATAGATGTGTTTATGAAGAAGATTATGTTGCAACATATCTATCCGAACAGAGAATTGAACGAATGAATTCCGCAGGTACATCAGCTAGTCGAGAAGCCACTTGGAGAACAAAAGGTAAATAAAAAAAAGAACAAGGAACAGATAGAACAAATACAAGATAGAAGCTTCATCCCACATCTTCGTGCTGAAAGCTCATGGAACGTGTTACAAAAGGGTTTTGCAATCCCCGGATCAGCATAGCCAAGGACCCTTTAAGATGCAACTCCCGATCGGAACAATCCCATAAAACCACTTCACTCAATGTAGAACCCCGAACTTCATATCGAGCATCCGTTGGAAGAATGCCTATGACTACTGGATGAACCCACCTATTAATTTCCGAAAGTTTCCAGTTATGCAATCAGGTGTTGGGGATACACGGGAAGCACTGCGCAATCAACTCTAAACCTACATCCAGGTGTATCCATCCTTCAACACATAACCGGTCTTTCTCGGAAACTGTGTACCTTGGACCTTCGAAAAGCATCCACTATAACAAGCTATGGCAATACTCCCGAACTACCTCCCCAGTACTGGGTGATGTCGGGGTTATCTTGCCACTAACCGCATAGGAGAGTTTTCGATGTCGGCCGTTTTAAGTATTTAGTACTGCCGCGATATGCTTGTGACGACAATACCCCGAAGCTCAACTCCCCGGGACACTGCCACAACCCCTAATGTCAGGAGGCATCGAGAACAATATCCTCGTCACAAGAACATCGAAACAATCCCAGAATACTCGCGGGATTCCTAAAAAAAATTTGGTGCAATTTTTGAAAATAGAAGAGACAAGAGTAGTCGTCAGGAGTCCTCACCAGAGAGAAAGGGGATGAGAAGCAAAGAAATCCTACTCTCCGATATAATATAGGACTCAAAACATTTTCATGTGTGTGCCTAGACTCAACCGTCAACGATTCGATCAATTAGTGGGGGCTTCTAGGTCGGAGAAGGCTCTGATACCAACTTGTAATGCCCACGATGGGACTATACCTCCTACGTGTCGAGGCATGACTTAAAGGTATAAGCCCATCCTAGAATGATCTCAAGTTTGGTATCTTTGCACGACTCATGTAAAAGAGGGATTAAATTGCTAAAGGAGATAGTTGGCTTACACTCGCCACTTCACACAATACATTACATAAGCAAGACATCATTCACAACATCACAACCCGACTACGGGTGAAGATCCAAAAGAAAGATACCAAAACAACATAAAGCCACAGGTCAGGATCGAATCCTAGTAGAAACCACTTCTGATCGTCGAAACGTCACAAGCAAACGGCCACTCTCTTCATCGAGCTCCCAGTGAAGCACTTGAACCAGCTCCTGCTTCAAACTCGGCTGAACCTGCATCTGGTGTTGTAGTATCTGTGAGCCACGAGGACTCAGCAATCCCATAACCATGGGTATCAAGACTAGCAAAGCTTTATGGGTAGGAAGAGGTAAAGTGGTGAGGTTTGCACCAGCGGCTAAGCAATATATGGTGGCTAACTTACGAGTACCAGAATAAGAAGAGCATCCACGCAAACGGTCGCAAAAGTAGTGATCGCTAAAGATCCTAACTACATACGAGTCAAACATAATCCCACCGTGTTCTCTTCTCAAAGTGAAAAGAGACAGTCACGGTTACTCACACAGTTGTGTGTTTTACTTCGGATCCTCTGTCATGTTTTCTACAACCGGACATTAACAAATTCCAATCTGCCACATAACCGCGGGCACGGCTTTCGAAAGATCATAACCCTGCAGGGGTGTCCCAACTTAGCCCATCACAAGCTCTCACGATTAGCTGAAGTGGTAAATATAATATCATCACTCCTTATCTTAGGGAAAATCCGATCAGGCTCGGCATCCCGGTAGCACAAGTCATTTCGACAATGGTAAAACAAGTCCAGCAAGACCTTCCGGTGTGTCGACACCCTGATAGTAGCCGCGCGTATCTAGTCTCAGGACACGACCGGATGGGCGATGCTACAGGTATACCAGATACCTCGGGTTTCCCCAAGGCGGCCCCGCAGGCTCCCCGTTTGGGACCAACACCATCAGCACTGGCCCCCCTGCTATGTAGAATTAAGAATCCTCGGGGACGCGACTGTTGGAAATATGCCCTGGAGGCAATAATAAAAGAGTTATTATTATATTTCCTTGTTCATGATAATCGTTTATTATCCATGCTATAACTGTATTGATTGGAAACTCAAGTACATGTGTGGATAAATAGACAAACTTTGTGTCCCTAGTAAGCCTCTTGAGGACTAGCTCGTTGATCAAAGATGACCGTGGTTTCCAGGTCATAGACATGAGTTGTCATTTGGTAACGGGATCACATCATTAGGAGAATGATGTGATGGACGAGACCCAAACGTTAAACATAGCTTTTGATCGTATCAGTTATCGCTATAGTTTTCTGCATGTCAAGTATAAGTTCCTATGACCATGAGATCATGTAACTCACTGACACCGTAGGAGTGCTTTGTGTGTGCCAAACGTCGCAACGTAACTGGGTGACTATAAAGGTACTCTACAGGTATCTCCGAAGGTGTCTGTTGAGTTGACATGGATCGAGACTGGGATTTGTCACTCCGTGTGACGGAGAGGTATCTCCGGGCCCACTCGGTAATACATCATCTCAATGAGCTCAAAGTGACTAAGTAGTTAGTCACGGGATCATGTATTACGGTAACGAGTAAAGAGACTTGCCGGTAACGAGATTGAACTAGGTATAGAGATACCGACGATCGAATCTCGGGCAAGTAACATACCGACAAGACAAAGGGAACTGTATACGGGATTGCCTGAATCCTTGACATCGTGGTTCATCCGATGAGATCATCGAGGAACGTGTGGGAACCAATATGGGTATCCAGATCCCGCTATTGGTTATTGACCTGGGAGTGTCTCGGTCATGTCTGCATAGTTTCCGAACCCGCAGGGTCTACACACTTAAGGTTCGATGACGCTAGGGTTGTTAGTGAGAACAGTGCATGGTTACCGAAGGTTGTTCGGAGTCCCGGATGAGATCCTGGACGTGACGAGGGTCTCCGGAATGGTCCGGGGACGAAGATTGATATATAGGATGAGAGTGATCGGAGTCCGGAAGTGTTCCGGGGAGTATCGGGAAATCGGCGGATGACCGAAAGGGGTTTTGGGGGTCCCGGAAAGAGTTTCGGGCCTAATGGGCCACAAAGGGGAGACGCAACAGCCCTCATAGGGCTGTGCGCCCCCCCTAGGGCCCTCTCCTCATGCGCAAGGGGGGCTGGCCCCTCCTAGGGCTGCCGCACCCCCTAGCTTGGGGGGCAAGGCGCCTGGGGGGGGGGGAGCCCTAACCCTGGCCGCAGCCCTGGCCGCCGCCCCCCCCATCTCCACTTGGCCGCTGCCCCTAGGGATAAACCCTAGGGCGCCCCTCCCCTCTACTCCCCCTATATAAAGAGAGGCAGAGGGAGGGCAGCCACACACGTTCGTGCCTCGGCGCTGCCCTCCCTCTCCCACATCCATCTTCGTGAACTCCGCAGTGCTTGGCGAAGCCCTGCTGGAATCCTCCACCACCATCTCCACCACGCCGTCGTGCTGCCGGTGTCTCCATCAACCTCTCCTCCCCCCTTGCTGGATCAAGAAGGAGGAGACGTCCCCGAGCTGTACGTGTGAAGAACGCGGAGGCACCGTTGCTTCGGTGCTAGGATCTTCGGCGATCTGAATCGCGGCGAGTACGACTCCATCAACCGCGTTCTTGAACGCTTCCGCTTAGCGATCTACAAGGGTATGTGGATCCAACTCTCCCCTCGTAGATGCATCTCCTAGATTGATCTTGGTGAGCGTAGGAAAATTTTTTGTTTCCCATGCAACGTTCCCCAACAGTGGCATCATGAGCTAGGATCTTGCGTAGATGCTTTCACGAGTAGAACACAAAAGGGTTTGTGGACGTTGATGTTTAGATTGCTTCCCTCCTTAGTCTTTCTTGATTCAGCGGTATTATGGCATGAAGCGGCCCGGACCAACTTTACATGTCCACGTACATGAGACCGGTTCCATCGACAGACATGTGACTTTTGTTGCATAAGATGGCTGGCGGGTGTCTGTCTCTCCTATCTTAGTTGAATCGGAATAGAACAAGGCGGTCCTTGTAGAAGGTTAAATAGCAACTTAAATATCACCGTTGTGGCTTTGCGTAGGTAAGAAGCGTTCTTGCTAAATACCCATAGCAGCCACGTAAAACATGCAACAACAAATTAGAGGACGTCTAACTTGTTTTTGCAGGGTATGTATGTGATATGATATGGCCAATGACATGATGAGATATATTTGATGTATGAGATGATCATGTTGTAATAGTTAATATCGACTTGCATGTCGATGTATACGGCAACCGGCAGGAGCCATAGGGTTGTCTTTAATTTTTGTATGACCTGCGTGTCAATCATTAAGCGCTATGTAATGCTTTACTTTATCGCTAAACGGTAGCAATAGTAGTAAGAGCATGGTGGGCGCGCGACAACCCCGATGGCGACACGATGATGGAGATCGTGATGATGGGGATCATGGTGTTACGCCGGTGACGATGGAGATCATGCCGGTGCTTTGGAGATGGAGATCAAAAGCACGAGTTGATGGCCATATCATGTCACTTATGATTTGCATGTGATGTTAATCCTTTTATGCATCTTATTTTGCTTAGGACGACGGTAGCATTATAAGATGATCCTTCACTAAAATTTCAAGATAAAATTGTGTTCCCCCCGAGTGTGCGCCGTTGCGAAGGTTCGTCGTTTCGAAGCACCACGTGATGATCGGGTGTGATAGACTCTACGTTCGCATACAACGGGTGCAAGCCAGTTTTGCACATGCAGAACACTCGGGTTAGACTTGACGAGCCTAGCATGTACAGACATGGCCTCGGAACACGGAAGACCGAAAGGTCGAGCATGAGTCATATAGTAGATATGATCAACATGTAGATGTTCACCATTGACACCACCTCATCTCACGTGATGATCGGACTTGGGTTGGTGGATCTGGATCATGTCACGTTCGAATGACCAGAGGGATGTCAATTTGAGTGGGAGTTATAAATAATTTGATTAGGTAATAACTCACTTATCATGAACAATAGTCTAAGATGTCTTTGCAAATCTTTGTTGTAGATGGCTCGCGCAGTAGCTCCCCTGAATTTTAATGCGTTCCTAGAGAAAGCTAAACTGAAAGATGATGGGAGCAACTTTGTGGACTGGCTCCGCAATCTGAGGATCATCCTCACAGCTGCCCAAAAGGTTTATGTCCTAAGTGCACCGCTAGGTGAACCCCCCGCTCCGGCCTCTGTGGACGTTATGAACGCCTGGCAGACGCGCTCGGATGACTACTCAGTCGTGCAGTGTGCCATGTTGTATAGCTTGGAAGGAGGACTTCCAAGGCGTTTTGAACGTCATGGAGCATATGAGATGTTCCAGGAGTTGAAGTTCATCTTTGAAAAGAATGCTAAGATCGAGAGGTATGAGACCACCGATAAATTCTTTGCTTGCAAGATGGAGGAGAATTCGTCTGTCAGTGAGCACTTGCTGAAGATGTCTGGGTACTATACCCGCATAGCTGATCTGGGACTTGTGTTCCCGGAGGAGGCTATCATTGACAGAATTCTCCAGTCACTCCCACCTAGCTACAAGAGCTTCGTGCAGCAGTACAACATGCAAGGGATGAACAAGTCCATCGCCGAGCTGTTTTCAATGCTGAAAGTCGCTGAGGCAGACATCCAGAAGGAGTATCAAGTGTTGATGGTCAATAAAACTACCAGTTTCAAGAAAAATGGCAAGGGCAAGATGGGTAACTCTAAGAAGGGTGGCAAGGCAGTTGCTAATCCAGTGAAGAAACCCAAGGCTGGGCCCAAGCCAGAGACTGAGTGTTTCTATTGCAAGGGGAACGGCCACTGGAAGCGGAACTGCCCCAAGTATCTGGCAGACAAGAAGGGGGCCAACAACAACAAGCAAGGTATATGTGATATACATGTTATTGATGTGTACCTCACCAACTCTCGTTGTAGTGCCTGGGTATTTGATACCGGTTCGGTTGCTCACATTTGCAACTCTAAACAGGAACTACGGAATAAACGGAGGCTGGCGAAGGACGAAGTGACGATGCGCGTGGGGAATGGTTCCAAGGTTGATGTGATCGCCGTCGGCACGCTCGCTCTTCGATTACCATCGGGATTAGTTATGAACCTGAATAATTGTTATTTAGTGCCTGCGTTGAGCATGAACATTATATCTGGATCTTGTTTATTGCGAGACGGTTACTCATTTAAATCAAAGAATAAAGGTTGTTCTATTTATATGGGTAATATCTTTTATGGTCATGCACCCGAAGTAAGGGGTTTATTCTTATTGAATCTCGATAGTGATGATACACATGTTCATAACATTGATGCCAAAAGATGTAGAGTAGATAGCGATAGTACCACTTTCTTGTGGCACTGCCGTCTGGGTCATATCGGCGTGAAACGCATGAGGAAGCTCCATGCTGATGGACTTTTGGAGTCTCTTGATTTTGAATCACTTGACACATGCGAGCCGTGCCTCATGGGCAAGATGACTAAGACCCCGTTTTCAGGAACAATGGAACGGGCAAGTGACTTATTGGAAATCATACATACTGATGTGTGTGGCCCGATGAGTGTCACGGCGCGCGGTGGATATCGTTATTTTCTCACCTTCACTTACGACTTAAGTAGATATGGGTATATTTACTTGATGAAGCATAAGTCTGAAACGTTTGAAAAGTTCAAGCAATTTCAGAGTGAAGTTGAGAATCATCGTAACAAGAAGATCAAGTTCCTACGATCTGATCGAGGGGGAGAGTATCTGAGTTATGAGTTTGGCAATCACTTAAGAAAATGTGGAATCGTTTCACAATTGACGCCACCTGGAACACCACAGCGTAATGGTGTGTCCGAACGTCGTAATCGAACCCTATTAGATATGGTGCGTTCTATGATGTCTCTTGCCGATTTGCCACTATCGTTTTGGGGATATGCGTTAGAGACAGCTGCATTCACTTTAAATAGGGCTCCATCTAAGTCCGTTGAGACAACACCGTATGAACTATGGTTTGGTAAAAAACCTAAGTTGTCTTTTCTCAAAGTTTGGGGTTGCGATGCTTATGTCAAAAGGCTTCAGCCAGAAAAGCTCGAACCCAAAGCGGACAAATGTGTCTTCATAGGATACCCAAAAGAAACGGTTGGGTACACCTTCTATCTCAGATCCGAGGGCAAAGTGTTTGTCGCTAAGAACGAGTCCTTTCTCGAGAAAGAGTTTCTCTCGAAAGAATTGAGTGGGAGGAAGGTAGAACTTGATGAGGTTATTGAACCTCTGCTTCAACCAGAGAGTAGCGCAGCACAGAAAGATGTTTTTGTGGAGCCTGCGGAGGTTGAAGAGGAAGCCAATGATGATGATCAAGAAACTTCTGATCAAGTTACTGCCGAACCTCGTAGGTCGACAAGGGTACGCACTGCACCTGAGTGGTATGGTAACCCTGTCTTGGAGGTCATGTTGTTAGACAACAGTGAACCTACGAGCTATGGAGAAGCGATGGTGGGCCCGGATTCCGACAAATAGTTAGAGGCCATGAAATCCGAGATGGGATCCATGTATGAAAATAAAGTATGGACTTTGGAAGTATTACCTGAAGGGCGGAAGGCCATTCAGAATAAATGGATTTTTAAGAAGAAGACGGACGCTGACGGCAATGTCACCGTGTATAAAGCTCGACTTGTGGCAAAGGGTTTTTCACAAGTTCAAGGAATTGACTACGATGAGACTTTCTCACCCGTAGCGATGCTTAAATCCGTCCGAATCATGTTAGCAATAGCTGCATATTTCGATTATGAAATTTGGCAGATGGATGTCAAAACAGCGTTCCTTAACGGTTTTCTTAAGGAAGAGTTGTATATGATACAACCGGAAGGTTTTGTCGATCCAGAGAATGCTGACAAAGTATGCAAGCTCCAGCGTTCCATTTATGGGCTGGTGCAAGCATCTCGAAGTTGGAATCTTCGCTTTGATGAGGTGATCAAAGCGTTTGGGTTTGTACAAGTTTACGGAGAAGCTTGTATTTACAAGAAAGTGAGTGGGAGCTCTATAGCGTTTCTAATATTATATGTGGATGACATATTGCTGATTGGAAACAATATAGAATTTTTGGATAGCGTGAAGGGGTATTTGAACAAGAGTTTTTCGATGAAGGATCTCGGTGAAGCTGCTTTCATATTGGGCATCAAGATCTATAGAGATAGATCAAGACGCTTGATAGGACTTTCACAAAGTACGTACCTTGATAAAGTTTTGAAGAAGTTCAAAATGGATCAATCCAAGAAGGGGTTCTTGCCGGTATTGCAAGGTACAAAGTTGAGTAAGACTCAATGCCCAGTGACTGCGGAAGATAGAGAAAAGATGAGTGTCGTCCCCTATGCTTCAGCCATAGGCTCTATCATGTATGCAATGTTGTGCACAAGACCAGATGTCAGCCTTGCCATAAGTATGGCCGGAAGGTTTCAAAGTAATCCTGGTATGGATCACTGGACAGCGGTCAAGAATATCCTAAAGTACCTGAAAAGGACTAAGGAAATGTTTCTCGTTTATGGAGGTGATCAAGAGCTCGTCGTAAAGGGTTACGTCGATGCAAGCTTTGACACTGATCCGGATGACTCTAAGTCTCAAACCGGATACGTATATATTCTCAACGGGGGAGCGGTAAGCTGGTGCAGTTCCAAGCAAAGCGTGGTAGCCGATTCTACATGCGAAGCGGAGTACATAGCTGCCTCGAAGGCGGCAAAGGAAGGTGTCTGGATGAAGGAGTTCATGACAGATCTTGGAGTTGTGCCTAGTGCACTAAACCCAATGACTCTGTTTTGTGACAACACTGGTGCCATTGCTCTAGCCAAGGAACCAAGGTTTCACAAGAGGACCAGACACATAAAGCGACGCTTCAATTCCATCCGCGATTCAGTCAAGGAGGAGGACATAAGCATTTGCAAAGTACACACGGATTTGAATGTTGCAGATCCGTTGACTAAGCCTCTTCCACGGGCTAAGCATGATCAACACCAAGACTCTATGGGTGTTAGATTCATTACCTTGTAATGCTAGATTATTGACTCTAGTGCAAGTGGGAGACTGTTGGAAATATGCCCTAGAGGCAATAATAAAAGAGTTATTATTATATTTCCTTGTTCATGATAATCGTTTATTATCCATGCTATAACTGTATTGATTGGAAACTCAAGTACATGTGTGGATAAATAGACAAACTTTGTGTCCCTAGTAAGCCTCTTGAGGACTAGCTCGTTGATCAAAGATGACCGTGGTTTCCAGGTCATAGACATGAGTTGTCATTTGGTAACGGGATCACATCATTAGGAGAATGATGTGATGGACGAGACCCAAACGTTAAACATAGCTTTTGATCATATCAGTTATCGCTATAGTTTTCTGCATGTCAAGTATAAGTTCCTATGACCATGAGATCATGTAACTCACTGACACCGTAGGAGTGCTTTGTGTGTGCCAAACGTCGCAACGTAACTGGGTGACTATAAAGGTACTCTACAGGTATCTCCGAAGGTGTCTGTTGAGTTGACATGGATCGAGACTGGGATTTGTCACTCCGTGTGACGGAGAGGTATCTCTGGGCCCACTCGGTAATACGTCATCTCAATGAGCTCAAAGTGACTAAGTAGTTAGTCACGGGATCATGTATTGCGGTAACGAGTAAAGAGACTTGCCGGTAACGAGATTGAACTAGGTATAGAGATACCGACGATCGAATCTCGGGCAAGTAACATACCGACGAGACAAAGGGAACTGTATACGGGATTGCCTGAATCCTTGACATCGTGGTTCATCCGATGAGATCATCGAGGAACGTGTGGGAACCAATATGGGTATCCAGATCCCGCTATTGGTTATTGACCTGGGAGTGTCTCGGTCATGTCTGCATAGTTTCCGAACCCGCAGGGTCTACACACTTAAGGTTCGGTGACGCTAGGGTTGTTAGTGAGAACAGTGCATGGTTACCGAAGGTTGTTCGGAGTCCCGGATGAGATCCCGGACGTGACGAGGGTCTCCGGAATGGTCCGGGGACGAAGATTGATATATAGGATGAGAGTGATCGGAGTCCGGAAGTGTTCCGGGGAGCATCGGGAAATCGGCGGATGACCGAAAGGGGTTTTCGGGGTCCCGGAAAGAGTTTCGGGCCTAATGGGCCACAAAGGGGAGACGCAACAGCCCTCATAGGGCTGTGCGCCCCCCCTAGGGCCCTCTCCTTATGCGCAAGGGGGGCTGGCCCCTCCTAGGGCTGCCGCACCCCCTAGCTTGGGGGGCAAGGCGCCTGGGGGGGGGGGAGCCCTAACCCTGGCCACAGCCCTGGCCGCCGCTCCCCCCATCTCCACTTGGCCGCCGCCCCTAGGGATAAACCCTAGGGCGCCCCCTCCCCTCTACTCCCCCTATATAAAGAGAGGCAGAGGGAGGGCAGCCACACACGTTCGTGCCTCGGCGCTGCCCTCCCTCTCCCACATCCATCTTCGTGAACTCCGCAGTGCTTGGCGAAGCCCTGCTGGAATCCTCCACCACCATCTCCACCACGCCGTCGTGCTGCCGGTGTCTCCATCAACCTCTCCTCCCCCCTTGCTGGATCAAGAAGGAGGAGACGTCCCCGAGCTGTACGTGTGAAGAACGCGGAGGCACCGTTGCTTCGGTGCTAGGATCTTCGGCGATCTGAATCGCGGCGAGTACGACTCCATCAACCGCGTTCTTGAACGCTTCCGCTTAGCGATCTACAAGGGTATGTGGATCCAACTCTCCCCTCGTAGATGCATCTCCTAGATTGATCTTGGTGAGCGTAGGAAAATTTTTTGTTTCCCATGCAACGTTCCCCAACAGCGACCCCCTATGCAAATTTAATTATTTAATTAAGTTGTTATTATGAGGCAAATTAAAACCAATGTTGGGCCTTGCTGGAGGAGTTTTATTCAAAGTCGAACTGTCAAGGGGTCCCCATTTCACCCATCGTGTAAGGAACGCAAAATCAAGGAACATAATGCCGGTTTATCGGCACCTAAGGTGGCATGAGTGGAACAAAACACCGAGCAAAAGGCCAAGCCTTCCACCCATGCCCAGTATATAGGTGTGTTAATAATAATTATAGATATTGTGATATTCCAACAACAAGTTCCCTCCTGGAACGAACTTCATCTTCACCTGCAACTAACAACGCTATAAGAAGGGCTGCGCAAGCGGGTAACATAGCCAAACAGTGGTTTTGCTAGGAAGGTTTCAAGGTTAGAGGTTTCATGGCAACAAGGAGAGGCTGACATAAAAAATGGGTAGCGCGACATGTAACGATAGCATCGAGACAACTAAGCATGGCAATGGTAGTAAAGGTATCCAAGGGTATGATCATCTTGCCTGGGATTCCGCAAGGGAGAAGAACGGGTCCATGAAGAAGACGGAGCAACAAGTCGAGCGAATCCTCACAACTCCGGAACGAAACCGAAGCTATCAAGAGAAGCAACCGGAAAGAAGCAAACAACTCGGTAAACACACAAGCATAAACATGGCATACGATGCACAAGCAAGCATGATGCATGTCCGGTTTAAATATGCATGGCATGGCAAAGTGCACAAACAAAAACTACAAGTTAAGTGGAGCTCAATATGCAACGAGTTGCATATTGACGAAACACCACATTTAATTATTTAATTGACTCTCGTTTATTTACAAGACAAGGTTAAACGTTTGTTAACATGGCAAGAGGTGAAACATAAGTAAACTAACTATTTAGACATTTTAAATGAGGCCGGAAATAACAACAACATATCCGGAAAATCCCCATAATCATGTTTAGTGATCTTAAGCAAACAACAATTCACACATATAATGTTGTTAATATGATGCGGATGACATGATCAAGTTTTATGCCAGTTTATTAAAAGGTTGACAAGAGAGATATGAAGCATTTGTCACTGTGGTGGAAGGAAAGGGTGCCACGGCAACAATTCCGAAAATGATGCACGGCAACATCTCGGTTCCGGTACTCGCTGAGAGACCGGTGCAAAAGATAAGGTGGCGTGAGCGAGTCAAACGAGATGAAGGTGGGGCGATCCCGTCACCGGGTTCCCACGGGTCGGCGACGAGGCAACCGAGGAACATGACAAAAGGACGAAACGGCCATGGTGCACACAAGGGCAAACATTTCATACAACCACAACAAGCATTCCACGAGTCATCCACGGGGTCGTCTCGTTATACCTTCGAAGCGTGCGTTTCGGGGCGGTTCGAGACGTTGAGGAAGAAGGCGTTCACGTTCGGAGAGGAAGTAGCCGTTCCGTAGAGGGAAGTAGTTGTTCACGGGTCTTCGGCGACGGTAGACGTTCACGTCACGTGTCGTGGTACTTGCGACATCGGGGTACACGTTATGTAGTGGTACTTGGTCTCGGCGACGGTAGTTGTACATGTCGTCGAGGTACTTGTTACATCGCGATCGTAGGGGTACTTGACATATCGGAGGGGTACTTGGTCGGGTCGCCGTGTACTCGTTCATGTAGTCGTACATGGAGCTCGTAGCCGTAGAGGTACACGGGGCGACGGTAGACGTTCGGGCGACGGTAGACGTTCACGTAGCTCGTTTTCCTGTAGATGTTCGGGTCGGTGTCGTGGTACTTGGGGTTCTCGTTTGCGACGGTAGTGGAAGTAGTGGTACTTGGCGATTCATCATGTAGTTGTTCCCGTTCGTAGTTGTACTTGCATCGGAGGGGTACTTGTCGCGTAGTCGAACTTGACATATCCGAAGGGGTACTCGGCGGGTCGGTCGTCGTGGTCACGATGACGATAGTCGTACGCGGATCGTAGAGGAACTTGATGCATCCCAGGTCTTCGGTCTCCACTTGGCAAAAGAAACGGTTCCTGGACACTCCCAACAGCACAAGGCAGCACAACAAAAAAAAACAAAACAGCAGCACAGGACAGTCCAAAGGAGGCATGAGGCCACGGGCGGAGCTGCGGGGCGGCTCGCGGAGGAGACGATGCGGGCGCTCAGCGGAGAAGGCTGGCGTGGGTGCTGCGGTCTGAGGACGGGGAGGCCGGAGGACGCGGCGCTCGGGCCTGATCCGGCGCGGAGGGGGAGCTCCCGTGGACGGGCGCTGGCTGGCAGTGGAGTGCGCAGCTCCTGGGCGCTGGAGGCGCGCGTCACCGCGCGAGGAGACGGAGGCAGGGCGGCGCCTGCCTTGGAGAAGGGGGGCCGCGGCCTTGGAGCTCGGAGGAGAAGGCCCTGGCGCGGCGCTCCTAGCTCGGCTGGAAGCGAGGCACACGGGCGCTCGAAGGAGAACGGAGGGAGGCGGACGAGGCACTGGTGTCGGGAGGAGCGAGGGGCTCTCGGGGTCGGGCACTGCGCACGGGAGAGCGAGGTGGGTGCGGCGAGTGAGAGCGAGTGGAGAGTGAGAGGTGCGGGGAGATCGACGCTGGCTCCTGGCGAGGGAGATCGAGAGGGAAGGGGCGATCGAAGGCTGGGGTCGGGGGAAACGGACGAGGGTGAGTGCGAGCGAGTGGCGGCGGACAGGGGGGGAAGGGAGCGATGGGAGCGAGAAGATGGTCGGGCTAGGGTTTTTCGGGAGCGAGGGAGTGGCTGGCCTCTGGCCTGATGGGCCTGCTAGGAGGAGGAGATGGGAGATGGGCCTTGAGGCCGGCTGGCTAGGGGAAGAGGAGGCCCAAGAGGCTGGCTGGCCTCTTCCTTTTTATTTGATTTTTAGCAGAAAATACAATAGAGAGAAGAAGAGAATGAGGAGGGAGGTTAGGGAAAAAATAACACATGGGACTATTTTTCTCGGGCATCATAAAAAGAGCACGGTCCGAGAAAAATAGAAAAGGCGTGATCGGAAAATAATTCAAACATATTTGAATTTAATTCAAATAGTTTTGAACTAAGACTTGATTATTGAAGTGTCCAAAAATGTTCGAATTTTCGGAGGAACCTCGATAAATAGGAAAAGAATTATAGGGAGGGTTTTGACGGTGAAACTTGATTAAAGAGGCATGGGGAATAAATGCAAGTGTGTTGAGTTATTCCGAAGCAAATGGAATATTTATAATATAGCTCCATAATATTAGGAGGCTTTTATATGTTATAAAGAGAAGGCAACCTTCCCTCGATTTAAATGGACCGAAGGCCCACATGATTTATTTAGGTTGAGATGCAAATTAAAAGACATGATGGCATGATGACATGATGCAATGCAAAATAAATAACGCAAGCACAACGAAACACACGGGAGACCCTGGAACATCTGGAATCTTCTGGAATCTTCTGGAACGTCGGTCTTCGGGCGTCACAGGTGCCAAGAGCCGTCAACAAGTTTCGAGGAAAGATGTCCTCCCAAGTGTTGGTCACAAAAATGTGATCAATTTTCTCTAGGGTGGGGTTTCTCCTTTCGTTTGACCACGTGTACCTCCTGCCGTTCAAGTACAACTCCTTAAGTTCCAGGACATTGAGCAACGACCGGAACCTAGCCATCATTCTTCTGTTGATCATTGTATTGTTCTTGTCTTCTGGGTTTACCAAAAGGTTGAAATCCCCCACGACTGCCCACGGGCCAGCGTGAAGATCTCGCACCTCTCTAAGTTCATGTAAGAACTCCACCTTTTCCGCATCGCTCTGTGGCCCATACACACCCGTCAACCACCACATGACCTCGCCTTGCTTGAAAAGCGATGTAATTGTGTTCTCCGTGACATGCCTATTGGAGGCCGAAACTACCATTTTATCCCACGCGAGTAGAATACCACCACGTGTGCCCACGGCTGGCACATAGTAAAAGTATTCAAATCTATTACCCAAGCATTTCTTTACAAGCTCACTCGACATGATCTACATCTTTGTCTCTTGGAGGCAAACAACGCTAGCCCTAGCCGCCTCCACGACCTGGAAAACTGAGCTACGCCATGTCGTGGAGTTAAGTCCACGCACGTTCCACACCAGAATTTTCGGAGGTTGTGCAGCCATTCCATATACCCACCATGACCACCCTGGTGCACCACGGTACTATTACCCAACTATCGCCCCATCCTCATCTCCCACCAGCGGCAACGCTTCCGAATCCCAACCGAACAAGGCCAAAATTGCCTTCACGTGACTCTCCGCTAGTGGCTTGTCAAACAAGTCAACGTAGGCTTGAAGAGCCTCATCCGAGATCACATCTCCCTCGTGCGCAAGGCACAGTTTCCTGATGAGTAGCGCCTCCTGCTTGGAAGCCTTCGACGCAGGCCCACCCTTGGCCAGCCTGACACTTCGACGTCGGGAGGAAACCGGCACACGCTTCTGCCTTGGCTTCCGTTGCTTCTGAGGGGGGTTTCGGCTCACAGGCTGCGCCAACAAGGGGGAGCGCCTACCTGAGCTCCGCGCATATCATGGCCACCTGATCCCGGGGCGAAGTGATGGCCGAAAGCGCCTCAACCGTGGCCGCACCGGCCAGCGGCGTGCCAGCCTGCTCGGAAAGACTCGCCACAAACCAGCCCTCCCCACAATCCTGCGTGCATGGGCACGTCCCATCCGCATGCAACTCGGGCCCACTATCAATTGATAACTAGGTACTCACTAAGGGACTGATATTATATCTCTTTTCTTCAGACTTGGAGATATTTGTTGATCATTAATTAGGATTAGAATCAAACTACAAAGCATCAGATAATTTTTTTGGAACAAAGTTCATCCATGGGCATCTAGATCTAGTACTACTAGGTTGCTTGGCACAAAGATGTACCACTCCATTTGCTTCTCTTCCGATGCAATCAACAGTGAAAGAAGCGTTCAGCTCTTTTACCTCCCTGCATATAGCCATCGCTTATGATCTGTGATAGGTATTGTTAGATAATAACGAGAATAAACGAGACACGAGACACAGATTTAACGTGGAAACCCTTGCGGGAGAAAACCACGGACGCACGAAGGCGCAATCACTATGAGGAGGAGTATTACAAGCACAAGACGACATGCCGTCTTAGGTGCAACTACGTGGGGTATATAAGAGGGCAATACATGAGAGTCCTTGGAGGACAAGTAAACGAGTTGTACTCGTACACGTTGACGTCAACGGAAAGGCCCACACCTGTTGTACTACGTCTAGTCCAACACGGTATAATTTGGATCATAATTTAACAATCTCCACCTTGATCCAAATTCCCTCCAGTAGTCGAGAAAAGTAAATAACTCCATCCAAATCAGCATAAACACCTTGTGCGTCAAAGTCCATAGGACTAGTGAGAAATACCAACTAAGCCTGACCAAAGCTCAAACTTATTGGTAGGAACTGGCTTTGTCATCATATCAGCAGGATTATCATGAGTACTTATCTTGCATACCTTTAAATCACCTACAGCAACAACATCTCGAATATAGTGAAATCTGACATCAATGTGCTTCGTTCTCTCATGATACATTGGATTCTTTGTAAGATATATAGCACTTTGACTGTCACTAAATACGGTAGGGCAAGATAAATCTCCACAAAGCTCAGCGTACAAACCTTTCAACCAGATAGCTTCTTTGCATGCCTCAGAAATAGCCATATACTCGGCATCAGTAGTGGAACAAGCCACAATAGACTGCAAAGTTGCTCTCCAACTCACAGCACAACCACCAATGGTGAAAACATAACCTGTGAGTGATCTTCTCTTATCCAAATCACCAGCAAAATCAGAATCGACAAAACCAACAAGTCCATCTCTAGTTTTCCCAAACTGTAAACAAGCATTAGAAGTACCTCGCAGGTATCTGAAAATCCACTGAACTGCTCTCCAATGCTCTTTTCCAGGATTAGCCATGTATCTACTGACAACACTCAATGCATATGATAAATCCGGACGGGAACAAACCATGGCATACATAAGTGAACCAACTGCACTCGAATAGGGAACTCTAGACATGTACTCAATATCTGCATCTGACTTAGGACATAAAGCTGATGATAATTTGAAGTGTGCAGCTAACGAAGTACTTACTGGCTTGGCATTATGCATATTAAAACGACGAAGAACTTTATCAATATATCCCTTCTGACTTAGATATACTTTTCCAGACGGCCTATCTCTGGATATTTCCATGCCAAGAATTTTCTTTGCTGCACCCAAATCCTTCATCTCAAATTCATTACTCAATTGCTTCTTTAGTTCATCAACATCTGACATACTCTTTGCAGCAATTAGCATATCATCAACATAAAGGAGCAAATAAATAGTTGAACCTTTGACAGTTTTCAAATAAACACAACTATCATATTTAGACCTTTTGAAACCTCGAGAGAGCATAAAAGTGTCAAATCTCTTGTACCATTGTCTAGGGGATTGCTTCAATCCATAAAGAGATTTCTTTAACTTGCAGACAATGTAATGCCCAGGATGGAATTATACCTCCTACGTGTCGAGGCACGACTTAAAGGCATAAGTCCATCCTAGAATGATCTCAAGTTTGGTAATCTTTGCACAACTCATGTAAAAGGGGGAAAGTAAACTGAAAATAGTTGGCTTACAATCGCCACGTCACAGAATAACAGTACAAGTCTCAAACATCATACAAAAGATCACTACAACCCTCTAAGGGCAAAAGCCAAATGTCAAAGTACCAAACTCAGATAAATAAACAACCACAGGCGGATCGAATCCTAGTAAGAGTCTCCACTACTGATCGTCCGGGTAGCGCACGTAGTAACGACTACGCTCCTCGTCGTACTCCCAATCCAGCTCGGTGCCATCGCCTGGATAGCTCACGGCTGGACCTGCATCTGGTGTGTGAAGTAACTGTGAGCCACAGAGGACTCAGCAATCCCGTTCCCGGGTAACAGAACTATCAAAGCCTTTAGGTGTGGGAAAAGGCTGAAGAAAGAAAAGAGGTGAAGGAACAACAAAGAGTCTGCAGCAGCAACTAGCATCTAGCTTAC
>LR738714.1:20165839-20266050 GCA_902687465.1 Secale cereale | reverse complement strand
GAAACAACAGGGACTTAGCAAAAAAAAAAAACAACCTCTCCGGGGTCAACAGATCTGGTCAACGGGTCCGGTGTGGCGGATCGGGCTAACGGGCTGGCGGATCGGGCCGGGGAGACGGGTCCGACCCGTTAGCGCCCAGATCCGGCTGGAGATCTCGATCCGGATGCGGCTCCGGTCCGGGCGACGGGGGCTGGCGGAGGCAATCCTCCGGCGAGGCGGAAGTCCGGCGGCGGTGCCCGCGGCGGCCGGCGGCGGAGGTGGCCGGCAGGGCCGACGGAAGCGGGAGGCAGGAGCCCGCGGCGGCGGAGGGAGGAACCGGCGGCGGTGCCCGCGGCGGCCGGCGGCGGAGGTGGCCGGCGGTGGCCGGAGGCGGAGGTGGCCGGCGGTGGCCGGAGGCGGTGCCCGCGGCGGCGGAGAGAGGCTCTCGGGCGGCGGCTACCGCGGCTGGCGGCGGAGGCGGCTTGGGCCGGGAGGGCCCCTCGCGGGCCTCTCGGGCCCTGGCCGGCGGGGAAGTGGGCGCGGGGTCGCGGCCAACGGGGGCCTGCCACGTGGCGGCGGGGAGAAGGCTGGACACGTCCGGATCGGGCTGGACGTGTCCGGCGGCGGCGGGGATGTGGTAGCTAGGGTTGGTTCCGCAAAAAATCAGGGGTGGACACACTTATATAGGTAGAGGGAGCTAGGAGACTCCAAATGGAGTGCGGTTTTCGGCCACCGGATCAGAATTTGATGGCCTAGATGTTAGAAGTGATTAGGAGTGGATGGTGGGCTGTTGGAGGGGGTGTTTTGGGCCTCAAAGTGGAGGCACTTTGAGCCCACGAAAACAACTGTTGGAGGAGCAAACGGACTCGAAACGCGGCGAGATTTGACAGGCGGGAAACACACACCAAAACAACAACACACGACAAGACTCGCGCCAAAACGGTAACGTTACACGCCCGAACAACAAAGTAGGCCTACGGGACGTCACGGACACGTGAGGGAGCTCCGGAACACGAAACGGACAACGGGAAGAAACGCCACGAACCGGATGCAACCCACAACACAAATGCAATGCAATGCACATGTCTACATGCTATGAATGAATGCCACACACTCACACAACAAAACGACGAAAGCCCGAAAGACAAAGAACCCGAAATGGAAATAGATGAAGCCGGAGATTTATTATAAGCCCAAAAGGGAAAGTATTACATCCGGGGCATTACAGACAAGCTTTTCTTTTCCAGGAATAACAAAACCTTCAGGTTGTTCCATATAAATATCCTCTTCTAATTCTCCATGTAAGAATGCAGTTTTAACATCCAATTGTTCAAGCTCAAAATCATTCATGGCAACAATACTGAGTAAAGTGCGAATAGAGCTATGCTTCACAACAGGAGAAAAGACTTCGTTATAGTCAATACCTGGAATCTGACTGTAACCTTTAGCAACTAACCTTGCTTTATATCTTGTCTCATCATTAGGAGAAACACCTTCTTTCCTCTTGAAAACCCACTTGCAACGAATAGGTTTCTTCTCTCTAGGCAATTTTACTAAATCCCAAGTGCCATTCTTTTCAAGTGATTCCATCTCATCATGCATAGCGGTCATCCACTTATTACTATCACCGGAAATAATAGCCTCGGAATATGAAGAAGGCTCAGCATTACCTTCAATTTCCTCTGCAACAGATAAAGCAAAAGAAACAATATTGCACTCTTCAATTAACCTTTTAGGTTTATCAGTACCCCGCCTAACTCTGTCACGTGCAAGATTCCAACCGGGTGGAACAATAGGCTGATTTGGAGTGGGAGTGACATGTTCATCATCAATGACGGGATCACCATGTGCATCAACATTTTCATTACCGGATGTATCATCTGAATCAATAACATGCTCCACCTGAACAGTAGGATGCTGAAGAGTAGCCTGCTGTTCACTCTCAACAAGAACATTAGTAGATGGAACATCATGTAACATAGCAGATTCTTAAAGATAACGTTTCTGCTAATAACAACCTTCTGGGTTTCAGGATTCCACAATTTAAAACCTTTAACACCAGACTTATAACCAAGAAAGATGCACTTAACAGCCCTAGGCTCTAATTTTCCATTATCAACATGAGCATAAGCAGTGCAACCAAAAACTCTCAACTGTGAATAATCAGCAGGTGAACCAGACCATACCTCAATTGGAGTTTTCTTATTAAGAGCAATAGATGGTGAACGGTTAATGAGATAACAAGCAGTGGAAGCGGCCTCAGCCCAAAAACGCTTATGCAAACCTGCATTAGACAACATGCAACGGGCTCTGGAAATAATGGTTCTGTTCATACGCTCAGCAACACCGTTTTGTTGAGGAGTATAAGGAACGGTGTAGTGTCTGACAATGCCTTCAGACTTGCAATAATTCTTAAATTGCTTAGAACAGAATTCCATACCATTATCAGTGCGAAGTATTTTTACCTTCCTTTCAGTTTGTCTTTCAATCATAATCTTCCACTCCTTAAATGCTGAGAATGCTTGCCATTTATGCTTCAAGAAATAAGGCCAAACTTTTCTTGAATAATCATCAATTATAGTCAGCATGTAACTAGCACCACCTAATGACTTCTTGCGAGACGGTCCCCATAAATCAGAATGCACATAATCAAGAATGCCTTCAGTTGTATGAGTCGAAGTATTGAACTTCACCCTCTTGTGCTTTCCGAAGATACAATGCTCACAAAATTTCAATTTTCCAGTTTCATATCCTTTAAGAAGACCTCTCTTATATAACTCTGCCAAACCAAGTTCACTCATATGTCCAAGACGCATATGCCAAAGGTTAGCAGCATCACAATCAGAATTCTTTGAAATAACTGGAGTAGCGTTACCTGAAACGGTAGAACCTCGAAGGTAATAAAGACCATTGGTCGAACTTAAGTCACCTTTCATCACAATAAGGGAACCTCTGGTGACCTTCAAAACACTATCTCCACCTGAATACTTGTAGCCCTTTGCATCAAGGGCACTCACAGAGATAAGATTTCTCTTCATCTTCGGAATATACCGAACATCTGTCAAAGTTCTGATTGTGCCATCAAACATCTTGATACGAACGGAACCTATTCCTTCAATCTTGCATGGTGAATTATCAAAACCCAAAACGGAACCAGCAGCAGTAGTGGAATCAAAAGTAGTAAACCAATCTCTATGCGGGCACATATGAAAAGTACATGCAGTGTCAAGTACCCACTCATCATTGGTCTCAGCACATCCAGCAGTAACGACAAGAGCATCATCGGAACTATCATCACGAGCAACGTTAGCAGAATTTTCACCTTGTTTGTTACCTTTTCTCTTTTCCTTGTTTTGCAACTTGAAACACTTTGAGATGTCATGCCCGTCTCTCTTGCAATATCTGCAATACTTCTTGTCTCTGGATTGCGACCGGCCCCTGTGGCCGTTCTTACTTTTGCCTCTGTTTCCATTATTGAAGTTCTTCTCCTTTGTCCTGCCACGAACAGATAATCCCTCGGCTTGGGATGAACTCGAACCATCATGAGGCACCATTAATTTCATCTTCTCCTTAGAGTTCAAAGCTTCATAAACTTCATTAAGTGTGAGAGTATCACGACTATATAATATGGTGTCTCTAAAATTGGTATAAGAACTTGGCAGTGAGCAAAGTAACATTAAAGCAGTATCTTCCTCTTCATACTTAACCTCCATTGCAGCTAGATCGGATATGATCTATTTAAATTCAGAAATATGATTCAAAACATTACCTCCCTCGGGTAACCTGTGCAGGAATAATTTTTGCTTCAGATGCATCTTGCTGGTAAGATCTTTTGTCATGCAAATGCTTTCCAGCTTTAACCATAGAGCGGCAGCAGTTTTCTCGCTCAAAACTTCCTGCAAAATATTGTTATGCAAATGGAGTTGAATTTGTGACAAAGCCTTACGATCCCTTCTTTTCTCATCAGCAGTCCAGTCCTGAATTCGGTCCTTCCCAAAACTATCCAGTGCATCATCATAGTCGGCCTGTGCCAACAACGCCCGCATCTTGACTTGCCATAGGGTAAACCTTGTGTCACGGTCCAGCAGCGGAAGATCGTACTTCATGGAAGCCATGAGTAGATAAAACTGTGTACACAAAGTAGTACAAGCCGGTAGAAAAATTCTTGATAGAATTTAATATGCGGAGCAAAAAACTAGAACAGATAGCACCTGGTAGCTCTTTGTGTGGATGTAGCAATCAAAGTTGAAAAATCTGATCTAGTACTCAATTAGAGTACTGGCCTGCACGTGAGATGTAGTATAGAAGTACTACTGGGCTCAACGATCTCTAGTTTCCTTCAGGATGAGGAGTAGCAGCAGCGATCAAATCTCCTCGGGGCTTGTGCTTGTACGTACGCAGCAGCAAACAACTCGGGTGGATTAGACAACGGTGCTGCCTTGAAGCGATTTGTACGCGTACGGAGCGGCGGAAGCTCTGTGTTGGCCACGGACGACTGCTCCCGTGGGAAATCCTGTCGGTCTCAGCTGAAAAATCGATCCAACTGCGGATCGTCTGGTCACGCGCCGGCCGCCGGCGCAAGTAACCCTAATCTCTTGATCTCAAAACTCGTATCTGCGAACCTCAGCTCTGTATACCACTTGTTAGATAATAACGAGAATAAACGAGACACGAGACACAGATTTAACGTGGAAACCCTTGCGGGAGAAAACCACGGACGCACGAAGGCGCAATCACTATGAGGAGGAGTATTACAAGCACAAGACGACAGGCCGTCTTAGGTGCAACTACGTGGGGTATATAAGAGGGCAATACATGAGAGTCCTTGGAGGACAAGTAAACGAGTTGTACTCGTACACGTTGACGTCAACGGAAAGGCCCACACCTGTTGTACTACGTCTAGTCCAACACGGTATAATTTGAATCATAATTTAACAGGTATATTCATTCGGCCATCTCGTCTCTCGTCTAACTACTGAGTAGTTTAAGAGCAAGAATTAGCAAAGCACTGTATGAGCTGGCAGGGGAAATTACCTCCTGCCGAAAAGTTTGGGCCACGGGGGCGTTGGCGGATGCGACTCCAGGGAACGGCGGGGGCGACTCCCAGCGGCGGCGCGGAGGCAACTCCCGGCGGCGGCGCGGAAGCGAATCCCGGCGGCGAGGCGATTCCGGTCGACGGCGGCGGCGGTGGGGCTGAATCCCGGCTGCGCAGGATCTGGAGTCGGCGAATACTCTGTTCTGTGTGCGAACTGAGCCGCTGTAGAGGAGCCGAGCCGCGCTTAGCCTACGAGTCCGACATCGCACGAAAAAGGAACAAAAAAGAGCCGAGGGTGCCACGGGTGCTGCGATTGGAGCCGAGCTTCGTCTCGCGTGGGGCAAAGGTGAGGAGGCCGTGTACACGTGGCAGCAGATAACGTCCGGGTTGCAAAGGATGAGGTTTGCAACCACGGAATTTTTTTTCCGACGAACGATGACGGCGGGCACGCTTCACTGCTCTAGTCGTCACTAGGTGGTCTATGAATTTAGGAGTAATTTTTATTATGTCTGATGTTCGTTGTACTGTCATGATTCAAGATGGATATATCGAAAGTTTCTCGAGAAAAAAGTTTGGACATCAATTAAAATATTATTGATCACGAAAAAGGTCAAGATACCGGGATGTAGCACACATATATATGAGGAGAGGGAGTAAGCTTGTACGTAAAGAACCAACTTTTATATTTAATCACCATACACTGTATTATACTAGTTGTAGTCTTGTAAAATAAACACTCTTACCAGAAAATAAGATACAAGCCATGGAAGATGCTTTAAAGTAGTGCGTCAAGGACATTCACATAGCCCAATTAGACAAACCAAATTCATGATACACCAGTAATTAAATACATAGAGTTCAAGCTAGTATGTGCTTCTGCTTTCAAGATGTATCGTCGGTTGATTCATGTCAATATGACATGACTAAGTTGCCAGTAAGGCAATAACTTGTCCAAGAATATCGAATGCGACCTGTGGGTGGTTACGCTTTAGTTGAGCAAACCCCTCGTTGTTTATGATTTCCTGTAATCTCTTGCCGTTTCTTGTCATATACCTGAGACAACAATCCTTGAGCTGCTGACAATGGTATTGCTCTGCAAGATCCAAGGTGAAACCCACCGTGTTCATATCCAGCGCCTTGCTCAGCCTGCTCTCGCATATCAGTTTTAGCCTTTCCATTGCGTAACGATCAGCCGCGACGAGCAAATACTGCGCCATGTTTGTGGTCTCTTCCGTTGTCTTGTCCATAGACTCTGGCAGACGATCATTGTACATGTAATGCAGCAGGATCTCGAAAACCTTGGCATCCACGTCCTCGATGCGGATGCTGCTTTCTGTGCTCTCCGTCATGGCGCCGCACAGCTGGGCTCGGAAGACTGGTGATCTTGCAGCAAGCACGCACGCGTGCACCTTGAATCTCTTGAACCAGCCAATCTTGACGGTTAGGTCCGCCTTGAGGCCGCTCTCTAGAAGATTAGCTAGATCTTTGCTTAGGTCTGCGGGTGGCACAATGACGCTCTGGTTATCGCCGCCCTTCTGTAGGTCGTCCATCAGTCTTGGGTCGCCCTTCTGTAGGTCGTCCATCAGTCTTGGGACCTGGACGGTGCACTTGATCACCAGGCAGCCATCGTTGAGGCACCCAGACAAATCGGCTTTACTCACAAAATTGATGTTACCCATGGACCATTGAGCGGGTGAGAACTTGTGCGGTCCGGTTTGGTATTTGTGCTTCTCTCCTGTCGCCGGCGCAGCAGGGTCCTGGAGGCAAAAGGAATAGCAGGCCGTGACCTCATCCTCGCCGGCGTTCAGCAGCTTAAGAAAAATCGAACTGAACTGATCGTCGACGACCCTGGTGTCGCCGTTCGGGTAGTATATGATAGCCCAGTCGTGATCAGCAACGCGGAAAGTGTCGGAAGTGAGCGCAATCTTGCCCGTGATCGTGGAGTGGCCGACGACCTTGAACAGGTGCTCGCCGGCGTGAACCACCACCGTCGAGGAGGACTTGGTTGCCATGGCGGGCGGCCGGCCGGCGTACTTTTAGCAAAGAGGTTTCGAGAAACAAAATCGATCTAAACGAATCGATGGGCGAACGGAGCCACGTACGTACAACGATCGAAGCTTTTAACTGCGCCCATATTTATCGGAGTACTAGTTGATTGGTATGGTTTTTTTTTTTTAGATTGGTATGGGTGTGTTTCTTGCGCCGGTCCCCTTGGTAATCACAAACGTGAGGGGCAACAGAACGGGCCAAGGGAGATAGATACGTTTTTTTTTTCTTCAAGAAAGCGATCTGCATCCAGTTGTGATGTAGGAGTAGTACAAAACACAGGCCTGCGGGAGAGGTTGGGTAGGCTGGGTATCTATCCCAGAACAGAATTTCACTTGCCTGGCCGTGAGGTGCCACTCATATCGGACTCAACTAACCCTCTGAATATGACACAACTTCAGTCCTATGTGTAATCAAAACATCCGCAAATCCATAGTACTTGTAGGTGCGTGATATATATGTACTCCCTCCGTCCGAAAATACTTGTCATCAAAATGGACAAAAAATGATGTATCTAGAACTAAAAATAATCTAGATACATCCTCTTTTATTCATTTTGATGACAATTATTTCTGGACGGAGGGAGTATGTAACCGAATATCATACCACCAGTAGAATACGATTTATATATGCTTGGGTTTTCAGGAACACATCGACAAGGGAGCCAAGGACGAGCATACACAAAATATACTGATTGAAGGAATGATAATCAAAGACGAGGATATGAACACCGAGTCAACAAAGGCAATAGAAGAACAAACCATCAAGGATGATACGGAAAATATGGAGATTGATGAGGTGATAGCCTAAGACAAGCATATACAAACCCCAAGTCGACAAAGGCGGTTTTTTATTTTCACATGTCATTATTATTTTATTCTGGTGGGACAAAACAATATGTAATTTGTAGAATAATACCATGCCTACAATTCTTTACTCACCTTAACAATATTTGTTGTTTTATAAGTACTTGATAATATTGTATTATTGTGTGTTTCAGTTAGTAAGAGAGAAAGAATCAAATGGAATCGACGACACAGATGGAGTAGAGAAAAAAATAGCAAATAAGCTACTGATTGCGAAGTGACAAAGGCATGATTTCTTTTCGACTATCCCAAATAGTTCTAATTCTAATTATGTTATATCCTCCATAGAAATTATTCTTTGTAACGTTGCTCTCAAAAATTAAACTTCAAGGAAATAAGTGAACACCCCGCAAAAAAAGAGACAAGTGAACACCCCGCAAAAAAAGGAAACAAGTGAACAAATGCAGCCAGCTCAAGACGATGAATTACCACAAAGATTCGACACCAAAGGGGCAGAAACTATAGGGGACAAGCTGGCAGAATCAAATGGAATAGCCGACAAAGATGAAGTGCAGAAAAAGAAGAGCTCACGGTTCACTGAATCCGAGGTGACACGTGCATATATCTTTTTTCAACTATATCCCAGATAGTTCTAATTCTAATTATATTATATCATGTCATGTTGTTATCAGGAATTAACCTTGAACGAAACAAGTGAACAAATACAGCCAGCTCAGGATGAGGAATTGGCACAAACATTCAGCACCGGATGGGTAGAAACTATAGGGGACACAATGCCAGAATCAAACGGAACAGCTGAAAAAGAAGAAGTGGAGAAACAGGATAGCACGCAGTCCACCGATTCCGAAGTCTCCGAAGTGATAGGGGCATCAGAGGACGAAGAATTAGCACACACATTGTAATGCCCAGGATGGGACTATACCTCCTACGTGTCGAGGCACGACTTAAAGGTATAAGCCCATCCTAGAATGATCTCAAGTTTGGTATCTTTGCACGACTCATGTAAAAGAGGGATTAAAATTGCAAAAGAAGATAGTTGGCTTACACTCGCCACTTCACACAAAACATTACATAAGCAATACATCATACAAACATCACAACCCGACTACGGGTGAAGACCCAAAAGAAAGATACCAAAACAACATAAAGCCACAGGTCAGGATCGAATCCTAGTAGAAACCACTACTGATCGTTGAAAACGTCACAAGCAAACGGCCAACTCTTCATCGAGCTCCCAGTGAAGAACTGATCCAACTCCTGCATCATACTCGGCTGAACCTGCATCTGGTGTGGTGAAGTAACTGTGAGCCACAGAGGACTCAGCAATCCCGTTCCCGGGTAATACGACTATTTAAGCCTTGGGTGAGGTCAAGGCTGAAGAAAGAACAAGAGGTGAAGGAACAACAAGAGTCTGCATCAGCAACTAGCACTAACTTACGTAATAGAGAGCGAGAAGAGAAGTGCCTCGGTCGAAAGATGATCACGAAGTGATCCTAACTAAAGCTCAACAAACATAACCCCACCGTGTTCAACTCCCGAATCCCTATTCGGAAATTGACAGTCACGGTACACACGCTGGTAGTGTATTGAAACATTGTGTCAAGTTATCTACAACCGGATATTAACAAGCTCCCATCTGCCACATAACCGCGGGCACGGCTTTCGAAAGTTCAAACCCTGCAGGGGTGTTCCAACTTGACCCATTACAAGCCCACGATCCGCGGAGTCGCAACTCCATAGGTGGGAAGGCCCGAGTATTCTCGGAATCCCGTGCTCAAGTTAAACCGAACTAAGGTAAGGCTAATCCAGCAAATCCTCCCGGCGTGTCGACACCCTGATAGTAGCCGCGCGTATCTAAGTCTCAGGACACGACCGGATGGGTGATCCCATAGGTTTTTACCAAACCTCGAGTTTCCTTGAGGTGGCCCCGCGTAACCCCCGTTTCGGACCAACACTCATGTGGAGCACTGGCCCGGGGTTGTTGAATTAAGAAAGAGGGTTTGCAAGACCCTTATGCAAGTTTTATTAGTTTTTAGGTGAATAGTACCAATGTTGGGACTTGCTGGAAAAGACTTAGCACTTAGCAGTTTATCAAGGGGGTCCCATACACCCCAACCGTGTTAAGAACGCATAATCAAGGAACATAACACCGGTTTATACGGTTCCTAACGGCACGAGTGGAACAAATCACCAAGCAAAAGGCTTAGCCTTCCACCCTTGCCAATATATAGATGTTTTCTTTTTAAGCATTTATATAGTGTGATATAACCCAACCAAACTTCAACATGAAGCAAGCATCTTCAATCTTCACCTGCAACTAACAATGCTATAAGTGGGGCTGAGCGAAGCGTACTTAGCCAAGCAACGGTTTGCGTAGGTAGGGTGGTTAAACATGGCAATGGTTACAAGTAGGAGGCTGACAGGAAGAACATGGGCATCGAGGCAAAACTAAAGAACGATACTCTAGCAATAGGCAAAGATAGTAATGGTATCCGGGTTCGGTCATCTTGCCTGGAATTCCACAAGGGAGAAGAACGGATCCATGAAGTAGACGGAGCAACACAGACGAGAGAATCCTCACAACTCCGGAACGAAACCGAAGCTATCAAGAGAAGCAAACCGGAAAGAAACAAACAACACGGTAAACACACAAGCATAAACATGGCATACGATGCACAAACAAGTATGATGCATGTCCGGTTTAAATAAGCATGGCATGGCAAGTGCACAAACAAATACTACAAGTTAAGTGGAGCTCAATATGCAACGAGTTGCATATTGACGAAACACCACATTAATTATTTAATTGACTCTCATTTAATTACAAGACAAGATTAATTGTTTTTAACATGGCAAGAGGTGAAGCAAAAAGAAACTACACTATTTAGGCATTTTAAATGAGGCCGGAAGAACAACAACATATCCGGAAAATCCCCATGAGCATGTTTAGTAATTGTAAGCAAACAACAATTAAACATTTTAGTGTTGTTAACATGATGCGGATGACATGATCAAGTTTATGCAATTTTTAAAAGGTTGACTTAAAAGAGATATGAAGTATTGTCACCGTGGTGGAAGGAAAGGGTGCCACGGCAACAATTCCGAAAATGATGCCACGGCAACATATCGGTTCCGGTAACTCGTTGAGAGTCCGGAGCAAAGGAAGATGGCGTGAGCGAGTCAAACGAGATGAAAGGTGGAATGATCCCGTCACCGGGTTCCCACGAGTCGGTGACGAGGCAACCGAGGAACATGACAAACGGACGAAACGGCACGAAGCGCACACGGGAAACATTTCATGCAACACGACAAGCATCCACGGGTCATCCACGGGGTCGTCTCGGTATACCTTCGGAACAGTCGTTTCGGGGCGGTTCGAGATCGTAGAGGAAGGAGTCGTTCTCACGAGTCGTAGAGGAAGTAGTGGTTCACGTTTCCGAAGAGGAAGTAGTCGTTCCGATATCGTGTCGTGGTACTTGCGGCGTCGGACATCTTCGGGGCGACGGTAGTGGTACACGTTCCGTAGGGGTACTTGTCGCATCGCCATGTAGTTGTTCACGTTCATCGGAGAGGTACTCGCCATCGTAACCGTTCGGTCGTCGTGGTACTTGGGTCACGAAGAGGTACTTGCGGCAACACCGGGCATAGTCGTACACGAGGCGGTAGTTGTACTCGGGCGACGGTAGCAGAAGTAGACGTTCTCGTAGATGTACATGTCGTTTTTCCGTAGATGTTCGGGTCGTTGCGGTCTTTGGCGTGTAGGCGTACACGGTTCCCTGACAAGTTCACAGCAAGGCAACACAACAAAACAACAAAAACAGCAGCACGGGACAGCAGCGAGGCCATGGCAGCGGCACGAGGCTGCCGGAGAAGTTGGCGGCGCCGGCGCTGCACGGACGAGGCAGAGGTGCGGTGGTTGGGGCGGCCGGCGAAGAGGAGGCAGCAGGCCTCTGGCGCAGACGTGGAGCACGGAGGGCTTGCGGTCCAGGTGGCTCGGGCCATGGCGAGCAAGGAGCTGCGGCGTCCACACGGTTCCTGGCCGACCCGCGGCGAGGAGGAGCGAGGGGCCGCGGCCAAGCGCGAGGACGGAGGAAGGCGATGGAGGCGGCCGGTTCCGCGCGCGCCAGGAGAAGTGGCGGCGGGGTTCGGAGGGACGAGGCGTCGGCCGCGAGGGAAGTGCTGCAGCAGAGGACGACCACGCGAGGGGGGGGGTGGCGCCGCGAGGCAGCTGGGGCGCGGCCTCGAGGGAGCGGGCGCCGGGGCCTGCGGGCGACCTGGCGAGGAGAGGCGCTCTGGCCGTGAGGGGATGAGGAGTGAGGGAGAGTGCTGGATCCGGATGAGGCTGCGAGGGGCTCGAGGGGAGAGTGGGACTCGATGCGGTCGGGCGAGAGGGACGAGCGAGACGGGGGAACGAGGAGTGGCGGCGGGCAGGGGGAGAAGGGAGCGATCGGGAGCGAGGCTAGGGTTCGGTGGGGTTTGGGCCGGCTGGGCCTAGGTGGCTGGCTGGGAAGAGGAGGGCCCAAGAGGGAGAGGGAGGCTGAGACAGACTTGGCTGGAGTGGGCCAGAGGAGGCCGGCTGCACTTTTTTTATTTGATCTTTTTGCAGAAAATACAATAGAGAGAAGAAGAGAATGAGGAGGGAGGTTAGGGAAAAAAAACACATAGGACTATTTTTCTCGGGCATCATAAAAAAAGGCACGGTCCGAGAAAAATAGAAAAGGCGTGATCGGAAAATAATTCAAACATATTTGAATTTAATTCAAATAGTTTGAACTAAGACTTGATTATTGAAGTGTCCAAAAATGTTCGAATTTTTGGAGGAACCTCGATAAATAGGAAAAGAATTATTGGCAAGGTTTTGACGGTGAACTTGAAGTGAAATAGACATGGGGAAAATTATGCAAGTGTGTTACGGTGATCCCAAACAAATGGAATATTATTATATAGCTCCCTAATAATATTGGGAGGCTTTTATATGTTATAAAGAGAAGTCACCTTCCCTCGATTTAAATGGACCGAAGGTCCACACGATTTATTTAAGTTGAGATGCAAAGATAAATATGACATGATGGCATGATGACATGATGCAATGCGAAAATAAATAACACAAGCACAGAAGAAACACACGGGCAACCCGGAACATCTGGAATCTTCTGGAATCTTCTGGGACGTCGGTCTTCGGGCGTCACAACTCTCCCACACTAACAGAGGATCTCGACCCGAGATCCTAGAGATATCACCAGGTAAAAACGAAAAAGAAGAGGTAAAACAAAGTTGCTTCTTTGACAAACGAGTGAAAACCAAAGAACCTTAAGAGGTTTTACAATCTTGAAGGAAAGAATACAACGGAGATGAACAAATATGAAAATACTCCATTAGAAAAGAGGAACAAGGAACATAACAAGAACCTTGTAGGTTGAAAGACATGAAGCAAGAGCTTACGAACCAAAAGAATGTGAAACTGCAATGGTATGGCCAAGGAATAAGAATGACAGAATTTGGGCAGCACTCCGTCTGAAAATGGAAGGAATTAACAAGAACTAGAGAAGATGGATGATAGTTGATGAAATCAACAACACATTGCCTCTGAAACAATTGAAAGGATGGCACAAGAGGTAAGAAAGATTCAGACAACACTCCGGTTGAAAAGAGAGGCAAACTAGATAAGATGAGAGAACTTGAATGAAGAATACAACACTCCGGATAAATAGATAAACAAGGAAAGAACATGATATTGATAAAAACGAGATGATGGTTAAAGAGAGCAATATCACAAAGCCTCCGGAATGAAAGAATAGCATATAAATCAATGAAAGAAATGACTGGAGAAGAAAAAAAATGACAACTTCTCCCACAAATGAATTGAAAGAGCATCTATACCAAGATGGGTTGAACAGAGCTGTTGGAATTCAACAATGAAAAGAATAAGCTTGATGTGGGCTTATGGAAAACATCTCAAAATTAAGAGGTGACACCCAGCCACTAATGGAAAACAATTTGATTGGATTGATATTAATGACAAGATGAAACTTATTTCACCGGAATGATAAATGAAGAACTTGGGTCATTTATAAGCACCATAATTAGCAACAATCCTTAGGGAAAGCTTTTGGTGAAATATAGCCCAAGATCACTCCAACGAATAAATTGAAGAGTTGGAAAAAAACTCCTGAACAAAGAAAATGATGGGTTTAAATATCTCATTCTTGATAACTCGTGAATCGTAAAACATGAAGGAATTGTCAAAATGACATAACACCATCTCAAAAGATAAGGGAGAAAAAAAATTGCACTTGGAAAGCATGATGAAGAATGCATGAGCTCCAACAAGAATCTTGATGAAGACTTCGAGGATGAATTAAATAATGATGAACCACCATGAAGAACTCCGGTAATGAAAGCATGAGAAGTGAAAGATTAAAAAGAATAAGACTCAAGGCCAACGATGAATTAGATTGAGGTTTGGAATGATGTAATTGAAATAACTTGGAGCTCCGGAAAACAAGATGGACAACTTAGAACCGAGAATATGATATGATGAACAAGCTCCAGACAAAAGAATTAAATCACCTTGAAGGAATAAGAATAAGAATTATGTCATGCATCTCCTTCACCAATTTAAATTGATGAGAACCAAAGGATTTGGCATACAACTTATTCTCGTTGAAAGTATTAAGAGAGATCTCGCACAAGCTTGGGTAAATCTTCAACGAACCACCGGTAGGATTATGAAAGAACGAGTGAATTAAAATGATAACAACGGAAGGGTAATCTTGAAAGAACCACCGTAAGAATATGGAGACGAACGAAGAGACATCAATGAAGAATAATTGGAGGACGAAGTTGCAAACAGAGAACGAAGAAATATTCTGAAATGATGGCCTTCGGAGGATCACAAAGAAAAGAATTCATGAAATGCTTCGGATGGGTATGAAAAGAATTCCTCACAATCTGAACAATAATGAGGATGGCAAGAAGCTAGAACCAAGAATCTTCAAGAGAACGGCCAGGATTAAGAGAAACTCTTCTCCGGTCTGCAAACGCTGAGAATGAAGACGAGAAATGCCATAAGAATTGTTGAGCACTCCGTGAATGAAGAATTAAAAAGGTTGAACCAACGATGGAAAGAATTTGAAAACTATCTTGGAGAAGGCATGTGACTGATGGGGATCATTCTTACATCACACTTGAAAGGAATTCTCCGGAAAAAGAAGAGTCAGGTAAGATCCTGGAAAAAGACCTGTGGGTTAGGGCCCACTAAAGAAATCACCATTGGAAAAGATTGCTTAAGAGATATTGCACCGGTTGAATTAAATGGCTTGGATGAGATATCAATCTCAAAATAGTTTGAACGGATTAAGAATGGAATTATGAATCTTCAGCACTCCGGATATGAATAGCAAGAGGAGAATGATTAATTGGTGCACCGGAGTAAGAAAGCATTGCGAAAAGAGGAAAAAGGATAAGATCAACAAGGAAATCTTGAATTACATCCACCGGAAGAATTAGAGAACAAAGAATGATGAACTTGAAGCTCTTGAGCAACTTGACGATAAAACACCGGATAAGAACATTGAAGGAAAAGAATGAAGAAATATCACATGAATAAAATGGATATTTCATTTGAGAATTTCTTGCTCCGAGAAGAAGAAGGGTGGGAGGGTGGGGAAAACAAAGACAACTTGAGATGATTGAAACAGACAAATCGTCAGATTTCTCCACGGTGTCCGTAAAGAATAACTTAAAGAGAAGGCACACCGGTTGGAAAAGAATTTAACATGAAAATCTCGATGGTCAAGAAAGACTAGCACTCCCATAGAAATATGAGAACACTGATTAGGAAAGGTATGGAATCAACATTTGACATCGAAGCAACTCGAATACCAGAATCAAAACAAAAACAAAGGATAGATATTTCGCAGCATCATCTTCACAATATCATCCGAACAGAGAATTGAACGAATGAATTCCGCAGGTACATCAACTTGACTTGAAGCCACTTGGAGAACAAAAAGATAAATAAAAAAGAACAAGGATCAGATAGAACAAATACAAGATAGAAGCTTCGTTCAACATCTTTGTGCTGAAAGCTCATGGAACGCGTTACAAAAGGGTTTTGCAATCCCCGGATCAGCATAGCCAAGGACCCTTTAAGATGCAACTCCCGATCAGAACAAGTCCATAAAACCACTTCACTCAATGTAGAACCCCAAACTTCATATCGTGCATCCGTTGGAAGAATGCCTAGAACTACTAGATGAACCCACCTATTAATTTCCGAAAGTTTCCAGTTATGCAATCAGGTGTTGGGGATACACGGGAAGCACCGCGCAATCAACTCTAAACCTACATCCAGGTGTATCCATCCTTCAACACATAACCAGTCTTTCTCGGAAACTGTTTACCTCGGACCTTCGAAACGCATCCACTATACAAGCTATGGCAATACTCTCGAACTACCTCCCCAGTACTGGGTGATGTCGGGGTTATCTTGCCACTAACCGCATAGGAGAGTTTTCGATGTCGGCCGTCTTAAGTATTCTAGTACTGCCGCGATGGATTTGTGATGACAACACCTCGGAGCTCAACTCCCCGGGACACTGCCACAACCCCTAATGACAGGAGGCATCGAGAACAATGTTCTCGTCACAAAGACATCGAAACAATCCAAACAATACTCGCGAGATCCTAAAAAAAAATTGGTGCAACTTTTGAAAGTAGAAGAGGCAAGAGTAGTCGTCAGGAGTCCTCACCAGAATGAAAAGAGATGAGGAGCAAAAGAAATCCTACTCTCCGATATAAATATAGGACTCAAAACATTTTCAGTGTGTGCCTAGACTCAACCGTCAACGATTCGATCAATCAGTGGGGGCTTCTAGGTCAGAGAAGGCTCTGAATACCAACTTGTAACTCCCCGGACACACCCGTCGATGGTCGTTACTCCTGGCGGGATCTAGACTGGCCTCACATATCAATACTAGTCTTTTCTGCGCACTTTGTCCTCACTCGTCCGCACCCGGGAGAAACTTCCCGGTCGGTCACCCATCCTGAAACTACTCCAAGCCGAGCACGCTTAACTTTGTAGTTCTATCCGAATGGGCTCCCGGAAAAGAAGGAATTCCTTATTGATATGAGTAGTCTATCATCCCTAATAAGCCAGGCCATCACATACACCCTCACTCAGAGGAACCGACGTCCTCGTCGGGCCACAGGAACGTTCCCTCTTGGCACAACCGTCTGTGCTTCCAGGACAGCACATGTACCATGTCGTGTGCCACGACGGGTCACAAACGTCATGCACAACATGACTGCAAACTGTCTGCAAACATCCGTGTAACCGCGAGGGTCGGCTCTGATACCAACTTGTAATGCCCAGGATGGGACTATACCTCCTACGTGTCGAGGCACGACTTAAAGGTATAAGCCCATCCTAGAATGATCTCAAGATTGGTATCTTTGCACGACTCATGTAAAAGAGGGATTAAAATTGCAAAAGAAGATAGTTGGCTTACACTCGCCACTTCACACAAAACATTACATAAGCAATACATCATACAAACATCACAACCCGACTACGGGTGAAGACCCAAAAGAAAGATACCAAAACAACATAAAGCCACAGGTCAGGATCGAATCCTAGTAGAAACCACTACTGATCGTTGAAAACGTCACAAGCAAACGGCCAACTCTTCATCGAGCTCCCAGTGAAGAACTGATCCAACTCCTGCATCAAACTCGGCTGAACCTGCATCTGGTGTGGTGAAGTAACTGTGAGCCACAGAGGACTCAGCAATCCCGTTCCCGGGTAACACGACTATTTAAGCCTTGGGTGAGGTCAAGGCTGAAGAAAGAACAAGAGGTGAAGGAACAACAAGAGTCTGCAGCAGCAACTAGCACTAACTTACGTAATAGAGAGCGAGAAGAGAAGTGCCTCGGTCGAAAGATGATCGCGAAGTGATCCTAACTAAAGCTCAACAAACATAACCCCACCGTGTTCAACTCCCGAATCCCTATTCGGAAATTGACAGTCACGGTACACACGCTGGTAGTGTATTGAAACATTGTGTCAAGTTATCTACAACCGGATATTAACAAGCTCCCATCTGCCACATAACCGCGGGCACGGCTTTCGAAAGTTCAAACCCTGCAGGGGTGTTCCAACTTGACCCATTACAAGCCCACGATCCGCGGAGTCGCAACTCCATAGGTGGGAAGGCCCGAGTATTCTCGGAATCCCGTGCTCAAGTTAAACCGAACTAAGGTAAGGCTAATCCAGCAAATCCTCCCGGCGTGTCGACACCCTGATAGTAGCCGCGCGTATCTAAGTCTCAGGACACGACCGGATGGGTGATCCCACAGGTTTTTACCAAACCTCGAGTTTCCTTGAGGTGGCCCCGCGTAACCCCCGTTTCGGACCAACACTCATGTGGAGCACTGGCCCGGGGTTGTTGAATTAAGAAAGAGGGTTTGCAAGACCCTTATGCAAGTTTTATTAGTTTTTAGGCGAATAGTACCAATGGTGGGACTTGCTGGAAAAGACTTAGCACTTAGCGGTTTATCAAGGGGGTCCCATACAACCCAACCGTGTTAGGAACGCATAATCAAGGAACATAACACCGGTTTATACGGTTCCTAACGGCATGAGTGGAACAAATCACCAAGCAAAAGGCTTAGCCTTCCACCCTTGCCAATATATAGATGTTTTCTTTTTAAGCATTTATATAGTGTGATATAACCCAACCAAACTTCAACATGAAGCAAGCATCTTCAATCTTCACCTGCAACTAACAATGCTATAAGAGGGGCTGAGCGAAGCGTACTTAGCCAAGCAACGGTTTGCGTAGGTAGGGTGGTTAAACATGGCAATGGTTACAAGTAGGAGGCTGACAGGAAGAACATGGGCATCGAGGCAAAACTAAAGAACGATACTCTAGCAATAGGAAAAGATAGTAATGGTATCCGGGTTCGGTCATCTTGCCTGGAATTCCACAAGGGAGAAGAACGGATCCATGAAGTAGACGGAGCAACACAGACGAGAGAATCCTCACAACTCCGGAACGAAACCGAAGCTATCAAGAGAAGCAAACCGGAAAGAAACAAACAACACGGTAAACACACAAGCATAAACATGGCATACGATGCACAAACAAGTATGATGCATGTCCGGTTTAAATAAGCATGGCATGGCAAGTGCACAAACAAATACTACAAGTTAAGTGGAGCTCAATATGCAACGAGTTGCATATTGACGAAACACCACATTAATTATTTAATTGACTCTCGTTTAATTACAAGACAAGATTAATTGTTTTTAACATGGCAAGAGGTGAAGCAAAAAGAAACTACACTATTTAGGCATTTTAAATGAGGCCGGAAGAACAACAACATATCCGGAAAATCCCCATGAGCATGTTTAGTAATTGTAAGCAAACAACAATTAAACATTTTAGTGTTGTTAACATGATGCGGATGACATGATCAAGTTTATGCAATTTTTAAAAGGTTGACTTAAAAGAGATATGAAGTATTGTCACCGTGGTGGAAGGAAAGGGTGCCACGGCAACAATTCCGAAAATGATGCCACGGCAACATATCGGTTCCGGTAACTCGTTGAGAGTCCGGAGCAAAGGAAGATGGCGTGAGCGAGTCAAACGAGATGAAAGGTGGAATGATCCCGTCACCGGGTTCCCACGAGTCGGTGACGAGGCAACCGAGGAACATGACAAACGGACGAAACGGCACGAAGCGCACACGGGAAACATTTCATGCAACACGACAAGCATCCACGGGTCATCCACGGGGTCGTCTCGGTATACCTTCGGAACAGTCGTTTCGGGGCGGTTCGAGATCGTAGAGGAAGGAGTCGTTCTCACGAGTCGTAGAGGAAGTAGTGGTTCACGTTTCCGAAGAGGAAGTAGTCGTTCCGATATCGTGTCGTGGTACTTGCGGCGTCGGACATCTTCGGGGCGACGGTAGTGGTACACGTTCCGTAGGGGTACTTGTCGCATCGCCATGTAGTTGTTCACGTTCATCGGAGAGGTACTCGCCATCGTAACCGTTCGGTCGTCGTGGTACTTGGGTCACGAAGAGGTACTTGCGGCAACACCGGGCATAGTCGTACACGAGGCGGTAGTTGTACTCGGGCGACGGTAGCGGAAGTAGACGTTCTCGTAGATGTACATGTCGTTTTTCCGTAGATGTTCGGGTCGTTGCGGTCTTTGGCGTGTAGGCGTACACGGTTCCCTGACAAGTTCACAGCAAGGCAACACAACAAAACAACAAAAACAGCAGCACGAGACAGCAGCGAGGCCATGGCAGCGGCACGAGGCTGCCGGAGAAGTTGGCGGCGCCGGCGCTGCACGGACGAGGCAGAGGTGCGGTGGCTGGGGCGGCCGGCGAAGAGGAGGCAGCAGGCCTCTGGCGCGGACATGGAGCACGGAGGGCTTGCGGTCCAGGTGGCTCGAGCCATGGCGAGCAAGGAGCTGCGGCATCCACACGGTTCCTGGCCGGCCCGCGGCGAGGAGGAGCGAGGGGCCGCGGCCAAGCGCGAGGACGGAGGGAGGCGATGGAGGCGGCCGGTTCCGCGCGCGCCAGGCGAAGTGGCGGCGGGGTTCGGAGGGACGAGGCGTCGGCCGCGAGGGAAGTGCTGCAGCAGAGGACGACCACGCGAGGGGGGGGGGCGCCGCGAGGCAGCTGGGGCGCGACCTCGAGGGAGCGGGCGCCGGGGCCTGCGGGCGACCTGGCGAGGAGAGGCGCTCTGGCCGTGAGGGGATGAGGAGCGAGGGAGAGTGCTGGATCGGGATGAGGCTGCGAGGGGCTCGAGGGGAGAGTGGGACTCGATGCGGTCGGGCGAGAGGGACGAGCGAGATGGGGGAACGAGGAGTGGCGGCGGGCAGGGGGAGAAGGGAGCGATCGGGAGCGAGGCTAGGGTTCGGTGGGGTTTGGGCCGGCTGGGCCTAGGTGGCTGGCTGGGAAGAGGAGGGCCCAAGAGGGAGAGGGAGGCTGAGACAGACTTGGCTGGAGTGGGCCAGAGGAGGCCGGCTGTACTTTTTTTTATTTGATCTTTTTGCAGAAAATACAATAGAGAGAAGAAGAGAATGAGGAGGGAGGTTAGGAAAAAAAAACACATAGGACTATTTTTCTCGGGCATCATAAAAAAAGGCACGGTCCGAGAAAAATAGAAAAGGCGTGATCGGAAAATAATTCAAACATATTTGAATTTAATTCAAATAGTTTGAACTAAGACTTGATTATTGAAGTGTCCAAAAATGTTCGAATTTTTGGAGGAACCTCGATAAATAGGAAAAGAATTATTGGCAAGGTTTTGACGGTGAACTTGAAGTGAAATAGACATGGGGAAAATTATGCAAGTGTGTTACGGTGATCCCAAACAAATGGAATATTATTATATAGCTCCCTAATAATATTCGGAGGCTTTTATATGTTATAAAGAGAAGTCACCTTCCTTCGATTTAACTGGACCGAAGGTCCACACGATTTATTTAAGTTGAGATGCAAAGATAAATATGACATGATGGCATGATGACATGATGCAATGCGAAAATAAATAACACAAGCACAAAAGAAACACACGGGCAACCCGGAACATCTGGAATCTTCTGGAATCTTCTGGGACGTCGGTCTTCGGGCGTCACACACATCCGGCACAAAAGGGGCACAAACAGGGAGGCCTATCCCTATCCGACTACATAACAAACCTAAGAAAGCACAAGACTATGTGGTGGCTCCAGAAGGCATGAACAAATCCTTCTATGCCCTACATTTGCTACATTTATTTTCTTCGTTATTAATAATTCTTGTTGCTTACATCATGATAGATTACGCCTGCGCCGGCGATGATTGGTCCGTGATTGAAAATATCATGCCTAAACCAAGAGATAAAAGAAATTTAGTGAGCATCAACGACTCATATCTAAAAAAAAACAGTTACTACATCTTTTAACCACTGGAGAATTTGTTGGCGACGAAGTAAGTATATGTAGCTTTATGACAAGATGATGCTATTTTAACATGAGTTCCTATATCTTTTATAACCAAGGCGTGCACTTGATATTGTAGATCATAGATGCATACATACATTGCATAAGTGCTAAAGAGCATCTACAAATGAGGTCAGGAGGAAGTGTGTTCTTAGAGAATGCATGCATCTCTAAGATGATAAAGGAATTTAGCTCTATACGAGATGACGCACCATGATGGGTATTAAAGAGAGGTACAACTTATTTGGAACATGATATGGTGAATCTCAGTTCCATACATATTACTATGATGACTTCAATCGCGGACGGATGTTCGTATAGATGGGACCTAAACTAACAAATCCCTTTTTTCAGATATTCATTCCAGACCTAGCAGTTATAAATACCAGGGTGAAACGTATCCAGCTGCTCGACTCGATAGGCCCAGGAATGCACCGCAAAGACCTCACCGCTATGCTTAGTTATTAGTCCCACCGCACCATCTTTTGATAAGACAATTTATGTTATTCTTTTCTAGTGATGCTAATACTTGGTCATTTATTCATGTAATAGCTCGAAGGACTGAAAAATATGTTCCAATATGCATCACTTCAAATGGAACTAAAATTCGATAAGTGGAAAGACCTAAACGTCACAGCATGGCCAAGGGAAGAGTGTATTAAGATCAAACTGCAGACAGATGGGTATACCTCTTTCAATTCAAACTTCTTGCTCTCATCCCCTTTAGCCACCTCCTTGTTCTCCATTAGGACATCTGAACTATTAAGGGCCACATCATCAACGAGTCACAACCAGGCAACGACGGCAGCGGCGAAGGCGGAACACGCCATGGCCCCCGAGCAGCTAACCCTAGGGGACGGACATTGCACACAGTGAGGCTATGTACCTATTTGACGGGGCGGAGCAGACTGTGGGGTCGGAGAGACTAACCTGGACACGGACGAGCGAGGAGAAGCGTAGGGAGGGTCCCAAGCAGCAGCACAGCACGCAGAGGTCTTCATGGTATCTTGCCAGGAGGAGGTCGTGAGCAGCAACTGCTCCTGACCGAATCAAACAGGGAAATCAAGATGGGGTCGGAGAGTAGAGCATCCGGATCGAGGGGAGAAGAAGACTTGGAATCGGACCTCGAGGGAAGGCCATGTCATCGCTGGCGACCATGCCGACCTCGAGCGCCCCGGCGTCGCCAGGAGGAGGGAGGGGCGGGACGGGGCAGAGCAGGGCCTGCCCATCTGCTGGCGCTGGTGACGAGGGGGAGGGGCGGCCACCAGAGGGCGCCCGCAGTGGATGGCCCCGGCATCGCCAGGAGGAGGGAGGGGCGGGGCGGGCCAGAGCAGGGCCTGCCCGTCCGCTGGCGCTGGTGACGATGGGGAGCCCCCAGAGAGTGCCCGTGGTGGATGGGAGGCGTCGCCCGCAGGAGGGAGGGGCGGAGCGGGGCAGAGCAGGGCGGGCCCGTCCTCCGGCACTGGTGAGGAGGGGGCGGCCACCAGAGAGCGCCCGCGGTGGATGGCCCCGACGTCTCCTGCAGGGGTGAGGGGCGGTGCAGAGCAGAGCGCCAGGGCGCTGGCTGTGGACGGGGATTTCATGGCCAGGAATGAGGGAAGAATGGAGAGGAAAGGAGAAATGTGAGGGGTAGTGGAAGTTTGATTGAGCTTTTTTTCTCTAATCTGTACTTAGTAGTACTAAGGTAGACCAACTCTGAGTGAGTGCGGCATTGCCCAAATAAAAATATATTATCTTCTAAAAGTTGTTTTATACAAATATTTATAAATTTGATAAAAAAATGGTTGAGTATAATTAAGTTTTATAGTTGTAATCATGTAGGTCATCTTGTGGTCTATGGATGGTAAATTTTATGGAGTACTTCACAGGAGATATGTTGTCTTACTTTCCTACACATGTATTTTTCATTGTGTATCATTATACTTATTCTACGTTGTATCTTCACTATTTAACTCTTATTACTACTTTAATAGAAACATATGACAGATTTTAGAACAAAACTAGCTGTCATTTTAGTGGACTCGAAATTGAATGATGATAATATAACAAATCGAGACATGAAAGATGATGAGAGCAACACAGATCCCACAGAATGTATGATTCTGGATAGATCCCCTGAGATTTTCAAAACATCACATACATCAGCAGAAGTTGAGCTGATCTCGCAATCATTTACCCTTTCACCGTCTGTCAATCCAACAAACGATTATTTAATAGATGAACTTTGCTTGTTCATCAATATGGTTGATGATGTCTCTCTACTAGAGTAAGCCATATTTTTTAGTTTATTTTGTATTCCAACCAATTACTCCGATGTCATTATAGTTGATAGAATTTCGATTTTACATGAGCGAATGGGTGAAAAGCTCTCATCCGTACCCTATTAGCTTAAATTTGAAACAAATAAAAAGCATATTAAGCAATGATGAATACATGGATATGCATTGCTTTAATATGGCTGTGCGGATACTAGCGCGCCACGAAGTCCAGCTTCTGAGAGACATTCCATCTCACTATATGGATCTGAACTTTTGTGTAAATTACTATAATCACGTACTACAATTTTTTTCTCATTGCACTAATATTTTGTCATTCTTACTTTAGTCGATGTTACACTGTGCACGAGACTCAAGTCATCTTGAAAATATGGAAATTGCTACATTGAAACGGTTGTTTCATAGTTGGCCTGACATTAATGATTATCATATCTCTCAATGTGATATGGTAAGATTTGTTTTCGTTTGTAACTGTGCTTTACTTGGTCTTAATTAATATTCCATGTGTTTCTAAACTATTTCATCATTCCAGATTTTATTGCCTTGGTATATGTTTGGGCTATTTCTATTGTTTGTCTTGGCTCAAAATAGAAAAGTTGTCTTAATTTTTGATCCGATACCAATACCTACTTTCAGGAAGAATGTACTTAAAACCGTGGTCGCAATCTAAACCTTGCGCTTGAAATTGCAAACCCTGCATTCAAGGATGATACCTCTGAATGGGAATGCATAGTTCCTGTTCTTCCAACAAACTCACACTGGTATGAATCTTTTAAACACATTACAATATTAGTTGATTCATTCAACGCACATTATGTGTTTATTTCATACATGCAGTGCCTTGTCGGGTTATTTGCCGACATGAAGCCTCTTTGCCGACAGCTAATCGTCGGGGCAGACGGCAAAGATTATTTCACCGTCATGGACCTGACGGCAAATGATGACTGACGGCAAAGATTAGGATTGACTGACGGCAAAGAATGACTAACGGCAAATCGATATTTTGCCGTCTGTAAAACAAACTGATGACGGCAAAGACAAATTTTGCCGTCTGTAAAAAAATGATGACGGCAAAGATATATTTTGCCGTCTGTAAAAAAACCAGATGACGGCAAAGATATTTTGCCGTCTGTAAAAAAACCGCAAACGGCAAAACAAGAAACACACCTCGTGGATCGATCTCTCGGATCGCGCCCCCACGACTCCAATCGCCCCCACTCGACCGAACCTGCCGCTGCCCCACCCCACCACGATCTTATCTCTTTCTATCCCCGTGCGAGCTCCCTCTCTCTCTCTCGAACGCATCAGCGTGCGTCTCCTTCTCTCCGCGCCTCGTGGCCTCGCCCCCAGCGCCGGCGGCTCCGTCCCTGCGCGGCATCCCCGTCAGCCTTCGGCGGCCCCGCCCCTGTGCGGCATCCTCGCCAGCCTCCGGCGGCCGCGCCCCCACCGCTGCTCCACCAACCGGCGGTCGCCCGCGTCCCTGCCCCCATGGCGCCGCTGGCCTGGGCCCTTCACCACCGCCCGGAGCAGCCGCACGCGGGCAGCCAGGGCACCGCCGGCGCTCCCCCGTCGCCCTGACCCGCCGCACATGGCCGACCCTACTCCAAGCGCCACCGGCCCCAACCCCTTCCCCCTCTTCGCCCCGGCCCCCGTCGACCTGAGAAGTCGGCGGCGTCCGCAACGCGACCCCCGGCTTCGCGCGCCGCTCGCCGTCGACCACCAGCAGGCGCCTGCTTCCGCCTCCGTTGCTCTCATGCGCTACTACCTTCCCGTGTCACGGGATTCCACCTCCTCTGTTCTCCCCTGCCGGCGGCGGGGCTTGGCATCGATGGAGTTGGCGGGGTCCAATGGATCCAACGCGCAGACGAGGTTGGCGAGCTCCGGCGCGGCGGCGGACGGCTTGAGCTCCTCAGGTATCGATAGCGCGTCGGTGTACTCCAGATTGAACTGTACCCTCGAGTGTAATCTGTTCCTGTGAAATTTGCTCATGTTGTTAAATGCAGTAGTTTTGTGGATTAGCAAGTGACGATGAATAGTTATGTATAGTGAAATTATTTCCTTCTTCATTGATTCTTGGAACAACAGTGTGTATGAATATTGTGGTGTTCTTCGTCAGTTTGTTCCCCTCTGGATAGATTAGATATTTTTTTATTAAAAACAAATCTTTGCCGTCTATGATATTTGAGGTTGACGGCAAAGGCATTGACGCCGTCCGTCAGTCGGGCCGTTCTGTTAAACGTTTTTTTGCCGTCTGGCAATTTTTGATGACGGCAAAATCGGTTGACTGAAAGCAAATTCTTTGCCGTCTGCTCGATAAAATGCTGATGGCAAAGTCCCCATTTGTTGACTTTGTCTATGTTTGTAATCCTGCCTTTGCCGTCTGTAGGAGCCTGACGGCAAAGGTCTGATTCCCGTAGTGCTGGCCGCCGCTCTTGGGTAGCGTCGGACGCTCGCTCGCCGGCGAGGTCATGCCTCCTTCGTACGGTGCCACGTCGTCCTCACTGTTGGCGATCGTCCCCGCATCACTGCATTCAGCGTCGCTAGCTCTGGATCTGCCTAAGGTGAGACGTTATCGGCCTGGTATTAGCTTTTTTAACCGGATGCTACATGTTAACCGCCTTAACCAACTCCCACCCAAACTACATTACACCTCACACACTCATATTTTCTGGGTTACTTTTATGCCCATTAGTGTTAGGCCTAATGAAATGTTGGCCGAGTCAGCCTTAAACCACTATTTCTCGGTCAAACAAGATTTCCATGCAGTCAAGGTTCATGAGCTCATTTTCAAATCTAGCATATTCTCCCGCTTAGCTAAAATTCAAATCCTCAAGCATAGGTCCCTTGACTTCGTAGGTTTTCGTACTTTTCTCTTTAACCAGCTAGAATCGGTCGTTGCTCACTGCAGTCATCTCTTTGCGCTATATAAATCTTTCTCTTACGCCCCACGGCCGCAACGATCCGTATCTATCCTTGGCCCTTTTTGAGAAACCCAAATCGCCTCTGCATGCACCACACCCGAGCCCCCTCACTGGCTCGCCGCACGTCCAGTCAGCTCTGCATGACCCCTGGCCCACCCCATGCACAATGATGGCCGCGAGGCGGCGCCAGGCGGACCAAATCCGCTAAAAGATCCGTACGCGGCATGCGGGGCCGCGCATGCGTGTGGGGCTTGCGGAAGAACCTAGGCAACCCCTTTTGTCTCTCTGTCTGTGCCAAATCCGGATACCTCACTGGCTCCCGCCCCGCATCTAATCCGGACGATGCTGCGCCACTCTCTGTCCTCCCTGCATGGCCACTATTTCCGTACCTTGCCAGAACGCTGCATCGGAAACCGACAAAACCGCGCGGTCACGCTTTCGCTCTCCCCCCTCAAGCTACTCCTGGCCAGCAGCGAGATCGTTACGAAATGATGTGCTCCCATCCAAACCACTTCAACCAACTAAGCCGCCATCCTCGCTTCCTCGCTCAAAAAAACTAGAGCCTGCCTAAAAAATTGGGTGCGTTCTCGCATTCCCACTCCCCTCCGCGGATCTCGTTGCAAAACTGCCATTTCGGCCTTAGTCCATGCTAAAGAGCTCAGAGCTCCCTCACCATCCGAACTCCTCACTCGCGAAATCATCATCTCGCTTCTCAAATGCAGAATACAGGAGAAAATGACTTACTGGCGATGGCGTGCCAAGGTTTCCCGGGCCATCAATGGGAGAGAAAACACAAAATTCTTCCACATGTCTGCCTCACAACGCCTAAGGAAGAACAAAAATATTTACTCTCACTCGGGACGGTCATGACTTCACATCTCACGACCACAAAGCCAAGATCCTTCGTGATTTCTACGTCCCCCTCATTGGTACACCAGCACAAACATCTTGTTCCTTTGACCTGAACGTTGTCTACCCTCAGCCTATGGCCGGCCTGCATATCCTGGACGAAATCTTCTCGGAAGAAGAAATCAAAAATACCTTCTACCAAATGAATCCCCAGGCTAGCCTTGGCAGAGACGGGTTTGGGCCCTCCTAATTTATAACATACTGGCCCAAAGTAAAAAAGCATCGTCCTACCTTTCTTCTCCCAATTTCATCAAGCTGTGGCAGATACGGAACGCATCAACCATGCTCACATCATCCTCCTCCCAAAAAAGGATATGCCTACCTCACCTGATGTGTTCAGACCCATCCCGCACCAAAACTGTCCGATAAAAGCTGTCACTAAAGTCTTAACCTCTCATCTCAAGCCACTCATACCTGTTTTAGTACATGGTAATCCGACTAGGTTTATCTCCGGCCAGAATATTGCCGAGAACTATGTCTTTGCAGCCGATCTCATCAGCTCCTGCCACACAAGAAAAAGGCCTACCATGGTATTCAAACTGGACTTTCGTAAAGCCTTGGACCCTATAGCTTGGCCTGCCATTGACAAGATTCTCCTCGCTTATGGTTTCTCCCAAACTTTCCGTAATTGGGTCCATAACATTCTTCACATGGGCAAAACTGCCATCCTCCTGAATGGTGTTCCAAGCAATTGGATTGAATGCAAAAATGGTCTGCGGCAAGGTGACCCGATCTCTCCCTACCTCTTTCTCATCATCGCAGCAGACCTGCTCTAGCAACTCATCGTTAAAAACACAAAGGATGATCTCCACCACCCCATTTTCTCTCACCTACCTCCCACCGTTCTCCAGTATGCCGATGATACGCTAATCATTGCTGCTGCCTCCCATGTTGCCGCCACAGCTCTCAAAGTAACCCTAAACAACTTTGCGAATGCTACAGGTCTGACAATCAACTTCTCCAAAACCACTCTAGCCACTCTCCACACAGATGATACCATAGCTAATGCCACTGCCCTTGCCATGGGCTGCTCACGCGCCCCCTTCACTCAAACTTACCTCAGCCTACCTCTCGCCCCAACAAAACCACCATCCAATGCCTTCGATCCAATCTTAGAATGCTCTCGCAAATTGCTGATAGGTTGGCGAGCCAAACTGCTAGATAAGGGTGATCATCTCATCCTCATCTCCGCGGTCCTAGACTCTGTCCTCACCTACTTCATGTTGGTCTTTCACATTCCTAAAAAGCTCCTCAAATACATAGACTCACTCCGTAGGGCTTTCTTCTGGGCAGGAGAGGACTCGTGTTCTGGAGCTCAATGCCTTATTGCATGGAAAAATGTGTGTGTACCAAAAAGTATGGTGGTCTAGGGCTAAAACCTTCATATTCAGAACAACTGCCTACTCATGAAATTCGAAGCCAAGGCCTTGACCTCTGCCTCGGACCCATGGCTGGAGTGGTTACATCTTCAGCACCCAAACACACTAGTCTCCTCTTCCCCACAAACCTCTTTCCTCTACCGCACCATTGCTCAGCAAATCCCACCTTACAGACAATCTCATTCATTCTAACAAACAGTGGCTCACATACTTACTGCTGGCTTGATACTTGGTTGACCCCAAGGCCTCTAGCATCCTCCTTCCCCCACCTGTTCTCACACTCCACCCTTTTGTTGGTTAAAGTGGCTAATATATTGTGTTACGGTTTAGAAGCTAACCTCCGTAACTGTCTCTCCCTTATGGCAAAGCAAGAGCTTGTTTCATTGTTAGCTATTTTGCAGGAATTCGTTCCTTCGGCAGAGGAAGATCAAAGGTTCCTACATTGAGGACATGCCTTCTACACCAAGCATGCATACGGTGCCCTCATGGCAAGGCCTGACAACGATCCCCTTGCTCCTCTCATATGGTGTTCCAAGGTTCTGAAGGAAATATGCCCTAGAGGCAATAATAAAGTTGTTATTTATATTTCCTTATATCATGATAAATGTTTATTATTCATGTTAGAATTGTATTAACTGGAAACTTAGTACATGTGTGAATACATAGACAAAACAGAGTGTCCCTAGTATGCCTCTACTAGACTAGCTCATTGATCAAAGATGGTTATGTTTCCTAACCATAGACATGAGTTGTCATTTGATCAACGGGATCACATCATTAGGAGAATGATGTGATGGACAAGACCCATCCGTTAGCATAGCACCATGATCGTTTAGTTTTACTGCTATTGCTTTCTTCATGACTTATACATGTTCCTATGACTATGAGATTATGCAACTCCCGAATACCGTAGGAACACCTTGTGAGCTATCAAACGTCACAACGTAACAGGGTGATCATAAAGATGCTCTACAGGTGTCTCCGAAAGTATTTGTGGTGTTGGCATAGATCAAGATTAGGATTTGTCACTCCGAGTGTCGGAGAGGTATCTCTGGGCCCTCTCGGTAACACACATCACAATAAGCCTTGCAAGCAAAAGACTAATGAGTTAGTCACGAGATGATGTGTTACGGAACGAGTAAAGAGACTTGCCGGTAACGAGATTGAACTAGGTATGGAGATAGCGACGATCGAATCTCGGGCAAGTAACATACCGATGACAGAAGGAACAACGTATGTTGTTATGCGGTTTGACCGATAAAGATCTTCGTAGAATATGTAGGAGCCAATATGAGCATCCAGGTTCCGCTATTGGTTATTGACCGGAGATGAGTCTCGGTCATGTCTACATAGTTCTCGAACCCGTAGGGTCCGCACGCTTAACGTTTGATGACGATCGGTATTATGAGTTTATGAGTTTTGATGTACCGAAGGTAGTTCGGAGTCCCGGATGAGATCACGGACATGACGAGGAGTCTCGGAATGTCCGAGACATAAAGATTGATATATTGGACGACTATATTCGGACACCGGAAGTGTTCCGGAAAAGTTTCGGATTTAACGGGATTCCGGAGGGGGTTACCGGAACCCCCTACGAGGGGGGATGGTCCATAGTGGGCCTTAAGGGAAAGAGAGAGGCAGCCCATAGGGGCTGGCCGACGCCCCACCTAGGGTTCCTAGTTGGACTAGGATTGGGGGGCGCCACCTCTCCCTCTTTTCCTTTCCCTCTCTTCCTTCTTTGGTGGTTCCTACTAGGAATAGGATTGCAATCCTATTCCTAGTAGGATTGCACCCCTAGCCGCACCAAACAAGGGCCGGCCGGCCTCCCCCCTTGCTCCTTTATATACGGGGGCAGGGGGGCACCCAAAGACACACAAGTTGAATTGTTCCAGCCGTGTGCGGTGCCCCCCTCCACAGAAACACACCTCGGTCATACCATCGCAGTACTTAGGAGAAGCCCTGCGCCGGTAGATACATCATATCCGTCACCACGCCGTCGTGCTGACGAAACTCTCCCGTGAAGCTCAACTGGATCAAGAGCTCGTGGGATGTCATCAAGCTGAACGTGTGCTGAACGCGGAGGTGCCGTACGTTCGGTGCTTGATCGGTTGAATCGCGAAGAAGTTCGACTACATCAACCGCGTCACTTGACGCTTCCGCTTTCGGTCTACGAGGGTACGTAGACACACTCTTCCCTCTCGTTGCTATGCATCTGGTAGATAGATCTTGCGTGATCGTAGGAAAATTTTAAAATACTACGTTCCCCAACAGTGGCATCATGAGCCAGGTCTATGCGTAGATGATATGCACGAGTAGAACACAATGAGTTGTGGGCGATACTAGTCATACTGCTTACCAGCATGTCATACTTTGCTCCGGCGGTATTGTGAGATGAAGCGGCCCGGACCGACATTACGCGTATGCTTACGTGAGACTGGTTTCACCGTTACGAGCACTCGTTGCTTAAAGGTGACTGGCGGGTGTCTGTCTCTCTCACTTTAGCTGAATCAAGTGTGGCTACGCCCGGTTCTTGTGAAGGTTAAAACAACACATACTTGACGAAACATCGTTGTGGTTTTGTATGCGTAGGTAAGAACGGTTCTTGCTAAGCCCGTAGCAGCCACGTAAAACTTGCAACAACAAAGTAGAGGACGTCTAACTTGTTTTTGCAGGGCATGTTGTGATGTGATATGGTCAAGACATGATGAGTTATACGGTTTTGTATGAGATGATCATGTTTTGTAATGTTATCGGCAACTGGCAGGAGCCATATGGTTGTTGCTTTATTGTATGAAATGCAATCGCCATGTAATTGCTTTACTTTATCACTAAGCCGTAGCGATAGTTGTAGAAGAAATAGTTGGCGAGACGACAACGATGCTACGATGGAGATCAAGGTGTCGCGCCGGTGACGAAGGTGATCATGAAGGTGCTTTGGAGATGGAGATCAAAAGCACAAGATGATGATGGCCATATCATGTCACATATTTTGATTGCATGTGATGTTTATCTTATTATGCTTCTTATTTTGCTTAGAACGACGGTAGCATTATAAGATGATCCCTTACTAAATTTCAAGGTATAAGTGTTCTCCCTGAGTATGCACCGTTGCGAAAGTTTGTCGTGCCGAGACACCACGTGATGATCGGGTGTGATAAGCTCTACGTTCAAATACAACGGGTGTAAGCCAGTTTTGCACACGCAGAATACTCGGGTTAAACTTGACGAGCCTAGCATATGCAGATATGGCCTCGGAACACTGGAGACCGAAAGGTCGAGCGTGAATCATATAGTAGATATGATCAACATAAGATGTTCACCATCGAAACTACTCCATCTCACGTGATGATCGGACATGGTTTAGTTGATTTGGATCACGTGATCATTTAGATGACCGGAGGGATGTCTATCTAAGTGGGAGTTCTTAAGTAATATGATTAATTGAACTTTAATTTATCATGAACTTAGTCCTGGTAGTATTAGCATATCTATGTTGTAGATCAATAGCTCGCGATGTTGCTCCCCGTTTACTTTTCATATGTTCCTAGAGAAAACCAAGTTGAAAGATGTTAGTAGCAATGATGCGGAATTGTTCCGTGATCTGAGGATTATCCTCATTGCTGCACAGAAGAATTATGTCCTTGATGCACCGCTAGGTGACAGACCTATTGCAGGAGCAGATGTAGACGTTATGAACGTTTTGACAAAAGCTCGATATGATGACTACTTAGTTTAGTGCACCATGCTTTACGGCTTATAACCGGGACTTCAAAAACGTTTTGAACGCCACGGAACATATAAGATGTTCCAAGAGTTGAAATTAGTATTTCATACTCATGCCCGTGTCGAGAGGTATAAGACCTCTAACAGTACTTTGCCTACAAGATGGAGGAGAATAGCTCAACCAGTGAGCATGTGCTCAGATTGTCTGGGTACTACAATTGCTTGAATCAAGTGGGAGTTAATCTTCCAGATATGATAGTAATTGACAAAGTTCTCTAGTCACTATCACCAAGTTAGTAGAACTTCGTGATGAACTATAATATGCAAGGGATGACGAAAGTAATTCCCAAGCTCTTCGCGATGCTGAAATCGGCGAAGGTAGAAATCAAGAAAGAGCATCAAGTGTTGATGGTTAACAAGACCACTTGTTTCAAGTAAAGGGCAAAGGGATAGAAGGGGAACTTCAAGAAGAATGACAAGCAAGTTGTCACTCCCGTGAAGAAACCCAAAGCTAAACTCAAGCCTGAAACAAGTGCTTCTACTGCAAAGGAAATGGTCACTAGAAGTGGAACTGCCCTAGATATTTGGCGGATAAGAAGGATGGCAAAGTGAACAAAGGTATATTTGATATACATATTATTGATGTGTATTTTACTAGTGTTCATAGCAACCCCTCGGTATTTGATATTGGTTCAGTTGCTAAAGAGTAGTAACTCGAAATGGGAGTTGCATAATGAACAGAAACTAGTTAAAGGATGAAGTGACGATGAGTATTGGAAGTAGTTCCAAGATTGATATGATCATCATCGCACACTCCCTATACTTTCGGGATTAGTGTTGAACCTAAATAAGTGTTATTTGGTGTTGAGCATGAATATGATTTGATCATGTTTATTGCAATACGGTTATTCATGTAAGTTAGAGAATAATTGTTGTTCTCTTTACATGAATAAAACCTTCTATGGTCATACACCCAATGAAAATGGTTTGTTGGATCTCGATCGTGGTGATACACATATTCATAATATTGAAGCCAAAAGATGCAAGGTTAATAATGATAGTGCAACTTATTTGTGGCACTGCCGTTTAGGTCATATTGGTGTAAAGCGCATGAAGAAACTCCATAGTGATGGACTTTTGGAATCACTTGATTATGAATCACTTGGTGCTTGCGAACCATGCCTCATGGGCAAGATGACTAAAACTCCGTTCTCCGGAACTATGGAGCGAGCAACAGATTTGTTGGAGATCATACATACAGATGTATGTGGACCAATGAGTGTTGAAGCTCGCGGCGGGTATCGTTATTTTCTGACCTTCACTGATGATTTGAGCAGATATGGGTATATCTACTTAATGAAGCACAAGTCTGAAACATTTGAAAAGTTCAAAGAATTTCAGAGTGAAGTGGAGAATCATCATAACAAGAAAATAAGAGTTTCTACGATATGATCGTAGAGGTAAAATATTTGAGTTAGCGAGTTTGGCCTTCAGTAAAAACAATGTGAAATAGTTTCACTACTCACGCCATCTGGAACACCATAGTGTAATGGTGTGTCCGAACATCATAACCGTACTTTATTAGATATGGTGCGATCGATGATGTCTCTTACCGATGTACTACTATCGCTTTTGGGGTTATGCATTAGAGACAGCTACATTCACGTTAAATAGGGCACCATCTAAATCCGTGGAGATGACACCGTATGAACTGTGGTTTGACGAGAAACCTAAGCTATCATTTCTTTAAGTTTGGCACTGCGATGCTTATGTGAAAAAGTTTCAACATGATAAGCTCGAACCCAAATCGGAGAAGTAAATCTTCATAGGATACCCAAAAAGAAACTGTTGGGTACACCTTCTATCACAGATCATAAGGCAAGGTCTTTGTTGCTAAGAGTGGATCCTTTCTAGAGAAGGAGTTTCTCTCGAAAGAAGTGAGTGGGAGGAAAGTAGAACTTGATGAGGTAATTGTACCTTCTCCCGAATTGGAAAGTGGAACATCACAGAAACTAGTTCCAGTGATTCCTACACCAATTAGTGAGGAAGCTAATGATGATGATCATGAAACTTCAGATCAAGTTTCTACTGAACTTCGTAGATCAACCAGAGTTCGTTCCGCATCAGAGTGGTACGGCAACCCGAATCTGGAAGTCATGTTACTGGACCATGATGAACCTACGAACTATGAGGAAGCGATGATGAGCCCAGATTCCGCAAAATGGCCTGAGGCCATGAAATCTGAGATGGGATCCATGTATGAGAACAAAGTGTGGACTTTGGTTGGCTTGCCCGATGATCGGCAAGCCATCGAAAATAAATGGATCTTCAAGAGGAAGACCGACGCAGACGGTAATGTTACTGTTTACAAAGCTCGACTTGTTGCGAAAGGGTTTTGACAAGTTCAAGGAGTTGACTACGATGAGACTTTCTCACCAGTAGCGATGCTTAAAGTCTGTCCGAATCATGTTAGCAATTGCCGCATTTTATGAAATCTGGCAAATGGATAACAAAACTGCATTCTTTAATGGATTTATTAAAGAAGACTTGTATATGATGCAACCAGAAGGTTTTGTCAATCCTAAAGGTGCTAACAAAATGTGCAAGCTCCAGCAATCCATCTATGGACTGGTGCAAGCATCTCGGAGTTGGAATATACGCTTTGATAAATTGATCAAAGCATATAGATTTATACAGACTTGCGGTGAAGCCTGTATTTACAAGAAGTGAGTGGGTGCACTACAACCTTTCTGATAAGTATATGTGAATGACATATTGTCGATCAGAAATGATGTAGAATTTTCTGGACAACATAAAGGAGTGTTTGAAAGGAGTTTTTCAAAGAAAGACCTTCGTGAAGCTGCTTACATATTGGGCATCAAGATCTATAGAGATAGATCAAGACGCTTGATAAGACTTTCGATGAGTACATACCTTGATAAGATTTTGAAGTAGTTCAAAATGGATCAGTCAAAGAAGGAGTTCTTGCCTGACTTGTAAGGTGTGAATTTGAGTAAGACTCAAAGCCAGACCACGGCAGAAAAATATAGAGAGAATGAAAGTCATTCCCTATGCCTCAGCCATAGGTTTTATAAAGTATGCCATGTTGTGTACAAAACACGTTGTGTACCTTGCCATGAGTTTGACAGGGAGGTACAATAGTGATCCAGGAGTAGATCACTGTACAGCGGTCAAAATTATCCTTAGTAATTGGATGACTAAGGAAATGTTTCTCGATTATGGAGGTGATAAAGAGTTCGTCGTAAAGGGTTACGCCGATGCAAGCTTTGACACTAAATCCAGATGACTCTAAGTATCAATCTGGATGCGTATTGAAAATGGGAGCAATTAGCTAGAGTAGCTCCATGCAGAGCATTGTAGACATAGAAATTTGCGAAATACATACGGATCTGAATGTGACAGACTCGTTGACTAAACTTCTCTCACAAGCAAAACATGATCACACCTTATTACTCTTGGGTATTAATCACATAGCGATGTGAACTAGATTATTGACTCTAGTAAACCCTTTGGGTGTTGGTCACATGGTGATGTGAACTATGGGTGTTATTCACATAACGATGTGAACTACCGGTATTAAATCACATGGCGATGTGAGCTAGATTATTGACTCTAGTGCAAGTGGGAGACTGAAGGAAATATGCCCTAGAGGCAATAATAAAGTTGTTATTTATATTTCCTTATATCATGATAAATGTTTATTATTCATGCTAGAATTGTATTAACCGGAAACTTAGTACATGTGTGAATACATAGACAAAACAGAGTGTCCCTAGTATGCCTCTACTAGAATAGCTCATTGATCAAAGATGGTTATGTTTCCTAACAATAGACATGAGTTGTCATTTGATCAACGTGATCACATCATTAGGAGAATGATGTGATGGACAAGACCCATCTGTTAGCATAGCACCATGATCGTTTAGTTTTACTGCTATTGCTTTCTTCATGACTTATACATGTTCCTATGACTATGAGATTATGCAACTCCCGAATACCGTAGGAACACCTTGTGTGCTATCAAACGTCACAACGTAACTGGGTGATCATAAAGATGCTTTACAGGTGTCTCCAAAAGTATTTGTGGTGTTGGCATAGATCAAGATTAGGATTTGTCACTCCGAGTGTCGGAGAGGTATCTCTGGGCCCTCTCGGTAACACACATCACAATAAGCCTTGCAAGCAAAAGACTAATGAGTTAGTCACGAGATGATGTGTTACGGAACGAGTAAAGAGACTTGCCGGTAACGAGATTGAACTAGGTATGGAGATAGCGACGATCGAATCTCGGGCAAGTAACATACCGATGACAGAAGGAACAACGTATGTTGTTATGCGGTTTGACCGATAAAGATCTTCGTAGAATATGTAGGAGCCAATATGAGCATCCAGGTTCCGCTATTGGTTATTGACCGGAGATGAGTCTCGGTCATGTCTACATAGTTCTCGAACCCGTAGGGTCCGCACGCTTAACGTTTGATGACGATCGGTATTATGAGTTTATGAGTTTTGATGTACCGAAGGTAGTTCGGAGTCCCGGATGAGATCACGGACATGACGAGGAGTCTCGGAATGTCCGAGAAATAAAGATTGATATATTGGACGACTATATTCGGACACCGGAAGTGTTCCGGAAAAGTTTCGGATTTAACGGGATTGCCGGAGGGGGTTACCGGAACCCCCTACGAGGGGGGATGGTCCATAGTGGGCCTTAAGGGAAAGAGAGAGGCAGCCCATAGGGGCTGGCCGGCGCCCCACCTAGGGTTCCTAGTTGGACTAGGATTGGGGGGCGCCACCTCTCCCTCTTTTCCTTTCCCTCTCTTCCTTCTTTGGTGGTTCCTACTAGGAATAGGATTGCAATCCTATTCCTAGAAGGATTGCACCCCTAGCCGCACCAAACAAGGGCCGGCCGGCCTCCCCCTTGCTCCTTTATATACGGGGGCAGGGGGGCACCCAAAGACACACAAGTTGAATTGTTCCAGCCGTGTGCGGTGCCCCCCTCCACAGAAACACACCTCGGTCATACCATCGCAGTACTTAGGAGAAGCCCTGCGCCGGTAGATACATCATATCCGTCACCACGCCGTCGTGCTGACGAAACTCTCCCGTGAAGCTCAACTGGATCAAGAGCTCGTGGGACGTCATCAAGCTGAACGTGTGCTGAACGCGGAGGTGCCCTACGTTCGGTGCTTGATCGGTTGAATCGCGAAGAAGTTCGACTACATCAACCGCGTCACTTGACGCTTCCACTTCCGGTCTACGAGGGTACGTAGACACACTCTTCCCTCTCGTTGCTATGCATCTGGTAGATAGATCTTGCGTGATCGTAGGAAAATTTTAAAATACTACGTTCCCCAACAGGTTCCACGCAAGATTTTTTTTTTGCTTGGCTCCTCTTCAAGGACCGCCTCAATAGTAGGTCCAACCTCGCTCACAAGCATATCATCTCCACTGATACATGCCCTATATGCGCTAGGCTACGTCAGGACTCCTTGCACCTCTTCATCACCTGCCCACTTGCCAACCGGATCTGGCAGCGCATGGGCATCCTGCTTCAATCGGACGACATCACCGAACTTTGGGATACTCCTCTACCCCATCACCTTATACACAAGGCATGGCCACTGGTGCTCATGTCACTACTATGGAAGATCTGGGCAGCGCATAATGATATGTTGTTTAGAAGTATTGATCAATGTTCTGTAATAACCCTCAGGGCCTTATTTCTGACTTGGATCTCTGGTCACATCGTGTCATGGCAACATGTGACAAGGAGGATGTCTCCTCGTGGCGTTCCTACCTCTCTTCACGCTGCATCATGCCTATGTAATTATGTACTTTCTGCCTCGACGGCTTTTGAGTAATATATTTAGGTGGGGAACTCCCCCCGGTGATACTCAAACAAAAAAAAACGGATACTAGTACTAGTAGTAGTTACTGTAATCGATACGGATGTGTTTCCTTTGCTAGCCTCCTTGCTCATCACAAACGTGAGGGCAAAACAGGCGAAGGTGGATAGACCCGTTTTTTTTTCCTTTTGAACTAGGTTTTACCCCTTTCCATTGCAAGAGTACGGAAATACAATCAGTTCAGTTTGACAAGAAGAGAGAAAGAGGGTAGAGCGGGTTCAAGCACTACCAGGAAACCCACCACACTCGCTCGGCGTCAAAACGAGTGTTATGGGGCGAATACCTGGTAGCACAGAATAAGGTATAGCCTATTACAGAACATAACTATAGAAACCAAGACAGTGACACACAAAACAAGGCTAATAACTGTTTTTCATCAAGCAAACGAACTAAAAAGCCAACTGCGAAGGATTTGCTGGCTCTCTCCGCAGAACCATGGGCATCACGAGCTTGGGATCGGTCGCTTGGCAGCATCGCACATCTTCATTAGCTGCATTATGCTGGCTCTGATCTTCTCCGCGCCCGCGCGTAGCTCCCCAGCTGCTTCCCCCTGTTGTAGTCATGTCCAATATAGCAGAAACGAACAGAGAGAAAAGACAATCTCAAAAGGGGTCTTTATTTGTTTCTTTTCGAAAGTGGCCCGATTACGCGCCAACCAAATAGCCCAACAGGTAGCAGCTAGCCCCACCGTGTAGAATATATTCTTTCCAGGAAGAAAATTATTGCACCATATAAAATACTGCCAGTAATTATTGGGGCATTTATCAACGCATTACACTACCCCAATAGATATACTAACCACCATGGCAACTGCGCAAGTAAATAACAAGTGTTGAGAGGTTTGTACCTCTTCACAGAAAGAGCAACAGGGATTTCCTGGTCATTTTTTCTTCCTCATCACTTGCCTGGTAAGCACCGCATCCTGTGATGTTGCCATAGGAAAAAAATAGGAATTTTAGCTTTCCAAATCCACTTGTAGTGGCATCCACTAAATAGTTTTTCCAGCATTTTGTACACATATTTGGTAGTAAATTTTCCATTCTGGTTTAACCCCCAGAAAATTCTATAACTATCAGTTGTCCCATTAAGAGGGACATCTCTGACCACAGAGCACAATTCTTCCCACTTCTTAAGCAGCTCACGGGTAAGTCTGTGTCTAAAGAAGAAATTGTTGTCAAACGCATCCAGCTTGTCCAGAGTGCACTCACAGAAGTAACAAATATCAAACACTTGTGGGTATTTGTCCTGAAAAAGAGGTAACCCATTAATCGTGTCCTTCCATACCCTAGCAATATTCCCAGCTTTAATCTCAATGTTTCTACTCATCATATACACCTCATTCACTTTGAGCAATGCTTACCAGCACAGTGAGTCAGGGAGTAACCTCCGCAACAGATTTGTTGTGGAGTTACCTGGCACGAACAATGTCCTGCCAAAAACCATTTTGAGATTCAAGTTTCCACCATGATTTAACCATAAGGCTGATATTTTGTTTTCGGAGGTCCTCAATGTTGGCGAACGTTGCATGGAAAATAAAAAAATCTACACACACGCAAGATCTATCCATGGAGATGCATAGCTACGAGAGGGGGAGAGCATCTTCTTATCCTTGAAGATCCTAAGCGGAAGCGTTCATCAACGCGGTTGATATAGTTGTACACCTTCACGATCCATCCCGATCAAGTACCAGACGTACGACACCTCCATGTTCAGCACACATTCAGCTTGATGAAGTCCTCGCCTTCTTGATCCAGCAAGATCGGCGAAGTAGTAGATGAGTTCCAACAGTATGACAGCGTGGTGACGATGGTGCTGAAGAATAATCGCCGCAGGGCTTCGCTAAGCACTACATAAACTATGACAGAGGATAAACTAGAGGGTTGGGTTGCCAGCACATGGCTTGGTGTATCTTGATGTCTCTTGGGTGCTAGCCCTGCCCCTCTATTTATATGTTCAGCCCTGTGGTCGAAACTTGGAGCAAAAGCCTCCTCAAAGTCGGTTTTCCCCGAAAGGCAAGAGCCATACTCGGACTCCAGGTCCAGACGCCAGCGTTCCCGGCGTCTAGCCCTAGATGCCAGGGTCCCTGGTGTCTAGCCCCCGGCCTCCGCAAAACTTCATTTTGTTCTTTCCAAAACCCTCGTGGGATTTACCCCTTGGCCCAAATAAAGTGCTCTCGTGCCCAAACATTTCGGGAAACATCTGAAACCCCTTCTGGTGAATTCTGGAACCTTTCCGGAGTTCAAACATTATTATCCCATATATTAATCTTTACCTCCGGACTATTTTGAAGCTCATTGTCATGTCTGTGATCTCATCCGAAACTACGAACAACATTCGGTCACCATCATACATAACTCATATAATACTATATCGTCAACGAACATTAAGCGTGCGGATCCTACGGGTTTTAGAACTATGTAGACAGGACCAAGACGCCTCTCCAATCCATAACCAATAGCGGAACCAAGATGTCCATATTGGTTCCTACATATTCTACGCAGATCTTTATCGGTCGAACCGTTATGACAATATATGTAATTCCCTTTGTCTGTTGGTATGTTACTTGCACGAGATTCGATCGTCGGTATCTCTATACCTAGTTCAATCTCATTAACGACAAATCCCTATTCTTGTTTCGTAATAGATCATCTTGTAACTAACTCATTAGTCATTTGCTTGCAAGGCTTCTTACGATGTGTATTACCGAGAGGGCCCAGTGATACATCTTCGATATTCGAAGTGACAAATCCCAATCTCAATCCATGCCAACTCAACAAACACCTTCTGAGATACCTGTAGAGCATCGTTATGATCACCCAGTTACGTTGTGACATTTTATAGCACACAAGGTATCCCTCCGGTATCCGGGAGTTGCATGATCACATGGTCCAAGGAAGATGTATTTGACATACAAGCAGGCAGTAGCAATAAACTGTATGATCAAACGCTAAGCTAATGGATGGGTCTTGTCCATCACATCATTCTCCTAATGATGTGATCCCATTATCAAATGACAACTCATGTCCATGGTTAGGAAACTTTAACCATCTTTGATCAATGAGCTAGTCTCGTAGAGGCTCACTATGGGCACGATATTTGTTTATGTATTCACACATGTATTTAAGTTTCTGGTCAATACAATTCTAGCATGAATAATAAACCTTTATCATGAATAAGGAAATATAAAATAATAATAACTTTATTATTGCCTCTAGGGCATATTTCCATCAGTCTCCCACTTGCACTAGAGTCAATAATCTAGATTACATTGTAATGAATCTAACACCCATGGAGTCTTGGTGTTGATCATGTTTTGCTTCTGGAAGAGGCTTAGTCAATGGGTCTCTCACATTCAGATTCGTATGTACTTTGCAAATTTCTACGTCTCCATCCTAGACCTTTTCACGAATGGAGTTGCAGCGTCTCTTGATGTGTTTTGTTTTCCTGTGAAACCTAGATTCCTCGGCCAAAGCAATTGCTCCAGTGTTGTCACAAAAGATTTTCATTGGACCCGATGCACTAGGTATTACACCTAGATCGGATATGAACTCCTTCATCCAGACTCCTTCATGCATTGCTTCTGAAGCAGCTATGTACTCCGCTTCACACTTAGATCCCGCCACGACGCTCTGCTTGGAACTGCACCAACTGACAACTCCACCATAAATACATATCCGGTTTGTGACTTAGAGTCATCCGGATATGTGTCGAAGCTAGCATCAATGTAACCCTCTTTGACGAGCTCTTCGTCACCTCCATAAATGAGAAACATATCCTTCGTCCTTTTCAGGTACTTCAGGATGTTCTTGACCGCTGTCTAGTGATCCACTCCTGGATTACTTTGGTACCTCCCTGCCAAACTTATGGCAAGGCACACATCAGGTCTATTACACATCATAGTATATATGATAGAACCTATGGTTGAGGCATAGGGAATGACTTTCATTTTCTCTCCATCTTCTGTAGTGGTCGGGCATTGTGTCTGACTCAATTTCACACCTTGTAACACAGGCAAGAACCCTTTCTGTGATTGATCCTTTTTGAACTTCTTCAAAACTTTGTCAAGGTATGTGCTTTGTGAAAGTCCTATTAAGCGTCTTGATCTATCTCTGTAGATCTTGATGCCCAATATATAAGCAGCTTCACCGAGGTCTTTCATAGAAAAATTCATATTCAAGTATCATTTTCTGCTATCTAGAAAGTCAATATCATTTCCAGTCAACAATATTCCATCCACATATATTATCAGAAATGCTACAGAGCTCCCACTCACTTTCTTGTAAATACAGACTTCACTGTAAGTCTGTATAGAAGCATATGCTTTGATCACCTCATAAAAGTGTATATTCCAACTCCGAGATGCTTGCACCAGTCCATAGATGGATCGTTGGAGCTTGCACACTTTGTTAGCACCTTTTGGATCGACAAAACCTTCTAGTTGTATCATATACAACTCTTCTTTCAGAAACCCATTAAGGAATGTAGTTTTGACATCCATTTGCCAAATTTCATAATCATAAAATGTGGCATTTGTAACATGATTCAGACAGACTTAAGCATCGCTACGGGTGATAAAGTATGATCATAGTCAACTCCTTGAACTTGTTGAAAACCCTTTGCGACATGTCGAGTTTTGTAGACAGTAACATTATCGTCAGCGTTAGTCTTCTTCTTGGAGACCCATTTATTCTCTATGGCTTGCCGATCATCGGGCAAGTCCACCAAAGTCCACACTTTTTTCTCATACATGGATCCTATCTCATATTTCATGGCCTCAAACCATTTTTCAGAATTTGGGCTCATCATAGCTTCTTCATAGTTCGAAGGTTCGTTGTTGTCTAACAACATGACTTCAAGTACAAGCGTACCACTCTAGTGCGTTATGTGTTTTGGTCGACCTTCCAGGTTCAGTACTAAGTTGATCCGTAGTTTCATGATCATCATCATTAGCTTCTTCTCTAGCTGGTGTAGGCATCACGGGAACGGTTTTCTCTGATGAGCTAATTTTCAATTTGAGATAAGGTAGAATTACCTCATCAAGTTCTACTTTCCACTGAGTCACTTCTTTCGAGAGAAATTCCTTCTATAGAAAGGACCCATTCATAGCAACAAAGATCTTGCTTTTGGATCTGTGGTAGAAGGTGTATGTAATGTCCAGTATGTGACTATGCCTCCCACGTGTCGAGGTACGACTTAAAGGCATAAGAACATACTATAATGATATCAAGTATGGTATCTTTGCACAACTCATGTAAAAGACTGGATGAAAATGTAAAATTGGCTTACACTCGCCACATCACACAATGTAATACATTAACATACATCATCCAAATAACATTAGAGTCCACCTACGGACGAAGATCCAAATGAAAGATACCATAAATAAAGCAACACAAGGTCCCGATCATCCTAGTAAGAGCCCTACTGATCCTCGGGGTAAGACACGTAGTATCACCCACGCTCTTCATCGAACTCCCAATATAACTCTGAACCACCACATGTGTAGTTCTCAACGGTACCTGCATCTGGTATTGTGTAGAATCTGTGAGCCACGGAGGACTCAGCAATCCCATACCCGGGTAGCAATACTATCAAAGCCTTAGGTGTGGAAAAGGCTTAAAACAAGGTTGCAGGAGCACTAGCACTAACTTACGTGTTTAGAGCGAGAAGAGAAAGTGCCAACGATTGTCATAGTGATCACGAAGTGATCCTAGCTACTCACGTCAAACATAACCCCACCGTGTTCACTTCTCGAACCCCTTCGGAAAGAGACCGTCACGATTACTCACGCTGGTGGTGTATTATGCACATGGTGTCAAGTTATCTACAACCGGATATTAACAAATTCCCATCTTCCACATAACCAAAGGCACGGCTTTCGAAAGATCAAAACCCTGCTGGAGGTCCTGACCCATGGCCGTCTAAAACTTTATCCGTCTTGGTCGACACTTTGACATCGCTATTAACAACAGAGGTAGCCCAGGCCAATAAGGAGCATCATGATGCGGAGGTCGCTCAGGTGAAAAGCCGGATAGATCAAGCCAAGTTGGACCTAGCTGCTGAGAAAACCAAGATGGCTGCAAAGCTGGCTGAGCTTGATGCTCAAGCTTATCGACTCATGTTGGATCAGACCGCTTCACACGAGGTGATGATGAGAAGGCATCGATCTCGCTTGCCACCGGTTTATGAGGCAAGAAACCTCTTTAGCACGCCAGGAGCAGGAACCAGTAACCAGCCGGAGGTGAACAGGGGAGAGTCACCGGGCACGTGAGTGTCAGTCCAGCCGCCGGCCGCGGAGCCAACCCGCCAGGTTGTACCATCACAGCATGTGCCCACTCCTCCTGGTCATTACTCTAATCCATTGGATAACATAGTTGCTGCCGCTTCATGACTGGCCGCTCTTCCCATTGAAGGAACATCCCCTATTGTAGTAGAGGCCTGACGGGCCAGGGAGTTTTTGGAGACGGTGCAAATTCAGCAGCAAGCTTATTCTCACAGCCGTGAGAGGATTCATTCAACTCCTCGCCCAAGCCGGAGTTACACTAGGCGTCTGGATGAACCGGCTGTATCAAGCAACGCACGAAGACGTAATCCGCCACGGTAGGATGATCCGACAGGAGGAGACGCGAACGCTCAGAACGTAGTGGATCAGGGCATGCAACGCCGGGAGGCCGAATTAACAGCACAACATGAAGCCCGTCAGGCGACGCCGGTTCGTCCCTCTACCACAGTTGAACCGGGGGTTATGTCTAGCTCCCTGGTAGTGCCTTGTCTTACTCCCGCTTTGCGGAATGTGAAACTGCCCAAGGATTTCAATGGACCGCGCAAGGTGCCCAATTACACGGCGGATCTGTCCCCGGAGGCATGGGTTGAGAGTTATGAGATGGCAATGGAGATGATGGATGTGGATGATGCAGCGTGCACTAAGTATTTCACAATGATGCTAGAGGGCACAGCTCGCACTTGGCTGAAGGGCCTGCCACCCAATTCCGTCGGATCATGGGCCGAATTGCGCCGCCGGTTTATCAATAATTTCAAGGACACGTGCAAGCAGCCAATGTCTGTCGTCGATCTAGCTGCCTGCATTCAAGGAGAGCATGAATCTACAAGTAGTTGGGTGCGTCCAGTGTCAGAGATCCTGCATTCCTCCAATAGCATCAACCCAAGCACAACAGTGGTAACCTTGGAAGGCAATTGCCGGTTTGAACCTTTGAAATTGAAGCTAGGACGGCTTAAGCGTAATTGTGATGACATGGGGACACTCATGGGCGCTTTAGTGAAGTATGCGGACTCCAATAATACCAAATACCTAGACACCGATAGTGACAAGTCAGGGAAGGTAAACAAGAATGGTAAGGCGCCGCAGCCCAACTCGGCGAATCAAGGATACAACGGTAAGCGTAAGGCAGATGGTAATTCGGATTTTGTGGCCAACACCAATGCTCAGGAGGACGGACAGCACCGCAAGGGTAGACTGCCCCCACGAAATGGGAGGCCGCCTATTAATCTGGAACGCCAGATGAACATACATTGCCCGAAGCATGGTACAGCAGAAAAGCCAGGTACACACCTCTGGAAGGACTGTTTTATTATGCAGGAATTCATGAACCGGGCTTGGTATGATCACGGACCATCCGGCGGGTCAGGCCCCGGTTTTCAAGGGTCGGGTTATCAAGGTGGTGGATCCGGTTCAGGGTACCAAGGCAATAACGGCAATCATAACGGGCACAATCAGCATAACCAACAGCATGGCCAGGGCGGCTATAACAATCAGGAAAATCAACAGCGTTAGCGCAGCAGCAATCCGGGTATCAGAATAATCCGAAGGAGCTGAGCAGTGGGCAGTATCATGTCTTCACCACGAGCTTGTGTAAGCGTGATCAGAAAGTTCACAAGAGGGCAGTACATTCTGTTGAACCGGCGGTGCCGCGCTACCTGCGTTGGTCAAAACAGCCCATTGTGTGGAGCCGAGAAGATCATCCGCCTGCGGTTGATAATCCGGGTCAGCTGGCTCTAGTCATGGCACCTCAGGTGGGTGGCTATAAGTTTACCAAGGTACTTATAGACGGAGGCAGCAGCATAACATTTTATACTATGAGACTTTCCGGCGCATGGGGCTGACAGATAAGAAGCTTCGGCAGTCCAACACAGTTTTTCATGGGGTAGTGCCCGGTAAATCGGCGTATCCGGTTGGCAAGATCAATCTGGAGGTTACTTTTGGAGGTGAACATGATTCCAGGTCGGAGACCTTGACCTTTGAAGTGGTAAAGATCAAGATCCCATATCACGCTTTGTTTGGGCGACCGGTTTACGCCAAGTTCATGGCAAGGCCGTGTTATGTTTATCTACATCTCAAGATGCCAGGACACAAGGGAACCATTACGATCCATGGGAGTCGCAAGATTGCGTTGGAGTGCGAGGAAGGTGATGCAGCTTACGCTGAAGCGGTTTGTGCAACTGAGGAGCTGAAGTTTTATAAAGACAATGTTGATCTGGCGGATATGTCTCCGTTGAAGAAACCAACCATAGAGCATGATCCGGCCTTGAAGTTCAAATCAGCCGAAGAGACCAAACAGATTGACTTTGTTCCTGGCGATTCATCTAAGCAGTTCACCATCAGTGCTAACCAAGATCCAAAATAGGAAAGCGCGCTCATCGAGTTCATCCGTGAGAACCAGGACATTTTTGCATGGAAACCTTCTAACATGCCACGTGTACCGAGGGAATTCGCTGAGCACACTCTTAACATTGATCCTAAGTTTAAACCGGTTAAGCAATTTCTGCGCCGCTTCATTGAAGAAAGGCGCAAGGCTATTGGAGAAGAAGTGGCTCCGCTCTTCGCGGTAGGTTTTATAGTTGAGGTTTTTCATCCAGAGTGGTTGGCTAATCCGGAGCTAGTGCTTAAGAAAAATGGCACTTGGCGAATGTGTGTTGACTACACAGATCTGAACAAAGCTTGCCCAACTGATCCCTTTGCCCTCCCCCGTATTGATCAGATCATTGATGCTACGGCAGGTTGTGAGCGACTAAGTTTTTTGGACGCATATTCAGGTTATCATCAGATCAAAATGGCAGTTAAGGACCAGGAGAAGACAGCCTTTATAACTCCCTTTGGAGCCTTCTGTTATGTATGTATGCCATTTGGGCTTAAGAGCGCCCAGGCGACCTATCATCGTTGTGTGCAGAACTGCCTTCATGGACAGATTGGGCGGAATGTTCATGCATATGTGGACGACATTGTGGTGAAATCCAGGAAGGAGGAGACATTGATAACAGACTTGAAAGGAACCTTTGATAATCTCCGAATTTACAAAATGATGCTCAATCCGGATAAGTGCGTTTTTGGTGTTCCAGCAGGCAAGCTCCTGGAATTCTTAGTATCAAACAGGGGAATTGAGGCTAATCCGAAGAAGATCAAGGCAATTACATCCTTGGCTAAACTGGCGTGCATCAATGATGTCCAACGTGTGGCGGGCCGTATTGCGGCGCTCAGCCAGTTTATCAGCCGTTTGGGGGAGAAGGCTATCCCGCTTTATCAGATGATGAAAAAGACAGATCGCTTTGTCTGGAGCGACACTGCTGATGCTGCGTTCGAAGACTTGAAGAAGCAATTGGCAGAGCCACCGGTCCTCGCAGCCCCAGTTGACAATGAGCCGTTGTTGTTATATGTGGCAGCTAATGCCCGTGCAGTAAGCGTTGCCATTGTGGTGGAGCGTAAGGAGGCAGGCAAGGAATATCCGGTTCAGCGACTGGTTTACTACATTAGCGAGGTGCTCATTGAATCAAAACAGAGATATCCGCATTGGCAAAAATTGGTGTATGGAGTCTTCATGGCAAACCGGAAGCTAAAACATTATTTTCAAGGCCATCCAATCACTGTAGTCAGTTCAGCTTCGTTGGGGGATATAATCCAGTACAGAGAGGCTACCGGTCGGGTTGCAATGTGGGCCATTGAGCTTAGCCCACACGGCTTGAAGTATGTGCCCCGTACTGCGATAAAATCCCAAGCATTGGTGGATTTCATTAATGATTGGACAGAGTTGCAAGCACCTGAGGAAAAGCCGGATCACACATATTGGACTATTCACTTTGATGGATCCAGGCAATTGGAGGGCTCAGGGGCTGGAGTCGTGTTAACTTCCCCACGAGGTGATAAGTTTTGTTATGTCCTCCATTTAATGTTCCCTTGTACTAACAATGCAGCTGAGTATGAAGCTCTCCTCCATGGTCTACGGGTGGCCAAGGAGATGAATTTAAGCCGGGTTAAATGCTTTGGCGATTCAGACCTAGTAGCACAGCAAGTATCTGGAAAGTGGGATTCCAAAGATCCACTTATGGCAGCATATCGACGAGAGGTAGACGCTGTTGCTGGACACTTCAAGGGTTATCAGGTGGATCATATAGACCGGCGAAAGAATGAAGCGGCTGATGCGTTAAGCTGGTTGGGTTCTAAATGTAAGCCGGTCCCACCCAATACCTTCTTGGATGTATTACACAACCCGTCGGTACAGTTACCTTCAGAAGAAGACTTGGCTGTTCCTCATCCGGAGGCACAATTGGTCGCAACACTTCATGTTATTCCGGATTGGACGCTTCCCTACCTGGCGTACATGAACCGAGGTGAGTTACCAGAGGACGAAGTCTTGGCTAGATAGATAGTCCGACGATCCAAGTCAATGACTATTGTCAATGGAGAACTTCATCATCGCAGCGTTTCTGGGGTGTTTCAGCGGTGTGTGTCGCCAGAGGAGGGCTGTGATATTCTTAAAGAAATCCATGAAGGAGATTGTGGTCATCATGCCGGTTCAAAATCTTTGGTGGCTAAAGCTTTTCGTCATGGGTTCTACTGGTTGATGGCTCATGCCGACACACAGGACTTGGTCAGAAAATGTGATGCTTGCTATAAATTCTCACGGCGTGCTCATATATCGGCGCAGGAGTTGAGGATGATTCCAATTATTTGGCCGTTTGCAACTTGGGGGCTTGATATGGTTGGGTCCTTCAAGAGATCCCAAGATAAGAAGACCCACCTTTTGGTGGCGGTGGACAAGTTTACTAAATGGGTTGAAGCAGAACCAGTCAGTAAGTGTGATGCAGCAACGGCGGTTCAATTCATCAAAAAGGTGATTTTCCGGTTTGGCTTTCCACACAGCATTATAACTGATAATGGTACCAATCTATCCAAGGGAGCTATGGAGGAGTTCTGTCAACGAGAGCATATCCGTCTTGATGTATCATCAGTAGCTCACCCTCAGTCTAATGGCCAAGCTGAAAGAGCCAATCAAGAGATCTTGACAGGCATCAAACCCCGGCTTATGGTTCCTTTGCAGAGGACACCGGGTTGTTCAGTGGAGGAGTTACCTTCTATACTTTGGAGCATCAACACTACACCTAACAGATCCACAGGGTACATGCCTTTCTTCATGATATATGGAGCTGAGACGGTCCTCCTAGTGATATCTGTCATGACTCGCCGCGGGTGGCGGCTTACGTCGAAGCGGATAATGAAAAAGCAAGGCAAGATGCATCGGACCGACTGGATGAAGAACGAGACACAACAGCAGTTTGATCGGCGATTTATCAGCAAGATCTGCGCCGGTAGAACAGTCGCAGGGTTAAAACCAGGACGTTTCAAGAAGGAGATCTGGTGCTCCGGCTCATCCAAGACCAGATAGACATGCACAAGCTATCCCCACCTTGGGAATGACCCTTTGTGGTCAGCAAGAACCTGCACAACGGATCATACTACCTCATCGACGTTCGAGAACATAAGGACTCACGTACGGCAGAGGAGGAGACCAGACGGCCGTGGAACATCCCTCTTCTTCGACCTTACTACACCTGAGCCATAGGCTCCGCTTTATGTACATATCTTTACAATGTATATATTATGATCAATATAATAAATCGCCCCCACCCCCGATAAAGCGGGGTATCAGCCGCCTTTTTTCACAAGAGTTTGTCACATGGGGGCTTCCGTGTGCAAAGGAGTTCCTATGGCCTCTTAAACCGGCGACCACATCAAGGCCATCATAAGATCATAGCTCTGGTTGCTTCGGCAATTTCTACATGATGATGAGGGGCAAAAGAGAGTTTTGATGCCTAGCAAAACTCAAACATAGGCCCCGAATAGTATTGCTCAAATGCTACCTGGGGGCTCTTGATGCAAGACATCAACGAGTTGACAACCCTTGTAGTAAACACAGCTTGGAAGCTTGGTGTATACACCTAAAACCCCGGATTAGCCTGCCTGCATCAAGTAAGTCACTCCGTCCAGGTAAACCTGGTACGACCCGTCGAGCGTACACACAAGTCAATCTTTACAGACCCTAAACTTGGTAACGTTAAATTGACGATCATCAAGTGATTACACAAGTCAATCTTTATAGATTTTTTTGAACTTGGTAGCATTGAACATTGATGATTTGTTAAGGATTGAGGACCATCTTAACAGGATTTGCAAAATGGTTAATGACAGTAGCCTGGCAGCTCATAAAAAGCCTCGAATTTGGAGCCTGACAACTCGTAAAAAGCCTCGACTACATGGTCTTATTTGCCCAAAAATTTATTTTGTATTTTTTTTGTTTTGTCAAATCTTTATCTGCAAGGTCTGTGGTTTTTAACCAAGTCCATCGATTCAGGGAGTGGATGACTATAAGTTGCCACTACATCCGTGTTTACAGAGTTCTAGTCTGGGTTACAAACACGAGTACTAACTACAGCTAAACCGGAGTTCATCATAACCCGGTTCGGTTTTCATGATGAACCGACAGACAATCAAGGGAGTCATCAACACTTGCACCTTGGATCATTATTTCTCCCTACCGGATTAAGGTTCATTATAATACACTTAATCATAGGTATGATACTTATTTTATATTATATACACAGTTCAAGTTCAAAACTTAGACCATGTGTTTGGGCATTATGACCCGTCCGGCGATAAAGCGCCAGGACATTCTCAAAATTGTTTTTATGTAGAAATAGGTAGAATAAACCGTCAAAAGTATTGAAAGCAGGACATATTTAAGAAGTAGCCAATGGAAGCAATCTCACAAAATACAGTATGGGACGAACACAGAGTATCTCAGTTATCCTATTATACAAGGCGCTGGAAGGCCCAAAAGAATATCAGTTTTTCTCAAAGTACTCAGACATAAAGTTAAACTGGCGCTGGTTTAAGATTCTGCGCCAGCTCGCTGTGAAGATTGAGAATCAGCTTGCTCCGGTTCTTCGGCGGTTTCTTCCAGCTGCAGGATGTCAATAGTGGTCCAGTCAATCTTGGCCAAAGCTCGGAAATAAACTTCGTCATTTATGAGGTCTGACGGATCAATGTCAGGAGCAAAGGTGTGCTTACGGACGGGCAGAATAAGTTTTTTGATATCATAAGCCGGACGCTCTGCCCGCACGTTCTTCGCATCATATCCTGGATGATATCTAGATAGATCGGCTTCATCAGCAAGTTTGCTAGCCAGAGGCCGCATATCCTTGGTTAAGGCACGTAAGTCATCGCTGGAAAAGGTTGATCCGTCTTCCTTCATGCTTGGGTAGCCGTTCATCGCCTCCACCGGATCAAAGTCAGGAACCCAAGCCTTCGCTTGGGTCAAAGCCATCAGAGCACCTGCTCTTGCAGACGACTTCTTCACCTCTACGAGGCGGGTAGGCAGAATGGACAGCTTCTCCAAGGTAACCTGGATTGTGGTAGGAGCCGTTTTGTTGTGCGAGATAGCACTGATAGCCCTTTGAGCACCAAGATCTATGAACGGGGAAGAAGAGGATGTACCTGAGGCGACGGGTGCGGAGAAGTGCTGACGAATCTCTGGAACGATCAGGTTGATACAACGGCCGGACCTGACGAGGATGCAGAGCTCGAAGAAACGGCGGCGGAGCTCGAGCGCAAGTGGACGGAGGAAGAAGAGGAGGCAAGGGGGGAAAGAGATGCCCATCTGCCCTATTTATAAGCCTAAGGGATAAAACGGCAGGAGCGGGAATCGAGGAACCTAAAAAGTGGACATGGACGATATTGTCGCCTCGATCTTCGGAGCAATAATGAATAAAAGATAAAAAATAGGTACAAGTATTAAATGTGCAGATGACGTCACGGCGATTTAAAGCGATCTAAGAAGATGACGTCATGTCGGTTTCTGAAGCATTTTGAAGCCGCAGAAAGGGAAATTTATACAAGACGTTCAAGATGGACATGAACAGGTTCAAATCAATCTGGGGCCTAATGTCAGGGATATTACTATTAGGTATAAACCGCCCAGGAGGGGCCGATTTATGCCTGTGGAGATTGTTTCTACTGAAGCCCAACCAGACGTGGAGCAAGACGCTTTAAACCAAGAATCTTAAAGCCCAAAAGGCATTAGGGCCCATGATTTGTAAACCGCCATACGATGTGTAACTTGTGATGTAAGATAGGAAATGATAGAGACCGAGCCGGACACGTTTATGAGCCGGCCTCGGGATCCTGTAAACCGGACCGGGCGTCACCTCTTATATAAAGGGACGACCCGGCGACGGTTCAAGGCAGAGAACAACAGATCGAGACATAGGCAAAGCGGATTCGCTCCCTAGTCCTCGAAACCCTAGCAATATACACCAAACTAGACGTAGCCTTTTACCTTCATCGAAGGGGCCGAACTAGTATAAAATCCTTGTGTCCTTGTCTGCTTGAACCCCTTTAAGCTAACCCGTAGCGATGGCCTCACGACTAAGTCCTTTTGCTAGGACATCTGCCGTGACAAAACCACGACAGGTGGTGTATTATGAACATGGTGTCAAGTTATCTACAACCGGATATTAACAAATTCCAATCTACCACATAACCGCGGGCACGGCTTTCGAAAGATCAAAACCCTGTAGGGGTGTCCCAACTTAGCCCATCACAAGCTCACGATCTGCGGAGTCGCAACTCCAAGGTGGGAAGACCTGAGTATTCTCGGAATCCCGTGCTCAAGATATTCCGACAAAGGTAAAACTAATCCAGCAAGACCTCCCGGCATGCCGACATCCTGATAGTAGCCGCGCGTATCTCGTCTCAGGCCACAAACGGATGGGCGATGCTACAGGTTTTTACCAGCCCTTGGGTTTCCCCAAGGTGGCCCTGCAGTACCCCCAGTTTGGACCAACACTCATGTGGAGCACTGGCCCAAGGTTGTTAATTAAGAACTCGGTTTGCAATGCCCTATGCAAGTTTTTAGTTATTAGGCAAATGTAAAACCAATGTTGGGCCTTGCTGGAAAAGCTTTAGCGCTAAGCGAGTTATCGAGGGGGGCCCATAAACTCCAACCGTGTTAGGGACGCGAAATCAAGGAACATAACACCGGTTTAACGGTTCCTAGGGTGGCATGAGTGGAACAAAACACCAAGCAAGAGTCTTAGCCTTCCACCCATTACCAATATATAGATGATTTAGTTTAGCAGATTATATATTGTGATATCCCAACAATAACTTCATCATGAAGCAATAATCTTCAAATCTTCACCTGCAACTAACAACGCTATAAGAGGGGCTGAGCGATGCTTACGTAGCCAAACAACGGTTTGCTAGGAGGGTGGTTAAAGAGTTTCATGTCAACAATAGGAGGGCTGACAAACACACATAGGCATCGAGGCAGTATCTAAAGAGCGAGGCATCTAGCATAGGCAAAGATAGTAATGATATATGGGTAAGGTCATCTTGCATGTTCATTCCACAAAGGGATCGTAACCTTGCTCCTCAAACTCAACCTCGATAGGAACCTCGTACACCCTATCGTCACCGGGCTCTAACCAAACAAAACATTGCAACAACGGAACACAATCAATCATAATGCAATGCTCAGACACATGATGCATGAACATGATGAACAAGGACAAGAGTGGATATGATGCATGGCCTAGGGTCACAAGAGTGCAACACAACATAAGCAAACAAGAGCACTCACAAGAAAGAAAACAAACCAAAGAACCACTAACAAGTTTATGTAGATTGTTCAAACAAGCATCCAACAAGTTTTAAAGGAGTTGGTTAACATGGCAAGGGTGCAACTAATATTACAGCAACATGCTAGCACATTTAAATGGGCTGGAAATAATTAACAACAATATCCAGAAACTCCCATATTAATTTATTTGCATTTGGGGCAGATCTGAAAAACTTCTGCTATGAAGTTGCCAAACATGCTAAACAACAGCACCAAAGTATTCTACACATTTTTCCACCCCAAATGCATATAAAGTTTGTTAAATTTGGAGTTGTAGATATTTAGTTATGATTTTTACAAGTTTTAGCATATTTAAAACAAGAATAAAATTCAAACAGCATTTTAAATGTTTTTAAACATGGCAACAAACAGCATATTCATAATCTACATGAAATTCTAAGAATTTTTCATATAGGACTTATTTTCATAAGAAGAATATTTTCACAGATATTAGTTAAACAAGAAAATGCAGAAAAGAAAAACAGAAAGGAAAAACAATAAGCGTAGGGTCAAAACTGACCCAGGCCTGCGCTAGCCCAAGCCACTGATGAGGGGGGGCGGCTACGCTGAGCTGGCGCCAGTAGGTGCGCGCGGGGGCTGGAGACGGCTGAGTGGCTGACAGGTGGGGCCTGCCTGTCAGCCTCTCACGAAAAACAAAAAAGGGGGCGAATAGCCACTGGCCCGCAACAGATTCGAACCCACGCCCTGCTGCTAACTGACGGAGACACAAACCACTGTGCTATCGATCGGATCTTGACAGAGAACAGGCGCTATATCTAAAGACTAAACTGAAGAAGCAGAGCAGGGGAAAAACAGGGGCTCGTCGGAGCTGCTCCGGCGACCAAAAGGCATGGTGGAGTGGTGCGAAGTGCTCCTGGAGGAGTACCACATCCATACGATGCACTTGCAGCACCTAACAAGCACTACAGCGCCGGCGGCGAGCAAAGATAGAATGGCGGCGGCAGACATCTACGCGACGAAGCAATGGCCTAGGCGGAGTACCGACTACACAGGCAGCATCTACGCAACGATCTGAAGCGAACAGGTAGCAAGCGACGGCCTAGAGGGGTCGGGGCACTCGCCAGAGACGAGGCCCGGCGGCGACGAGCTCGGGTGCTCGACGAACTCGGACCTAGAGGGCGCTAAATAGGGGGAAAAGAGCACGAGGAGGTGGAGGCGCTCACCACGAACACGGAGGTGTGTTCGGCTAGCCCGAACGTGGACGGAGTTGACGGCGGGGAGTCTCGAATAGCTACGGGCGCCAAAGACGAAGAATAGGAAGAAGACGTCGGCGAGGAGGCGATCGGCTCCGCGTAGAGGAACTAGTCGACGTCGGGGAAGCAGCTGGACACGTTTGCCGAGGCTGAGGTCGACGAGAAGCACGCCGGCGAAGAGCCGGCGCTCTCAGATGCGTGCGGGTATTCATTGGAGCGGTGGATCTGGTGGAGCTTGGCTCTCCAGGCGGCGAGAGGAGGAAGAGGAACCCTAGGGAGAGGGGTTGGACACGGTGCGGGTTTAAATGGAGGGCTCAGATCACGAGACCTCGACGTCCGTGATCACGGCGCGACGGCGAGCGCGCGCTCTGGCTTCGCAACGCTTGACGGAGGTAGACGGAGACGCGGGAGGTGTGAGGCTGACAAGTGGGGCCAGGGGAGAGAAGGCAAGGCGCAACTGCGAGTGCTCGGTCGGTCGTGCGGGGAAGAGATGGCCCGCGCAGAGCGAGGGGAAAGACTGGGCCTGGGGGGAGGAGGAGAAGGAGGAGGCCCAGGCGACTGCTGGAGCTGCTGTTTCTTTTCTTTTTCATTTAACTTTAGACAGAAAAGAAAAACAAAAGCACAGGCTTAAAGGAAAAGAGTTAGGGGTAAAGAAAAATATCCCCATGCTCCTTGATTTATGCCCTATTTAATAAAATTGGTTTGGACATTTTTAGAGGCAGAAAAATAAAAGGAGTTTGAATATGGTTCAAACTCTTGTCATTTTAAAACCCAACCAAATCAATTCTAAATGGGGTGATATTTGGCAGAGAGGGTGTAGACATGGTGCAAGGTTTTTAGGAAAAGAAAGAATAATAATGGGCTTGGCTAGGTGGCTTGCACAATGGAGTAAAGAAAAAGGAAGAAGAAGAAGAGGGAAAACAAGGAGGGGGTCTAGGGTTTAAGCAAGGCATGGCTAGAACCACACTCACAACATCACAAGGTGCCCCACAACATCACACAACAAAATTAAACTAAGATGCCATGATGCCATGGTGATGAAGCAATGCAAGGATGCAAAAATAAAATAAATGCCATGGCAATGCAAAAAAAAATGAGCTCACAAGACAAGACCCCAAAGGATAAGGACAAGGATCAAATTGAGAAAGCTTTATTGGCATTATAGGAAATTATTACATATGGGGTGTTAGAAACTCTCCTACACCACAAAAAGATCTCGTCCCGAGATCTAGGACTGGAAGAAGGAAGGATACTCCAAACGAAGGTGATCTTCTCGTTCCCACGTAGCTTCTCGGTCGGTATGGTGTGACCACTTAACTTTCAAGAACTTGATGGACTTGTTGCGGGTTTTGCGCTCAGTTTCCTCAAGAATAGCAATAGGGTGCTCACGATAAGACAAGTCTTGTTGAAGATCAATCTCCTCGAACGGAATGGTGCGTTCAGGTGTCTTGAAGCACTTGCGGAGTTGAGACACGTGAAACACATCATGAACAATTGCAAAGTTGGAGGGAAGCTCGAGTTGGTAGGCTAGATCGCCTCTTTTGCCAAGAATCTTGAAAGGGCCCATGTATCTCGGAGCAAGCTTGCCTTTGATACCAAATCTTTGGGTTCCTTTCATAGGAGAAACACAGAGATAGACATGATCTCCAATGTCGAAAGACAAATCACGATGCTTGCCGTCATTGTAACTCTTTTGACGCGATTGCGCGGCTTTGAGATTCTCACGTATGACTTTGCACATATCTTCGGCTTCTGAGATCAAATCGTTACCAAGAAGTTGACGTTCACCAGTCTCGGACCAGTTGAGCGGGGTACGACACTTTCTACCATAGAGGATTTAAAAAGGAGCTTTGTCGGCACTTGCTTGGAAACTGTTGTTGTATGAGAATTCAGCAAACGGGAGACAATCTTCCCACTTCATATCGAAAGAAATGACACAAGCTCTCAACATGTCTTCGAGGATCTGGTTCACTCTTTCAACTTGACCACTAGTCTGAGGGTGAAACGCAGTGCTGAAGCGAATTTTTGTGCCCATGGCTGACTGAAAGGAGTCCCAGAACTTGGATGTGAACAAACTTCCACGGTCTGAGGAGATGACTTGAGGAATGCCATGCGAAGAAACGATTCTGGAAGTGTACAGCTATGCCAGCTGAGCTGCATTGATGGATTCTTTGACGGGAAGGAAATGAGCTACTTTAGTTAGCTTGTCAATCAGTACAAAGATAGCATCATTCCCCTTCTTGGACTTAGGAAACCCATTGAACAAATCATTTTCAATGTGATCGAATTTCCACTCGGGAATAGGTAGAGGTTGAAGGAAACTGGCTGGACGTTGATGCTCTGCCTTCACTCTTCTGCAAACATCACATTCATTCACGAATTGGGCAATCTCCCTTTTCATGCGAGTCCACCAATATGATTGCTTGAGGTCTTGGTACATCTTAGAACTTCCGGGATGAATCGAGAGGAGGGGGTCATGTGCTTCGTTCATTATGAGCTTCCTGAGATCACCCTTGGGAACCACAATTATGTCCTCAAAGAACAAGGTGTCTTTCTCATCAACGCGATAGCACTTGTATTTGGGAGTACCCTTAGCAATACCATGTTTCACCTTCTGCACCATATCATCACTGAGTTGGTCCTCACGGATTTGATCTTCCAAGGTAGGAGCAACTTGAAGGTTTGCAAGGAAGCCTTGTGGAACAACTTGGAGGTTGAGCTTCCTGAATGATTCACAAAGTTCAGACTGGAACGGTTTGAGAAGGAGACTGTTGCAATATGCCTTTCTTCTCAAGGCATCTGCAATGACATTGGCCTTGCCAGGTGTGTACTCAATGCTTGGATCATACTCTTGGATCATTTCAACCCAACGAGTCTTGCGAATGTTAAGGTTTGGTTGTGTGAAGATGTACTTCAGGCTCTTGTGATCGGTGAAGATCTCCACTTTTCTGCCCAACTAAAGGTGTCTCCACGTGATCAAGGCATGTACAACTGCTGCTAGCTCGAGATCATGTGTGGGGTAATTCCTCGCATTTGGTTTCAACTAACGAGAAGTATATGCCACAATCTTCTTGTCTTGTATGAGAACACCACCAAGTCCTTGCAAATAAGCATCACAAAAGACTTCATAGGGCTTGGACTCATCCGGAGGAGTAAGAACTAGAGCAGAAATGAGCTTCTCTTTGAGTGTTTTGAATGCCTCATCACAATCAGGAGTCCAGGAGTACTTGACATTCTTCTGCAACAGGTTGGAAAGAGGCTTGGAAATCTTGGAGAAGTTCTCAACGAACCTTCTGCAATAGCTAGCGAGACCAAGGAAGCTTCGGAGTTGCTTGACGTTCTGCGGGGGTTCCCAGTTTACAATAGCTTCAACTTTCGCGGGGTTCATAGAAATGCCCTCGGCAGAGATAATATGGCCAAGATATAAGACTTTGTCCAGCCAGAATTCACATTTGGAGAACTTCGCATAGAACTTGTGTTCACGGAGCCTGTCCAGGACCAAACGGAGGTGCTTGGCATGGTCTTCTTCATTCTTGGAGAATACCAAGATGTCATCCAGATAGACAAGAACAAATTCATTGGTGTAGGGGTTGAATATGAAGTGCATCATCCTCGAGAAGGTGGGTGGAGCATTTGCGAGGCCGAAAGACATGACCGTGTATTCATAAGAGCCAAAACTCGTTCTGAATGCGGTCTTGGGAATATCCTCTTCACGGATACGGATCTGGTGATAACCCATCCGGAGATCGAGCTTTGAGAACACCTTTGCTCCTTTGAGCTGCTCGAACGATTCATTGATATTGGGGAGCGGATACTTGTTCTTTATTGTCTTCTTGTTCAATGGCCGGTAATCAACACAAAGGCGTTTTGTGCCATCCTTCTTCTTGACAAATAGAACACCACAACCCCAAGGAGAAGTACTAGGTCTGATTAGACCCATACGTTCTTGCTCATCGAGTTGTTTCTTCAGCTCCTTCAACTCATCAAGGAAAAGCTTGTACGTACGCCGACATGCTGGCTCGGTACCGGGATCGAGTTCAATGACGAATTCAACTTGACGATGGGGAGGCATGCCTGGAAGCTCTTCGGGGAAAACATCTTCATATTCATTGACCACCGGAATATGAGAAATGGCATTAATCTCGCCCTTGTCATTGAGAGAGAATAGCCTGATTGTGTTATCTCGAGAGGCGAAGATAATCACGTCTTCATCGGGATGAGTAAGCTTGACTTCCTTATTTGCACAATCAATGTTTGCATCATGCTTGGAAAGCCAATCCATCCCAAGAATAAGATCAATGTCGGAGTTACCGAGAATAACCGGAGAAACCAGAAAACAGTAATCACCCATATGAATAGATATATTTGGAGCAAAAACACTAGAATGCATTTGTTTTCCCAGATAAATAATTGATAACTCCCTTGGCAAATTTTTGGTAGCAAAATTGTGCTTCGTTGCAAATGGGTGGGAAATGAAAGAGCATGATGCACCCGAATCAAACAACACTTTTGCAGGAATAGAGTTAACTGGAAGATTACCAAGTAGCACATCTGAAGAATTCTCTGCTTGAGTTGCATTCATCAGATTCACTCTTGCTATCTTGGGATTGTGCTTGACAATAGCAGTATTGATAGGTGGAGGAGGCATAAGACGCCTTGGGGTTGGGACACTTGTTAGCATAGTGACCCTTTTGAGTACACTTGTTGCAAGTCACTTCTAAGAGAGGCCGGTGATAAGGACCACTTGATCTTGAAGCTTGAAACAGAGGCTTGGACTGATTGCTTGGGTTGGGTGGGTGGGAGAAACCACGGCCACCAGAGTGCTTGTTGTTGTTTGGAGGACGGAGCACTGGAGGAGGCGGAAGCCAGAACTTCTGCTGCTTTGCAACCACTTGGGAAGAAGAGGAGGAGTGAACAACATCTCTTATCCTCTTTTTGGAAGCTTCAATCTTGAGCTGGGCTGCCTCTTGCTTAAGAGCCATATTGTAGAATTGGTCAAATTCATCCGGCTCGAACAAGGTGAGAGCTAGTTGGAGTTCATCCTTTAGACCACCACGGAACTGATAAATCTTGCTCTTGGCATCTCGGATGTCTTGCTTGGCATAGCGTGCAAGATTCTGGAACTTGACAGTGTATTGATAGACGGACATGGTGCCTTGCTTCAGGTTGCGGAATTGCTCACGCATGCCTTCAATGACACTGGTTGGAATGTGGTGAGAGCGGAAATCCTTGCAGAAGTCAGTCCACGAGATCTCACGTCCACCTCTGGAATCTTTGTACTATTGCCACCAATCAGCAGCCTGGTCTTTGAGTTGGAAGGTGGCAAACTTGACATAATCCTCAGGTCTCACGTTATTGCATTCAAAGTGCTTTTTGATGTATGTGATCCAGTCTTCAGCATCTAGCGGATCCACACAATAACTGAAAGACTTCGGTTGGTTTGCTAGGAATTGGTTGAGGGTTGCAAAGTGAGGTTGATTGAACAGATTGACTTGGCCTTGGTTCCCATGACCACCTTGATTTGCTTGGTTGGCTTGAATGTTCTGCATCATTTGCATAAGCATCTGGGTGTTCTGGTTGGTCGCTTGCATAATTGCTCTCCGGGCCTCAGACGGAGGAGGAGGGGAAGGAGGACGTTCAGGAACACGCTCTTCTTCACCCTCTGGGTTAGCGTTGGGAACCTTCTTAGGAGCCATCCTGAATGAGATGACAACTATTAGCCATTGATTGAAAATATAAAAGCTGAATCAACGGCTAGAATTGCAACATAAGTCTTCACAATAACATTTGAACAAAATGAACGAATGTATTCCACAGTTTAATGATACAACAATCTTCTCGAGAAGCCACATGGGAGAACAAAAGGTAAAATAATAACAACAAGGAGCAGATAGAACAAATACATGGTAGAAGCTTCGTCCCACATGTTCATGCTGAAAACTCATGCAAGGTGTTACAAAAGGGTTTTGCAATCCCGGGATCAGCATAGCCAAGGACCCCTTAAGATGCAACTCCCGATTGGAACAACGCCCATAAAACCTCTTCACTTGATGTTGAACCCCGAACTCCATATCATGCACTCGTTGTAAGAATGCCTACGAGCTACTAGAAGAACCCACCTATTAATTTCCGAAGGTTTCCGGTTATGCAATCGGGTGTTGGGGATACAGGGGAAGCACCGTGCACTCAACTCTAATCCTACATCCAGATGTATCCATCCTTCAACACATAACCAGTCATCCTCGGAAACTGTGTACCTCGGACCTTCGAAACACATCTGCCATACAAGTTGTGGCAATACTCCCGAACTATCCCACCAGTACTGGGTGATGTCGGGGTTATCTCAACACTAACCGCATAGAAGAGTTTTCGATGTCGGCCGTCTTAAGTATTCTAGAACCGCTGCAATACATTTGTGACGACAACACCTCGGAGCTCAACTCCCCGGGACACTGCCTGTCGGGGAAACTGGACGCCCACGAACACCTATGGGACCGGAGCCCCTTCTACAGTACGGCAAGGGTGCGGAGGGAGCACGAAGAGCGGATCGAGGAGCACACGCGGGCAGTTTACCCGGGTTCGGGCCGCGCGGACGCGTAAAACCCTACTCCTGCCTTGGTTGTATTGAGTTCTTGGGCTCGGGAGCTTGAAGATCTACAGTACTAGCTACACCGAGCGCGGGAGTGGTCTAGTTTCTGGAATCCAACCCCTTCTACGTTGTGCATGAGCCTCCTTTTATAGCTCAAAGGGGTCACCGACAGGTGCCAACGTAGACGAGGGTAAAAGTGTAAAATCGGTGGTGGTTGTAACAGTGCATGAACAGTGTATGAACAGTGGTCTTCACCTAACTCTGATGGCGGGGGACAAGGGCATTGAATGCCCGTCGCCGTCGCCCCCAAAAGCATCCGTCCATGCGTCTCCGTTCGCCACGGCGATAGCCTCGTCACCGCGGCTCGCCACCGTGCACCCCAGGCCGCGCAGCCATCTGCCACGTGCCCCTGGAAGGGCCTCAGGGTGACGCGTGGCCAGATGAGCTGGAGCGCAGGCACACAGCGTAAGCTTCCCCCGGCAAGCACCTTGCCGGGGTCACGACCTTGCCGGATCCGGAAGCTTATCGCTCTACGGGTCCTGCCGTGGCGCATGATGCGCCACGATATATCTTCTTGAGGAGCCGTTCTTCGGCCTTCCTGGCAAGCTCCTCTTGCCAGGGTCTTGTGCTAGGATGATAACCTTGAGTTTGGTGCGGCCTTCCCGGCAAGCTCCTCTTGCCGGGGTCTTGTCTCTTAACTTGAATACTTTGTTCTTGAATGGCTTCAAGGGGTCCAGAGTGGGCTTTGGCGGGCGCGTGGTGAGCCAGACCACGGGACGCTGCTACTGCCCGTGCACAAGTCGGGATACTAGGGTACCCCTACTTTAGTACACCGACAGGAGCCCCGGGCCTGGGCCACACACGATGCAGAGCGTTGTTGGGCCAGGCCCAGAACAGTGCACGGGCACACGCGGCCCATGGCGCGCCGTTTCCCACCCCAGATTCGCCGCATCCCTCCCTAACGGCACGCGTCGATTGCGGCGTCGTGGGAGAGATCGTGGCCTGTTTCTTTAATGGGAAATGCGGAACGTCCCCCACCTCCCCCTTAAAAGCAGAGGGAGCAGGGGCAGTTTCCCCCCATTGCTTTCATTGCGCCTTGAATCCCCAGAAACCCCCGCCGCTCTCTGCCTCCCCTCAGGTCGACAGAGAGCCGAGCTCCACCCTTCCTCCACCGTCCCCAGCATCCGCGGCGCCGTCGACCTCCCCCCCTCCTCGCCGCCCCCGCCATGGCTCCGAAAAGCGACAAGGTGAAGAGCGACAAGGCGAAGAAGGAGAAGTCCGAGAAGGCGGCGAAGCTGGCAGCCATGCGGAGAAGGATGGTGGTCTTCCCGCCGAGGCTCGGCCCGAGGGAGCTGCGGGACAAGTACTACTTGTTCTGGGCGAGGGAGACGAAGGATCACCCGCGCACCAGAGTCCTCCCCGCCGTGGCCGTCGACATGTTCCCGGGAGGTTACCACTTCTTCGCTTTGTTCTTCCATTGCGGTCTCTGCCCTCCGTATTCGGAGTTCTTCTGTGATGTGATGAACACGTACGGACTCCACCTCTTAGATTTCACCCCGAACGCCGTCCTCACTTTGGCCGTTTTCGCACATCTGTGCGAAAACTACGTCGGGGTCCACCCAAATGTAGCTCTTTTCCGCCACTTCTTCACGCCTAGAGTAGAGTCCGGATCCCCACTCTCCGGCGGCATCTCCTGGATCTTTAGGCTGAACAAGGAGGCGTACTTGAAAGGAGAGCTTCGCGGCAAGTGGGAGGAGTGGAGGGCTGACTGGTGCTGGGTCATGGAGGATGAGCCCGAGCAGTTTACCTTGCCGCGCCAGACTGCAATAGTGCGCGGCAAGGATTGGAGCGACTTGGCCCCGGAAGACGACAAGCTGCAGATTGCCCTTACCAGGATCCTTCGTCTCCGGGCCGCCAATCTTACTGTAGGTGAAGTCGGGGCCAATTTCCTCCGCCGCCGCATTGCCCCCCTGCAGGAAAGGAAGAGGCCTGCCTGGGAGTTCGGCAACGCAGCAGATCGTATGAGGCTGCACCCCGGGCTGAACTATAACTTCACCGTCTTGGAGCTGAAGGGGATGGTCCGGGAGCTGTTCAAGCATGACCCCAAGCACCTGGAGTGGTTCAGACCGTCGGACGGAGTAGTTCCTTTGTGCAACAATACTGCCCTCAGTGCCATCCGCGCGGCAATGCCTGAGTGCGACTCCCACGGGGTCGTCCCCACTTGGCTGGTGCCTTCAGCGGAGACCGTGCAGGCTTTCTTTGATAATCTGGTTGAACGGCCACGCAACCCCGAGGAGACAAAAGGCCTCACCCGGACGACCACCGACCGGGATGTGGCCTACATAGCCAACAGGATGGAGGAGGACGCCGCAGCTACAGCTACGGGTGAGTTCGGGTACACCGTGGACGAGGCGGAAGCAGCGGACGCGGTGAGTCAGGCTATGGAGGAGGAAATCCTCAAGTTGTTGAATATCGCGCCCGAGGAGTTTGCCGGGGAGCCTACCGGGGAGCCTGCCGGGGCGAGCGAGGCTGCCGGGCAAGGCACCGAGTCCAGTGAGCCCGCCGAAGAAGACGCCGAATCGGGCGATTCCGACGAAGACTCCGGCGGGTCTCTGAATCTCGACGACGACGCCTCCTCATCCTCGGAGAACTCTTCGCCACCACCAAGTCCTCCACCACAGCAGAAGAAGCGCCTCCGCAAGGCCGCTGAGACGACGAGGCCACAGGCGCCTCGACAGCAGCCGAAGCGCCGTGCGACGCGTGCCACCACGACGAGCGAGGTCGTCAAGGAGGCGCCCCGTGCCCGAGCGACAAGCGGAGGGGGATCTTCCCGGAGTGGCTCTGGTGCCCCTTCTGCCCCTCGGTCCTCAGCGACGATCGGTGCTGGGTCTTCACAGCCCACAGCCCCGGAGCCCGCCAAGCGCCCGAGGGAGCCTTCTCCCCCAGCTCCTCGCGCTGGAGCGCGCGAGGCGCAGTTTGACTTCTCTGCCCTCAGCTCCGATGAAGAGGAGGAAGAGTAAGTACTTGCAATTTTAATTTCATTTCATTTTTGTCGCTTTTGTCTTGATTTTTTTTGTCTAACTCCGATCTTGTTTGGTTTCTAGGACCTTGACCCAGCGGATGGCGAAGAGGGCCAAGATCCCTGTGGTTGACCTCGATGGCGACGAGCCCGTCGCAGCGGCAGGTGACGCGCCAGCGACAGGCTTGCCGGACCAACCTGCTGCTCTGGGGAGCAGCCCCCAGCGCAGCCCCCAGCGTAAGCTTTGTGTTCACTTTTCCGCTTGATGGGCGCGCTTTAGCTTGTTATCCTTATTGATGTCTTGTTGTCTTGTGCAGAAGTGGAGCCGCAGCCGCAGGAGCACCAAGAGACCGCCCCCGATGAGCCGCTTGTTCCACCCTCCTAGCCGAGGATGAGCTCCCCGGCGAGGGACAGCGCTCCGCCAAGGATGGGTACTCCGCCAAGGGCGAGTACCCCGCCAAGGGCGAGCAGCCCGACAAGGGTGAGCACCCCGCCAAGGGAGGGCGCAAGCGGCCCTCCGCCAGCAGGGGCCACTACTACGCCGCCAAGGGGGAATTCACAGGAGAGGGACCCCGTTATCGAAGAGGCCCGCGCAGGTGAACCCTTGTACTTTCTTCTTCTTGGATTCATCTTTTTTTTGGATATTTGCTTGATGATTTTCCTTTTCTTTTTCTTCTGCCAGATCCGCCCGCCCCGGAGTTGATGGAGACGGAGACCATCGCCGAGGAGGACGTGCGCGGCAATGCTGGCGACGCCGCTACCAACGAGGGGATGGCAGGTGCTGACGAGCCAGCCGCCGAGGAGACTGCCCCGACCACTGACGCCGGAGCTGGGGAAGGGACCGGCGACCACACTGCTGGCCCTGAGGCTGCAGGAGCGTCGGATGCTGCACCGGCCGCCGACCCCTCCGCCCCCGCGACTGGGTCGGGTGTCTACCTGGAGGCCGCCAACGGGGTCTTTATCCAAGTCCCGTGGGCGTCCTCATCAAGGGCACCCGTGGAGGGTGAGACTTTCGACGGAGAAGTTCTCGCCTCCGCCGGATTGAAGGTTGTTGACGCGCCCGGCAGCAGCGACGAGCCCGAAGAGGAGCAACTCCTACGCCGGCTCCTGGCCTTGTACCGGGCCAGGCAGGCTAAGTTGGAGTCTCGGGAGGCTCTAGCTGCCAAGGCTGGTGCTGATTTGGATAAGCGTGCCGCGTAGCTCCGTGCCGCCAACCAGGCGGCCCTCCGAAACTTGGCGGAGGAGCGCGAAGAGCTTGCCGGAGCACACCAAGTGTTTCTTCTTGAGAAGGCCGAGGTGGAGGAGCAACAGCGATTGGCCGCCGAGGACCTGTCTCGGCGGGAGGGAGAGCTCAACCAGCGGAAGGTCGATCTCGACAGCCACGAGGACGACCTCACCGCTCGTGAGCAGGCCATTGGCGGGGCTCTACAGGAGGCGAGGGATGCCGTTGCTGCCGCAGAGACCGCCAAGAGGGATCTGGAGGCCAGGGTGGCGCAGATGGAGTCGAACTTGAAGGCGAGTGAAGACAGGGTCGCCGCGCTCAATGTGGCGCGGGAGAAAGACGCCCACACCAACTCGGAGCTGCAAGTCCGCCTCTCCGAGAAGGGCAAAGAGCTGAACGACGCCAAGGACTCCATCGCTGACTTGGAGATGAAGGTTTCTACCCTCACCGACTCGCTTGACGCCGCCCGGGACCGCGAGACGAAGCTGAAGGACGATCTCCGTACTGAGAGGGCCTTGCTGGAAAGCGCCGCCGTCTCGCAAAACCACTTCCAGCGGACGGTGGAGCAGTGGACCGAGGAGCTCGTCGCCTCCGCCGCCAACATTGACATGGAGATGGTGGCGCTGAGGGCGGAGCACCTCGCGTACTCCCCCGACGAGAGTCTCCCCCACAGCGCCAAGCTGAGCCTGTTCTTCAGGGGAGCGGCGTCGGCCCTCGCGCGGCTACGGGAGAAGATCCCCGCGCAGTTGGCTGACGAGGCACGCCGGCTTTGCATGGGTACCATGGAGCGGGTGTTGTCGAAGATTGTCTACCGCAACCCCGGGATCAACCTCAACAACGTCCTCCGGACCCTGCCGCCTTAAGCTGACCAGGAGGCGTTGAAGGCGCAAGTCGCCCATATCGTAGCCAAGGCGGGCAAGATCCAGAGGGTCGACGGAGACCGAAGAGACTAGGCACCTTGCTTCCCTCGCCGCTGTCGATTAAGTCATAGGTAGTAGTTGTTTAGAACAACGGCAAGTTATCTCTGTAATATATACTTTTATTTCGGGTAATCAATGCAATGTTATCTCCCTTGCTTTAGTCCCTTCACTTTGTATGCTTTTCACCCTACGCTTTTAGGGAACTTGCCGGCAAAGGGGCCCTTGCCGCGAGCGCTGAGTGCGGGACTCTTAGCAGCCTACTAGCAATGCCCATGCCGGCAAGAAACCTTGCCGCAGCTAGTCGCAACACTCTTAGATTGTTGAGCGAACTCGAAAACGAAATAAGGGCGCGACACTTGTCGCAGCTCACTTAAGCCGTTGAGCGTGCTCGAAACAAAGTAAGGGTGCGGCTAGCCACGGGTAGGTTCCTCCGCGCACAGGTTTCCCATACAAAGTGTGGTTGTTCAAGGAAGACAACTAAGAAATTTAAAAATTTGAATTGCTCAAACTCTGGCAACTTAGCTTTCATGGGTTGTTTGCTTCCCGGCAAGGCTTAGCTTTTCTTGAACAGCAAGGCTTTCCTTTCTTGAACAACACTTGGTCCATACCCTATCTCCTTCCCCCCGGCAAACTTGTGCGCGAGGGACCCTTCTTCTGTTTAAGAGAGAAAGAAAAAAGAGGAGGAAACACAAGTATGGAACCTTGCGGCTTGTTGCTGCTTACCGGAGATGTGTGCTGCACAGAATGTCAGATGATACATGCAAGTAAAAAAGAAAAGCATGAAACGACAAATAGTGCGAAGCATAAGAGCTTTACTGATGCACGAGGTCCGCGCCCGGCTTTGTACAAAGGTTTACATGCAACAGTGGCAAGACTCGTACAAAAGGTGGTTGCCGGAGCGGATCACGCAACTGCGCCTCATGGGTGAAACTTGCGAAGATGCTCAATGTTCCAGGAGTTGCTCATCGGTAAGCCTTCTTCGGTCTCAAGGCGGACAGCTCCGGGCCTTGTGACTTGTCTCACCCGATAAGGGCCTTCCCACTTCGCCATCAACTTGTTGGAATTCTTGGCGGACTGAACGCGCCGAAGTACAAGGTCGCCTTCCTCGAGACTCCTGGCTTTGACCTTGCGGCTATGATAGCGACGCAAGGCTTGCTGGTATCGAGCAGCTCGTACAGCAGCCTGGAGACGTTCCTCCTCAAGGAGCAATGCATCATCTTGTCGCAGTTGCTCTTGCTCGAGCTCGTCGTAAGCGAGCACTCGAGGAGACCCGTATACGAGTTCCGTGGGGAGAACTGCCTCTGCTCCATAGACAAGAGCAAAGGGTGTCTGTCCGGTGGCTCGATTTGGTGTCGTCCTGTTTGACCAAAGAGCCGCCGGCAACTCCTCTATCCAGTTTCTTCCACACTTGTGCAGCCTGTCGAAGGTTCTTGTCTTGAGCCTGCGCAACACTTCAGCATTGGCCCTCTCCGCTTGACCGTTACTCCTTGGGTGAGCAACAGAAGCAAAGCAGACCTTGGCGCCAAGGTCTTGGACGTATTGCATGAAAGTGCGGCTCGTGAACTGTGTGCCGTTGTCGGTGATGATCCTGTTAGGGATCCCGAAACGGCAAACTATTGACCTGAAGAACCTGACTGCTGACTGTGCCGTCACCTTTCTCACTGGTTCCACTTCTGGCCACTTTGTGAACTTGTCGATTGCGACGTACAAGTACTCAAAGCCCCCGACAACGCGGGGAAAGGGGCCGAGGATGTCGAGCCCCCAGACCGAGAAGGGCCAGGACAAAGGGATCGTCTGGAGAGCTTGAGCTGGCTGGTGAATTTGCTTGGCATGGAACTGGCACACTTCACACTTGGTTACTTGTGCAGTTGCATCTTGGAGGGCTTCTGGCCAAAAGAAACCTTGCCGGAACGCCTTCCCGGCAAGTGCTCTCGCGCCAATGTGGTGGCCACATATGCCTTCGTGTATCTCTGCCAACAGCTTCTGTCCATCTTCCCGGGAAATGCACTTCAATCTGACACCATTGAGTCTCCTTCTGTACAGTTCATTGCCAACGAACTGGTACATACTTGACTGCCTGGTTATTCTTTCTATCTCTTCTGGCTCATCGGGAAGTTCTCCAGTTTGAAGAAAGCGGACGATTTGCTGTGCCCATGCTGGAGCTTGAGTCTCAACAACAAGGACTAAATGCATCAGGGCTGTTGCGGGAACCTCAGCTTCTACGGCAAGAACCTGCGGCTCTGCCGGAGCTGAGGGTTCCCCGGCAAGCCTGTCGGGGCAAGGCTTGTCGGGAACGCCTGCTTCGACTTTACAGACCCTTGGGTCCGCAGGAGCAGACTGTTCCTCAGCATCTTGGTTGTTGATCTTGGGGACTTTGGCGGCGGCTTCAGGAAGATCCGCCGGCAAGTAGTCGCCGGAGACCAACTTCCTCTTCTTGCTTTGTCCAACTGATGGTGTAACGGATGGCTGAGTTAGCTTGAGCACGAAGGTCCTTGGTTACACAGGTAACTTCATTGCAGCACACTTTGAGAGGCCATCTGCGATATCATTCTGAGCTCTTGGGACATGCTCCATCTGCAGGCCTTCAAAGTGTTCTTCAAGCTTCCTCACTTCATCGACATAAGTCTCCATCAAAGGACTCTGGTAGTTCTTGTTCACTTGTCGGACCACCAATTGTGAATCTACTCGTACAATCAGCTTCTTGAACCCGAGTTCGGCCGCAATTCTGAGGCCGGCAAGCAAACATTCATACTCAGCAGTATTGTTTGTCGATTGCTCCTTGGGAAAGTGCATTTGGACAACATACTTGAGGTGCACCCCGGTGCGTGCGACAAGTAGCACACCAGCACCGGCGCCTTGCAGCGAGAAGGCACCATCGAAGTACATTATCCATTCCTTGCTTGCTTCTTGGACGGGGATGTTTGTCTCTGGGACTTCTTCGTCTGGTGTTGGGGTCCATTCCGCTATGAACTCTGCCAAAGCTCTGCTCTGTATAGTTGAAGTACTCTCAAACTTAAGACCAAAGCTTGACAGTTCCAGTGCCCACTCGACAATCCTGCCTGTTGCTTCCGGATTTTGCAATATCCTCTTCAATGGAAAGCGAGTGACCACCGTTATCTCGTGTGCTTGGAAGTAATGGCGCAGCTTTCTTGAGGCCATGAGGAGACCGAAAAGCAACTTCTGCACCCCAGAGTATCTTGACCTAGCCCCCTGCAGGAGGGAACTTACAAAATAAATTGGGCGCTGCACCATCTTCTTTCGCACATCTCCTTGTTCCTGCGCAGACTTGTCCTCGTCGGGGCTAGAGCTTGTCGGGAAAGCCCCCTGTATGTCGCTGGAAGTACTTGCCGGGGCTGCGGGCTCTTCCTCTGCCTCCCTCTCCGCTACTAACGCATCACTAACCACCTGATTGGTTGCCGCTAGGTACAGCAGCAATTTCTCTTGTGGCCTAGCTGCGACAAGTATTGGAGTGGAGGACAGGTATCCTTTCAAGTCTTGCAACGCTGCCTCCGCTTCCGGAGTCCATTTCATAGGACCTGCCTTTTTCAAGATTTTGAAGAAAGGCAGGGCGCGTTCTGCAGACTTTGAAATGAACCTGCTGAGGGCGGCCACACAACCCGCAAGCTTCCGTACATCCTTGACGCGTTTCGGGGCTACGATCTGCTCGATGGCCTTGATCTTGTCGGGATTGGCTTCAATCCCCCTCTGGGACACAAAGAACCCGAGAAGCTTGCCGGAGGGGACTCCGAAAACGCACTTCTCGGGGTTCAACTTGAGTTGTATCTTGCGCAGATTGTCAAAGGTTTCTTCTAAGTCTTGAATCAGGGTATCCTTGCTCTTGCTCTTGACCACTATATCATCCATGTATGCTTCTACATTCCTGTGTATCTGTGGCTCAAAAGCGGTGTGGACCACCCTTGTGAACGTTGAGCCTGCATTCTTCAATCCAAAGGGCATGCGTATAAAGCAATATGTGCCACATGGGGTAATGAACGTGGTCTTCTCCTCGTCTTCCTCAGCCATGAATATCTGATGGTAACCTAAGTATGCATCGAGAAATGAAAGTAACTCACATCCAGCCGTGGAGTCCACAATTTGGTCGATGCGCGGCAAGGGAAATGGATCCTTGGGACATGCTTTATTCACATCGGTGAAGTCTATACAAAGTCTCCACTTCCCATTGGCTTTGCGCACGACAACTGGATTGGCCAGCCACGTGGGATGAAGTACACCTCTAACAAGACCTGCTGCTTCCAACTTCTTAATTTCTTCGGCGATGAACTCTTGGCGCTCCACCGCTTGCTTCCTGACCTTCTGCTTGACGGGCCGCGCATGAGGGCAAACATCAAGCTTGTGCTCAATTACCTTCCTGGGAACGCCGGGGATGCCAGATGGTTTCCACGCAACCACGTCAACATTCGCCCGCAGGAAGGCAACGAGCGCGCTTTCCTATTTGGGGTCGAGCGTAGCACTGATGGTGAAGGTACCACCAGTGCCGTCCTCCTTGGCGGGCACCTTCTTGGTTGCCGGTGGAGCTGCCATTCCCCTCTTGCACTTGCCGGTGGAGCTCGATGGTGCGTCCTGGACGGCAGCGCAGCACTCCGAGGAGGTGCGTTTGCCGGAGTGGGCCCCAGAGCTCTTGCCGGACTTGGTCTTGGTCTTCCCCCCGGGAGCTTCAGCGGCAAGTGCCTTGCTGTTCGCCGCGGCTGCTGCATCCCGGTAGATCTTGTCGGCGCAGATAAGCGCATCCTTCTTGTCGCCAGGGACAGAGATGACGCTTATCGGCCCCGGCATCTTGAGCATGTTGTACGCGTAGTGGGAAGCCGCCATGAACTTGGCGAGCGCAGGACGGCCAAGTATCCCATTGTATGGCAATGGGATATCGGCAACGTCGAACGTGATCCTCTCCGTCCTGAAGTTGAGCACTCCGCCAAAGGTCACCGACAGCGTGATCTTCCCCTTCGGCTTGCTCCTTCCCGGGTTGATTCCTTGAAAAGTCTCGGTTTCCTCAAGCTCGCTGTCGGGGATCTGCAGCTTCTTGATCACAGCAGAGGAGATCAAGTTGAGGCCGGCCCCACCGTCAACCAACATCTTGGTGACCTTGAGGTTGCGGATAGTTGGTGAAACCAACATCGGTAAACACCTGACCGCAGTTGTGCGATCAGGGTGGTCCTCAAGGTCGAAGATGATGGGCGTGCCAGACCATTTCAGCAGCCTGCGCGACTCGACGGGTGGCTCAGCCGCATTCACTTCCCGCACCCATTGCTTGAGTTGGCGGTGGGAAGTGTGCAGAGAGGCACCTCCATCGACGCACAGAACTTCTGTGGCCTTCTGGAACTCCTGCTCGCTGTTATCTCCGTCGTCCATGTCCTCGTCATCATCTTCGTCTTCGTCCTTGTCGCGGCCCCGGGGTGGTCTGTCTCCTTGCCGCTGCTTAGCCTTGCCGCGGCGTCCTCCCCGGCCATTGAACGGCCGCTTCTTGCTGGGCTCTCCTCCGCCCCCTTGGGCCTTCTCCTTGTCGCGACGCTCGTATTCAGCCTTCTGCTGTTCTACGAGGTACTCTACCCTCTTGCAGTTTTGGAGATCGTGGCCCTTGGTGCGGTGGATCTTGCAGTACTGCTTGTCGGAGCCGTCCTGCTTGTCGGCTGCCGCTACAGGGGCGGCCTCCTTGCCGGAGCCACCAGCCTGTGTCTTCTTGGTGGCAGCCTCCTTGCCGGACTGCTCGACAACCAGTACCTCCTTGTTCTTCTTCTTCTTGTTCCGCCGCCGGTTTTTCCTTGCCGGGGCGGCATCCTCGCTGTCGCTTCCTCCTGCACCGGTATCCTCTCCGGGGAGTCTCCTCCCCTCTTCAGCACGTGCACATTTGTCAGCCAGAGCGTAAAGCTCGCTGATGTCCCGGATCTTGGTCATTGCCATCTCCTCCCTCATCCGGCGGTTACGCACGTTCTGGTGGAACGCGCTGATAACCGCGGCAGGGTGGACATCGGGGATATTGTGCTGAACGTGGCTGAACCTTTGGATGTATTTGCGCAGGGACTCTCCCTCCTTCTGGGCAAGGATGTGGAGATCGCTCTCCTGGCCGTGGGGTTTGTGGCCGCCCGTGAAGGCGCCGACAAATTGGTGGCACAGATCTGCCCAAGAGGAGATGGAGTTCTCCGGCAAGTGCATAAGCCAAGACCTGACGTTTGGCTTAAGCACGAGCGGGAAATAGTTGGCTAGAATCTTCTCATCGCGTCCCCCGGCAGCCTGCACCGCAATGGTGTAGATGCTGAGGAACTCAGAGGGGTGTGTCTTGCCGTCGTACTTCTCGGGTACGTCGGGTTTAAAGTTCTTCATGCTGGGCCACTAGACTTGCCGCAGCTCTCGGGTGAACGCAGGGCAACCTGCCGCGTATGGCAAGTCGCCTGGTTCACCGGGCGCGTGCATGTCGACAGCGGTCCCAGCGCGTTGATCAGATTGTCTTCTGGCTTCTCTTCGACGCTCGATACGAGTTCGAGCGTCTTCTTGTCGCCTGTCGTCAAGGACTTGGCGCTGATCGCGGCGGGCCCGCGGATCCGACGACGCCGTGGAGTCGTCGTCGACGTTGATCCGGCGGGTCGGCGATTTCTGCTTCCGCGGCGGGGAGTGCACGGTAGTTGCACCCCCAGCGGTCTTGTCACCGTCGGCCTTTGCTTGGTCGACTTGCCGCGGCCGCGAAGTTGCCGGCTGCTGCGGCGTGTCGTTGTTGGCGAAGGCGATGAGGCTCTGGATCGTAGCCCTCCAGTCTTCGGCCTTGTCCGCCGCTGGAGGGAAGTCGAGGAGCAGCTGAGCCCTGGCTAAGGCTTCTGCTGGAGAGGAGGGAAACGGCGGCGAGCGGTGTGAGGAGCGAGATACGCTCGGACTTCTAACCACGTTAGAAGGAGCATGCTCTCGCCCCGGCGACCGCGCCTTGCTCGTGCCAGGACGCTGGCCTTGAGCGTCCCGTGACCCGCCGGTTTGGCCACGTCCCAGCAAGCGTATGGTACCTCCGGTACCACGTCGCTGATGGTCTGGCACCTCCTGAGAGGGACGTGGTGCGTGCACGGACGCCGAGGCTTTGGAGTTCGCCCAGTCGTCTGTCTTGTCCTTGGACTTGGTGGCGCCATGAGTCTCCCCACCGGCGTCCACCCTTCCGCCAGCGTCTCCTCCACCAACCGTCTGTCCTGGTGGTGGTGGGATCAACGCAGACGGGCCTCCGACCTCCGAAGCCTTCTTCTTCGGAAGCATGTTGACGTAGTCGATGAAGTTGATGAAGCTGGAGAGGTTAATGAAGACTGCACCCGCGTGAGCTCCGGATCAGGTTCGCACAACCTCGACGCCCCCTACCTGGCGCGCCAAAGATGTCGGGGAAACTGGACGCCCACGAACACCTATGGGACCGGAGCCCCTTCTAGGGTACGGCAAGGGTGCGGAGGGAGCACGAAGAGCGGATCGAGGAGCACACGCGGGCAGTTTACCCAGGTTCGGGCTACGCGGACGCGTAAAACCCTACTCCTGCCTTGGTTGTATTGAGTTCTTGGGCTCGGGAGCTTGAAGATCTACAGTACTAGCTACACCAAGCGCAGGAGTGGTCTAGTTTCTGGAATCCAACCCCTTCTACGTTGTGCATGGGCCTCCTTTTATAGCTCAAAGGGGTCACCGACAGGTGCCAACGTAGACGAGGGTAAAAGTGTAAAATCGGTGGTGGTTGTAACAGTGCATGAACAGTGTATGAACAGTGGTCTTCACCTAACTCTGACGGCGGGGGACAAGGGCATTGAATGCCCGTCGCCGTCGCCCCCAAAAGCGTCCGTCCATGCATCTCCGTTCGCCACGGCGATAGCCTCGTCACCGCGGCTCGCCACCGTGCACCCCAGGCTGCACAGCCATCTGCCACGTGCCCCTGGAAGGGCCGCAGGGTGACGCGTGGCCAGATGAGCTGGAGCGCAGGCACACAGCGTAAGCTTCCCCCGCCAAGCACCTTGTCGGGGTCACGACCTTGCCGGATCCGGAAGCTTATCGCTCTACGGGTCCTGTCGTGGCGCATGATGCGCCACGATATATCTTCTTGAGGAGCCGTTCTTCGGCTTTCCTGGCAAGCTCCTCTTGCCAGGGTCTTGTGCTAGGATGATAACCTTGAGTTTGGTGCGGCCTTCCCGGCAAGCTTCTCTTGCCGGGGTCTTGTCTCTTAACTTGAATACTTTGTTCTGGAATGGCTTCAAGGGGTCCAGAGTGGGCTTTGGCGGGCGCGTGGTGAGCCAGACCACGGGACGCTGCTACTGCCCGTGCACAAGTCGGGATACTAGGATACCCCTACTTTAGTACACCGACACTGCCACAACCCCTAAATGACAGGAGGCATCGAGAACAATGTTCTCGTCACAAAGATATCAGAACAATCCAAACAATACTCGTGTGATCCTAAAAAAAATTAGTGAATTTTTGAGAGTAGAATAGATAGTACATCGTTAGGAGTCCTCACCAGATCGATGAAGGGATGAGGAGTAAAAAGAAATCCTACTCTCCGATATATGTAGGACTCAAAGCATTTTTATGTGTGTGCCTAGACTCAACCATCAACGATTCGATCAATCAAGGGGGCTCCTATGTCGGAGAAGGCTCTGATACCAACTTGTAATGACCAGTATGTGACTATGCCTCCCACATGTTGAGGCACGACTTAAAGGCATAAGCACATACTAGAATGATCTCAAGTATGGTATCTTTGCACAACTCATGTAAAAGAGGGGATGAAAATGTAAAAGAGTAGTTGGCTTACACTCGCCACGTCGCACAATGTAATACATTAACATGCATCATCCAAATAACATCAGAGTCCGACTACGGACGAAGATCCAAATGAAAGATACCATAAATAAAGCAACACAAGGTCCCGATCATGCTAGTAAGAGCCCTACTGATCCTCGGGGTAAGACACATAGTATCGCCCACGCTCTTCATCGAACTCCCAATACAACTCTGAACCACCATCTGTGTAGTTCTCAACGGTACCTGCATCTGGTGTTGTGTAGAATCTGTGAGCCATGGAGGACTCAGCAATCCCGTTCCCGGGTAGCAATACTATCAAAGCCTTAGGTGTGGAAAAGGCTTAAAACAAGGTTGCAGCAGCACTAGCACTAGCTTACGTGTTTAGAGTGAGAAGAGAAAGTGCCAACGATCGTCACAGTGATCACGAAGTGATCCTAGCTACTCACGTCAAACATAACCCCACCGTGTTCACTTCCCGAACCCCTTCAAAAAGAGACCGTCACGGTTACTCACGCTGGTGGTGTATTATGCACATGGTGTCAAGTTATCTACAACCGGATATTAACAAATTCCCATCTGCCACATAACCGCGGGCACGACTTTCGAAAGATCAAAACCCTGCAGGGGTGTCCCAACTTAGCCCATCACAAGCTCACGATCTGCGGAGTCGCAACTCCAAGGTGGGAAGATCCGAGTATTCTCGGAATCCCATGCTCAAGATATTCTGACAAAGGTAAAACTAATACAGCAAGACCTCCCGACGTGCCGACACCCTGATAGTAGCCGCACATATCTCATCTCAGGCCACGACCGGATGGGCGATGCTACAGGTTTTTACCAGCCCTCGGGTTTCCCCAAGGTGGCCCTGCAGGACCCCCAGTTTGGACCAACACTCATGTGGAGCACTGGCCCAGGGTTGTTAATTAAGAACTCGGGTTTGCAATGCCGTATGCAAGTTTTTAGTTATTAGGCAAATGTAAAACCAATGTTGGGCCTTGCTGGAAAAGCTTTAGTGCTAAGCAGGTTATCGAGGGGGGCCCATAAACCACAACCGTGTTAGGGACGCGAAATCAAGGAACATAACACCGGTTTAACGGTTCCTAGGGTGGCATGAGTGGAACAAAACACCAAGCAAGAGGCTTAGCCTTCCACCCATTACCAATATATAGATGATTTAGTTTAGCAGATTATATATTGTGATATCCCAACAATACCTTCATAATGAAGCAATAATCTTCGAATATTCACCTGCAACTAACAACGCTATAAGAGGGGCTGAGCGATGCTTATGTAGCCAAACAACGGTTTGCTAGGAGGGTGGTTAAAGAGTTTCATGGCAACAATAGGAGGGTTGACAAACAGACATAGGCACCGAGGCAATATCTAAAGAGCGAGACATCTAGCATAGGCAAAGATAGTAATGATATCTGGGTAAGGTCATGTTGCCTGTTGATTCCACGGAGGGATCGTAACCTTGCTCCTCAAACTCAACCTCGGTAGGATCCTTGTTCCTCGTATCGTCACCGGGCTCTAACCAAACACAACATTGCAACAACAGAACACAATCAATCATAATGCAATGCTCAGACACATGATGCATGAACATGATGAACCAGGACAAGAGTGGATATGATGCATGGCCTAGGGTCACAAGAGTGCAACACAACATAAGCAAACAAGATCACCCACAAGAAAGAAAACAAACAAAAGAACCACTAACAAGTTTACGTAGGTTGTTCAAACAAGCATCCAACAAGTTTTAAAGGAGTTGGTTAACATGGCAAGGGTGCAACTAATATTACTGCAACATGCTAGCACATTTAGATGGGCTGGAAATAATGAACAACAATATCCAGAAACTCCCATATTAATTTATTTGCATTTGGGACAGATCTGAAAAACTTCTGCTATGAAGTTGCCAAACATGCTAAACAACAGCACCAAAATATTCTACACATTCTTCCACCCCAAATGCATATAAAGTTTGTTAAATTTGGAGTTGTAGATATTTAGTTATGATTTTTTACAAGTTTTAGCTTATTTAAAACAAGAATAAAATTCAAACAGCATTTTAAATGTTTTTAAACATGGCAACAAACAACATATTCATAATCTACTTGAAATTCTAAGCATTTTCATATAGGACTTATTTTCATCAGAAGAATATTTTCACAGATATTAATTAAACAAGAAAATGCAGAAAAGAAAAAGAAAAGAAAAACAATATGTGCAGGGTCAAAACTGACCCAGGCCGGCGCTAGCCCAAGCCACTGACGAGGGGGGCCCAGCTATGCTGAGCTGGCGCCAGTGGGTGCGCCCGGGGGCTGGAGACGGCTGAGTGGTTGACTGGTGGGGCCTGCATGTCAGCCTCTCAGGAAAAACAAAAAAGGGGGCGAATAGCCACTGCCCCGCAACGGATTCGAACCCACGCCCTGCTACTAACTGATGGAGACACAAACCACTGCGCTATCGATCGGATCTTGACATAGAACAGGTGCTATATCTGAAGACTAAACTGAAGAAGCAGAGCAGGGGAAAAACAGGGGCTCGTCGGAACTGCTCCGGCGACCAAAAGACACGGCGGAGTGGTGCGGAGTGCTCCTGGAGGAGTACCACATCCATACGACGCACTTGCAGCACCTAACGAGCACTACAGCGCCGGCGGCGAGCAACGACAGAACGGTGGGGCGGACATCTACACGACGAAGCAACGGCCTAGGCGGAGCAGCGACTACACAGGCAGCATCTACGCGACGATCTGAAGCGAACGGGAAGCAAGCGATGGCCTAGAGGGGTAGGTGCACTCGCCGGAGACGAGGCCCGACGGCGACGAGCTCGGGTGCTCGACGAACTCGGACCTAGAGGGCGCTAAAGAGGGGGAAAAGAGCACGAGGAGGTGGAGGCGCTCACCACGAACACGGAGGTGTGTTCGGCTGGCCCGGAGGTGGACGGAGTCGACGACGGTGAGTCTCTAACAGCTACGGGCGCCGGAGACGAAGAAGAGGAAGAAGACATCGGCGAGGAGGCAATCGGCTCCGCGTAGAAGAAGTAGTCCACGTCGGGGAAGCAGTTGGACGCGTTTGGCGAGGCTGAGGTCGACGGGAAGCACGCCGGCGACGAGCTGGCACTCTCAGATGCGTGTGGGTATTCACTGGAGCGGCGGATCTGGTGGAGCTTGGCTCTCCAGGCGGCGAGAGGAGGAAGAGGAACCCTAGGGAGAGGGGTTGGACATGGTGTGGGTTTAAATGGAGGGCTCAGATCACGAGACCTCGATGTCCGTGATCACGGCGCGATGGCGAGCGCGTGCTCTGGCTTCACAACGCTTGACGGAGGTAGACGGAGACGCGGGAGGTGTTTGGCTGACAAGTGGGGCCATGGGAGAAAAGGCACGGCGTCACTGCAAGCGCACGGTCGGGCCTGCGGGGAAGAGATGGGTCGTGCAGAGCGATGGGAAAGACTCGGCCTAGGGGCAGGAGGAGAAGGGGGAGGCCCAGGCCATTGCTGGAGCTGCTGTTTCTTTTCTTTTTCATTTAACTTTAGACATAAAAGAAAAAGGAAAGCACGGGCTTAAAGGAAAAGAGTTAGGGGTAAAGAAAAATATCCCCATGTTCCTTGATTTATGCCCTATTTAATAAAATTGGTTTGGACATTTTTAGAGGCAGAAAAATAAAAGGAGTTTGAATATGGTTCAAACTCTTGTCATTTTAAAACCCAACCAAATCAATTCTAAATGGGGTGATATTTGGCAGAGAGGGTGTAGACATGGTGCAAGGTTTTTAGGAAAAGAAAGAATAATAATGGGCTTGGCTAGGTGGCTTGCACAATGGAGTAAAGAAAAAGGAAGAAGAAGAAGAGGGAAAATAAGGAGGGGGTCTAGGGTTTAAGCAAGGCATGGCTAGAACCACACTCACAACATCACAAGGTGCCTCACAACATCACACAACAAAAGTAAACTAAGATGCCATGATGCCATGGTGATGAAGCAATGGAAGGATGCAAAAAATAAAATAAATGCCATGGCAATGCAAAAAAAAAAGAGCTCACAAGACAAGAACCCCCAAGGATAAGGACAAGGATCAAATTGAGAAAGCTTTATTGCCATTATAGGAAAGTATCACATATGGGGTGTTACAAAACTCTCCTACACCACAAAAAGATCTCGGCCCGAGATCTAGGACTAGAAGAAGGTGTTGGAAATATGCCCTAGAGGCAATAATAAAAGTATTATTATTATTATATTTCCTTGTTCATGATAATTGTCTGTTATTTATGCTTGAATTGTATTGTACGGAAACAGCGATACATGTGTGAATACATAGACCACAACATGTCCCTGGTAAGCCTCTAGTTACTAGCTCGTTGATCAACAGATGGTCATGGTTTCCTGACCATGGACATTGGATGTCATTGATAACGGGATCACATCATTAGGAGAATGATGTGATGGACAAGACCCAATCCTGAGCCTAGCACGAGATCGTATAGTTCGTGATGCTTAAGCTTTTCCGGTGTCAAGTATTTATTCCTTAGACCATGAGGTTGTGCAACTCCCGGATACCGTAGGAATACTTTGGGTGTGCCAAACGTCACAACGTAACTGGGTGGCTATAAAGGTACGCAACGGGTATCTCCGAAAGTGTCTGTTGAGTTGGTACGAACCGAGACTGGGATATTGTCACTCCGTATGACGGAGAGGTACCTCAGGGCCCACTCGGTAAGACATCATTATAATGAGCTCAAAGTGACTAAAGAGTGAGTCACGGGATGATGGATTATGGAACGAGTAAAGAGACTTGCCATGACGAGATTGAACAAGGTATCGGGCATACAGACGATCGAATCTCGGGCAAGTACCGTACCGATAGACAAAGGGAATAACATACGGGATTGAGTGAATCCTTGACACAGTGGTTCATCCGATGATATCATCGAGGAACACGTGGGAACCAACATGGGTATCCAGATCCCGCTGTTGCTTATTGACCGGAGAGTCGTCTCGGTCATGTCTGCGTGTCTCCCGAACCCGTAGGGTCTACACACTTAAGGTTCGGTGACGCTAGGGTTGTAGAGATACATGCACGTGGAAACCCGAATGTTGTTTGGAGTCCCAGATGAGATCCTGGACGTCACGAGGAGTTCCAGAATGGTCGGCAGGTAAAGAATGATATATAGGAAGTCCAGTTTCGGCCATCGGGTGAACTCCGGGGGTCACCGGGAGTGTCCGGGGACCACCGGAGGGGTCCCGGGGGGTCCACCGGGTGGGGCCACCCATCCCGGTGGGTCCCCTAGGCCGCAAGGGGAAGGGGGCCAGCCCCTGGTGGGCTAGCGCACCCATATGGGCCCCCCTCGATGCGCCTAGGGTTGAAACCCTAGGGGGAGGGGGCGCCCCCTATGCCTTAGGGGGCAAGTTTCCCCCCCTTGGCCGCCGCCCCCCCTGGAGATCTGATCTCCCAGGGCCGGCGCCCCCCTTGGCCCCTATATATAGTGGGGGGGGAGAGGGCAGCCGCACCCCAAGACTCTGGCGCCTCTCCCCCCTCCCGTCACACCTCCTACTCCTCACGCAGGGCGCCGGCGAAGCCCTGCAGGATTTCCTGTTGCATCCACCACCACGCCGTCGTGCTGCTGGATCTCCGTCAACCTCTCCTACCCCCTTGCTGGATCAAGAAGGAGGAGACGTCGCTGTACCGTACGTGTGTTGAACGCGGAGGTGCCGTCCGTTCGGCGCTGGTATCATCGGTGACGAAGAACGCGAAGAGTACGACTACTTCATACACGTTCCTTCGAACGCTTCCGCTCGCGATCTGCAAAGGGTATGTAGATGCACTCCTTTATGCTCGTTGCTAGATGACTCCTTAGATTGATCTTGGTGAAAGCGTAGAAATTTTTTGAATTCTGCTACGTTCCCCAACAGTGGCATCTGAGCTAGGTCTTTGCGTAGCATCTTGCACGAGTAGAACACAAACAAGTTGTGGGCGTTGAGTTTGCTCAATTTTCTTACCATCACTAGTCCAATCTTGATTCGGCGGCATCGTGGGATGAAGAGGCCCGGACCGACCTTACACGTATGCTTACGTGAGACTGGTTCCACCGACAGACATGCACTAGTTGCATAAGGTGGCTGACGGGTGTCTGTCTCTCCCACTTTAGTCGGATCGGATTCGATGAACAGGGTCCTTATGAAGGGTAAATAGAAATTGACAAATCACGTTGTGGTTTTGGCGTAGGTAAGAAACGTTCTTGCTAGAAAACCTATAGAAGCGATGTAAAACTTGCAACAACAATTAGAGGTCGTCTAACTTGTTCTTGCAGCATGTGCTATGTGATGTGGTATGGCCAAGAAGATGTGATGAATGATATATGTGATGTATGAGATTGATCATGTTCTTGTAATAGGGAATCACGACTTGCATGTCGATGATAATGACAACCGGCAGGAGCCATAGGAGTTGTCTTAATTATTGTATGACCTGCATGTCACTGAATAACGCCATGTAATTTACTTTACTTTATTGCTAAACTTTAGCCATATTAGTAGAAGTAATAGTTGGCGTGACGACTTCATGAAGACACGATGATGGAGATCATGATGATGGAGATCATGGTGTCGAGCCAGTGAAAAAGATGATCATGATGCTCCGAAGATGGAGATCGAAGGAGCAAGATGATATTGGCCATATCATGTCACTTTATTTGATTGCATGTGATATTTATCATGTTTATGCATCTTGTTTACTTGGAACGACGGTAGTAAATAAGATGATCTCTCACTAAAATTTCAAGAATTGTGTTCCCCCTAACTGTGCACCGTTGCTAAGGATCGTTGTTCCGAAGCACCACGTGATGATCGGGTGTGATAGGCTCTAACGTTCGCATACGAGGGTGTAAGCCAGATTTACACAGGCAATACACTTAGGGTTCACTTGACGAGCCTAGCATGTACAGACATGGCCTCGGAACACGGAAGACCGAAAGGTCGAACATAAGTCGTATAGTAGATACGATCAACATGAAGATGTTCACCGTTGATGACTAGTCTGTCTCACGTGATGATCGGACACGGGCTAGTCGATTCGGATCATGTATCACTTAGATGACTAGAGAGATGTCAATCTGAGTGGGAGTTCTTTAAAATTTGATTAGAAGAACTTAATTGTCATGAACTTAGTCTAAAAATCTTTACAATATATCTTGTAGATCAAATGGCCCACGCTCAAGTTGCCCTCAACTTCAATGCGTTCCTAGAGAAAACCAAGCTGAAAGACGATGGTAGCAACTATACGGATTGGGTCCGTAACCTGAGGATTATCCTCATAGCTGCCAAGAGATCGTATGTCCTTGAAGCACCGCTAGGTGATGCACCCGTTCTCCCGGCGACCCAAGACATTATGAACGCCTGGCAGTCGCGTTGTGATGATTACTCCCTGGTTCAGTGCGGCATGCTTTACAGCTTAGAGTCGGGACTCCAAAAGCGTTTTGAGCACCACGGAGCATATGAGATGTTCCAAGAGCTGAAAATGGTTTTCCAAGCTCATGCCCGAGTCGAAAGATATGACGTCTCCGACGCATTCTACAGTTGTAAGATGGAGGAGAATAGTTCTGTCAGTGAGCACATACTCAAGTTGTCTGGGTTGCACAACCGCTTGTCTCAGTTGGGAATGAATCTCCCACACGAAGCAGTCGTTGACAGAATCCTTCAGTCGCTCCCACCTAGCTACAAGAGCTTCGTGTTAAACTTCAATATGCATGGGATGGAGAGGTCCATTCCCGAGGTATATTCAATGCTGAAATCAGCGGAGGTGGATATCAAGAAAGAACATCAAGTGTTGATGGTCAATAAAACCACTAAGTTCAAGAAAGGAAAGGGTAAGAAGAACTTCAAGAAGGACGGCAAAGGAGTTGTCGCGCCCGGTAAGCCAGTTGCCGGGAAGAAGCCAAAGAATGGACCCAAGCCTGAAACTGAGTGTTTTCATTGCAAGGGAACGGGTCACTGGAAGCGGAACTGCCCCAAATATTTAGCAGACAAGAAGGTCGGCAACGTCAAAGGTATATATGATATACATGTTATTGATGTGTACCTTACCAGCACTCGTAGTAGCTCCTGGGTATTTGATACCAGTGCAGTTGCTCACATTTTTAACTCAAAGCAGGGGCTGCGGAATAAGCGGAGACCGGCAAAGGACGAGGTGACGATGCGCGTCGGGAATGGTTCCAAGGTCGATGTGATCGCCGTCGGCACGCTGCCTCTACATCTACCCTCGGGATTAGTTTTAAACCATAATAATTGTTATTTAGTACCAGCTTTGAGCATGAACATTGTATCTGGATCTCGTTTGATGCGAGATGGCTACTCATTTAAATCCGAGAATAATGGTTGTTCTATTTATTTGAGAGATATGTTTTATGGTCATGCCCCGCTGGTCAATGGTTTATTTTTGATGAATCTCGAACGTGATGATACACATATTTATAGTGTGAATGCCAAAAGATGTAAAGTTGACAATGATAGTCCCACATACTTGTGGCACTGCCGCCTTGGTCATATTGGTGTCAAACGTATGAAGAAGCTTCATGCAGATGGACTTCTGGAGTCTCTTGATTATGAATCATTTGACACGTGCGAACCATGCCTCTTGGGCAAGATGACCAAGACTCCGTTCTCCGGAACAATGGAGCGAGCAACCAACTTGTTGGAAATCATACATACCGATGTGTGCAGTCCAATGAGTGTTGAGGCTCGCGGAGGCTATCGTTATGTTCTCACCCTCACAGATGACTTAAGTAGATATGGGTATATCTATTTGATGAAGCACAAGTCTGAGACCTTTGAAAAGTTCAAGGAATTTCAGAATGAGGTTGAAAATCAACGTGACAGAAAAATAAAGTTCTTGCGATCGGATCATGGGGGTGAATATTTAAGTCATGAATTTGGCACGCACCTTAGGAACTGTGGAATTGTTTCACAGTTGACACCGCCCGGAACACCTCAGCGTAACGGTGTGTCCGAACGTCGAAATCGTACCCTGTTGGACATGGTGCGATCTATGATGTCTCTCACCGACTTGCCGCTATCTTTTTGGGGTTATGCTTTAGAGACTGCCGCATTCACTTTAAATAGGGCTCCGTCGAAATCTGTTGAGACGACACCGTATGAACTTTGGTTTGGCAAGAAACATAAGTTGTCGTTTCTGAAAGTTTGGGGTTGCGATGCTTATGTCTAGAAACTTCAACCTGAAAAGCTCGAACCCAAATCGGAAAAATGCGTCTTCATAGGATACCCAAAGGAAACGATTGGGTATACCTTCTACCACAGATCCGAAGGCAAGGTCTTTGTTGCCAAGAATGGATCCTTTCTGGAGAAAGAGTTTCTCTCAAAAGAAGTGAGTGGGAGGAAAGTAGAACTTGATGAGGTGACAGTCACCCCTCCCGAACCGGAAAGTAGCGCAGCGAAGGAAATTGTTCCTGAGGTGCCTGCACCGACAAGAGAGGAAGTTAATGATGATGATCATGAAGAAACAGATCAAGTTACTGCTGAACTTCGAAGGTCCACGAGGACACGTTCCGCACCAGAGTGGTACGGCAACCCTGTCATGGAAATCATGTTGTTAGACAACGGTGAACCTTCGAACAATGAAGAAGCGATGGCGGGCCCGGATTCCAGTAAATGGCTTGGAGCCATGAAATCCGAGATAGAATCCATGTATGAAAACAGAGTATGGACTTTGGTGGACTTGCTTGATGATAGGCACGCCATAGAAAATAAATGGATATTTAAGAAGAAGACTGACGCGGATGGTAATGTGACCATCTATAAGGCTCGGCTTGTCGCTAAGGGTTATCGACAAGTTCAAGGGATTGACTACGACGAGACTTTCTCTCCCGTAGCGATACTGAAGTCAGTCCGAATCATGTTAGCAATTGCCGCATTCTATGATTATGAGATATGGCAAATGGACATCAAAACGGCTTTCCTCAATGGCTTCCTCAAGGAAGAACTGTATATGATGCAGCCGGAAGGTTTTGTCGATCCAGAAAATGCTAACAAAGTATGCAAGCTCCAGCGCTCGATCTACGGGCTGGTGCAAGCATCTCGGAGTTGGAATATTCGCTTTAATGATGTGATCAAAGCGTTTGGCTTTATACAGACTTGGGGAGAAGCCTGTATTTACAAGAAAGTGAGTGGGAGCTCTGTAGCATTTCTCATATTATATGTAGATGACATATTGCTAATGGGAAATGATATAGAATTCTTGGAGAGCATAAAGGCCTATTTGAATAAGAGTTTTTCAATGAAGGACCTTGGAGAAGCTGCTTACATATTAGGCATCAAAATCTATAGAGATAGATCAAGACGCCTCATTGGTCTTTCACAAAACACATACCTTGACAAGATATTGAAGAAGTTCAATATGGATCAGTCCAAGAAAGGGTTCTTGCCTGTTTTGCAAGGTATGAGATTGAGCAAGGCTCAGTCCCCGACCACGGCAGAAGATAGAGAAAAGATGAGTGTCATTCCCTATGCCTCAGCCATAGGTTCTATCATGTATGCCATGCTGTGTACCAGACCTGATGTGAACCTTGCCATAAGTTTGGTAGGGAGGTACCAAAGTGATCCCGGGATGGAACACTGGACAGCGGTCAAGAACATCCTAAAGTACCTGAAGAGGACTAAGGATATGTTTCTCGTTTATGGAGGTGACGAAGAGCTCGTCGTAAAGGGTTACGTCGATGCTAGCTTCGACACAGATTTGGATGACTCTAAGTCACAAACCAGATACATGTATATTTTGAATGGTGGAGCAGTCAGCTGGTGCAGTTGCAAGCAGAGCGTCGTGGCACATTCTACATGTGAAGCGGAGTACATAGCTGCTTGCGAAGCAGCGCAAGAAGGAGTCTGGATGAAGGAGTTCATCACCGACCTAGGAGTCATTCCAAGCGCGTCAAGCCCGATGACTCTCTTCTGTGACAACACTGGAGCTATTGCCATTACCAAGGAGCCCAGGTTTCACAAGAAGACCAAGCACATCAAGCGCCGTTTCAACTCCATCCGGAATTATGTTCAAGATGGTGATACGTCCAAAACGTATCTATAATTTCTGCTTGCTCGATGCCACTTTTGGGTGATATTGCTACGATATTCATACACTTCCATACACTTTTGATCATATTTGGACTAACTTACTAATCCAGTGCACCCCAGTGCCAGTTTCTGTTTTCGGCTGTTTTTGTATTTCAGGTTTTCACGTTTCGAGAACTTCCCAGAAAAATCCAGAAAAATTATATAAAAAATCAGCGATCCGGAAACAACACTGCGTCCGAAGGGCAGCCTGGGGGGGGGGGGCACAGGGGCTCCAGGCGCCCTATGGGCGCGCCCCCCTGGGCCGCGCCGGGGGGGCGCCTGGGCCCCCCGAAGCCCGTCCGGTGCCCCCCTTTGGCATATATTTAGAGGGATCTCCGAAACCCTCAGAGAAGGAACTCTTTTCGCGATCCCATCTCTGTTCCGCCGCCGCCGCCGCTTCCAAGATCGGGAGCACCAGGAGAACTCTTCCCGGCACCCTGCCGGAGGGGAGGATCACCACCGGGAGCTTCTCCACCACCATGGACGCCTCCCGGATGACTCGTGAGTAGTCTCCCTTGGACCATGATTCCATGACCAGTAGCTATGTGACGTTCTCCTCTCGTTCTTGTGCTTCACTAATTAGTCCTCGTGAGCTGCCCTACATGATCGAGGCACCTATGTAATCCTTATGCTGTTGCTATGTTGAGTTTGCTGGGATCCGATGGATTATGAGATTATGTTCAGATTGATCTTGAGTAATATATTTGATTCACCTCTTTTATATTTTAGTTCATAAGTAATTCTTGCATGTTCTCCGTTGTTACTTATTGCTTTGGCCGAGTAGTAGGTAGTGACTCCAAGAGGGAACATTATGCTCGATTGTGGGTTCATGCCCCTCGATGACTAGCTTGAGTGACAGAAACATGAGTCTAGGGGATGTGCTATTGCCACAAGGGGAAAAACAACGGTGCTTGTGCCCGCGGGTGCAAGGATTGTTTACTTTACGCAAAGTTCTTTTAATGCAGTTGTCTGTTGCATTGAGTTTACACTATGGGTGGGACTCGCAACTTAATACCAGCGAGATGTTCTGGATAGATATCTCAAGGTGGATGATTAGTAGTAGATATTGATGGATTTCGGTCTACTTACTTTGGCGTACCGCCCATGCTTTGAACCTCAACCTTTCTTGCAATGTAGTCAGCATTGGTTTGCGTTCGTGGTCCTGTCAATTGCCCAGCTGTAATTTGTTTGCCTCACATAGCTGTTTTATCGTCTTTTGGGAGAGAGACATCACTAGTGAACATCATGAGACTCCGGTCCATATTACCATCATTGATCACATCCACTATTTACTTTTCGTTATTATTTACTATTGCAAAAACTATCTATCACTACTATCATTGCTTTTAACCCTTTGTGAACTACAAGGCCGGAGAGATTGACAACCTCTCTGTACTCGTTGGGAGCAAAGTTATTTGTATCTGTGTGCAGGTCCACGTTGGTTGCTACTAATCTGGCGCCATAGCAATTGACATCTACTTGTTGAACCTAGGAGTCTCTGGGGAATCGATCCTTGGCATCTTTGCTAGGGGAAAACACTTCTACTTACTGCATCTTACACCTTCCACTTGGGGTAACCAACGAGGGGTTCGAGGCCCATCAAGGAGTATTTTCTGGCGCCATTGCCGGGGACTCCACTCTTCAGGATAGGGGAGTTGCATACTATCTTTTACCTTTGCTTTTTAGTCTTGTTAGTTTACCTTTCATTTTTGCTTTAGTATCTTTTATCAAAAATCACAAAAAAATATTTTATTTGCCTTTTTATTAGTAGTCCTTTCTGTTTAGCCAAACATGTTAGGATTTGGTGCTTTGAGGGAATCAGAAGTTCTAGATTTCCATCAAAGGGATGGAGAAAATATGAAGAAGGCATGGGACAGAATTTCTGATGCACATAGGAGAATTATGCCTTAGATACCTATAAAAATTGTGCTTAGGAATTTTTACCATGGTCTTTTAAAATGGTGTAAACACTCGCTTGACATTATAGCCGAGGGAGATTTCCTAGAATGTGATGAAGCTAGAGCTCTTGAAATTATACATGGTCTATCTAGTTACTTTGTTTATGATCATAATTTTGATACTGTCATAGATAGACTTGCTACTATTGAAAAGAGAATGGATGCTCTAGACTTAATGAAGGTAGAGAAACCTAAACCCAATAAAAGAGACATTTTGGAAATAGACGATGATTGGGAGCCTTTTGTTAGGATTAGCATCTCTAATCAAGACTTCCTTGCTTATTGTGATATTGGATCTATGGTTTGTACTATGCCAAAAATTGTTCATGATTCTTTAAAATTTAACATGGATAGATTACCATCTTATCATGAACATACTAATGGAGATATTTCTGAAATCCAGGGAAAAATAAAAGACGTGCCAGTTAAATTCCTTAAAGGGATTGCAATGATTGATTTCTTCATCGTGGAGCCAAACCAAGGAAATATAGTGCTTGGAAGGGACTTCCTCCGAGCAGTTAAAGGCTTAATCGATATAGGTAAGGGACAAATCCGCTTACGCGGGAAGGCAAAAGGTGTGTACCCCTTTCCTAGAAGGAACAAGAATGAACTTGTTGAGGAACCATTTGAAGCAATCTATAACTCCGATTATTATGATGGTTATTGATTCCTCTATGCATTATGCCTAGCTTAATGGCATAAAAGAAAGCGCTTTTGGGAGGCAGCCCACATGAATAAAGTTTTTGTTTTTGTTGTGTCTTGATGTTGTTTACTGCTGTAGCATCATCATTGTATCTTTGCTTTTCATATTTGTGCCAAGTATAGCCTCTGATTGCTAGAAAGTTCAAAAGTTGTGAGGTGCTGTCCAGGAAACAGATTCTATCCTTGGATAGAAAAGTTCATATAAAATCACCAGATCATCTTTTTGGTCTGAATTGTTTCGAAAGCGTTCTCTATATAATTGTCTTTCGTGCGTCAGTTCTGAGTTTTTTTATTTGAGTTGCAGAAGTATCCCGAACAGATCAATTACTGCCTGCTGTTCTGTTTTTCACAGATTCTGTCATGTTTTGCCTTACCTTCACTTTGCAAATTAAGAACTTGCTTTTTCTTTGCAAAAACCTTTTGGCAATCTTGAGAAACAATAGAACTTCAAGAATATCCTTATTTCCAGCAAGGTATAATTATTTTATTAAGGATACTAACCTCGCTAATCAGATTATGATGAGTTATGTATGAAGGGAGTTTTCAAGTGTGCGAGGGAAGATGATAAAAAGATTCAGGAGTGTCAAGCGCTCAAGCTTGGGGATGCCCCCGTGCACCCCCAAGAAATATTCAAGGAGACTCAAGCGTCTAAGCTTGGGGATGCCCCCCGTGCATCCCCTTCTCCATCAACACTATCCGTTCGTCTTTCGTTTCGCTATATTTTTATCACTTCATGTGTTATGTGCTATGCTTGGAGCGTCTTGGTTTTAGTTTTCTTTTTAGTTTTTCATAACGAGTCGGAACCCAGCATTCCTTTATGTGGGAGAGAAACACGCTCCACCTCTACCTAGAACATTACATATAATTTTCATGTCTATCTATGCTGGGTGTGTTCTTTGTCTTTTAATAGCTACTATCGTGCTCTGCTCTTAGTATTCATGCTTATCTTTTCAAGAGCTTTTATTTAGTTGGTTTCTTGAACTCTCTTTAATTACCATGCTCACCTTATTAAGAGAGTTTGCTTCCATTGCATTGGTTAATGTGTCTATGATAAGGATGCTACTTTCATGATGGTGCTTAGTAGTTCAGGTTTTCTTTTGGTTAATTTCAAATAGCTGGGGGGTTCCTAATGTGTTATTGGAGTACCAACTTGGTTTGTTTGCCTATGATGTGGTATGGTTTAGCAATATCTTCCTTCGAGAATTTATTTTGATTGACTTGGCGTATGCTCACGCATATTCAAGACTGTAAAGAAAGTCTGTCAAGACTTGATGATCTTTTATTTCTGAGTAGCGATATAACTACCATGCCTGATTCAATATTGCTTTGTCGCTCTGCATGATTATGACCGTCATTGCTCTCTTAGTTGGTCGCTCCCAGTCTTTTGCTAACCTCCACCTGCGCTAAGCAAACTAATCATGCAATACATAGCTCATGAGAAAGTAGCCTAAAAACTATTGTGATAAAGAATATGTTGCTTATGTATCTTATTTCTTACAAGTTGCTTGCTGAGCGGTAACCATGTTTCTGGGGACGCCATCAACTATCACACTTTTGTTGAATATCATGTGAGTTGCTATGCATGTTCGTCTTGTCTGAAGTAAGGGTGATTTACCGTGGGTTGAATAACTATGCATATTGTTAGAGAAGAACATTGGGCCGCCAACCAAAGCCATGCATCATGGTGGAAGTTTTAGCTTGGACCTTAATCCTCAATCTCTCATGAGAATATGCTTATGCATTGAAGAGGAGTCCATCATCTATTTTCTATGTTGTCCCGGTATGGATGTCCTCAAGTTGAGATCTATCAAAAACGAGAAATCAAATGCGATCTATCTCCTTGGACCTTTGTACAGGTGGCATAGAGGTACCCCTTTGTGACACTTGGTTAAAACATATGTAATGCAATGATAACCCATGGGGATCCGAGCTAATTAGGACAAGGAGCGAGCACTATTGGTATTCGATGCATGAGGCTTGCAACTTATAGGATGTTTTATACATGACACATATGAAGTGCTACTACCGTTGACACAATTGCTTCCATGTTTTCAAAATAAAAAGCTTTAGCACTTAACCTTTCTTTTACCTTTATGTTGAAGCACCAACTACTAAGAGCATGATTGTCATTCTGAGTGTAATGTGCATTGTCCCAAAGTAGCATTGTCTTTTGCATGATTGTGATATCGTTTATTCTGAAATGATTGTATCTAGTCATCACTTAAACCTTGAAGGTGCCCCTGCATTTATGTTTTGCATCACTAAAGGGGGCAAGCTAGATATCACTTTATCATATTTGCACATCATGTTCATTGCAAATCTTTTTGATGTTTCAGTTTCATGTTGTAAAACTTTCAGTCATTTGTGATTTTCTCTTGAGACAACTTAATTACTTTAGAATCATTGTCTTAGTAAGCTTTAGTCATATGACTATGAGAAAGTCCTATATGGTTAATAGCATGTCACCACAAAAATTATTCTTGTTATCATTTACCTACTCGAGGACGAGCATGAATTAAGCTTGGGGATGTTGATACGTCCAAAACGTATCTATAATTTCTGCTTGCTCCATGCCACTTTTGGGAGATATTGCTATGATATTCATACACTTCCATACACTTTTGATCATATTTGGACTAACTTACTAATCCAGTGCACCCTAGTGCCAGTTTCTGTTTTCGGCTGTTTTTGTATTTCCTGTTTTCACGTTTCGAGAACTGCCCAGAAAAATCCAGAAAAATTATATAAAAAATCAGCGATCCGGAAACAACACTGCGTCCGAAGGGCAGCCTGGGGGGGCCACAGGGGCTCCAGGCGCCCTGTGGGCGCCCCCCCCCCCCGGGCCGCGCCGGGGGGGCGCCTGGGCCCCCCGAAGCCCGTCTGGTGCTCCCCTTTGGTATATATTTAGAGGGACCTCCGAAACCCTCAGAGAAGGAACTCTTTTTGCGATCCCATCTCTGTTCCGCCGCCGCCGCCGCTTCCAAGATCGGGAGCACCAGGAGAACTCTTCCCGGCAACCTGCCGGAGGGGAGGATCACCATCGGGAGCTTCTCCACCACCATGGACGCCTCCCGGATGACTCGTGAGTAGTCTCCCTTGGACCATGAGTCCATGACCAGTAGCTATGTGATGTTCTCCTCCCGTTCTTGTGCTTCACTAATTAGTCCTCGTGAGCTGCCCTACATGATCGAGGCACCTATGTAATCCTTATGATGTTGCTATGTTGAGTTTGCTGGGATCCGATGGATTATGAGATTATGTTCAGATTGATCTTGAGTAATATATTTGATTCACCTCTTTTATATTTTAGTTCATAAGTAATTCTTGCATGTTCTTCGTTGTTACTTATTGCTTTGGCCGAGTAGTAGGTAGTGACTCCAAGAGGGAACGTTATGCTCGATTGTGGGTTCATGCCCCTCGATGACTGGCTTGAGTGACAGAAACATGAGTCTAGGGGATGTGTTGTTGCCACAAGGGGGAAAACAACGGTGCTTGTGCCCGTGGGTGCAAGGATTGTTTACTTTACACAAAGTTCTTTTAATGTAGTTGTCTGTTGCATTGAGTTTACACTATGGGTGGGACTCGCAACTTAATACCAGCGAGATGTTCTGGATAGATATCTCAAGGTGGATGATTAGTAGTAGATATTGATGGATTTCGGTCTACTTACTTTGGCGTACCGCCCATGCTTTGAACCTCAACCTTTCTTGCAATGTAGTCAGCATTGGTTTGCGTTCGTGGTCCTGTCAATTGCCCAGCTGTAATTTGTTTACCTCACATAGCTGTTTTATCGTATTTTGGGAGAGAGACATCACAAGTGAACATCATGAGACTCCGGTCCATATTACCATCATTGATCACATCCACTATTTACTTTTCGTTATTATTTACTATTGCAAAAACTATCTATCACTACTATCATTGCTTTTAACCCTTTGTGAACTACAAGGCCGGAGAGATTGACAACCTCTCTGTACTCGTTGGGAGCAAAGTTATTTGTATCTGTGGGCAGGTCCACGTTGGTTGCTACTAATCTGGCGCCGTAGCAATTAACACCTACTTGTTGAACCTAGGAGTCTTTGGGGAATCGATCCTTGGCATCTTTGCTAGGGGAAAACACTTCTACTTACTACATCTTACACCTTCCAATTGGGGTAACCAACGAGGGGTTCGAGGCCCATCAGATGGAGACATAGATATTCGTAAAGTGCATACGGATCTGAATGTTGCAGACCCGTTGACTAAACCTCTTCCACAGACAAAACATGATCAACACCAGAACTCTATGGGTGTTCGATTCATCACAATGTAACTAGATTATTGACTCTAGTGCAAGTGGGAGACTATTGGAAATATGCCCTAGAGGCAATAATAAAAGTATTATTATTATTATATTTCCTTGTTCATGATAATTGTCTGTTATTCATGCTTGAATTGTATTGTACGGAAACAGAGATACATGTGTGAATACATAGACCACAACATGTCCCTGGTAAGCCTCTAGTTACTAGCTCGTTGATCAACAGATGGTCATGGTTTCCTGACCATGGACATTGGATGTCATTGATAACGGGATCACATCATTAGGAGAATGATGTGATGGACAAGACCCAATCCTGAGCCTAGCACGAGATCGTATAGTTCGTGATGCTTAAGCTTTTTCGGTGTCAAGTATTTATTCCTTAGACCATGAGGTTGTGCAATTCCTGGATACCCTAGGAATACTTTGGGTGTGCCAAACGTCACAACGTAACTGGGTGGCTATAAAGGTACACGACGGGTATCTCCGAAAGTGTCTGTTGAGTTGGTACAAACCGAGACTGGGATATTGTCACTCCGTATGACGGAGAGGTACCTCAGGGCCCACTCGGTAAGACATCATCATAATGAGCTCAAAGTGACTAAAGAGTTAGTCACGGGATGATGGATTACGAAACGAGTAAAGAGACTTGCCATGACGAGATTGAACAAGGTATCGGGCATACCGACGATCGAATCTCGGGCAAGTACCGTACCGATAGACAAAGGGAATAACATACGGGATTGAGTGAATCCTTGACACAGTGGTTCATCCGATGATATCATCGAGGAACATGTGGGAACCAACATGGGTATCCAGATCCCGCTGTTGGTTATTGACCGGAGAGTCGTCTCGGTCATGTCTGCGTGTCTCCCGAACCCGTAGGGTCTACACACTTAAGGTTCGGTGACGCTAGGGTTGTAGAGATACATGCACGTGGAAACCCGAATGTTGTTCGGAGTCCCGGATGAGATCCCGGACGTCACGAGGAGTTCCGGAATGGTCGGGAGGTAAAGAATGATATATAGGAAGTCCAGTTTCGGCCATCGGGTGAACTCCGGGGGTCACCGGGAGTGTCCCGGGACCTCCGGAGGGGTCCCGGGGGTCCACCGGGTGGGGACACCCATCCCGGTGGGTCCCCTAGGCCGCAAGGGGAAGGGGGCCAGCCCTTGGTGGGCTGGCGCACCCATATGGGCCCCACTCCATGCGCCTAGGGTTGAAACCCTAGGGGGAGGGGGCGCCCCTATGCCTTGGGGGGAAAGTTTCCCCCCCTTGGCCGCCGCCCCCCTGGAGATCTGATCTCCCAGGGCCGGCGCCCCCCTGGCCCCTATATATAGTGGGGGGGGGGGGAGAGGGCAGCCGCACCCCAAGCCTCTGGCGCCTCTCCCTCCTCCCGTCACACCTCCTACTCCTCACGCAGGGCGCCGGCGAAGCCCTGCAGGATTTCCTGTTGCATCCACCACCACGCCGTCGTGCTGCTGGATCTCCGTCAACCTCTCCTACCCCCTTGCTGGATCAAGAAGGAGGAGACGTCGCTGTACCGTACGTGTGTTGAATGCGGAGGTGCTGTCCATTCGGCGCTGGGATTACCGGTGACGAAGAACGCGAAGAGTACGACTACTTCATCCACGTTCCTTCGAACGCTTCCGCTCGCGATCTACAAAGGGTATGTAGATGCACTCCTTTATGCTCGTTGCTAGATGACTCCTTAGATTGATCTTGGTGAAAGCGTAGAAAAGTTTTGAATTCTGCTACGTTCCCCAACAGAAGGAAGGATACTCGGAACGAAGGTGATCTTCTCGTTCCCACGTAGCTTCTCGGTCGGTATGGTGTGACCACTTAACTTTCAAGAACTTGATGGACTTGTTGCGGGTTTTGCGCTCAATTTCCTCAAGAATAGCAACAGGGTGCTCACGATAAGACAAGTCTTGTTGAAGATCAATCTCCTCGAACGGAATGGTGCGTTCAGGTGTCTTGAAGCACTTGCGGAGTTTAGACACGTGAAACACATCATGAACATTTGCAAAGTTGGAGGGAAGCTCGAGTTGGTAGGCTAGATCGCCTCTTTTGCCAAGAATCTTGAAAGGGCCCACGTATCTCAGAGCAAGCTTGCCTTTGATACCAAATCTTTGGGTTCCTTTCATAGGAGAAACACGGAGATAGACATGATCTCCAATGTCGAAAGCCAAATCACGATGCTTGCCGTCATAGTAACTCTTTTGACGCGATTGCACGGCTTTGGGATTCTCACGTATGACTTTGCACATATCTTCAGCTTCTGAGATCAAATCGTTACCAAGAAGTTGACGTTCACCAGTCTCGGACCAGTTGAGCGGGGTACGACACTTTTTGCCATAGAGGATTTCAAAAGGAGCTTTGCTCGCACTTGCTTGGAAACTGTTGTTGTATGAGAATTCGGCAAACGGGAGACAGTCTTCCCACTTCATACCGATAGAGATGACACAAGCTCTCTGCATGTCTTCGAGGATCTGGTTGACTCTTTCGACTTGACCACTAGTCTCAGGGTGAAACGCAGTGCTGAAGCAAATTTTTTTGCCCATGGCTGACTGAAAGGAGTCCCAGAACTTGGATGTGAACAAACTTCCACGGTCTGAGGAGATGACTTGAGGAATGCCATGCAAAGAAACGATTATGGAAGTGTACAGCTCTGCCAGCTGAGTTGCATTGATGGATTCTTTGACGGGAAGGAAATGAGCTACTTTAGTTAGCTTGTCAATCACTACAAAGATAGCATCATTCCCCTTCTTGGACTTAGGAAACCCAGTGACGAAATCCATTTCAGTGTGATCGAATTTCCAGTCAGGAACAGGTAGAGGTTGAAGGAGACCGGCTGGACGTTGATGCTCTGCCTTCACTCTTCTGCAGACATCACATTCATTCACGAATTGGGCAATCTCCCTTTTCATGCGAGTCCACCAATATGATTGCTGGAGGTCTTGGTACATCTTAGAACTTCCGGGATGAATCGAGAGGAGGGAGTCATGTGCCTCGTTCATTATGAGCTTCCTGAGATCACCCTCTGGAACCACAATTTTGTCCTCAAAGAACAAGGTGTATTTCTCATCAACGCGATGGCACTTGTATTTGGGAGTACCCTTAGCAATACCATGTTTCACCTTCTGCACCCTAGCATCACTGAGTTGGGCCTCACGGATTTGATCTTCCATGGTAGGAGCAACTTGAAGGTTTGCAAGAAAGCCTTGCAGAACAACTTGGAGGTTGAGCTTCCTGAATGATTCACAAAGTTCAGGTTGGAATGGTTTGAGAAGGAGACGGTTGCAATATGCCTTTCTGCTCAAGGCATCTGCAATGACATTGGCCTTGCCAGGTGTGTACTCAATGCTTGGATCATACTCTTGGATCATTTCAACCCAACGAGTCTGGCGAAGGTTAAGGTTTGGGTGTGTGAAGATGTACTTCAAGCTCTTGTGATCGGTGAAGATGTCCACTTTTTTGCCCAGCAGAAGGTGTCTCCACGTGATCAAGGCATGTACAACTGCTGCTAGCTTGAGATCATGTGTGGGGTAATTCCTCTCATTTGGTTTCAACTGAGGAGAAGTGTATGCCACAATCTTTTTGTCTTGCATGAGAACAACACCAAGTCCTTGCAAAGAAGCATCACAAAAGACTTCATAGGGCTTGGACTCATCCAGAGGAGTAAGAACCGGAGCTGAATGAGCTTCTCTTTGAGTGTTTTGAATGCCACATCACAATCAGGAGTCCAGGAGTACTTGACATTCTTCTGCAACAGGTTGGAAAGAGGCTTGGCAATCTTGGAGAAGTTCTCAACGAACCTTCTGCAATAGCTAGCGAGACCAAGGAAGCTTCGGAGTTGTTTGACGTTCTGCGGGGGTCCCAGTTGACAATAGCTTCAACTTTCTCGGGGTTCACAGAAATGCCCTCGGCAGAGATAATATGGCCAAGATATAAGACTTCATCCATCCATAATTCACATTTGGAGAACTTCGCATAGAACCTGTGTTAATGGAGCCTGTCCAGGACCAAACGGAGGTGCTTGGCATGGTCTTCTTCATTCTTGGAGAATACCAAGATGTCATCCAGATAGACAAGAACAAATTCATTGGTGTAGGGGCTGAATATGAAGTGCATCATCCTCGAGAAGGTGGGTGGAGCATTTGCGAGGCCGAAAGACATGACCGTGTATTCACAAGAGCCAAAAATCGTTATGAATGCGGTCTTGGGAATATCCTCTTCACGGATACGGATCTGGTGATAACCCATCCGGAGATCGAGCTTTGAGAACACCTTTGCTCCTTTGAGATGCTCGAACAATTCATTGATATTGGGGAGCGGATACTTGTTCTTTATTGTCTTCTTGTTCAATGGCCGGTAATCAACGCAAAGGCGTTCCGTGCCATCCTTCTTCTTGACAAATAGAACACCACTGCCCCAAGGAGAAGTACTAGGCCTGATTAGACCCATACGTTCTTGCTCATCGAGTTGTTTCTTCAGCTCCTTCAACTCATCAGGGGAAAGCTTGTACGGACACCGACATGTTGGCTCGGTACCGGGCTCGAGTTCAATGACGAATTCCAATAAGTCATTAGCTTGCTCAATTGTTCTAGAGAACAGAGTTTTAGTCATCTTTCCCATGAGGCATGGTTCGCAAGTATCAAATGATTCATAATCAAGTGATTCCAAAAGTCCATCAACATGGAGTTTCTTCATGCGCTTTACACCAATATGACCTAAACGACAGTGCCACAAGTATGTTGCATTATCATTATCAACTTTGCATCTTTTGGCATCAATATTATGAATATGTGTATCACCACAATCGAGATTCAAAAAATAGACCATTCCTCAAGGGTGCATGGCCATAAAAGATATTACTCATATAAATAGAACAATCATTATTCCTGTCTTAAATAAATAACCCACTACTGGAATCAGGATCTTTGTCGTGAGCCAGCTCTTTGTCGTCTGCTAGCTGACAGCGAAGAAGGTCTTTGCCATCAACTTAAAAAAAGCTGACGGCAAAGACAATGTTTGCCGTCAGCCAGCTCTTTGCCATCCTCTAGCAGACGGCAAAGCCTCTATGCCATCTGCTAGAAGACGACAAAGAGGGAGGGTGGCCCACTAACGAGAACCACCTAACGGCCACTTTCTTTGCCGTCTGCGATCAGACGGCAAAGAGAATAGCCAGGCTAACAGTTGTTTCCCCCCGGCCCCACATCCCTAGCTATGCTCTTTGCCGTCTGCTAGCAAACGTCAAAGAAATTAAACCTAACTAAAAAATGGTCGGCCCTGCGCCCCACCCCTCTCTCTCTCTCCCTCACCTCATGTGCGCTACCCCGTGCCCGCCGGCCCCGCCACAGACCCACACCGCCCCTGACCCCCACCGACCCCGCCGCCCCCGACCACCACCAC
>LR738714.1:20034215-20165282 GCA_902687465.1 Secale cereale | reverse complement strand
GTGTCGATGGGTTGAGGGGTCGAGGATAGAGGGGGAAAGGAGTCGAGGGTCTAGGGGTCGAGGATCAAGGTGTCGAGGGGTCGAGGGTCAAGGGGAAAAGGGGTCGAGGGGTCAAGGATCAAGGGGAAAAGGAGTCGAGGGTCTAGGGGTCAAGGGGAAAAGGGGAAAAGGGGTCGAGGGTTCAAGGGTCGCCGCCCCGACCTCCTGACCCCGACACCCTGACCCGACCCCGCCTCGACACTTAAATATTTTATTAAGTTACACACTTAAATATTTTATTTTGTTTATGTTGTACTAATTTCGTTTACTCTTTGTCATTGTAGGTGTTGACAGATGGTGGGCGCGGGTTGAGAGCGCTATGAGGCTTCTTCCTCGACGCGTGCTGGGTGGGGTGTTATTATTCCACCCCAGCACCTCCGGAGAGCGCTGGATGACAGTATGCAGACACCGGCGGGCACTTCTTCTTCGGTCGGGAGAGGTCGCGGGAAGCCGAAGAGGGCTACTAGAGGTGGACGTGGCTGCGTGAGAGGTAGAAAGGTTGTTGCGTCTTCCTCGCCGCCACACCTAGATGATTCTCCGGACCACCGGAGTGCTCCGTCTCAGGTGGACCCGTCTAGGACTCCGGTCCACGAGCCTCGGGTCAACGAGCCTCCGGTCGACGAGCCTTCGTCCCAGGAGACTCGGGTCCCAGAGTCTTCGTCCCACGTGAGTCCGTAGACTAGTGGCCATGTTGATGGTGAGGACACCTTTTCTGACGATAGCTATAACAAGGGCGAGCTAGTTTGGGGGGCCAAGAAGGTCTACCAGCGTGGTGGTACAAAGCTCCCGCCTATGCCACCGACCCACGATCAGAGGTGGTTGATTGTGCCTAACGGTGTGAAGTAAGTGCATTGATTCTTTTTTAACCTTTTACCTTCATGTTTCTTCAAATTAATATGTAATGTGTTGGCCTTGTGATATGGCAGTGGTTGGGAACATGCGTGTGGTGTCCGCAGGCCCAACCAGCTACTTGGTGTGCTTTGCTGGCACCACTTCCCGGGGTGGGTCATGTTGCCCGGTCACATCCCCAGCTTCACCTTGCATTAGGATAGCATCTGTTTGTTGCATCATGTTTATTTTCAAAGGAAACCTGAAATGGGGATGCTCAAACCCTAGCACTAAATGAATTTAGCTAAGGTCAAATTAAAATCTTTTTCAATGAACCCAAAATGCCCCTTGGAAAAGTTCATCATTTTTGGATTGATTAAAAACCTCTGCCAAAAATATTGCACATATTTCTAGGACCATTCTGGATTTTTGAATTAAATCATATCTTACTTGCATTTGGGCATTTAAATTGTATATATTAATTTAAATACTCAAATAATCATAAGCTAAAATGTTTACTGTTGGATTTATTCCAAACAGTAGCCATGCTTGGTTTAATGATTTTTGAGTGTGCCTAAGTATTTTTAATAAAGCCCAGAACAAAGTAAGAAAATAGAAAACAGAAGATAAAATAGATAACAGCAACAGAAAGAAAAGAGAGAGGGAGAGAAGCTTACCTGAAGCCCACTTACCTGGTGGCCCAGCAGTTTCGGCCCAGCCCACCTGGGCCTTCCCTGTCGTCTTCCTCGTGACAGAAGGACGGGGGCGTGTGCCCGGCGCCCGCATCCACGCGCCGGCCACCTCCAGCCCACCTGCCTCCTCCCCGACGCCCTGGACGAGCGCCACGACACCCTGGAACCCCCACGACCCTCCCCGTGCTTCTTCCCTCTCCTCTGGCTCTCTCCCTCGCCCGTTCTTCACCTTGGCCGAAGCCGCCGCGGCCGCGCCGGCGAGCACCACCGTGGCCACCGGCCATCCCACGCCCTACTGCTGAGCACAGCGCCGCAACTTCCTCTTCCTCTCTACCAAGTCACGCAGCGCCAGGAGCTCCTCCTCATCCGCAACGCCGTTGTCTTCCTTCTCGGTCGTCCGAGATCACTGCCGTCGATTCGCCGTCGTTAGCGCCTCCCCGAGCCCGCTTGTCTGCTCTGCGTGTCCACCGTGAGCTCCCGCGTCCAACCCCTACTTCTCCCTCTCTCGTTGCACTCGCTAGCCCCGATCCCAACCATGGTCGTGAGCTCGCCGCCGCCGTCCATGGCGCCACCGTGGCCAGAGCTGCTGCCACACTTCTTCGAGGCCATGAGCGAGCTCAGTGCACCCCAGAAGCCTTTTGCACCCAATAGCTCTTCCCCTAGTGCACCGTAGTGCCGTTTCCTTCGTCGCCCGAACTCCGACGCCGCCGCGAGCTCGTTTCCGATGAGCTCCGGCCACCCCAGCTCCTCCCACTTGCGGGGATGGATGCGAGAGAGCACGGGCTCCCTCCTGGTGCCCTCAGCGTGCCCAGCCGCAGCCTGCAGCGCCGCGCCCGCGCAAGGCCGACCGCTGCCGCCGCTGGACCTCGTCGCCGGCCACTTTTCCGGCCACCCCAGGGCGAACTACCGCCCCCACTCGACGCGGAAGAGTGCCCGCGTCACGTTGATGCCTTCCGCCGGCCGTTTGGTCGCCGGAGGGGGATTTCCGCACACGCCGCCGCGTTTGGCCTCGCCGGCGTCGAGCCGCCGGTGGGTTTGACCACCTTAACCACGGCTGGACCCCCCCTGTGTCCATGACATGTGGGGCCGGCCGTTGATTAGTTTTAGTTTAGGTTTTAATTAAGTACTAATCTCTGTGTTTAGCTCTATGAGTCACTGACACGTTGGGCCAACCCCTGTAAAATTAGTTAGTTAAAACTAATTTTAATTAGGCCCTGAGAGACTGACATGTGGGCCCAGGCCCCACCAACAGTTTAGTTACTGTTAGTTTAAAAACTAACTAACCCTGTTAGCTAGTGGGTCACTGACCAGTGGGCCCCACTGGTCAGGTTTGACCCAGGGCAGCCCTTTGACCCTACTGACGTCATGCTTACTCAATGCTGACGCAGTATCTATTTTCTGGAATTTTAAATAAATCTTAAATGATTTATTTATTTCAGAAAATAGCCAAAACTTGTAAAAATCATATAAAATCAACCGTAGCTCAGATGAAAATAATTTATATATGAAAAATGATCAGAAAAATCCAAGGAATCTGTTTATGGCATTTTCATGCATGTTGGAAGAAGCTAAACCTGCTGATCAGATCAAATCAATTAAATGGCATTTAAATAATCACATATGAAGTTTGAATTTGAACCTTTGGTTCAAACCAACTTCATTTAACATGGTTGCTAGTTGCATTAGCTCAATCAACAGCATATTGCCATATCATGATCATGCATCATATTGTTGCATTGCATTGATTGTGTTCTTTCTCTGTTTGTCGGCTTTGTCCCCTCTCAGTAGACGACGTTCCGACGATGAGTTCGATGACACCGATGAAGACTCATTGATATCTTCAGAAGTGCCAGGCAAGAAAAACTCTTTGAGCATTCCGATACAATCCCACTCTCTCGCTCTTGCTCTCTTTTACTGCATTAGGACAACAACGCTTCAACTGTTCCTGCTGCGGTAGCTGAACCCCTTTTCCACTGCATGACCTGTCATTGCCACAGTAAATAGTTGAAACCCACTAGTATGAGTAGGAGTTGTTTGAGCCATGTTGTGCCTACTCATTCATGCTTTTTGGTTATGCCTGCTATTGCTTAGAGTTGTGTCAGGTCTGATTCATCGGGGATGAATTGGAATGTGGTGAACATGTCCTACTGTTGAGAGCTAAGTGTGTGAACACGATTTGGTAAAGGTAGCGATGAGAGGCCATGTAGGAGTACATGGTGGGTTGTCTCATTGCAGCCGTCCTCAGGAACTGAGTTCTGTGTTGGTTGGTCCATGAAACAGCTACTACCACACATTGGGATCCTTAATTGACTCTCTCAACTTATTAATCAACATGATCTCTGTCTAGGAGTTGCAACTAGTTTCTGGTGTTTGTAGTTTACTGGAGGTCGTGCGCAGCGCTGACCCTCGGGGTGGGCTGTGACGCGGCAGGTACGTGGCACGGTGTACCGATTGCCCGTTTGGTGATGCGGGAACCCTGTACACATCGTTTGGGGCCGTGAGCGACACCCCGGCCGGATCTCCCCACGGATGGAACCCAAATAGGCGATAAACCTGGACGAGAGACTTGTGTGGTTAGTCAGGTCGTGGCCGACACCCTAGCTGGGCCTCCGCTTGAAGGTTGCCGAGTACATGTCGTGTAAACGGCGGTAAGTGGTGAGAGCATGTGTGAAGAAGTACACCCCTGCAGGGTTATATATGATCTATTCGAATAGCCGTGTCCGCGGAAATAGACTTCTGGGTTGCCTATTACAGTTCATAGACAAGTGAAAGTGGATACTCTAAAACGTGCAAGATAAGCGTGAGTGCTATGGATGGCCTTCTCGTAGGGAGACGGGAGCGGATCCATAGTGGTGTATTGATTGGTGAATATGTGGACTCGTGTGCGCCACCTCAAAAGAGTTGCTTGCAGTCGTAGTTTAGGATAGCCACCGAGTCAAAGCTGGCTTGTTGCAGTCAAACTCCGCCACCTCTTTGTTGATACTGATGCATATGTATTTAGTTCTGATGTAAGTCTTGCTGAGTACCTTTGTACTCACGTTTGCTTAATTTATGTTTTGTAGAGAGACTTCAGTCTCGCTAGTGGTTCCGCGTGAACTATGACGTTTAGCTTGTTACCTCAGCTACGATCTTGTACCCTTGTAGGATCTTGTAGATAGTCAGGCTTCTCAGCCTTTTTAATTTGTAGTTGTCTGTACTCAGACATGTTATGCTTCCGTTGCCTGTATGCTCTGTATGTTGGGTCATGTGACCTCTGTTTGTAATAAATGCTATGATGGCTCTTCTGGGCCTTTATCTATATGAGTTGTTGAGTTAAGTTGTGATGTCATGTTGTATAGCACATACTTGCATGTTATGCGTACGTGTAATGTGTATTGCTATGTGTGGGATCCGACACCTAGTTGTTTACCCTTGGTAGCCTATCTTACAGGGAAATGTCTCCTAGTGCTTCCACTGAGCCTTGGTAGCTTGCTACTGCTCCGGAACACTTAGGCTGGCCGGCATGTGTCCTTCTTCGTTCCTGTGTCTGTCCCTTAGGGGAAATGTCACGCGTTGTTCCTTTAAGTCCTTGTAGCTTGCTACGACTTGGGTTCATACGTTGATGACCGACACGTTCGTTGCTGGGTCATGTATGCCTGTCTCTGTAATTTAGTGCCACTTTTGGTTTATAACTAGCCATGTCAGCCCGGGTTCTCCGTCATATGGATGCTAGCGACACTATCATATACGTGTGCCAAAATGCGCAAACGGTCCCGGGCCAGGTAAGGTGGCACCCGTGGGGATACCATGCGTGAGGCCGCAAAGTGATATGATGTGTTACAGGCTAGACCTGTGTGACTTAGGATCGGGGTCCTGACAGCTTTGGTATCAGAGCCTGACTGCCTGTAGGATTAGTAAGCCAAACTGGTCGAAGTCGTGTCTAGGAATTCTTTAGTTATATAAGGGAATTGATTGTGGAAGGGAACGTAAGGCTCTTTTTACTCCTTTACCCCATGACCTTCTGATCTGAGTCACCTTCTTCTTCTACGGGGATTAAGAAACTAGGATTCGCATTCTATTATCAGGATCTCGTTATTGTGGATTCAACCCTCAGTTTAGTTTCTACTACTTCTGTTGCTCAACTGTTGGTCTCAGAACCTTGACATGATAATGTTAAGTGGTTATGCTACCCTTTTTCTTGGATCTCAAAAGTATTTTTGAGCAATTACAGCCGTTATGCTGTCCGAGTCATTCCAGGTCTCTAAACAATCTGATGCATTTGCAAATCATTCCTACCTGTTCTTAATGTCCTTTTAGGCCAGATTAACCACACTAGACGGTGAGTTGTGGTACTCTGTTACCTCGACACATATGTTGGAGTTATTATTATGACCCTAAGTATCTTAGAAGATCACCCAGTAATCCAGCAATGTTTTATATTCCAGTGTGATGATTTTGGCCATCATTCTCGAAAGCATCCCGTGATGCTATTTAGTTGGTATGTATTCTATTCCTGGATTCTTGAACCCGAGCTTCACCCTACTTACTTCATGTTGATAGTATTTGCTCGTTCTTTTAGGATATTAGTAACCTTGTGATAGTCCTCGAGGTCCGTGGTTATCGTTCTTCCAATACCATGAACCATCTTGGCAGAAGTTCTCCCGAACCAAAAGATCACAACCAGAGTGCTCCTGAGTGGTACTCCATTCATATTGTGACTCTGCCAGTCCTACCTTTCTGCATGGGTTATCCGGAAGAAATATGTGGAACTCGTTCGACATACTAACCTATGCATCCACAACTCAGAAAGATATATGTTCCTTTGAGTTGTCCCTTTTCAGTTGTTTTATGACCTTCGTCTATCAGTTGATAGTCAGGAGTAGTCGTGCACTTGTGTTCATCGATGCCTTTTACTCTTGTGGTCCGTCAAGCCATTCTATTCTGGAATGACTAGGAGAAACAAACTCCAGTACCTTATCCATATCCAGGATTGGGTCAAAGAAGTTGTACTTCGCAGATGAAGAACGGTAATCCAGCTTCTAAACTGTTCTATCCAGGAGTATTACCATCTTTGTGTCAAGAATGTCATGAGAATTGCACCACCTCCTATGAACTTTTGATAAGGTGATACTTCTCGCCATTATCGTTCATTCCTCGGTCTCTGTGTTATCGTAGCCGGAATACCGACAAGTGAATTGTGATGTGTGAAATCAATACCCCTAGCAATCTCGTTGCTTGGCGGTTAAAGGACAACAATTTCATTCTTAGTGTGTTGGTTACTAATCACCATTCTAAGATTGACCGTGCTACCTAGTCCATTCTTCTGGTGCACTCGTTGATCAATGAGTTAGGATTGCATAAATCCCTCATCCTTTTGATCATATCATCTTGTCCTGAAAAGCAAGATTGTTCTCGAGCTTAATAACATGTCGGTGGTTCGTGGTTTTCCGAATATCTTAACGGAAGTATTACCGGGTTGTTCCCTGACTGTTATGTTGAGCTCGTGATCAAGATGGTTTACTTATAAGCCACCCCTTCTCCAAGAATCTGTGTTAGGTACCCTGAACTAGTTGGTTAAGCTAAACCACAACTTGGAGAGTTGGAAGATAAAAGCTTGCCTGACTTAGTTCCTTCCAAGGGATATCTTGTGTGTGTATTGAAGATAGATGATATCTTCTCCAATTGACCCCCATGATCATTTGTGGATCTATTGTCTTGTCCAAACTTTGATTTGAGTATGGGCTATCGTCAAGTCAAATCAGAATCAATGGTATTCGTAATGTTGTCTTACTCATGGTCGTTCCCTTGAGCATGCACCATTATATCTTTTGGGTCTGACCAATGCTATCACTTTGTTCACATTGTCATGGAATTCCATCTATATGGAAACCTAGATGAATTGTTGTTGAGCCCATCAGCAACATTGTTATCTTCTCCATGATCTATGTTGAACATCCAGCTAGTATTGGGAACTTTTATAAGCATTATCTTCATGACCCGTTCGTGAAGCATATGTACGGAAGAAAGAAGTGACTTCCTCTAATTCATGTGCATTTGATGCAAGTTGCCGGCGTGAATTTGAGAAAGCATGTTTTTACCTCCTCTGGAGTCATCCCAAATCAGTCATGCATACATGCGAAGTATTATATGGTCTGATAGACTGATCATCTTCATTCTGTATGTATCCCTAGCACACCAAGCCACTGATTGATTTGTTCAAAGAAAAGAAGTTCAAATGCTATTCCCGAAGGGCCCGGACGGACACGCACAAGACTTCGTTTTCTCCAATGATGATTCCCAATCTGAACTCGATAGTATTTTATTATAAGACTACTATGTGGTCACGTTTGTCTGGGACAACGTGTTCACAGGTACGTAGCAGAACTAGCTCATGTTTTGGAACTTGCTATCGTAGTTCACTCCCCGAGAATTTCGCAACGCCATCTCGTCGAGTTGTGTTGCAAACTTTCATTTTCCTTTATAGACTCGATGAGTCTGGAATATCCCGTTACCGACCAGATCTGAATCTTAGGCAGATATGATGGTTGGAACATTTTCCAAGAACTATAATGTTGGTCTCTCGATAACCGGTAAAGTGGATGCCGTGGCTAACGCACCCAGCCGGAAGACCTATTGTTGTAGTATCTTGATTGAAGAAGTTGGCCACCTCCCCATAAGGACTACGTAGGAATTACTCCCTAGTTGTTCCTTATGGATTTTTGTGCTCTTGAAGTCCGATCTTTTACTTGACGTTCTAGGTACCAAACCATTTTAATAAATGGGTTGCGCTAGCACATCAAGGAGAACATTAGAAGCGGAGTGCTAAATGTCTCTCGGTCGATCATCCAGATTTTTCCCTTGACTCCGCTAGGGTGAAATCTGAGAAAGTGTTATCTTCCTTTGCATCTGCATCATCCATCTTTATTCATCATGGTAGTATGTGGTGTTGCCAGGATCCTTGACACGGATATTGGTAAAACCTTGATGAATATGGGAATACTCAAGTTCTTGAGAGCACGCACAAGCACTTGGAGTTATCCTCGACACTAACCGGGATTGCTTCCAGTGTTCTTGGTTATATTATACCCTCTCAAAGAGTAGATCCACTCTCTACTGTTGTGTTTCTTCCCAGTTACTAGAATCATTCCCGGCATTTGCATTTTGTTCCCAACTTGCACCGCCAATGTGCCATTTTACCATGGATCCCATCCATTTCCGGTGATAAGCAAAATCAACCTTGGCATTGTCCTTTACAAGGTAGTCCACATCATCCATTCAAGATGGAGAATGTCATTCTTTCGAACTCCGTCAAACGATCAGATGTGATTTGCCTCCGGCTGGTATAGAGAGTTTCAATGATCTCTATATCAAAAGTAATTCTTTTTGCCACTTAAGGGAATAACTCTACGAGTCACCTTCTCCAAGGTGCCCCGCCTGGTGGTATCGATCACCCTTTTATTAGGTGTGGAATTATTGCCACTAGGTGAACCTTCATCGTTTATTTCACTCCACCCCCCCTGGAGGTGTACTCGGTGTCTCAGCTCAAGGGATGTTTCGACGTCTCCATCCATGAGTTGATCTTGAGTTGCTCGATCTTTCGGAAGATCAATTTTGTAGAGTTTCTCTCATCATCACCGTTTGGACGAAGATCTCGAAAGCAAGGATGCCAGGGTCAACATGAGGCAAGCAATCAACACTTATATGGAGGACACTTGGATCTTGAAGTTTGTGTTAGTTAGTGTCCCCTCTGATTTCTTATCTCATGTCCTGAATCTCGGGACGAGATTCTTGTTTAGTGGGGGTGAGTTGTCACATCCCCAGCTTCACCTTGCATTAGGATAGCATCTGTCTGTTGCATCATGTTTATTTTCAAAGGAAACCTGAAATGGGGATGCTCAAACCCTAGCACTAAATGAATTTAGCTAAGGTCAAATTAAAATCTTTTTCAATGAACCCAAAATGCCCCTTGGAAAAGTTCATCATTTTTGGATTGATTAAAAACCTCTGCCAAAAATGTTGCACATATTTCTAGGACCATTCTGGATTTTTGAATTAAATCATATCTTACTTGCATTTGGGCATTTAAATTGTATATATTTATTTAAATGCTCAAATAATCATAAGCTAAAATGTGTACTGTTGGATTTATTCCAAACAGTAGCCATGCTTGGTTTCATGATTTTTGAGTGTGCCTAAGTATTTTTAATAAAGCCCAGAACAAAGTAACAAAATAGAAAACAGAAGATAAAATAGATAACAGCAACAGAAAGAAAAGAGAGAGAGAGAGAAGCTTACCTGAAGCCCACTTACCTGGTGGCCCAGCAGTTTCGGCCCAGCCCACCTGGGCCTTCCCTGTCGTCTTCCTCGTGACAGAAGGACGGGGGCATGTGCCCGACGCCCGCAGCCACGCGCCGGCCACCTCCAGCCTGCCTGCCTCCTCCCCGACGCCCTGGACGAGCGCCACGACACCCTGGAACCCCCACGACCCTCCCCGTGCTTCTTCCCTCTCTTCTGGCTCTCTCCCTCGCCCGTTCTTCACCTTGGCCGAAGCCGCGGCGGCCGCGCCGGCGAGCACCACCGTGGCCACCGGCCATCCCACGCCCTACTGCTAAGCACAGAAGAACCGCCGCAACTTCCTCTTCCTCTCTACCAAGTCACGCAGCGCCAGGAGCTCCTCCTCATCCGCAACGCCGTCGTCTTCCTCCTCGGTCGTCCGAGATCACTTCCGTCGATTCTCCGTCGTTAGCGCCTCCCCGAGCCCGCTTGTCTGCTCTGCGTGTCCACCGTGAGCTCTCGCGTCCAACCCCTACTTCTCCCTCTCTCGTTGCACTCGCTAGCCCCGATCCCAACCGTGGCCGTGAGCTCGCCGCCGCCGTCCATGGCGCCGCCGTGGCCAGAGCTGCTGCCACACTCCTTCGAGGCCATGAGAGAGCTCAGTGCACCCCCAGAAGCCTTTTGCACCCAATAGCTCTTCCCCTAGTGCACCGCAGTGCCGTTTCCGTCGTCGCCCGAACTCCGGCGCCGCCGCGAGCTTGTTTCCGACGAGCTCCGGCCACCCCAGCTCCTCCCACTTGCGGGGATGGATGCGAGAGAGCACGGGCTCCCTCCTGGTGCCCTCAGCGTGCCCAGCCGCAGCCTGCAGCGCCGCGCCCGCGCAAGCCCGACCGCTGTCGCTGCTGGACCTCGTCGCCGGCCACTATTCCGGCCACCCCAGGGCCAACTACCGCCACCACTCGACGCGGAAGAGTGCCCGCGTCACGTTGATGCCTTCCGCCGACCGTTTGGTCGCCGGAGGGGGATTTCCGCACCCGCCGCCGCGTTTGGCCTCGCCGGCGTCGAGCCGCCGGTGGGTTTGACCACCTTGACCACGGCTGGACCCCCCTGTGTCCATGACATGTGGGGCCGGCCGTTGATTAGTTTTAGTTTAGGTTTTAATTAAGTACTAATCTCTGTGTTTAGCTCTATGAGTCACTGACACGTGGGGCCAACCCCTGTAAAATTAGTTAGTTAAAACTAATTTTAATTAGGCCCTGAGAGACTGACATGTGGGCCCAGGCCCCACCAACAGTTTAGTTAGTGTTAGTTTAAAACTAACTAACCCTGTTAGCTAGTGGGTCAATGACCAGTGGGCCCCACTGGTCAGGTTTGACCTAGGGCAGCCCTTTGACCCTACTGACGTCATGCTTACTCAATGTTGACGCAGTATCTATTTTCTGGAATTTTAAATAAATCTTAAATGATTTATTTATTTCAGAAAATAGCCAAAACTTGTAAAAATCATATAAAATCAACCGTAGCTCAGATGAAAATAATTTATATATGAAAAATGATCAGAAAAATCCAAGGAATCTGTTTATGTCATTTTCATGCATGTTTGAACAAGCTAAACCTGCTGATCAGATCAAATCAATTAAATGGCATTTAAATAATCACATATGAAGTTTGAATTTGAACCTTTGGTTCAAACCAACTTCATTTAACATGGTTGCTAGTTGCATTAGCTCAATCAACAGCATATTGCCATATCATGATCATGCATCATATTGTTACATTGCATTGATTGTGTTCTTTCTCTGTTTGTCGGCTTTGTCCCCTCTCAGTAGACGACGTTCCGACGATGAGTTCGATGACACCGATGAAGACTCATTGATATCTTCAGAAGTGCCAGGCAAGCAAAACCCTTTGAGCATTCCGATACAATCCCACTCTCTCGCTCTTGCTCTCTTTTACTGCATTAGGATAACAACGCTTCAACTATTCCTGCTGCGGTAGCTGAACCCCTTTTCCACTGCATGACCTGTCATTGCCACAGTAAATAGTTGAAACCCACTAGTTTGAGTAGGAGTTGTTTGAGCCATGTTGTGCCTACTCATTCATGCTTTCTGGTTATGCCTGCTATTGCTTAGAGTTGTGCCAGGTCTGATTCATCGGGGATGAATTGGAATGTGGTGAACATGTCCTACTGTTGAGAGCTAAGTGTGTGAACACGATTTGGTAAAGGTAGCGATGAGAGGCCATGTAGGAGTACATGGTGGGTTGTCTCATTGCAGCCGTCCTCAAGAACTGAGTTCTGTGTTGGTTGGTCCATGACACAGCTACTACCACACATTGGGATCCTTAATTGACTCTCTCGACTTATTAATCAACATGATCTCTGTCCAAGAGTTGCAACTAGTTTCTGGTGTTTGTAGTTTACTGGAGGTCGTGCGCAGCGCTGACCCTCGGGGTGGGCTGTGCCACGGCAGGTACGTGGCACGGTGTACCGATTGCCCGTTTGGTGATGCGGGAACCCTGTACACATCGTTTGGGGCCGTGAGCGACACCCCGGCCGGATCTCCCCACGGATGGAACCCAAATAGGCGATAAACCTGGACGAGAGACTTGTGTGGTTAGTCAGGTCGTGGCCGACGCCCTCGCTGGGCCTCCGCTTGAAGGTTGCCGAGTACATGTCGTGTAAACGGCGGTAAGTGGTGAGAGCGTGTGTGAAGAAGTACACCCCTGCAGGGTTATATATGATCTATTCGAATAGTCGCGTCCGCGGAAATGGACTTTTGGGTTGCCTATTACAGTTCATAGACAAGTGAAAGTGGATACTCTAAAACGCGCAAGATAAGCGTGAGTGCTATGGATGGCCTTCTCGTAGGGAGACGGGAGCGGATCCATAGTGGTGTATTGATTGGTGAATATGTGGACTCGTGTGCGCCACCTCAAAAGAGTTGCTTGCAGTCGTAGTTTAGGATAGCCACCGAGTCAAAGCTGGCTTGCTGCAGTCAAACTCCGCCACCTCTTTGTTGATACTGATGCATATGTAGCTAGTTCTGATGTAAGTCTTGCTGAGTACCTTTGTACTCATGTTTGCTTAATTTATGTTTTCCAGAGATACTTCAGTCTCGCTAGTGGTTCCGCGTGGACTTCGACGTTTAGCTTGTTACCTCAGCTACGATCTTGTACCCTTGTAGGATCTTGTAGATAGTCAGGCTTCTCGGCCTTTTTCATTTATAGTTGTCTGTACTCAGACATGTTATGCTTCCGTTGCCTGTATGCTCTGTATGTTGGGTCATGTGACCTCTGTTTGTAATAAATGCTATGATGGCTCTTCTGGGCCTTTATCTATATGAGTTGTTGAGTTAAGTTGTGAGGCCATGTTGTATAGCACATACTTGCATGTTATGCGTACGTGTAATGTGTATTGCTATGTGTGGGATCCGACACCTAGTTGTTTACCCTTGGTAGCCTATCTTACAGGGAAATGTCTCCTAGTGCTTCCACTGAGCCTTGGTAGCTTGCTACTGCTCCGGAACACTTAGGCTGGCCGTCATGTGTCCTTCTTCGTTCCTGTGTCTGTCCCTTAGGGGAAATGTCACGAGTTGTTCCTTTAAGTCCTTGTAGCTTGCTACGACTTGGGTTCATATGTTGATGACCGACACGTTTGTTGCTGGGTCATGTATGCCTGTCTCTGTAATTTAGTGCCACTTTTGGTTTATAACTAGCCATGTCGGCCCGGGTTCTCCGTCATATGGATGCTAGTGACACTATCATATACGTGTGCCAAAATGCGCAAACGGTCCCGGGCCAGGTAAGGTGGCACCCGTGGGGATACCGTGCGTGAGGCCGCAAAGTGATATGATGTGTTACAGGCTAGACCTGTGTGACTTAGGATCGGGGTCCTGACAGCCCGGCCCCACCGGAGGAGAGGGTCGATGGTGTCTTGTGCGAGACGATGGCCGGCATTGTAATCCGACGGTATTGGGTAATTTCTCCTTTACAGAATTAAAAATCAACAGTACCTAGTGATTGTACAAATCAGTGTTGTCTTGTTTGATTGCAGACCTTCTATAGGTGTGCTAAGGAACACGAGATGGATGCAGCTAAGGTTGTCGAAGCCGAGTGTAAGTGCCTACTTCAGAGCTTACAGCACGAGGATCGGTTGCAGGTCCTTCGAGACTACTACACCTCTGCTCACATTAGGAGGGAGAAGAAGAAGTGTCGTGCCAAGTATATGTGTAAGGAGAAGTACATGAAGGTAATTACCTATTCTTAAGGCCTTGTACTTAGTTTCCTTGATTTGATTCGTAGGCGTAGAGCTGAAATTTATCTTGTCGAACTTAGGTGCCCCCGAGATGGTGTGCGGTTACGATGGACTGTTGGGAGGCATTGGTGGATGAGTGGTGCTCTCCCCAATGGCTAGACGTCCACAACAAGGCCAAGGATAAGCGTGCCCAAATGCAAGGTGTGCCACACCATCAAGGGAGCTCCAACCTGTTTGAGTATGGGGATAACTGGGTATGTGGTTTGCTTCACGATTCATGCAATTTCATTCTTCATGCTAGCCTGAGCCCTTAACTAGTATGTTGTTCCTCTCTTTTAGGCACATCACAACAAGAAGGAGGTGCCACTGATGTATGACCTCTATGCCATGGCCCATACTGCCCCGTACAAGAAGGCCAAGGCATCCTCTGAGTCTGACCTCGATCATCCAGAGAGCTTCACCAACATCTCCTACCACAACAAGCTCGTGAGGTACAGAGACTTTGGGAAGGCGATGAAAGGGGATGACTTCAACCCGAGCCAGAGTGCTTTTGATCCAGAGCTCATGATGCTATCTAGTGACGGTAGGAAACATGGCTTGGTAGACATTGGGGATGGACTGATACGGTGTCCTAGAACTCTCCGGGAGATCAAGAAGCGCCAGACGAGCTCTCTTCCTGAGATGAGTCCTCGTCCACGGCCAATGGAGCTCGCCATCGAGGCTAGGGCCTAGGAGCTTCTAGCGGAGGAAAACAGGCAGGCGGCGCAGAGGGACAAGGAGTTTGAGGAGAGAACGGCTAGGATGGTGGAGGAGTAGAGGAACCGGAATGACGCGGGTCACCGGGCCCTATACGATCTCCTCGCGGTAAGTTTCTCCTGCATATTAGCCAAAACATGCATGTAATGTTCATTTCATTACAAACTAATATGACTGACTCGTGGAAACAAAATGTGCAGTCCGTGTGCGAGAAAAATGGTTAGACCCCTCCGCCGATGCCCCATATTGGTATAGTGGACACTGTGAGTTTAATTAGTTACTAGTATTCACATTTCAGTTGCATCATGCTAACGAGAAATTGCAAATGATCTTTGGTGTAGCATGCCTCCCGACAAGCATCGACCGATCCTTCTCCGTCTCGCAATTGCGCAACCCCGACCGGTCCTTCTCCGTCAGGCACTAGCGCACACCCGACCGGTCCTTCACCTCCGTGATGATGGTAAGTTTTCCTAAGTGACATAATAACCTTACTTTGCTCCAAACTTACACACTTTACCTAGGATAGCTATAAGATGACCTATACTTAGCATTTGTTTTCCTCCTAAATGACTTAATATGCTTAGTTAGCTAAACACATGCATAACTACCAAGGATAACTCAATAATAATCTATACTTAGCTTACCTAGTTCATTTATGACATAATTAGCTTACTTAGGTAAAAATGGATTTTTATTTCTATGCCCCTAGTTCCTTAGCTGTACTCATTCATCCCCACTCTATTAACTTTTCCTCACTTTTCCCCACTCCCTTGCCCAAAACCCTCAGAACAGGTTATAACGGACATTGCCGTCGGGTCAATGCCTTTGACCGGTAACTCTGACGAGTGGGGCCGTGTATATGTGGGCGCATGCAAGACCGCGGTGGTGTGCGGTCGTGGGGTAGCACGTGTCCATGGACATCCCTAAAACATCCCATCATATAAAGAGGGGCAACCACCTCAATCGCCCCTACCATTTTCCCCAAATCCCCTCCCTGCCGCATCGTCTTCCTCTCCACCACCGGCGTCGTCTCCCTCTCCTCCACTGCCTCCTTTGTGATACGTCTCCAACGTATCTATGATTTTAAATTGTTCCATGCTATTATATTATCTGTTTTGGATGTTTAATGGGCTTTATTATACACTTTTATATTATTTTTGGGACTAACCTACTAACTCAAGGCCCAGTGCAAATTACTGTTTTTTTTGCATATTTCAGTGTTTCGCATAAAAGGAATATCAAACGGAGGCCAAATGGAATGAAACCTTTGGGAGAGTCATTTTTGGAACAATATCAACTCAGAAGACTTGGAGTACACGCCTGGAAGTGGAAGAGGCGGCCACGAGGGTAGGGGCGCGCCCAGGAGGGTAGGCGCGCCCCCCCCTCGTGGGCCCCTCGTGGCTCCCCTGACGTGCCTCTTCCTCCTATATATACCAACGTACCATGAAACCATTTGGGGAGCACCACGAAACCCTAATTACACCGCCACAACCTTCTGTTCCCATGAGATCCCATCTTGGGGCCTGTTTTGGAGCTCCACCGGAGGGGGATCGATCACGGAGGGCTTCTACAACAACACCATAGCCTCTCCGATGAGTTGTGAGTAGTTTACCATAGACCTTCGGGTCCATAGTTATTAGCTAGATGGTTTCTTCTCTCTCTTTGGATCTCAATACAAAGTTCTCCACGATCTTCGTGGAGATCTATTCGACGTAATTATTTTTGTGGTGTGTTTGTCGAGATCCGATGAATTGTGGTTTTATGATCAAGATTATCTATGAACAATATTGGATTCTTTTCTGAAATCTTGTATGCATGATTTAAATATCCTTGCAAGTCTCTTCGACTTATCGATTTGGTTTGGCCTACTAGATTCGTAGTTCTTGCAATAGGAGAAGTGCTTGTCTTTGGGTTCAATCTTGCGGTGTCCTTTCCCAGTGACAGCAGCACAGCAAGGCACGTATTGTATTGTTGCCATCGAGGATAAAAAGATGGGGTTTACATCATATTGCATGAGTTTATCCCTCTACATCATGTCATCTTGCTTAAGGCGTTACTCTGTTCTTATAAACTTAATACTCTAGATGCATGCTAGATAGCGGTCGATGTGTCGTGTAATAGTAGTAGATGCAGAATCGTTTCGGTCTACTTGTCACGGACGTGATGCCTATATACAATGATCATGCCTAGATATTCTCATAACTATGCGCTTTTCTATCAATTGCTCGATAGTAGTTTGTTCACCCACAGTAGAAATTTGCTATCATGAGAGAAGCCACTAGTGAAACCTATGGCCCCCGGGTCTATCTTTTATCATAGTAGTCTCCGTTAACTTGATGATTTTTGTCTCCGTTGTTTTATTTTACAATCTTTAGTTTCAATCTACATATCAAAATACCAAAAATATTATCTTATCATCTCTATCAGATCTTACCTTCGCAAGTGGCTGTGAAGGGATTGACAACCCCTTATCACGTTGGTTGCAAGGTTCTTATTTGTTTGTGCAGGTATGAGGGACTCGCGCATGGTCTCCTACTGGATTGATACATTGGTTCACAAAAACTGAGGGAAATACTTACGCTACTGTGCTACATCAACCTTTCCTCCTCGAGGGAAAACAACGCAAGCTCAAGAAGTAGAAGAAGAATTTCTGGCGCCGTTGCCGGGGAGATCTACGCAAAAGTCATATACCAAGTACCTATCACAAACCCTTATCCCCCGCATTACATTATTTTCCATTTGCCTCACATTTTCCACTCCCCCACATCACCTTTGTCGTTTTATTCGCCCTTCTTTTTCCGTTTGTCTCTTTTCGCTTGCTTCTTGTCTGCTTGTGTGTTGGATTACTTGTTTTTCACTATGGCTCAAGACAATACCAAATTGTGTGACTTCTCCAATACCAACAATAATGATTTTATTAGCACTCTGATTGCTCCTATTACAGGTGCTGAATATTGTGAAATCAATGCCGCTCTGTTGAATCTTGTCATGAAAGATCAATTTTCCGGCCTTCCTAGTGAAGATGCCGCTACCCATCTAAACAACTTTGTTGATTTGTGCGATATGCAAAAGAAGACGGATACGGATAATGATATTGTTAAATTGAAGCTATTTCCGTTTTCGCTTAGAGATCGTGCTAAAACTTGGTTCTCTTCTTTGCCTAGAAATAATATTGATTCATGGAATAAGTGCAAAGATGCCTTTATCTCTAAGTATTTCGCCCCCGCTAAGATTATCTTTCTTAGAAATCATAGTATGAATTTTAAGAAACTAGATCATGAGCTTGTTGCACAAGCTTGGGACAGAATGAAATTAATGATACATAAGTTCCCTACACATGGTTTGAACTTATGGATGATTATACAAAACTTTTATGCTGGCTTGAATTTTGCTTCTAGAAATCTTTTAGATTCGGCCGCGGGGGGCACTTTCATGGAAATCATCTTAGGAGAAGCTACCAAACTCCTAGATAATATTATTGTTAATTACTCTCAATGGCACACCGAAATATCTACTAGTAAAAAAGTTCATGCTATTGAAGAGATTAGTGTTTCAAGTGGAAAGATGGATGGACTTATGAAATTATTTGCTACTAAGAGTGCTTCTTCCGATCCTCATGATATGCCTTTGTCCACGTTGATTGAGAATAATATTGAATCTTTGTATGTGAATTTTGTTGGTAGGAATAACTTTGGTAACAACGCTTAAAGAGGAAACTTTAATTCTAGGCCTTTCCCTAGTAATTCCTCTAATAATTATGGTAATTCCTACAACAACTCTTATGGAAATTTTAATAATATGCCCACTTATTTTGAAACTAGTGTTAAAGAATTTATGAATTCTCAAAAGAATTTCAATGCTTTGCTTGAAGAAAAATTGCATAAGATTGATGAGTTGGCTAGGAACGTGGATAGAATTTCTCTTGATGTTGATTCTTTGAAACTTAGGTCTATTCCACCTAAGCATGATATCAATGAGTTTCTCAAGGCCTTGAGAATTTCCATTGATGACTGCAAAGAAAGAACCGCTAGGATGCGTGCAAACAAAGATTGCTTTGTTAAGGCGTGTTATTCTAGTTCTCTAGCTAACAAAGATGAAGATCTAAAAGTGATTTATGTGTCTACTATTAAATCCTTGTTTTCTAGTATGAATCTTGATAAAGATGGGACTGGAGATGAGTCTACTTTAGTTAAAAGGTGTCCCTATGATTCAGAGTGTTTAGATCTTGATGCTAAAATTGTTAAAAGTGGGAGTGAAGAGGTCAAAACTTTACATAGCAATGAACCCACTATTTTGGATCTCAAAGGATTTAATTATGATAATTGCTCTTTAAGAGATTGTATTTCCTTGTTGCAATCCGTGCTAAATTCTCCTCATGCTTATAGTCAAAATAAAGCCTTTACCAAACACATCGTTGATGCTTTAATGCAATCTTATGAAGAAAAACTTGAACTAGAAGTTTCTATCCCTAGAAAACTTTATGATGAGTGCAAACGTACTATTAAAATTAAGATTAAAGATCATGAATGCTATGCTTTGTGTGATTTGGGTGCAAGTGTTTCCATGATTCCAAAGACTTTGTGTGATATGGTAGGTTTCCATGAACTTGACGATTGCTCTTTGAATTTGCATCTTGCGGATTCTACCATTAAGAAACCTATGGGAAGGATTAATGATATTATTATTGTTGCAAATAGGAATTATGTGCCCGTAGATTTCATCGTTCTTGATATAGATTGCAATCCTACATGTCCTATTATTCTTGGTAGACCTTTCCTTAGAACGATTGATGCAATTATTGATATGAAAGAAGGAAATATTAGATTCCAATTTCCGTTAAGGAAAGGCATGGAACACTTTACTAGAAAGAAAATCAAATTACCTTATGAATCTATTATGAGAGACACTTATGGATTGCCTACATAAGATGGAAATACCTAGATCTATTTTTGTATCATGCCTAGCTAGGGGCGTTAAACGATACCGCTTGTTGGGAGGCAACCCAATTTTATTTTATTGGTTTTTGCTTCTGTTTACTAATAAATAATACATCTAGCTTCTGTTCAGATGTGGTTTTGTGTTTTAATTAGTGTTTGTGCCAAGTAGAACCTTTGGGAAGACTTGGGTGAAGTTTATGCGATCTTGCTATAAAAAACAGAAACTTTTGCCCTCACAAGATTAGCTACCATTTTTACTAGAGAGCGCTTTTAAGTTGATTCTTTTTGCAGATGATTAATATACAAATTCCTCACGTCCAGCAATTTATTTCAGAATTGTTAGAGTTACAGAAGTATTCGAAAGTTACAGATTGCTACAGATTGTTCTGTTTTTGACAGATTATGTTTTTTGTGTGTTGCTTGCTTATTTTGATGAACCTCTGAGTAGTATCGGGGGGTATGAATCATATAGAAGTTGGAATACAGTAGGTTTAACACCAATATAAATAAAGAATGAGTTTATTACAGTACCTTTGAGTGGTGGTTTGTTTTCTTATACTAACGGAGCTCACGAGATTTTCTGTTAAGTTTTGTGTTGTGAAGTTTTCAAGTTTTTGGGTAATGATTTGATGGACTATGGAACAAAGAGTGGCAAGAGCCTAAGCTTGTGGATTCCCAAGGCACCCCAAGGTAAAATTCAAGGACAACCAAAATCCTAAGCTTGGTGATACCCCGGGAAGGCATCCCCTCTTTCATCTTCATCTATCGGTAACTTTACTTGAGACTATATTTTTATTCACCACATGATATGTGTTTTGCTTGGAGCGTCATGTATGATTTGATTCTTTGCTTTTTAGTTTACCACAATCATCCTTTCTGGACACACCTTTTGAGAGAGATACACATGAATCGGAACTTATTAGAATACTCTATGTGCTTCACTTATATATTTTGACCTAAATAGTTTTGCTCTACAGCTTCACTTATATCTTTTTAGAGCACGGTGGTGGTTTTATTTTATAGAAATTGTTGATATCTTATGCTTCACTTATATTATTTTGAGAGTCTTTTCGAACAGCATGGTAATGTGCTTCGGTTATTAAATTAGTCCTAATATGATAGGCATCCGAGATGGGTATAGTAAAAACTTTCATATAAAGTGCATTGAATATTTTGAGAAGTTTGATACTTGATGATTGTTTTGAGATATGAGGATGGTAATATTAGAGTCATGATAATAGAGTAGTTGTGAATTTGAGAAATACTTGTGTTGAGGTTTGCAAGTCCCGTAGCATGCACGTATAGTAACCGTTGTGTGACAAATTTGAAGCATGAGGTATTTCATTGAGTGTCATCCTTTGTGTGGAGGTCGGGATCGCGCGATGGTTAACTCCAACCAACCCTTCCCCTAGGAGCATGTGTGTAGTACTTTGTTTTGATGACTTGTAGATTTTTGCAATAAGTATGTGAGTTCTTTATGACTAATGTTGAGTCCATGGATTATACGCACTCTCACCCTTCCACCATTGCTAGCCTCTCTTGTACCGCGCAACTTTTGCCGGTACCATACACCTACCATATACCTTCCTTAAAACAGCCACCATACCTACCTATCATGGCATTTCCATAGCCATTCCGAGATATATGGCCATGCAACTTTCCACTGTTCCATTCATACGACACGTTCATCATTGTCATATTGCCATGCATGATCATGTAGTTGACATCGTATTTGTGGCTAGGCCACCATGCAAATTGTTTCATACATGTCACTCTTGATTCATTGCACATCCCGGTACACTGCCGGAGGCATTCATATAGAGTAATATTTTGTTCTAGTATCGAGTTGTAATCAATGAGTTATAAATCAATATAAGTGTGATGATCATCATTATTAGAGCATTGTCCCAAAAAATAAGACAAATAGGAAGAAAGGCCAAAGAAAAAAGAAAGTCCCAAATAAAAGAAAAGAAAAGAAAAAAAGAAAAGAACAAAGGGACAATGCTACTATCTTTTTTCACTTGTGCTTCAAAGTAGCACCATGATCTTCATGATAGAGAGTCTCTTGTTTTGTCACTTTCATATACTAGTGGGAATTTTCATTATAGAACTTGGCTTGTATATTCCAATGATGGGCTTCCTCAAATGCCCTAGGTCTTCGTGAGCAAGCAAGTTGGATGCACACCCACTTAGTTTCTTTTGTTGAGCTTTCATACATTTATAGCTCTAGTGCATCCGTTGCATGGAAATCCCTACTCACTCACATTGATATCTATTGATGGGCATCTCCATACCCTATTGATACGCCTAGTTGATGTGAGACCATCTTCTCTTTTGTCTTCTCCACAACCACCACTCTATTCCACCTATAATGTTATATCCATGGCTCACACTCATGTATTGCGTGAAAGTTGAAAGATTTAAAAACAATTGAGGTATAAAACAATTGCTTGGCAGAAACCGGGGTTGTGCATGATTTGAGTATTTTTGTGTGACGAAGATTGTCCATGTACTAAACTAGGGGTACCTTAGTATCCCGACTTGTGCACGGGCAGTAGCAGCGTCCTGCGGCAGGGTTTGCCACGCGCCCGCCAAGGCTCGCTTTGGAGCCGTTCAAGAACAAAGTATTCAAGTCAGAGAAGCAAGACCCCGGCAAGAGGAGCTTGCCGGGAAGGCCGCTCCAGGCTCAAGACCATCCCTTTAGCACAAGACCCTGGCAAGAGGAGCTTGCCAGGAAGGCCAAAACATGGCATTTCAGGAGATTTGCCGTGTCGCATCGCGCGCCCCGGCAAGGCCTGGAGAGCGACAAGCTTCCGGGCGCGGCAAGGTAGCGACCGCGGCAAGGTGCTTGCCGCGGCAAGCTTTCACTGTGTACCTGCGCTCCAGCTCATCCGGCCACGCGCCGCCCTGGGGCCCTTCTAAGGGCACGTGGCGGAAGGCTGTGCAGCCTGAGGGACACGGTGGCGAGCCACGATGACGAGGCTACCGTCGTGGCGAACGGAGACGCCCGGACGGACGCTTTTTGCACTGTTTGGGGTGACGGCGACGGGCATTCAATGCCCTTGTCCCCCACCGTCAGGGTTAGGCACAAAGCACTGTACATCCACTGTTACAACTACCACCATTTTTACATTTTTACCCTCACCTACATTGCCACCTGTCGGTGACCCCTTTGACCTATAAAAGGAGGCCCATGCACAACGTAGAGGAGGTTCTGAATTCTCGATCACTCCCACGCTCGGTGTAGCTAGCCTCAAGCACTGTAGATCTTCTTGCTCCCGAGCAAAGAACTCAATACAACCAAGGCAGGAGTAGGGTTTTACGCACCCGTGCGGCCCGAACCTGGGTAAACTGCTCGCGTGCTCGCCTCGATCTGCTCTTTGTGCATCCTCCGCTCCCTTACCGTACCGAAAAGGGGCTCCGGTCCCATAGGTGTTCGTGGGCGATCAGTTTCCCCGACATCTTTGGCGCGCCAGGTAGGGGGCGTCGAGGTTGTGCGAACCTGATCCGGCGTTCACGCGGGCGCAATCTTCAGCAACTTCACCAACTTCGTAAACTTCATCGACATGCCGCCGAAGAAGAAAGCTTCGGAGGTAGGAGGCCCGTCCGCGTCGATCCCACCACCACCAGAACCAACGGTTGGTGGGGTAGACGCTGGCGGAAGGACGGACGCCGGCGAGGAAACTCACGGTGCCGCCAGATCCAAGGACAAGACGGACGACCGAGCGCACTCCAAGACCTCGGTGTCCGTGCACGCACCGCGCCCCTCTCAGGAGGTGCCGGAACGGCAGCGGCGTGGTACGCAAGGTACCATCCGCTTGCTGGGACAAGGACAAGTTGGCGGATCGCGGGACGCTCGAGGCCAACGCGCCGGCACGAGCAAGGCGCGGTCGCCGGGGCGAGAACCTGCTCCTTCTAACGCTGTTAGAAGTCCGAGCATATCTCGCTCCTCGCACCGCTCGCCACCGCTCCCCTCCACTCCAGCAGAAGCTCTAGCTAGAGCTCAGCTACTCCTCGACTACCCTCCAGCTGCAGACAAAGCCGAAGACTGGAGGGCCACCATTCAAAGCCTCATCGCCTTCGCCAACAACGACACGCCGCAGCAGCCGGCGACGTCACGGCCGCGGCAAGTCAACCAGGTGCGGGCTGATGGGGACAAGACCGCCGGGGGTGCAACTACCGTGCACTCCCCGCCGCGGAAGCAGAAATCGCTGACTCGCCGGATCAACGTCGACGACGACTCCACGGCGTCGTCGGATCCGCGGGCTCGCCGCGATCAACGCCAAGTCCTCGACGACAGGCGACAAGAAGAAGCTCGAACTCGCATCGAGCGTCGAAGAGAAGCGAGACGACAGTCCGACCAGCGCGCTGGGACCACTGTCGACATGCACGCGCCCGGTGAACCAGGCGACTTGCCATACGCGGCAGGCTGCCCCGCGTTCACCCGTGAGGTGCGGCAAGTCCAGTGGCCCAGCATGAAAAACTTCAAGCCCGACGTACCCGAGAAGTACGACGGCAAGACCCATCCCTCAGAGTTCCTTAGCATCTACACCATTGCGGTGCAGGCTGCCGGGGGACGGGATGAGAAGATACTAGCAAATTACTTCCCGCTCGTGCTTAAGCCAAACGTCAGATCTTGGCTTATGCACTTGCCGGAAAACTCCATCTCTTCTTGGGCCGACCTGTGCCACCAGTTTGTCGGCGCCTTCACGGGCGGCCACAAGCCCCATGGCCAGGAAAGTGATCTCCACATACTTGCCCAGAAGGAGGGAGAGTCCCTGCGGAAGTACATCCAGAGATTCAGCCGTGTCCAGCACAACATCCCGGACGTCCACCCTGCCGCGGTTATTAGCGCGTTCCACCAGAACGTGCGTAACCGCCGGATGAGGGAGGAGATGGTGATGTGCAAGATATGAGACGTTAGCGAGCTTTATGCTCTGGCTGACAAGTGTGCACGCGCTGAAGAGGGGAGGAGACTCCCCGGAGAGGATGTTGGAGCAGGAGGAACGGACAGTGAGGATGCCGCCCCGGCAAGGAAAAACCGGCGGCGGAACAACAAGAAGAAGAAGAACAAGGAAGTACTGGCTGTCGAGCAGTCCGGCAAGGAGGCTGGCGCCAAGAAAACTCAGGCTGGTGGCTCCGGCAAGGAAGCTGCCACTGTAGCCGCCACCGACAAGCAGGACGGCTCCGACAAGCAGTACTGCAAGATCCACCGCACCAAGGGCCACGATCTCCAGAACTGCAAGAGGGTCGAGTACCTCGTCGAGCAGCAGAAGGCTGACTACGAGCGACGCGAAAAGGAGAAGGCCCAAGGAGGCGGAGGAGAGACCGGCAAGAAGCGGCCATTCAATGGCCGAGGAGGACGCCGCGGCAAGGCCAAGCAGCGGCAAGGAGATAGACCTCCCCGCGACCGCGACAAGGACGACGACGAAGACGACGACGAGGACATGGATGATGGAGACAACAGCGAGCAGGAGTTCCAGAAGGCCACAGAAGTTCTGTGCGTCGATGGAGGTGCCTCTCTGCATACTTCCCACCGGCAACTCAAACAATGGGTGCGGGGAGTTAATGCAGCAGAGCCACCCGTCGAGTCGCGCAAGCTCCTGAAATGGTCCAGCACGCCCATTATCTTTGACATTGAGGATCATCCCGACCGCACAACGGCGGTCGGGTGCTTGCCGATGTTGGTTTCGCCAACCATCCGCAACCTCAAGGTCACTAAGATGCTGGTTGACGGCGGGGCCGGCCTAAACTTGATCTCCTCTGCTGTGGTCCGGAAGCTGCAGATCCCCGACAGCGAGCTTGAAGAAACCGGCACGTTCCAAGGGATCAACCCGGGAAGGAGCAAGCCGAAGGGGAAGATCACACTGCCAGTAATCTTTGGCGGAGAGCTATACTTCAGTGAGAGGATCACCTTCGACGTTGCCGAAATCCCATTGCCATACAATGGGATACTTGGCCGTCCGGCGCTCGCCAAGTTCATGGCAGCCTCTCACTACGCCTACAACATGCTCAAGATGCCTGGGCCGATAAGCGTCATCTCTGTCCCCGGCGACAAGAAATACGCGCTTATCTGCGCCGACAAGATCTACCGGGACGCAGCAGCCGTAGCAGATAGCAAGACACTTGCCGCTGAAGCTCCCGGGGGAAAGAACAAGACCAAGTCCGGCAAGAGCTCTGGGGCCCACTCCGGCAAACACACCTCATCAGAGTGCTGCGCTGCCGTCGAGGACGCACCATCGAGCTCCACCGGCAAGTGCAAGAAGGGAATGGCTGCTCCACCTGCAACCAAGAAGGTGTTCGCCAAGGAGGACGACACTGGTGGTACTTTCACCATCAGTGCCGCGCTTGATCCTAAATAGGAAAGCGCGCTCATTGCTTTCCTGCGGGCGAATGTCGACGTGTTTGCATGGCAACCGTCGGACATCCCAGGTGTTCCCAGGAAAGTAATTGAGCACAAGCTTGCCGTTTGTCCTCATGCGCGGCCCGTCAAGCAGAAGGTTAGGAAGCAAGCAGTGGAGCGCCAAGAGTTTATCGCTGAAGAAATCAAGAAGCTGGAAGCGGCAGGCCTTGTTAGAGGTGTACTCCATCCCACGTGGCTGGCCAACCCTGTTGTCGTGCGCAAAGCAAACGGGAAGTGGAGGCTTTGTATAGACTTCACGGATGTGAATAAAGCTTGTCCCAAGGATCCATTTCCCTTGCCGCGTATTGACCAGATCGTTGACTCCACGGCTAGATGTGAGTTGCTTTCGTTTCTTGATGCATACTCCGGGTACCACCAGATATTCATGGCTGAGGAAGATGAAGAGAAGACCGCATTCATTACTCCATGTGGCACCTATTGCTTCATACGCATGCCCTTTGGATTGAAGAACGCGGGTTCAACATTTGCAAGGGTAGTCCACACTGCTTTTGAGCCACAGATACACAGGAATGTAGAAGCATACATGGATGATATAGTGGTCAAGAGCAAGGACAAGGATACCCTGATCCAAGACCTGGATGAAACTTTTGCAAATCTGCGCAAGATACACCTCAAGCTGAACCCCGAGAAGTGCGTGTTCGGAGTCCCCTCCAGCAAGCTTCTCGGGTTCTTTGTGTCCCAGAGGGGGATTGAAGCCAATCCCGACAAGATCAAGGCCATCGAGCTGATCGAAGCTCCGAAGCGTGTCAAGGATGTACGGAGGCTCGCTGGTTGTGTGGCTGCCCTCAGCAGGTTCATTTCTAAGTCTGCAGAACGCGCCCTGCCGTTTTTCAAAATCTTGAAAAAGGCAGGTCCAATGAAATGGACTCCGGAAGTGGAGGCAGCGCTGCAAGACTTGAAAGGGTACCTGTCCTCCACTCCAATACTTGTCGCACCTAAGCCACAAGAGAAGTTGCTGCTGTACTTAGCAGCAACCAATCAAGTGGTTAGTGATGTGTTGGTAGCGGAAAGGGAGGCAGAGGAGGAGTCCACGTCCACAGCCCCGGCAAGCACGACCAGCGACAAGCAGGGAGCTTCCCCGACAATCTCTGGCCCCGACAAGGATGAGTCTGCGCAGATGCAAGGAGAGGTGCGGAAGAAGATGGTGCAGCGCCCAGTTTATTTTGTCAGTTCCCTCTTGCAGGGGGCTAGGTCAAGATACTCTGGGGTGCAGAAACTGCTTTTCGGCCTCCTCATGGCCTCGAGAAAGCTGCGCCATTACTTCCAAGCACATGAGATAACAGTGGTCACTCGCTTTCCGTTGAAAAGGATATTGCAAAATCCAGAAGCAACAGGGAGGATTGTCGAGTGGGCACTAGAGTTGTCCAGCTTTGGTCTCAAGTTTGAAAGTACTTCAACTATCCAGAGCAGAGCCTTGGCAGAGTTCATAGCAGAATGGACACCAACGCCAGATGAAGAAGTTCCAGAGACAAGCATCCCCGCCAAAGAAGCAAACAAAGAATGGATAATGTACTTTGATGGAGCCTTCTCGCTGCAAGGCGCCGCTGCTGGTGTGCTACTTGTCGCACCCACCGGAGAGCACCTCAAGTATGTTGTTCAAATGCACTTTCCCAAGGAGCAAGCGACAAACAATACTGCAGAGTATGAGGGTTTGCTTGCCGGCCTCAGGATAGCAGCAGAACTTGGGATCAAGAAACTGATTGTGCGGGGAGATTCGCAGTTGGTTGTCCGACAAGTGAATAAGAGCTACCAGAGCCCATTGATGGAAGCCTACGTCGACGAAGTGAGAAAGCTTGAAGAACACTTTGAAGGCATACAAATGGAGCACGTTCCAAGAGCTCAAAATGACGTCGCAGACGGCCTGTCAAAGTGTGCTGCACTGAAGCTACCTGTGGAACCGGGGGTCTTCGTGCTCAAGTTAACTCAACCATCCGTTACACCATCAGTTGGGCAAAGCAAGAAGAGAAAGTTGGTCTCCGGTGACTACTTGCCGGCGGATCTCCCTGAGGCCGCCGCCAAGGTCCCCAAGATCAACGACCAAGTTGCTGAGGAACAGTCTGCTCCTGCGGACCCTAGGGTTCGTACAGTTGAAGCAGGCGTTCCCGACAAGTCTTGCCCCGGCAAGCTTGCCGGGGAGCGTCCAGCTCCGGCAGAGCCGCAAGTCCTTGCCGTGGAAGCTAACGTTCCCGCAGCAGCATTGATGCCTTTGGTCCTTGTTGTTGAGCCTCAGGCTCCAGCATGGGCGCAGCAAATTGTCCGTTTTCTTCAAACTGGAGAACTTCCCGAAGAGCCAGAAGAGATAGAGAGGATAACCAGGCAGTCAAGTATGTACCAGTTTGTCGGCAATGAACTGTACAGAAGAAGACTCAATGGTGTCAGATTGAAGTGCATTTCCCGGGAATATGGACATAAGCTGTTGGCAGAGATACATGGAAGCATATGTGGCCACCACATTGGCGCAAAAGCGCTTGCCGGGAAGGCGTTCCGGCAAGGTTTCTTTTGGCCAGAAGCCCTCCAAGATGCAACTGCACAAGTAACCAAGTGTGAAGCGTGCCAGTTCCATGCCAAGCAAATACATCAGCCAGCTCAAGCTCTCCAGACAATCCCTTTGTCCTGGCCATTTTCGGTCTGGGGGCTCGACATCCTCGGCCCTTTTCCCCGCGCAGTCGGGGGCTTTGAGTACTTGTACGTCGCCATCAACAAGTTCACAAAGTGGCCGGAAATGGAACCAGTGAGAAAGGTGACCGCACAGTCAGCAGTCAAGTTCTTCAGGTCAATTGTTTGCCGTTTCGGGATCCCTAACAGGATCATCATCGACAACGGCACACAGTTCACGAGTCGCACCTTCATGCAATACGTCCAAGACCTTGGCGCCAAGGTCTGCTTCGCTTCTGTTGCTCACCCGAGGAGCAATGGTCAAGCGGAGAGGGCAAACGCTGAAGTGCTGCGCGGGCTCAAGACAAGAACTTTCGACAGGCTGCACAAGTGCGGAAGAAACTGGATTGAGGAGTTGCCGGCGGCTCTTTGGTCAATCAGAACGACACCAAATCGAGCCACCGGGCAGACACCCTTTGCTCTTGTCTATGGAGCAGAGGCAGTTCTCCCCACGGAACTCGTATACGGGTGTCCTCGAGTGCTCGCTTATGATGAGCTCGAGCAAGAGCAGCTACGGCAAGATGATGCACTGCTCCTCGAGGAGAACCGTCTTCAGGCTGCTGTACGAGCTGCTCGATACCAGCAAGCTTTGCGCCGCTACCATAGCCGCAAAGTCAAGGCCAGAAGTCTCGAGGAAGGCGACCTTGTTCTTCGGCGTGTTCAGTCCGCCAAGAATTCCAACAAGTTGACAACGAAGTGGGAAGGCCCTTATCGGGTGAGACAAGTCACAAGGCCTGGCGCTGTCCGCCTTGAGACCGAAGAGGGCTTACCGGTGAGCAACTCCTGGAACATTGAGCACCTTCGCAAGTTTCACCCATAAGGCGCGGTTGCCGTGATCCGCTCCGGCAACCACCTTTTGTACAAGTATTGCCGCTGTTGCATGTAAACCTTTGTACAAAGCCGGGCGCAGACCCCGTGCATCAGTAAAACTTTTGTGCCTTGCACAACTTGTCATTTCATGCCTTTTTTATTTCTCTTGCATGTATTATATGACACTTTGTGCAGCACACACCCCCGGTAAGCAATGACGAGCCGCAAGGCTCCATATCTATGTTTCCTCCCTTTTTCTTTCCTTTCTCAAGCAGAAGAAGTTGTTTCTCGCGCACAAGTTTGCCGGGGGGGAAGGAGACAGTGGTATGGACCAAGTGCCGTTCAAGAAAGCCTTGCCTTGCCGGGAAACAAACAACACAAAAGCTAAGTTGCCAAAGTTTGAGCATTCAAATTTTTAAATTTTTAAGTTATCTTCCTTGAACGACCACACTTTGTATGGAAAACCTGTGCGCGGAGGAACATACCCATGGCTAGCCGCGCCCTTACTATGTTTCGAGCACGCTCAACGACTTAAGTGAGCTGCGACAAGTGTCGCGCCCTTATTTCGTTTTCGAGTTCGCTCAACAACCAAAGTGTGCTGCGACTAGCTACGGCAAGGTTTCTTGCCGGTAGAGGCATCGCCAGCAGGCTGCTGAAGTTCCGCACTCAGCGCTCGCGGCAAGGGCCCCTTTGCCGGCAAGTTCCCTAAAAGCGTAGGGTTAAAACATACAAAGTAAAGAAGTCGAGCAAAGGAAATAACACTGCATTGACTACCAAAAATAAGGTTATATTACAAGATAACTTGTCGCTGCTCTAATAAACTACTGTACATGGCTTAATTGGCAGCGACAAGGAAAGCGGAGAGAAAGCAGCCTAATCCACGCGGTCGCCGTCGACTCTTCTGATCTTGCCCACCTTGGCCACGATGTGGGCGACACGAGCCTTCAGCGCTTCCTGGTCAGCGTCGGGCGGCAAGGTCCGGAGGACGTTGTCAAGATTGATCCCGGGGTTGCAGTAGACTATCTTCGTCAGCACTCGCTCCACAGTACCCGTGCAAAGCCTGCGCGCCTCGTTTGCCAGCTGCGTGGGGATCCTCTCCCGGAGCTGCTCGAGAGCCGGCGCCACTCTCCTGAAGAATAAGCTCAGCTTGGTGCTGTGGGGGAGGTTCGCGTCAGGGGAGTACACGAGGTGCTCTGTCCCCAACGCCGCCAACTCCCTGTCGATGTCAGCGGCGGCGGCGACGAGCTCCTCGGTCCACTGCTCCACCGTCTCCCTGAAGTTGTTTTGCGTAAGGGCGACGCTGTCCAGCAATGCCCTCTCAGCCCGGAGGTCCTCCTTCAGCTTTGTCTCACGGTTCCGGGCGCCGTCAAGTGACTCAGTGAGGGTGGACAGCTTCAGCTCCAAGTCTGCAATAGAATCCTTGGCGATGGTGAGCTCCTGGCCCTTGTCGGAGAGACGGACCTGCAGCTCCGAGTGGCTGTGAGCGTCTTTCTCCCTCGCCAATGTGAGCGCGGCAACCTTCTCCTCGCTCGTCCTCAAGTTAAGCTCCAACTGCGCCACCCTCGCCTCCAAGTCTCTCTTGGCGGTCTCTGCAGCTGCAGCGGCATCCCTCGCTTCCTGCAGAGCCCCGCCAAGGGACTGCTCGCGCGCGGAAAGGTCGTCCTCGTGGCTATCGAGGTCGACCTTCCGCTGCCTCAGCTCTCCTTCTCGCCGAGACAGATCCTCGGCGGCTAGTCGTTGCTGCTCCTCAACCTCGGCCTTCTCGAGGATGAACGCCTGGTGCGCCTCGGCGAGCTCCTCCCGCTCCTCCGCCAAGTTCCGGAGAGCCGCTTGGTTGGCGGCGCGGAGCTCCTCGGCGCGTTTCTCCAGATCGACGCCTGCCTTGGCAGCCAGAGCCTCTCGGGACTCCAGCTTGGCCTGCCTGGCGCGGTACAGGGCCAGGAGCTTCCGCAAGAGCTGCTCCTCCTTGGTCTCGCTGCTGCTGCCGGGCGCGTCGACAAGCCTCAGCCCGGCGGAGGCCAGGACTTCCCCATCGAAGACCTCTCCTTCTGCGGGCGCCCTTGACGTAGAAGCCCACGGGACTTGGATGAAGACCCCGTTGGCGGCCTCCAGATAGACGCCCGGCTCGGTCGCGGCAGCAGGAGGGTCGGCGGCTGGCGTAGCGTCCGGCGCTCCTGCGGCCTCAGGGCCGTCAGTGCGGTCGCCGGTCCCCTCCTCGGGTGCAGCGTCAGTGGCCGCGGCGGTCTCTTCGACGGGGGCCTCCGTCTCCATCGGTTCCGGGGCGGATGAGTCTGAAGACAAGAAAAGAAGAAAGAAAGAAGAGTTGTCAAGCAAATATCCAAAAAGGAAAATTCAAGAGAAGAAAAGCACAAGGGTTACCTGCTTGAGCCTCTTCTTCGACGGGGTTCCTCGCCGGGGGGTCCTCCCTCGGCGGCATAGTGGTAGCCCCCGCCGGCGGAGGGCCGCTGGCGCCCTCCCTTGGCGGGGTGCTCGGCCTTGGCGGAGTGCTCGCCCTTGGTGGAGTACTCGCCCTTGGCGGGGTACTCGCCCTTGGCGGAGTGCTCGCCCTTGGCGGGATATTCTCCCTCGCCGGGGAGCTCCTCCTTGGCGGGGAGGCTGAGACGAGCGGCTCTTCGAGAGCAGCAGGCTGGTCCCGAAGACTTACGCTGGGGGCTGCTCTACGGAGCAGCAGGCTGGTCCGGCAAGCTCGTCGCCGGTGCATCCCCTGCCGCAGCGACGGGCTCGTCCTCAAGATCGACCACCGGGATCTTGGCCCTCTTCGCTATCCTCTGGGCCAGGGTCCTGGAAGACAAACGCCAAACAGAATCAAAATCAGACAAAGGAAGATTCAAGACAAGAACAGCAAATTGAAGGAAACATGAATTGCTTTACTTACTCTTCCTCCTCCTCCTCGTCGGAACTGAGGACGGAGAAGTCGAAGTCCGCCTCGCGCGTCCCGGCGCGGGGAGCTGGAGGAGTAGGCTCCCTCGGGCGCTTGGCGGGCGCCGGAGCCGTGGTCTGAGAAGACCCCGCTCTGGTCGTCGCCGAGGCCCGAGGGGCAGAAGGAGCGGTGGAGCCCGTGCGGGAAGATCCTCCCTCAGGCGCTGCGGAGGCGCGAGGCTACCCCTTGACGGGCTTGCTCGTCGTGGTGGCGCGCGTCGAGCGACGCTGCGGCTGCTGGCCCACCGGCTGCTTCACCGTGTTCGCGGCCTTGCGGAGACGCTTCTTCGGTTGAGGCGGAGGACTTGGTGGTGGCGGAGAATTCCCCGAGGATGAAGAGGCGTCGTCGAGGCCCAGAGACCCGCCTGAGTCTTCTGAAGGGTCGCCCGATTCGGCGTCCTCCTCGGCGGGCTCACTTGACTCTGTGCCCTGCCCGGCAGCCTCGCTCGTCCCGGCAGGCTGCCCGGCAGGCCTCAGCAGTTTGAGGATCTCTTCCTCCTCGGCCCGACTCACCGCGTCCGCTGCATCCGCCTCATCCAAGGAGTACCCAAACTCGCCCGCGGCCTCAGCTACGGCTGCCTCCTCCATCCTAGTGGCGATATACGCCAAATCCCGGTCGGTGGTGTCGTGGGTGAGACCTTTCTTCTCATCGAGATTGATCGGTAGCTCAACCAAGTTGTCGAAGAAAGTTTGTGCAGTTTCGTCAGAAGGCGCTAGCCAAGTGGGATCAACCCCGTGGGAGTCGCACAGCGGCATTGCCGCACGGATAGCACTAAGTGACGAGTTGTTACATAGTGGAACTACTCCCCGTGATGGGGCAAACCACTCCGGGTGCTTGGGGTCATGCTTGAATAGCTCCCGGATCATCCCCTTGAGCTCCAGGACAGTGAAGTTGTAGTTGAGGCCGGGGCGCAGCCTCATGCACTCTGCCGCGTTGCCGAAATCCCAAGCAGACCGCTTCCTCTCCTGCAAGGGGGCAATGCGGCGGCGAAGGAAATCTGCCCCGACCTCACCTACAGTAAGATTGGCTTGCCGAAGGCGGAGGATCCTAGTGAGGGCAATCTTCAGCTTCTCGTCCTCCGGGGCCAGATCACTCCAATCCTTGCCGCGCACTATTGCAGCTCGGCGCGGGGAAGTAAACTGCTGGGGTCCCTCCTCCATGATCCAGCACCAGTCAGCCCTCCACTCTTCCCACTTGCCGCGGAGCTCTCCAATCAAGTACGCCTCTTTCTTATTGAGCCTGAAGATCCAAGAGATCCCGCCGGACAAAGGAGACCCAGACTCTACCCGAGGCATAAAGAAATGGCGGAAGAGGGCTACGTTGGGGGTGACTCCGACGAAGTTTTCGCATAGATGTGCGAAAACGGCCATGGTCAGGACTGCGTTCGGGGTAAAATCCAGAAGATGGAATCCATACGTGTTCATAACGTTGCAGAAGAACTCAGAGTATGGAGGGCAGAGTCCACAATGGAAGAACAGAGCGAAGTAAGGATAACCTCCGGGAAACATGTCGCAGGCTTCGGCGGGGAGAACCCTGGTGCGTGGGTGAGCTTTCGTTTCCCTCGCCCAGAAGAGGTAGTACTTGTCCTTCAGCTCCCTCGCGCCGAGCCTCGGCGGGAAGACCACCATCCTCTTCCGCATTTCTGCAAGCTTCGCCGCCCGTTCGTTCTTCGCAGCCTTCGCCTTGTCGCTCTTCGGGGCCATGGCGGGGACGGCAAGGGAGGCCGGCGGCGCTTGGGAGGCTGGCTGCGGCGGAGGAAGGGTGGAGCGCTGCTCTCTTTCGACCTTTGGGGAGGAGGGGAGCGGCGGGGGTTTCTGGAGGTTGAAGACGCAATGAAGCAATGGGGGAAACTGCCCCTGTTTCCTCTGCTTTTAAGGAGGAGAGGGGGACGTTCCGCATTTTCCCATTAAAGAAACAGGACACGATCTCTCCCACGACGCCGCAATCGACGCATACCGTTAGGGAGGGATGCGGCGGATACGGAGAGGGCTGCGGCGCACCGTGGGCTACGTGTGCCCGTGCACTGTTTTGGGCCTGGCCCAACAGCGCTCGGCACCGTGTGTGGCCCAGGCCCGGGGGCTCCTGTCGGTGTACTAAAGTAGGGGTACCTTAGTATCCCGACTTGTGCACGGGCAGTAGCAGCGTCCTGCGGCAGGGTTTGCCACACGCCCGCCAAGGCCCGCTTTGGTTCCTTTGGAGCCATTCAAGAACAAAGAATTCAAGTCAGAGAAGCAAGACCCCGACAAGAGGAGCTTGCCGGGAAGGCCGCTCCAGGCTCAAGACCATCCCTTTAGCACGAGACCCTGGCAAGAGGAGCTTGCCAGGAAGGCCAAAACATGGCATTTCAGGAGATTTGCCGTGGCACATCGCGCGCCCCGGCAAGGCGCGGAGAGCGACAAGCTTCCGGGCGCGGCAAGGTAGCGACCGCGGCAAGGTGCTTGCCGCGGCAAGCTTTCGCTGTGTACCTGCGCTCCAACTCATCCGGCCACACGCCGCCCTTGGGCCCTTCCAGGGGCACGTGGCGGAAGGCTGTGCAGCCTGAGGGACACGGTGGCGAGCCACGATGACGAGGCTACCGTCGTGGCGAACGGAGACGCCCGGACGGACGCTTTTTGCACTGTTTGGGGTGACGGCGATGGGCATTCAATGCCCTTGTCCCCCACCGTCAGGGTTAGGTACAAAGCACTGTACATCCACTGTTACAACTACCACCATTTTTACATTTTTACCCTCACCTACGTTGCCACCTGTCGGTGACCCCTTTGACCTATAAAAGGAGGCCCATGCACAACGTAGAGGAGGTTCCGAATTCTCGATCACTCCCACGCTCGGTGTAGCTAGCCTCAAGCACTGTAGATCTTCTTGCTCCCGAGCAAAGAACTCAATACAACCAAGGCAGGAGTAGGGTTTTATGCATCTGTGCGGCCCGAACCTGGGTAAACTGCTCGCGTGCTCGCCTCGATCTGCTCTTTGTGCATCCTCCGCTCCCTTACCGTACCGAAAAGGGGCTCCGGTCCCATAGGTGTTCGTGGGCGATCAGTTTCCCCGACAAAGATGGAGCATAGCCAAACTATAAGATTTTGTAGGGATGAACTTTCTTTGACCATGTTATTTTTAGAAGATATGATTGCTTTGTTAGTATGCTTGAATTATTATTATTCTTGTCAATATAAACTTTTTTCTTGAATCCTTTGGATCTGAACATTCATGCCACAATAAATAAAATTACATTGAGAATTATGTTGGGTAGCATTCCACATCAAAAATTATGTTTTTTATCATTTACCTATTCGAGGACGAGCTGGAATTAAGCTTGGGGACGCTTGATACATCTCCAGTGTATCTATAATTTTTGATTGTTCCATGCTATTATATTATCTGTTTTGGATTTTTAATGGGCTTCGTTATACACTTTTATATTATTTTTTGGGACTAACCAACTAAACCAAGGCCCAGTGCAAATTGTTGTTTTTTTGCCTATTTCAGTGTTTCGCAGAAAAGGAATATCAAATGGAGTCCAAAAGGAATGAAACCTTCGGGAGAGTCATTTTTGGAACAATATCAACTCAGAAGACTTGGAGTACACGATAGGAAGCAGAAGAGGCGGCCACGAGGGCAAGGCGTGCCCAGGGGGTAGGCGTGCCCCCACTCTCGTGGGCCCCTCGTGGCTCCCCTGACGTGCCTCTTCCTCCTATATATACCTACGTACCCTGAAACCATCGGGGAGCACCATGAAACCCTAATTCCACCGCCGCAACCTTCTGTTCCCGTGAGATCCCATCTTGGAGCCTGTTCCGGAGCTCCACCAGAGTGGGATCAATCACGGAGGGCTTCTACATCAACACCATAGCCTCTCCGATGAGTTGTGAGTAGTTTACCGTAGACCGTCGGGTCCATAGTTATTAGCTAGATGGCTTCTTCTCCCTCTTTGGATCTCAATAAAAAGTTCTCCGCGATCTTCGTGGATATCTATTCGATGTAATTCTTTCTGCGGTGTGTTTGTCGAGATTCGATGAATTGTGGGTTTATGATCAAGATTATCTATGAACAATATTGGATTCTTTTCTGAAATCTTTTATGCATGATTTAAATATCCTTGCAAGTCGCTTCGAATTATCGATTTGATTTGGCCTACTAGATTGGTAGTTCTTGCAATGGGAGAAGTGCTTGGCTTTGGGTTCAATCTTGTGGTGTCCTTTCCCGGTGATAGCAGGGGTAGCAAGGCACGTATTGTATTGTTGCCATCGAGTATAAAAATATGGGGTTTATATCATATTGCATGAGTTTATCCCTCTACATCATGTCATCTTGCTTAAGGCGTTACTCTGTTCTTATGAACTTCATACTCTAGATGCATGCTGGATAGCGATCGATGTGTGGAGTAATGATAGTAGATGCAGAATCGTTTCGGTCTACTTGTCACGGCCGTGATGCCTATATACAATGATCATGCCTAGATATTCTCATAACTATGCGCTTTTCTATCAATTGCTTCACAGTAATGTGTTCACCCACTGTAGAAATTTGCTATCATGAGAGAATCCACTAGGGAAACCTATGGCCCCCGGGTCTATCTTTTATCATATTAGTTTCCATTAATTTGATGATTTCTGTCTCATTGTTTTATTTTACAATCCTTACTTTCAATCTACATATCAAAAATACCAAAAATATTATCTTATCATCTCTATCAGATCTCACTTTTGCAAGTGGTCGTGAAGGGATTGACAACCCCTTATCGCATTGGTTGCAAGGTTCTTATTTGTTTGTGCAGGTATGAGGGACTCGCGCATGCTCTCGTACTGGATTGATACCTTGGTTCTCAAAAACTGAGGGAAATACTTACGCTACTTTGCTGCATCGCCCTTTCCTCTTTGAGGGAATACAACGCAAGCTCAAGAAGTAGCACACCACACCGTCTCGCTCTCCCCCACCGCATCCTCTTCCTCACCTTCATCGCCTCCATCTATCCGATGGCCGAAGCTCATGGCGATGCCGGCGCAGCGGCCGGAGAAGTGGTGAAGCAGCAGGACGCGGTGACTACGGATGTCGGCGGCGTCCATGGTGGTGCGGGGAAACTCGCAACCGCTGCGGATGTGGGGAAGGAGGTGGTGGGATCCGCCTCAGTGCTCCAGAAGGTGACCGCGACGAGCGGCGCAGTCCATCCTGATACCCCCCATGCGCTGCCCGGCGAGGAGCAGGAGGTATTTGCACTTGCTTTGCTTTATGCTATTAGCTTGTAGATTTAGTTGCATTGGTTAGATTGTGGATTCAGACGGTAGTTCAGATGGTTAGAGTACTTGGTTTGATGGATGGGCTGGGGTGATGGGGGGTTTTGTACTATGGTTTGTTGGATAAATTTGTTGCAAAAAGATAGATTTGTTTATTAGATGAGCTTCAATGCTACACAGATGTATGCTTATTAGATTTGTTTTTAATGCTCTGTAACATCCCAAATTTTCAATTTGGAATGTTATACACAGGTCATCTTGCATATCATATTTTATTTGCATTTCATTTCGCGATCCTCGAAATCCTAAGCAACTCTAGGACCCACGGAGGGAGTTTGGAATTTTACCGTTTTCTTTTCAGGGTTTTTCCACGATTAATTTTGATCGCGATTTATTCCTTGATCTTCTTTTTAGTTTAACTTTCGCTCATTAGTCAAAATCATGTGAAACAAGCGCCTAGATCTTCGTCTCGAAGCCCTCTTTCTGTTTAACCAACTTGAACAAGATTTTGGTACATTAAATATTTGACTTTAGTACAATTTACTAAACGAATCTTGTTTCTTTCTTGGTTTGAGTTTCATTGCTCCGTTTGATTTGATTCTTTTTGCAAATCGGAGTTCTTCAGTTGAACTTTCTGGTTAGATCTTCTTATTTGAGTTTTACCCGTGCATCTTTGCTTGATTGCTTATGTATGCTATTGTTTTTTTGTTATAGAATTCCCGGAGTGCGAAGCGTGCTACTACGAGTCCCTAGGTTTTGCGAATCGTCAGCAAGGCAAGTAACACATTGATCATACCCCTTTGTTACCCAATTTTTATGCATTAGTTTCAACCCTCACACATTGCATGAGTAGGATCTCTTAACATGTGGGTCTGGGAAGTAGATGATGAGGTAGAACCTATTACCTGTTTTTTATCAAACCCCTGGGAGTTACTTCTACGTTATGCTTAGGTTGCCATGCTATGCTCGTAGACGTGGTTTGGGTTTGAGCGTACCCATGACAGATGTGGCATTGCTAATTAATGGTTCAACTTAAGGTGGCAACTTTAATACACATCTGGGTGGATTGGTTGCAGGGCACCTGGAGAATCCAGTGTTGTCCTAGGAAATCCCGGAGGACCCGTGTGATTATCCTATGGAATGCCACCCAGGCTCAAAGGGATCATAAGACTATTCATGCTAGAAACTTCCATGTGTAGCCACAATGCCATTATGGGCTCTGGCATAGTTGAGTATGTTGTGTGAGCTCTTTCAGTGGTGGACTAGCAGATGTAGGAGAAAGTACGTGTACGGGTCCACCCGGGGTAAAGAGTAAGTGCTTCTGAAAGACTGTGTCTTGGTCATCCATTTCTCAGACACCATGTTGTGCGAGAAATCCAACGGAGGAGATCAAGTCTTGTGGGGAAAAGTGCGCAAACCTCTTAAGAGTGTACAAACTAATCATGATTAGTCGTGTCCCCGGTTATCGAATCTTGAGTATCTGGTACTTGAATTATTGGATTGATCTCATCACTCTAAAACAAAATTGTTGGGTTAATAATAATGGCTTTAATTGGGATTGAGTTGGAGGAACCTTCTCAATGATGTTTCAACTACCATGATAGTTAAAAATAAAATTTATTCCTTTGTTGTAGGGGAAAATTGGCGTTATGAAAAAACTTTATAACCTTAGAGCCTCCACCAGCCATATATGCATGTAGGAATAGCATTTATCTGTTACTTGCTCTACTGTGTTATCTTGCCAACATATTCCATGTGCTGACCCGTTTCGGGCTGCAACATATCATGTTGCAGATTTTTCAAAAGAAGAGTAAGGTGCACTAGGTCGTTTGTCATGCACTCAGCTATGCCGTTGGAGTTGATGGACTCACTTTATCTTCCAAGCCTTCTGCTGTTATCGTGTTAGATGGCCTTATGCCATATATTTTGTAATAAGTTCTCTTTTGAGACATCCGATGTAATAAGTGTGTGATTGCCACTCTGTTATAAATCCTTCAAGTACTATGTGTGTCAGCATTACCGATCCAGGGATGACACAGAGCACAGAGACTTCGGTGCATTCGGATCGTGGTCGCGACATGCTCATAGATTGAGGTTTTTAATGCTACAGACATGTATGCTTATTAGATTAAGAGATTGGGTCCCTATTAAAAAATATTTAATGCTACTCACATTGGGGTTTTGAATGTGATATGCCCAAACGGAATCCATTGATTCAGCAGTTATTTGATTCATTAGTATATAAATTTGTCCACAATATGTAGTTATATTAGCTCCGATCTTCAATGTGTGTCCATGACCAATGATCAAGGGATGTGTTATTTGAATGTCATATCTAAATTTTCAATTTCGTATTTACTAGTGATGGATGTAACTGTATGTTCAGGAAGATGATGGTTGGGGGGTAGAAACAGGAAGCTGGCCCAGTACAACCCGTATGATCCAGAGGAAAGTGATGAAGAAGAATATGAGGTAAGCCTACTTGAATTTTTGATTGTTCATTTAGTTCCTTTGACATAGTGTATCCATGAATCTATAATGTATTAACGTAACTCATTCATGTGTGTAGTATGATTCTGGAGAAGAAGTGTACAAGGGCAACATCGCATCCTTCACAGCCAAGGAGGTGGAGAAGATCAAGGCCAAGGGAGTTGCTTCCTTCTACAACCGCAAATTCAAGAAGTGGCGCTTCCCCTACTGCACCACCAAGCCAAAGCCTGAGGATGGCCGCTTCAATCACCTTCTGTCTAATGCAGAGGATTTAGCGATCCACGGGAGGACTACATGATCAGGGGGCAGCATGCTGCGCTCGCGAAGGCACTGACTCGAGCGTGAAGTGATGTGATGATGTGATGATGTGATGCTGTGATGGTTTGGTGTGATGTTGTGAACTTAATCTTAATCTTTTGGGTACTTTGGGTCCGGTTACTTTTGGTAAACTTAATGTAGCAGTTTATTATTCTATCTATATTTGTTTGTCCTCATATTTGCCTGTGGTGCATAGTTAATTCTGTATAGATGTTGTGAACTATGAGTTTAGGTGCTACAATGATCACACATGTTGTTTCAGTGTTGCTTCACTGATCATATATGTTGTTTCAGTGTTGCTTCACTGATCACACATGTTGTTTCATTGTTGCTTCACTTATCACACATGTTATTGGTCTCATGTTTATTAAAAATCAAATACATGCTTTTTCCCACCAGCAAATTATCTATGTATGTTTGTGTAAATTCAAGAAAATGCAAAAAAAAAACTTGGAAAACTATATATGTTTGTGTAGGAGATCATGTGTGCAAAAATTGAAGTGATTTATAGGAGGTCAAATAAATTTGAATTTGAGAAAATGTGCTCCAAATGATCTTCCAGGCTAGGGTAAACAGCCCATTTGTAATCAAGTTTTTTAACCTACTCTAAATGAGCCAAATGTTTTTTTATTAATACATATTCACTTTCCATAGTGTAGATTCGAAGTCTCGCTGTTTTTTGAATTAATATTCATATTTTTACATTTTATTTTGAAAACATATGCTTTAATATAAAGACTATTAATTAAAAACACGTTTTGAAATATGAAAATGGAAAGTTAACTTCACATCCTTCTTATTCACTTTAAAATAAAGATTTATTGGTTTTTTTAATTTAAAAAAATCAAAAACAGAAATTAACACCACCTCCTCTCCTTGAACTCTATGAAATCATGTACATGATAGCTCATATGTGTGAAGGTTTTCTCATGAAAATGACCATAGACCAAGTTTATGATTTTTGTTTGGTAACATGTACATAAGATAACAATGTGCGTATGTTTTTTTAAATTAATGGTGCTCATTTGACCTCAATCGTGCCAGCTAGGATTGTTTCACGAAAATGACCATAGACCAGTATTTTTCCTCCTTAGTTTGTCTTATAAAACGACGAACGGCGAAGGTTTCATTTTTTCGATTTTTTTTAAATTAGTTATGCTCAGTCAAAGCCTTCGAAACCCCGTTGACTAGCTCAAAACCCCTCTAAACCCCACGGGGTTTCGCCTAACCCTAGCTCCCAACGTCAGCCGTCCGATCATACCCTCGCGCCAAGCCACATCCCTCAGATCTAGCCTTCTAGAAGGAACTAGGTGGGCTGGCTGTGTGCAGGCTCCGCGCCGTTGGATCAAAAGGACGGCTCCGCATCGTTGGATCGTGGGGCGACCCGCAAGAGGCGATCCTATTGGTTGTGCTCGGCTTCTCGCCCATCACTGACTTCGTGAAAAAACATTGTTATTGGGCCCAAAAGGAAACCAAGCTCTGGTTGGGCCGCCGAATTGCGTCGTTTTTTTGCATCGTTTGCTCTTTTTTTTTTGTGAATGGGCTGGCTGTAGGGGAACGTAGTATTTCAAAAATTTCCTACGATCACGCAAGATCTATCTACCAGATGCATAGCAACGAGGGGGAGAGTGTGTCTACATACCCTTGTACACCGAAAGCGGAAGCGTCAAGTGACGCGGTTGATGTAGTCGAACTTCTTCGCGATTCAACCGATCAAGCACCGAACATATGGCACCTCTGCGCTCAGCACACATTCAGCTTGATGACCTCCCACGAGCTCTTGATCCAGTTGAGCTTCACGGGAGAGATTCATCAGCATGACGGCGTCGTGACGGATATGATGAAGTTACCGGCGCAGGGCTTCGCCTAAGCACTGCAACGGTATGACCGAGGTGTGTTTCCGTGGAGGGGGGCACCGCACACGGCTAGAGAGATCAACTCGTGTGTCTAGAGGTGCCCCCCTGCCCCCATATATAAACGAGCAAGGGGGAGGCCGACCAGCCCCTATGGCGCGCCAAGGAGAATCAATCCTACTAGGAATAGGATTGCAATCCTATTCCTAGTAGGAATCACCAAGAGGGAGAAGGGGGGGAGGAAGGAGAGGGAGAGGGAGAAGGAAGGGGCGCCCCCCCCCCCCCTCCTTCCTTGTCCAATTCGGACCAAGGGGTGGGGGTGCGCGGCCCAGCCCTGGCCCTCCCTCTTTCTTTCTCCTATGGCCCATTAAGGCCCATAGCTTCCCCGGGGGGTTCCGGTAACCCCCCGGCACTCCGGTTAATTCCGAAACTTTACGGAACACTTCCGGTGTCCGAATATAGTCGTCCAATATATCAATCTTTATATCTCGGGCATTCTACCTCATCATGTTTGTGATCTTATCCGGTACTCCGAACTACCTTCGGTACATCAAAACTCATAAACTCATAATACCGATCATCATCAAACGTTAAGCGTGCGGACCCTACGGGTTCGAGAACTATGTAGGCATGACCGAGACTCATCTCCGGTCAATAACCAATAGCGGAACCTGGATGCTCATATTGGCTCCTACATATTCTGCAAAGATCTTTATCGGTCAAACTGCATAACAACATATGTTGTTCCCTTTATCATCGGTATGTTACTTGCTCGAGATTCGATTGTCGGTATCTCAATATCTAGTTCAATCTCGTTACCGGCAAGTCTCTTTACTCGTTCCGTAATACATCATCACGTGACTAACTCATTAGTCATTTGCTTGCAAGGCTTATGATGTGTATTACCGAGAGGGCCCAGAGATACCTCTCCGACACTCGGAGTGACAAATCCTATTCTTGATCTATGCCAACACCACGAACACTTTCGGAGACACCTGTAGAGCATCTTTATGATCACCCAATTACGTTGTGACATTTGATAGCACACAAGGTGTTCCTCCGCTATTCGGGAGTTGCATAATCTCATAGTCATAGGAACTTGTATAAATCATGAAGAAAGCAATAGCAGTAAAACTAAACGATCATAGTGCTAAGCTAACGGATGGGTCTTGTCCATCACATCATTCTCCTAATGATGTGATCCCGTTGATAAAATGCCAACTCATGTCTATGGCTAGGAAACATAACCATCTTTGATCAATGAGCTAGTCTAGTAGAGGCATACTAGGGACAACCTGTTTTGTCTATGTATTCACACATGTACTAAGTTTCCGGTTAATACAATTCTAGCATGAATAAAAGACATTTATCATGATATAAGGAAATACAAATAACATCTTTATTATTGCCTCTAGGGCATATTTCCTTCAGTCTCCCACTTGAACTAGAGTCAATAATCTAGATTACAAAGTGATGACCCTAACACCCATGGAGTCTTGGTGCTGATCATGTATTGCCCGTGGAAGAGGCGTAGTCAACGGGTCTGCAACGTTCAGATCCATATGTATCTTACAAATTTCTATGTCTCCCTCCTTGACTAGATCGCGGATGGAATTGAAGCGTCTTTTGATGTGCTTTGTTCTCTTGTGAAACCTGGATTCCTTCACCAAGGCTATTGCTCCAGTGTTGTCACAAAAGATTTTCATTGGACCCGATGCACTAGGTATTACAAGTAGATCGTGTTGGGGAACGTAGCAGAAATCAAAAAAAATCTACGCATCACCAAGATCTATCTATGGAGTCATCTAGCAACGAGGGAGAGGGGAGTGCATATACATACCCTTGTAGATCGCGCGCGGAAGCGTTCAAGAGAACGGGGATGATGGAGTCGTACTCGTCGTGATCCAAATCACCGATGATCCTAGCGCCGAACGGACGGCACCTCCCCGTTCAACACACATACGGAGTAGCGACGTCTCCTCCTTCTTGATCCAGCAAGGGGGGAGGAGAGGTTGATGGAGATCCAGCAGCACGACGGATTGGTGGTGGAAGTAGCGGGATTCCGGCACAGCTTCGCCAAGCGCAACCGGAGGAGGAAGGTGTGTCACGGGAGGGAGAGGGTGGCGCCAGGGCATATGGTACGTCTGCCCTCCTCCCCCCCCCCCCACTATATATAGGAGGCCTATGGGGTGCGCCGGCCCTAGAGATCCCATCTCTAGGGGGTGGCGGCCTAGGGGGGGACTTGCCCCCCAAGTCATGTGGGGCGCCCCCCACCCCTAGGGTTTCCAACCCTAGGCGCAGGGGAGGCCCATGGGGGGCGCACCAGCCCACTATGGGCTGGTTCCCCTCCCACTTCAGCCCATGGGGCCCTCCGGGATAGGTGGCCCCACCCGGTGGACCCCCGGGACCCTTCCGGTGGTCCTGGTAAAAGACCGATGACCCCCGAAACTCTCCCGGTGGCCGAAACTGGACTTCCTATATATAATTCTTTACCTCCGGACCATTCCGGAACTCCTCGTGACGTCCGGGATCTCATCCGGGACTCCTAACAACCTTAGGGTTTCTGCATACTTATATCTCTACAACCCTAGCGTCACCAAACCTTATGTGTGTAGACCCTACGGGTTCGGGAGACACGTAGACATGACCAAGATGACTCTCCGGCCAATAACCAACAGCGGGATCTGGATACCCATGTTAGCTCCCACATGCTCCTCGATGATCTCATCGGATGAACCACGATGTCGGGGATTCAATCAATCCCGTATGCAATTCCCTTTGTCTATCGGTATAGTACTTGCCCGAGATTCGATCGTCGGTATACCGATACCTTGTTCAATCTCGTCATGGCAAGTCTCTTTACTCGTTCTGTAACACATCATCCCGTGACCAACCCCTTAGTCACATTGAGCTCATTATGATGTCTTACCGAGTGGGCCCAGAGATACCTCTCCGTCATACGGAGTGACAAATCACAGTCTTAGTTTGTGCCAACCCAACAGATGCTTTCGGAGATACCCGTAGTGTACCTTTATAGCCACCCAGTTACGTTGTGACGTTTGGCACACCCAAAGTATTCCTATGGTATCCGGGAGTTGCACAACCTCATGGTCTAAGGAAAGGATACTTGACATTGGAAAAGCTTTAGCATTATGAACTATACGATCTTGTGCTAGGCTTAGGATTGGGTCTTGTCCATCACATCATTCTCCTAATGATGTGATCCCATTATCAATGACATCCAATGTCCATGTGAAAGTGCAACTAATCCCCGGGTGGTTTTGGTAATTAATAACAACATATATATCATTGAACTAATATTTACTTGAGAATCATTTCAGAGAAGTTCGATGATATGGGTATGGAAATGTCTGAAGAAGTGGACCCCTCAAAATGCTAAGACAAGCATTGGCAAAAGCTCAAGACTCTATTTTTGGTTTAGTGATCAAAGATCAAATTGAGTCCATAGGAAAAGCCAATACTATTAAAAGGGGATGAGGTTGTGTTAATGATCTTGTTGCTCAAGTGCTTGGTGATCTAGCTCCCTCAACTATCAGCACTCTTCACTACTTAACACACTCATAAGTAATCTCGGACAAACCGATTCTGCAAACTCAGTCCCACCGAGATGAACCACCTCAGTTATTCTCCCAAACCCTAATTTCTCGGTCCATCCGATTTTGAGTTTCGGTCTCACCGAAAATGGACTGCCAACCTTCTGTAACCAATTGACATCACTTCGGAATATCCGAATTGTTATTTTCGGTCCCACCGAGATGGCAAGCTCCAACCTTTGACTCACTTCGGACACACCGAGATGGTATTTTCGGTCCCACCGAAAATCCCAACGTTCACTATATTTGAACTTTCGGTCTGACCGAGTTTTCACTTCGGTCTCACCGAGATTGGTCAAATATGTGTGTAACGGTTGGATTTTGTGTGGAGGCTATATATACCCCTCCACCCCCTCTTCATTCGAGAGGAGAGCCATCAGAAAGTCTACCATTCCTACCATACACTTTCTGAGAAGTGAACCACCTACCCTTGTGTTGAGATCAAGCCATTCCATTCCTACCATATGAAACTTGATTTCTAGCCTTCCCAAGTTGCTTTCCACTCAAACCTTTCTTCCACCACAGCCATATCAGTGAGGAGAGTTGAGTGTTGGGGAGATTATCATCTGAAGCACAAGAGCAAGGAGTTCATCATCATCAACACCATCTATTACCTTTTGGAGGGTGGTGCCTCCTAGATTGGTTAGGTGTCGCTTGGGAGCCTCCGTCTTGAGATGTGGAGTTGAACCAAGAAGTTTGTAAGGGCAAGGAGATCGCCTACTTCGTGAAGATCTACCCCGAGTAAGGCTAGTCCTCCGTGGGCGTAGGCCATGATGGAATAGACAAGGTTGCTTCTTCATGGACCCTTCGTGGGTGGAGCCCTCCGTGGACTCGCGCAGCCGTTACCCTCCGTGGGTTGAAGTCTCCATCAACGTGGATGTACGATAGCACCACCTATCGGAACCACGACAAAAATCTCCGTGTCACCAAACTGCGTTTGATCTTCTCCACCTCTCTTTACTATATATGCAATTTACTTTCCGCTGCCCATACTCTAGAATTGCATGTGTAGTATGTTACTTGACTTGATCTTAATTGCAAAACTGCCTAAAACTTTGCACAACCAAAAGGCAGATTTTTATATTGTCAAGTAGTCTAATCACCCCCCCTCTAGACCTACTTCTTCGATCCTACAATTGGTATCAGAGCTTTGGTCTCCATTGCTTTGGTTTACACACCATTGGAGGAAGATGGACGTGTCTACGGATGGGAGTGTTAGCCATAGAGTGCCTGTTCTTGATGGAAGGTTTTATAACTCTTGGAGGTCTGAAATGCTTAGTATCTTTAAGGTGTACAATTTGTGCAAATATGTTAAGACCCCATATGTGCCTCCATTTGATCCCTTGCACCCTACCATGGATGAAGAGCTTGATTTGCTTCGTAACCTTAGAACTGTGAATCTTATTATTAGAGGGTTACCTGATGACTTGCTTAATCTTGTTACAAATTTTGAGTGTGCCTATGCTATGTGGAAATTCTTGGAAGAACTTTATCCGGACTACTCTATGAGAGGTCTTGATGAAATTCTACACAAGACTATTGAATTTGATAGGTTGCACCCCAATGATCCTAACTTTGATAAATGCTTCTTTGAGCTTCGTGATCTTATGAAAAAGAAGGGTGATCCCGGTCTTATCAATATTAGAGTTAGAAATGCTCTTGCATTACATTCCGAAGATTATTACTCCATTGACCAAACTAATGCAAATACTTATCAAATTGACCTAGGTGTTGATGATGAACAATCTATGGGTCAATATGATGATGAGCATGAGCAAGACGATGATTATTCCGATTCGGACACCGAGCTAGACAAAGTCATGAAGAGTCTCAATCTCATGGCAAATATGAGAGACTACTTGTCCGGTGGAAAAGAGTGGATTCTTGACAGTGGATGCACCGATCACATGACCGGAGACAAAGACATGTTTCGAGAGCTTGCAAAGAACGATGGTCCACGCAAGTATGTGACTTTTGGAGACAACTCCAAGGGTAAGGTACTTGGCCTTGGTAAGGTGGCCATATCTCATGATAGCTCTATTCAAAATGTCATGCTTGTAGAATCTCTTGGATACAATTTACTTTCCGTGTCTAGATTAGCTGACTTTGGATTCAATGTGCTATTCACCAAAGTAGATTGCCAAGTCTTTCGTCGTGATAATCAAAACATGGCTTTTACTGGTATTCGTAGAGGTGATCTATATATTGTTGATTTCACTAAGAAAGCCCAACCTAGAGCTTGTTTCATTGCTAAATCCTCTAAAGGTTGGTTATGGCATAGAAGGCTAGGACATGTTGGTATGCGTAATTTAGACAAGTTGATCAAAGGTGATCATATTCTTGGTGTTAAAGATGTTTTCTTTGACAAAGATAGACTTTGTAGTGCTTGTCAAGCAGGAAAACAAGTTGGTGGAAGTCATCCCGTGAAAAACATCATGACCACAAGGAGACCGCTTGAGCTTCTTCATATGGATCTCTTCGGTCCCAATGCTTACAAAAGCCTTGGTGGTAACTCCTTTGGTCTAGTTATAGTTGATGATTATTCCAGATTTACGTGGGTATTTTTCCTTGATGATAAATCGCAGGTTCAGAGGATCTTCAAGACCTTTGCCAAAAAGGCCCAAAATCAATTTGAGGTGAAGATCAAGAAAGTTCGGAGTGACAATGGAACGGAGTTCAAGAACGCCAATGTAGACTCTTTTCTCGATGAGGAAGGAATTCTACATGAGTTCTCGGCTACGTACACTCCTCAACAAAATGGAGTTGTTGAGAGGAAGAACCGAACGCTCATAGAGATGGCAAGAACGATGCTTGATGAATACAAGACACCGAAGCACTTTTGGGGAGAAGCCGTCGAGACAGCTTGTCATGCCATCAACAGGCTTTATCTTCATAAGCTCCTTGGCAAGACATCATACGAGCTTCTCACCGGTAACAAACCCCAAGTGGGATACTTTCGTGTCTTTGGTTCAAAATGCTATATCCTTGATAAGCATCTGAAAGTGCAACTAATCCCCGGGTGGTTTTGGTAATTAATAACAACATATATATCATTGAACTAATATTCTCTTGAGAATCATTTCAGAAAAGTTCGATGATGTGGGTATGGAAATGTCTGAAGAAGTGGACCCCTCAAAATGCTAAGACAAGCATTGGCAAAAGCTCAAGACTCCATTTTTGGTTTAGTGATCAAAGATCACATTGAGTCCATAGGAAAGCCAATACTATCAAAAGGGGATGAGGTTGTGTTAATGATCTTGTTGCTCAAGTGCTTGGTGATCTAACTCCCTCAACTATCAGCACTATTCACTACTTAACACACACCCATAAGTAATCTCGGTCACACCGATTTCTCCAACTCAGTCCCACCGAGATGAACCACTTCAGTTGTTTCTCCAAACCCTAAATTCTCGGTCACACCGATTCTGAGTTTCGGTCTCACCGAAAAAGGGCTGCCAACCTTCTGTGATCAGTTGACATCAATTCGGAATATCCGAGTTTATATTTTTGGTCTCACCGAGATGGCAAACCCTAACCTTTGACTCACTTCGGTCTCACCGAGATGGTATTTTCGGTCCCACCGAAAATCCCAACGTTCACTATATTTGAACTTTCGGTCTAACCGAGTTTTCACTTCGGTCTGACCGAGATTGGTCAAATGTGTGTGTAACGGTTGGATTTTGTGTGGAGGCTATATATACCCCTCCACCCCCTCCTCATTCGTGAGGAGAGCCATCAGAAAGTACCACCACTTCTACCACACACTTTCTGAGAAGTGAACCACCTACCCTTGTGTTGAGATCAAGCCATTCCATTCCTACCATATGAAACTTGATTTCTAGCCTTCCCAAGTTGCTTTCCACTCAAACCTTTCTTCCACCACAGCCATATCAGTGAGGAGAGTTGAGTGTTGGGGAGATTATCATTTGAAGCACAAGAGCAAGGAGTTCATCATCATCAACACCATCTATCACCTTTTGGAGGGTGGTGCCTCCTAGATTGGTTAGGTGTCGCTTGGGAGCCTCCGTCTTTGAGATGTGGAGTTGAACCAAGAAGTTTGTAAGGGCAAGGAGATCGCCTACTTCGTGAAGATCTACCCCGAGTAAGGCTAGTCCTCCGTGGGCGTAGGCCATGATGGAATAGACAAGGTTGCTTCTTCGTGGACCCTTCGTGGGTGGAGCCCTCCGTGGACTCGCGCAGCCGTTACCCTCCGTGGGTTGAAGTCTCCATCAACGTGGATGTACGATAGCACCACCTATCGGAACCACGACAAAAATCTTCGTGTCACCAAACTGCGTTTGATCTTCTCCACCTCTCTTTTACATGTGCAATTTACTTTCCGCTGCTATTACTCTAGAATTGCATGTGTAGGGTGATACTTGAATTGATCTTAATTGTGAAACTGCCAAAAACTTTGCTTAATCAAAAGGCAGATTTTTTATATTGTCAAGAAGTCTAATCACCCCCCCTCTAGACATACTTTCGATCCTACAAGTGGTATCAGAGCTTTGGTCTCCATTGTTTTGGTTTCCATTGCATTGGACTCCATAAGCTTGGTTTCACAACCTAGGAGAGTATGGCGTCTAGTGAGGGTAATTATCGTAGAGGTCCTTACTTTGATGGTACAAATTTTGCTAGTTGGAAGCATAAAATGAAAATGCATATTCTTGGTCATAACCCAGCCGCATGGGGCATTATTTGTGTTGGTATGCAAGGTGATTTTTTTGAAGAAGGAAAAGTTCCGGATCGCGAAGCTACACCGGAAGAGTTGCGGATGTTGCAAAACAATGCTCAAGCTTGTGACGTTCTCTTCAATGCTTTGTGTCCCGAAGAGTTCAACAAAATCAGCCGTCTTGAGAATGCTAAAGAGATTTGGGATACTTTGGTTGAAATGCACGAAGGTACTGAATCTGTGAAGGAATCAAAGCTAGATATTCTTCAAGGTCAACTTGACAAGTTCAAGATGAAGGATGGTGAAGGAGTCGCTGAAATGTACTCTAGGCTTGCTCTCATCACAAATGAGATTGCCGGCTTAGGAAGCGAAGAAATGACCGACCGATTCATCATTAAGAAGATTCTCAGAGCTTTGGATGGAAAGTATGACACCGTGTGCACTTTGATCCAAATGATGCCAAACTACAAGACTCTCAAGCCAACTGAAGTCATTGGAAGAATTGTTGCTCATGAGATGACACTTAAGGATAAGGAAGAGCTTCACAGCAAGTCAAGTGGTGCTTACAAAGCTACAAGTGATGCTCCTACTACCTCAAGTGACAAGCTAATTTCCAATGAAGAGATAAGCCTAATGGTCAAGAACTTCAACAAATTCTACAAGAATAGAGGCAAAAAAAGAAGCTCAAAGTCTAGATCATATGATGAAAAGAGATCTTCTAGTCGTGATCGAAACTGCTACAATTGTGGAAGACCCGGACACTTCTCAAATGAGTGTACGGCTCCCCACAAGAGAAGAGAAGAATCTCCAAGAAGAAGAGCAAGAGATGAGTCACCTCGGAGAGAGAGAAGGAGTAGAGATGATCGTTATGAACGAAGACCCTCTCGGAGAAGCAAGGATTCGGAGAGGAAAGACAAGTCATCAAGAAGCTACACAAGAAGAAGACATCAAGCTCATGTAGGTGAATGGGTCTCCGGCTCCGACTCCGACAATCAATCCGATGGAAGCTATCACTCCGACTCCGACTATAGTCAAGATGAAGGTGTTGCCGGACTTGCACTCGTATCCTCCAACTCCAACTCCTACGACTTATTTGATTCACCAAATGAGGGAATTGGAAGATACTTCATGGCTAAAGGCCCCAAGGTAACACACCCTGAATTCATTGACTTTGATAGTGATGAGGATGACTTGCTTGGTGAAGATGAGCTCTTGCATGATAAATCTAGTGAGCTTAGTAATGATGAAAATGCTAGTAGTCTTTATAGTCGAGAAGAGTCGAATGACAATGCTATGAAGGAGATTGAGCGTCTAACTAAAGAACTAAACACTCTTAAGTTAGCTCATGAAACAACTCAAGAAGATCACAGAGAGCTCCTAAGATCTCATGAGAAGCTACGCTTCGAGAAGCTCACTCTAGAGCAAGAACATGAGTTTCTAAAAGCGATCAATGACGATCTTCGAAAGAAGAGTTCTTCATATCTTGCCAAACGACTTCTCTTGTCTAATTTCTTGCCACCTATTAAGACTAAGCATGACAAGCATAAGAAAAATTCTTCCTCTAGTAGTAACAATAACAATGTTAAATCCAATATTGTTGCTTCTAGTAGTTCTCTTGATTCCACTAACAATGTTTCAAGCCAAGTTACACTTGAGCAAGAAAATAGCTTATTGAAGGAAATCATAGAGAAAGGTGTCTACAAGAGTCTTGCCGGAAGCAAGAACTTTGAGGAGATTGTTCGCAAACAAGGAAGACACCGGAAGAATCAAGGGATTAGTTTTGAGCGAAAGTTCAACGCCGAAGGTGTTGAGTGGGAAGAAGGTCAATACCCTACTCCACAGTTTGTTTCACAAAAGGAGAAGTATGATCCTACTTCTTCCAATGTGGAACAAGCTCAAGATGACCTTCCACCACAAGACCACAAGCTAAAGGCCAAGGACAAGCTTCAAGAGGAGATTGATGCATTCATTGAAGCACCTCAAGCCATGGTCAAGTGGATTCCCAAGGACACATCAAGTTCTACTTCGTCAAGCTCAACTACAACACCAAGGATTCCCATCAAGATGATGTGGATCCCAAAGAAGAAGAACTAGAAGGTTCTTGAGGGTGACTCCGCCAACAAACTTCACTCATATTCATTTTGGCAAGAACTTGTGCAATCAACTTCCACATCATGCACTAGTTCATGGAGTCACAAACCCTCTTGTTGGTAAGTCAAGGGACAAGGTAATCATTGCTTTCATGGACATCATCTTTTATGTACTTCACTCTATGTCTATGGATATTCTTGTTTGTTCCTTGTGGGACTAACCCATGTAGGTATTGAAAGTGCCCTAATCCAAAGGATTGCTCCCAACTCTTGATGATCTACATCAACATTGAGCATCCACATCTTCAACATCTACATGAAGTCTTCTACGACAACCCAAGGTTAGTTTGACCCTTTAAAAGGGGTTCTCACATCTAGGGGGAGCTTTGCTCTAAAAAAAAATTGAGCTAAAGCATCTCCAAATGATGTGAACACATAAATGCTTTATGTAAAAGTGGTAACCCCACTTGTGCTTAAACGATGAGTATGACCTATGATCAAATGTTCTCATTTGGCTCCTAAGTCAATATACTCATATATAGATGACCTAGTCATCGAAAAATTGTGTGCTAGTAGCTAGAGTGTTGGTTGTGCATGTTTGACACATATTTCAGTTGCTATCTTATTGTGTGAGCATGTTGAATGCATGATTTCATCCATTCAAGGACATCCATTTGTTGTTTTGATTGTTTTGATCTTTCTGGCCAAATGGATGGACAAGAATGCCTAAGCACCTTCCCTAGCTATCTATGCTTTCTTGTCTCAAATTCTATTCATGCTCATATCACAACTTTGAACAAGTCTTTTTCGGACAGTCCGAGTGAGGAGCACTCGGAGCCACCGATTCGTCTAAGGCTGACTTCCAAAACCTTCTAAGTCCATTTCGGTCTGACCGGCTTCTCAATCTCGGTCCAACCGAAACGCTTAGACTGATCTAGGTTTCATCTCGGTGAAACCGAGTTCAAAATCTCGGTCTGACCGATATGCGTAACTGCACAGCAGTTATACATCTCGGTGACACCGAGTTTTTCAACTCGGTCCCACCGACACCATGGGGTTATATATACCTGAGGGCTGCGCGCGATTTAATTCTTCAAACCATTCGCCCCCAAGACCCCTGCTGTCGTCGCCCTGGTCTACGGATCATCGCCGTCGTCGCCTGTGCGCCCTCGCCGCAGGTCTCCGCCGCCGTCAACGGTAATCATCTCCACCGTTGCCGCCGTAGAGGGACACCACCAAGTTAGGGTGTGTCCCGATCCCTTTTCGTGCTCCCCATCCGATTCTTGCACGATAGGCTTGCCATGATTCAATCCACGTTTGAGATATTCCCTATACATTAGTTCAGATCCTCTAGTTTCAAGCAAAATTCTTAGGTTTAGGTTTCCACGGAACGCATCTCGGTAAAGCCGATTTTGAAACTCGGTATGACCGATTCGGCCTCTGGCCATTGCACTGCATCATTCGGTTTAACCGAGTTATGCAAATCGGAATGACCGAAACGTAGTTTCAGTGAAACCCTAAGTTATCGGTAGGACCGAAACCCATTTCGGTCTGACCGAAAGTGGTGTGTAGGTTTCTGTTGAACACTTCGGTTTCACCGAAACTTAAAATCGGTTTGACCGAAATACATTCTGTGAAAACTCAAAACTAAGTTTTGAACTCATTTTTTTTGCAAAAACCTCTGCAGTTGTGATAACTCTTCTACTCTGCCTATACCTTATCTTTTCACAGGTTTTCAGCCATGTCAGATGTCAGTGGCAGCCAGAACAGGTCTGAGTCACCTTTTGCTGAGATTCCAAAGGCAGATACAAGTCCTGCTAGCAGCTCCAGTGATGATGGTGAGAGGAGCACCCCTAGTGGTTTGCCTCCTGCAGCCACCAGAACCAGGAAGAAGAGAACTCCTGATGATGAGGACTCTGACTTTGTTGCTGAGGAAGTTACCTCCAAGCCAAAGAGGAATGTGGTTGCCAAAGAGCACCAAGGGCAGCAGTCAAGGAAAGGCACAAGCAAAGTAAAGCAGTCAACAGTTGCAAAGAAGCTCAACTTGGAAGAGCCTGCTCCAAGCAAGGTGAAGAAGACTTCCAAAAGGAAGAGGGTAGTTTATGCTGAACCTCAAGTTGATGCTGCAGAAGAAGAAGAAGAAGAAGAAGATGCACCCCAGCCTCCTCCTCAGAAAACTAAGTTCATGGGTGATGCTATTCGGGCTCAAGCCTCCTCTAAGCCCAAGAAGCCTGCTCAAGCCAAGGCAGCTCCAGCCAAGCCCAAGAGAACAACCAGAAGCATTCCAGCTTCTGAGAAGAACAAAGGTGAGATGCCACCGTCTGAATCAGATGAAGAGCATGTGTTGCTTAAGCTCCGTCCCAAGTTGCCACTCCACAATGATGCTCATCCTCAAGCTGAGGACATGAAGGCAAAGAAGGACAAAGGTCTCAGGCTATGGAGACAGTCTGATCCATATGCTGTAAGGAGAAAGACTGCTGTGGACCCCAGATTCCACACCAGAGAGCAGCAGGATTTCTATGAGACCGTGCTGATGGATAAGAAGCCCATTGTTGCTGACACCAGGTATGTTGACTGGAAGTATATTGACAGTGAAGAGCACCGGGACTTCTTTCCCCATGTGCATGAGAGCTTTACTACATGTGGAGTTGCTGATTTTGTGGGTCAAGAGCTGACAGCTTGGAATGACGAGATGATCATGCAGTTCTACGCCACAGCCCACTTCTATCCTGATGGCAAGATCACCTGGATGACTGAAGGTCAAAGGTTTTCTTCGACTGTTGAAGAATGGGCAGAACTTCTGAACGCTCCAGTGCAGAGAGAGGACGACATTGATGTCTATGGGATTCCTAAGAAGAGTCATGATTCCATGAAGAACATGTACAAGGAGATCCCAGCTGCTGATTTGGAAGGATGGAAGCTTGGCTCAGTGTACTATCTCCAGGCAGGTCTGACCACCACTAACACTATTCTGAGGCATACATTGATGCCTAAGTCTGGAGATCACCGCATGATTCGAGGCTATTCTATCAACATGCTGCACATTCTCGATGAGAAGGCACCTTTCAAGGTGATGGACTTGATGGTAGAGACCATTAAGAGGACTGCAGCTGACCAGAAGAGGTCATGTGGGTTTGCCCCGCAGATTCAGATGCTCATCAACGCCAAGTTTGGCACGGGCAAATTCATGTTGGATAGGAAGCACTTGCCACTGCAGCCAGAGCATGAGGACAACGTAGTTGTGATGGATGAAGAGGATCCTACCTCAGTTGAAGGACAGGCCAAAATCGAAGCTGCGAAGAAGGCTAAAGCTGACAAAGAGGCAGCAGCAGCAGCCGCTAAGCCAAAGAGCTTTGGAGAACAAATTCTTGAAGCTACCCAGAGGATTGAACAACGCCTGGCCAGCATTGAGCAATCTCAGGAGAGCCTAGAGAGGATAGTTGAGGACAAGATCCACACTCTGGAAGTGAAGCTGACTGAGATTCAGGTGTCTGTCAACAAGCTTGAGGCAGACATGGAGGAGACAAGGCAGGAGAGAGCAGAGCTCATGCAGGATGATCTAGTCCAGGACTCTCATCGCCAGACTGCTCCGGTTCCGAGAGGATCCAGATCTGCAGCTATCCCAGTGACTGACTCCAGGGCTACCACTTCAGCACCAGCTACAGCTCCAGCAGTTGCTCCAGCTCCAGCATCCACTCCTCCAGCGCAGACATCAGCAGAAATCTTCGCCGATGCAGCTATCTCTACACCGACATCTACCCAGACGGGAGCCGCCAGCAGAGCCCGCAGTGACGCTTAGCTCTATACCTTTTCGAACTTTTTGGTAACTTGTTGCCAAAGGGGGAGAAATTGTTATAGATCATAGGGCTTCGAGAGAGAGAGTGCTCTTTCGTCTTTCGTTCTTTTGCCGGTTTCTTTGAGATACTTTGGTTTCTTTTGGTTCTTGAAACTTTAAGTGTGCTTGCTACTACGTTTGATGCTACCTTAATGAGTGCCTAGTCATACTATGCTTTAATGTGTGCTTAATGCTTATCATATGCTATTTCTTATTGTATGGCTATTTACTCTTGTCTTGGTGATTAAGTGCATGTTATTCATTCTTATCATTCTGTGCGCTCCACCAAGATGTATGTGACATGGAAGAGTGACCCATAATCCTAATCGATTGTGCATTTGCATTCAAACGCAAATTTTAAATAATGCACAAATTTAGGGGGAGCTCTTGTTTATCACATACTTCTCAAAGCGACGATATTATTCATTGATTATATCCTTTGTCGAAGCTTTGATCTATATGTTGTCATCAATTACCAAAAAGGGGGAGATTGAAAGTGCAACTAATCCCCGGGTGGTTTTGGTAATTAATAACAACATATATATCATTGAACTAATATTTACTTGAGAATCATTTCAGAGAAGTTCGATGATATGGGTATGGAAATGTCTGAAGAAGTGGACCCCTCAAAATGCTAAGACAAGCATTGGCAAAAGCTCAAGACTCTATTTTTGGTTTAGTGATCAAAGATCACATTGAGTCCATAGGAAAAGCCAATACTATTAAAAGGGGATGAGGTTGTGTTAATGATCTAGTTGCTCAAGTGCTTGGTGATCTAGCTCCCTCAACTATCAGCACTCTTCACTACTTAACACACTCATAAGTAATCTCGGACAAACCGATTCTGCAAACTCAGTCCCACCGAGATGAACCACCTCAGTTATTCTCCCAAACCCTAATTTCTCGGTCCATCCGATTTTGAGTTTCGGTCTCACCGAAAATGGACTACCAACCTTCTGTAACCAATTGACATCACTTCGGAATATCCGAATTGTTATTTTCGGTCCCACCGAGATGGCAAGCTCCAACCTTTGACTCACTTCGGACACACCGAGATGGTATTTCCGGTCCCACCGAAAATCCCAACGTTCACTATATTTGAACTTTCGGTCTGACCGAGTTTTCACTTCGGTCTCACCGAGATTGGTCAAATATGTGTGTAACGGTTGGATTTTGTGTGGAGGCTATATATACCCCTCCACCCCCTCTTCATTCGAGAGGAGAGCCATCAGAAAGTCTACCATTCCTACCATACACTTTCTGAGAAGTGAACCACCTACCCTTGTGTTGAGATCAAGCCATTCCATTCCTACCATATGAAACTTGATTTCTAGCCTTCCCAAGTTGCTTTCCACTCAAACCTTTCTTCCACCACAGCCATATCAGTGAGGAGAGTTGAGTGTTGGGGAGATTATCATCTGAAGCACAAGAGCAAGGAGTTCATCATCATCAACACCATCTATTACCTTTTGGAGGGTGGTGCCTCCTAGATTGGTTAGGTGCCGCTTGGGAGCCTCCGTCTTTGAGATGTGGAGTTGAACCAAGAAGTTTGTAAGGGCAAGGAGATCGCCTACTTCGTGAAGATCTACCCCGAGTAAGGCTAGTCCTCCGTGGGCGTAGGCCATGATGGAATAGACAAGGTTGCTTCTTCGTGGACCCTTCGTGGGTGGAGCCCTCCGTGGACTCGCGCAGCCGTTACCCTCCGTGGGTTGAAGTCTCCATCAACGTGGATGTACGATAGCACCACCTATCGGAACCACGACAAAAATCTTCATGTCACCAAACTGCGTTTGATCTTCTCCACCTCTCTTTTACATGTGCAATTTACTTTCCGCTGCTATTACTCTAGAATTGCATGTGTAGGGTGATACTTGAATTGATCTTAATTGTGAAACTGCCAAAAACTTTGCTTAATCAAAAGGCAGATTTTTTATATTGTCAAGTAGTCTAATCACCCCCCCTCTAGACATACTTTCGATCCTACACCATGGTCAAGAAACTGTGACCATCTGTTGATCAACGAGCTAGTTAACTAGAGGCTTTACTAGGGACACGTTGATGTCTATGTATTGACACATGTATCATTGTTTCCGGATAATACAATTAAAGCATGAATAACAGACAATTATCATGAACAAGGAAATATAATAATAACCACTTTATTATTGCCTCTAGGGCATATTTCCAACAGTCTCCCACTTGCACTAGATTCAATAATCTAGCTACATTGTGATGAATCGAACACCCATAGAGTTCTGGTGTTGATCATGTTTTGCTCGTGGAAGAGGTTTAGTCAACGGATCTGCGACATTCAGATCCGTATGCACTTTACAAATATCTATGTCTCCATCTTGAATATAATTCCGGATGGAGTTGAAATGGCACTTGATGTGCTTGGTCTTCTTGTGAAACATGGGCTCCTTGGCAATGGCAATAGCTCCAGTGTTGTCACAGAAGAGAGTAATTGGGCCCGACGCGCTTGGAATAACTCCTAGGTCGGTGATGAACTCCTTCATCCAGACTCCTTCCTGCGCTGCTTCGGAAGCAGCTATGTACTCCGCTTCACATGTAGATGCCGCCACGACGCTTTGCTTGCAACTACACCAACTAACTGCCCCTCCATTCAAAATATACATGTATCCGGTTTGTGACTTGGAGTCATCCAGATCTGTGTCGAAGCTAGCATCGACGTAACCCTTTACGACGAGCTCTTCATCACCTCCATAAACGAGAAACATATCCTTAGTCCTTTTCAGGTACTTCAGGATGTTCTTGACCGCTGTCCAGTGTTCCATACTGGGATCACTTTGGTACCTCCCTACCAAACTTATGGCAAGGTTCACATTAGTTCAGGTACACAGCATGGCATACATAATAGAACCTATGGCCGAGGCATAGGGTATGACACTCATCTTTTCTCTATCTTCTGCCGTGGTCGGGGATTGAGCCGTGCTCAATCTCATACCTTGCAATACAGGCAAGAACCCTTTCTTGGACTGATCCATATTGAACTTCCTCAATATCTTATCAAGGTATGTGCTTTGTGAAAGACCAATGAGGCGTCTCGATCTATCTCTATAGATCTTGATGCCTAATATGTAAGCAGCTTCTCCAAGGTCCTTCATTGAAAAACTCTTATTCGAGTAGGCCTTTATGCTTTCCAAGAATTCTACAACATTTCCCATCAGGAATATATCATCCACATATAATATGGGAAATGCTACAGAGCTCCCACTCACTTTCTTGTAAATACAGGCTTCTCCATAAGTCTGTATAAACCCAAACGCTTTGATCACCTCATCAAAGCGAATGTTCCAACTCCGAGATGCTTGCACCAGCCCATAGATTGAGCGCTGGAGCTTGCATACCTTGTTAGCATTCTCAGGATCGACAAAACCTTTCGGCTGCATCATATATAGTTCTTCCTTGAGGAAGCCATTAAGGAATGCCGTTTTGGCGTCCATTTGCCATATCTCATAATCATAGAATGCGGCAATTGCTAACATGATTCGGAGGGACTTCAGCATCACTACGGGAGAGAAAGTCTCATCGTAGTCAATTCCTTGAACTTGTCGATAAGCTTTAGCGACAAGTTGAGCCTTATAGATGGTCACATTACCATCTGCGCCAGTCTTCTTCTTAAAGATCCATTTATTTTCTATGGCGTGTCGATCAACGGGCAAGTCCACCAAAGTCCATACTTTGTTTTCATACATGGATCCTATCTAGGATTTCATGGCTTCAATCCATTTGTTGGAATCCGGGCCCGCCATCGCTTCTTCATAGTTCGAAGGTTCACCGTTGTCTAACAACATGATTTCCAGGACAGGGTTGTCGTACCACTCTGGTGCGGAACGTGTCCTCGTGGACCTACGAAGTTCAGCACTAACTTGATCTGAAGCTTCATGATCATTATCATTAACTTCCTCCCTAGTTGGTGCAGGTACCACAGGAACATCTTCCTGTGCTGCCCTACTTTCCGGTTCGGAAGGGGTGACAATCACCTCATCAAGTTCCACTTTCCTCCCACTTACTTCTTTCGAGAGAAACTCTTTTTCCAGAAAGGATCCATTCTTGGCAACGAAGATCTTGCCTTAGGATCTGAGGTAGAAGGTGTACCCAATAGTTTCCGTAGGGTATCCTAAGAAGACGCATTTTTCCGATTTGGGTTTGAGCTTTTCAGGTTGAAGTTTCTTGACATAAGCATCGCATCCCCAAACTTTTAGAAACGACAACTTAGGTTTCTTGCCAAACCAAAGTTCATATGGTGTCGTCTCAACGGATTTTGACGGTGCCCTATTTAAAGTGAATGCTACAGTCTCTAAAGCATAACCCCAAAATGATAGTGGTAAGTCGGTAAGAGACATCATAGATCGCACCATGTCCAATAGAGTACGATTACGACGTTCGGACACACCATTACGCTGAGGTGTTCCAGGCGGCGTCAATTGTGAAACAATTCCACGGTTCCTTAGATGCGTGCCAAATTCACGACTTAAATATTCTCCTCCATGATCCGATCGTAAGAACTTTATTTTTCTGTCATGTTGATTCTCAACCTCATTCTGAAATTCCTTGAACTTTTCAAAGGTCTCAGACTTGTGTTTCATCAAGTAGACATACCCATATCTACTTAAGTCATCTGTGAGGGTGAGAACATAACGATAGCCACCGCGAGCTTCAACACGCATTGGACCGCACACATCGGTATGTATGATTTCCAATAAGTTGGCCGCTCGCTCCATTGTTCCAGAGAATGGAGTCTTGGTCATCTTGCCCAAGAGGCATGGTTCGCACGTGTCAAATGATTCATAATCAAGAGACTCCAAAAGTCCATCTATATGGAGCTTCTTCATACGTTTGACACCAATATGACCAAGACGGCAGTGCCACAAGTATGTGGGACTATCATTATCAACCTTACATCTTTTGGTATTCACACTATGAATATGTGTAAAATCACGTTCGAGATTCATTAAGAATAAACCATTGACCAGCGGGGCATGACCATAAAACATCTCTCTCATACAAATAGAACAACCATTATTCTCATATTTAAATGAGAGCCATCTCGCATTAAACGAGATCCAGATACAATGTTCATGCTCAAAGCTGGTACTAAATAACAATTATTGAGGTTTAAAACTAATCCCGAAGGTAGATGCAGAGGTAGCATGCCGACGGCGATCACATCGACCTTGGAACCATTCCCGACGCGCATCGTCACCTCGTCCTTCGCCACTCTCTGCTTATTCCGCAGCTCCTGCTTTGAGTTACAAATGTGAGCAACTGCACCGGTATCAAATACCCAGGAGCTACTACGAGTGTTGGTAAGGTACACATCAATAACATGTATATCACATATACCTTTGACGTTGCCGGCCTTCTTATCTGGTAAGTATTTGGGGCAGTTCCGCTTCCAGTGACTCGTTCCCTTGCAATAAAAGCACTCAGTCTCAGGCTTGGGTCCATTCTTTGGCTTCTTCCGGGCAACTAGCTTACCGGGCGCAGCAACTCCTTTGCCGTCCTTCTTGAAGTTCTTCTTACCCTTGCCTTTCTTGAACTTAGTGGTTTTATTCACCATCAGCACTTGATGCTCTTTCTTTATCTCCACCTCCACTGATTTCAGCATTGAATACACCTCGGGAATGGACTTCTCCATCCCTTGCATATTGAAGTTCATCACGAAGCTCTTGTAGCAAGGTGGGAGCGACTGAAGGATTCTGTCAACGACTGCTTCATCTGGGAGATTAATTCCCAACTGAGACAAGCGATTGTGCAACCCAGACAATTTGAGTATATGCTCGATGACAGAACTATTCTCCTCCATCTTACAACTATAGAATGTGTCGGAGACGTCATATCTCTCGACTCGGGCATGAGCTTGGAAAACCATTTTCAGCTCTTGGAACATCTCATATGCTCTGTGGTGCTCAAAACGCTTTTGGAGCCCCGATTCTAAGCTGTAAAGCATGCCGCACTGAACCAGGGAGTAATCATCACAACGCGACTACCAAGCGTTCATAACGTCTTGGTTCGCTTGGGCAGGAGCGTCACCTAGCGGTGCTTCAAGGACATAAGTTTTCTTGGCAGCTATGAGGATGATCCTCAAGTTACGGACCCAATCTGTATAGTTGCTACCATCGTCTTTCAACTTGGTTTTCTCTAGGAACGTGTTGAAGTTGAGGGTAACATGAGCGTGGGCCATTGGATCTACAAGACATATTGTAAAGATTTTAGACTATGTTCATGACAATTAAGTTCATCTAAACAAATTTAATGAACTCCCACTCAGATAGACATCTCTCTAGTCATCAACGGTGAACATCTTTATGTTGATCGCATCTTCTATACGACTCATGTTCGACCTTTCGGTCTTCCATGTTCCGAGGCCATGTCTGTACATGCTAGGCTCGTCAAGTGAACCCTAAGTGTATTGCGTGTGTAAATCTGGCTTACACCCATTGTATGCGAACGTTAGAGCCTATCACACCGGATCATCACGTGGTGCTTCGGAACAACGAACCTTAGCAACGGTGCACAGTTAGGGGGAACACAATTCTTGAAATTTTAGTGAGAGATCATCTTATTTACTACCGTCGTTCTAAGCAAATAAGATGTAAAACATGATAAACATCACATGCAATCAAATAGTGACATGATATGGCCAATATCATTTTGCTCCTTTTGATCTTCATCTTCGGGGCTCCATGATCATCATCGTCACTGGCACGACACCATGATCTCCATCATCATGATCTCCATCATTGTGTCTTCATGAAGTTGTCTCGCCAAACATTACTTCTACTACTATGGCTAATGGTTAGCGATAAAGTAAAGTAATTACATGGCGTTTTTCATTGACACGCAGGTCATACAATAAAATAAGACAACTCCTATGGCTCCTGCCGGTTGTCATACTCATCGACATGCAAGTCGTGATTTCTATTACAAGAACATGATCAATCTCATACATCACATATATCATTCATCACATCCTTTTGGCCATATCACATCACACGGCACATGCTGCAAGAACAAGTTAGACGTCCTCTAATTATTGTTGCAAGTTTTTATGTGGCTGCTATAGGTTTCTAGCAAGAACATTTCTTACCTACGCCAAAACCACAACGTGATATGCCAATTTCTATTTACCCTTCATAAGGACCCTTTTCATCGAATCCGATCCGACTAAAGTGGGAGAGATAGACACCCGCTAGCCACCTTATGCAACTAGTGCATGTCAGTCGGTGGAACCCGTCTCACGTAACCGTACGTGTAAGGTCGGTCTGGGCCGCTTCATCCCACGATGTCGCCGAATCAAGATAGGACTAGTAACGGCACGAGAATTTAACACATCTACATCCACAACTACTTTGTGTTCTACTCGTGCAAGATACTACGCATAGACCTAGCTCATGATGCAACTGTTGGGGAACGTAGAAGAAATCAAAAAAATTCTACGCATCACCAAGATCTATCTATGGAGTCATCTAGCAATGAGGGAGAGGGGAGTGCATCTACATACCCTTGTAGATCGTGTGCGGAAGCGTTCAAGAGAACGGGGATGATGGAGTCGTACTCGTCGTGATCCAAATCACCGATGATCCTAGCGCCGAACGGACGGCACCTCCGCGTTCAATACACGTACGGAGCAGCGACGTCTCCTCCTTCTTGATCCAGCAAGGGGGGAGGAGAGGTTGATGGAGATCCAGCAGCACGACGGCGTGGTGGTGGAAGTAGCGGGATTCCGGCAGAGCTTTGCCAAGCGCAACCGGAGGAGGAAGGTGTGTCACGGGAGGGAGAGGGAGGCGCCAGGGCATAGGGTATGGCTGCCCTCCCTCCCCCCACTATATATAGGGGTCCTAGGGGGTGCACCGGCCCTAGAGATCCCATCTCTAGGGGGCGGCGGCCTAGGGGGGGACTTGCCTCCCAAGTCATGTGCCCCCCCCCCCCGCCCCTAGGGTTTCCAACCCTTGGCGCAGGGGAGGCCCATGGGGGGTGCACCAGCCCACTATGGGCTGGTTCCCCTCCCACTTTAGCCCATGGGGCCCTCCGGGATAGGTGTCCCCACCCGGTGGACCCCCGGGACCCTTCCGGTGGTCCCGGTACAATACCGGTGACCCCCGAAACTCTCCCGATGGCCGAAACTGGACTTCCTATATATAATTCTTTACCTCCGGACCATTCCGGAACTCCTCGTGATGTCTGGGATCTCATCCGGAACTCCGAACAACCTTCGGGTTTCCGCATACTTATATCTCTACAACCTTAGCGTCACCGAACCTTAAGTGTGTAGACCCTACGGGTTCGGGAGACACGCAGACATGACCGAGACGACTCTCCGGCCAATAACCAACAATGGGATATGGATACCCATGCTAGCTCCCACATGCTCCTCGATGATCTCATCGGATGAACCACGATGTCGAGGATTCAATCAATCGCGTATACAATTCCCTTTGTCTATCGGAATAGTACTTGCCCGAGATTCGATCGTCGGTATACCGATACCTTGTTCAATCTCGTCATGGCAAGTCTCTTTACTGGTTCCATAACACATCATCACGTGACCAACCCCTTAGTCACATTGAGCTCATTATGATGATGTCTTACCGAGTGGGCCCAGAGATACCTCTCCGTCATACGGAGTGACAAATCCCAGTCTTGGTTCGAGCCAACCCAACAGATGCTTTCGGAGATACCCGTAGTGTACCTTTATAGCCACCCAGTTACGTTGTGACGTTTGGCACACCCAAAGTATTCCTACGGTATCCGGGAGTTGCACAACCTAATGGTCTAAGGAAAGGATACTTGACATTGGAAAAGCTTTAGCATTACGAACTACATGATCTTGTGCTAGGCTTAGGATTGGGTCTTGTCCATCACATCATTCTCCTAATGATGTGATCCCGTTATCAATGACATCCAATGTCCATGGTCAGGAAACCGTGACCATCTATTGATCAATGAGCTAGTTAACTAGAGGCTTTACTAGGGACACGATGTTGTCTATGTATTCACACATGTATCACTGTTTACGGATAATACAATTAAAGCATGAATAACAGACAATTATCATGAACAAGGAAATATAATAATAACCACTTTATTATTGCCTCTAGGGCATATTTCCAACTGATCGGATATGAACTCCTTCATCCAGACTCCTTCATGTGCTGCTTCCGAAGCATCTATGTACTTCGCTTCACACGTAGATCCCGCCATGACGCTCTGCTTGGAACTGCACCAACTGATAGCTCCACCGTTTAATAAAAATACATATCCAGTTTGTGACTTAGAGTCATCCGGATCAGTGTGAAAGCTTGAATTGACGTAACCATTTACGACGAGCTCTTTGTCACCTCCATACACGAGAAACATATCCTTTGTCCTTTTCAGGCACTTTAGGATGTTCTTGACCGTTGTCTAGTGATCCACTCCTGGATTACTTTGGTACCTCTCTGCTAGACTTATAACAAGGCACACATCAGGTCTGGTACACAGCATTGCATACATGATAGATCCTATGGCTGAAGCATAGGGGATGACTTTCATTTTCTCTCTATCTTCTGCAGTGGTCGGGCATTGAGTCTTACTCAACTTCACACCTTGTAACACAGGCAAGAACCCTTTATTTGACTGATCCATTTTGAACTTCTTCAAAACTTTATCATGGTATGTGCTTTGTGAAAGTCCAATTAAGAGTCTTGATCTATCTCTTTAGATCTTGATGCCTAATATGTAAGCAGCTTCTTCGAGGTCTTTCATTGAAAAATTCTCATTCAAGTATCCTTTTATGCTATCCAGAAATTCTATATCATTTCCAATCAACAATATGTCATCCACATATAATATAAGAAATGCTACAGAGCTCCCACTCACTTTCTTATCAATACAGGCTTCTCCAAAAGTCTGTATAAAACCATATGCTTTGATCACCTAATCAAAGCGTATATTCCAACTCCGAGATGCTTGCACCAGTCCATAGATGGATCGCTGGAGCTTGCACACTTTGTTAGCATCTTTAGGATCGACAAAACCTTCTGGTTGCATCATATACAATTCTGCTTTGAGATATCCATTCAGGAATGCAGTTTTGACATCCATTTGCCAGATTTCATAATCATAAAATGCGGCAATTGCTAACATGATTCGGACAGACTTAAGCATTGCTACGGGTGAGAAAGTCTCATCGTAGTCAACTCCTTGAACTTGTCGAAACCCTTTCGCAACAAGTCAAGCTTTGTAAACAGTAACATTACCGTCTGCGTCGGTCTTCTTCTTGAAGATCCATTTATTTTCGATGGCTTGTCGATCATCGGGCAAGTCAACCAAAGTCCACACTTTGTTCTCATACATGGACCCCATCTCAGATTTCATGGCCTCTAGCCAGTTTGCAGAATCTGGGCTCAGCATCGCTTCCTCATAGTTTGTAGGTTCATCATGGTCTAGTAACATGACTTCTAGAACTAGGTTGTCGTACCACTCTGGTGCGGAACGAACTCTGGTTGATCTACGAAGTTCTACAGAAACTTGACCTGAAGTTTCATGATCATCATCATTTGCTTCCTCACTAAGTGGTGTAGGAATCACTCGAACTAGTTTCTGTGATGTACTACCTTCCAATTCGGGAGAAGGTACAGTTACATCATCAAGTTCTACTTTCCTCCCACTCACTTCTTTCTGGAGAAACTCCTTCTCTAGAAAGGATCCATTCTTAGCAACGAATATCTTACCTTCGGATCTGTGATAGAAGGTGTACCCAACAGTCTCTTTTGGGTATCCTATGAAGACACTTTTCTCCGACTTTGGTTCGAGCTTATCAGGTTGAAGCTTTTTCACATAAGCATCACAGCCCCAAACTTTAAGAAACGACAACTTTGGTTTCTTGCCAAACCACAGTTCATAAGGCGTCGTCTCAACGGATTTAGATGGTGCCCTATTTAACGTGAATGCAACTGTCTCTAAAGCATAACCCCAAAACGATAGTGGTAAATCGGTAAGAGACATCATAGACAGCACCATATCCAATAAAGTACGGTTACGACGTTCCGACACACCATTACGCGGTGGTGTTCCGGGTGGCGTGAGTTGTGAAACTATTCCACATTGTTTCAAATGAAGACCAAGCTCGTAACTCAAATATTCACCTCCACGATCAGATCGTAGAAACTTTATTTTCTTGTTACGATGATTCTCTACTTCACTCTGAAATTGTTTGAACTTTTCAAATGTTTCAGACTTGTGCTTCATCAAGTAGATATACCCATGTCTGCTTAAATCATCAATGAAGGTCAGAAAATAACGTTACCCGCCGCGAGCTTCAACACTCATTGGTCCACATACATCAGTATGTATGATTTCCAACAAATCTGTTGCTCGCTCCATTGTTCCGGAGAACGGAGTTTTAGTCATCTTGCCCATGAGGCATGGTTCGCAAGCACCAAGTGATTCATAATCAAGTGATTCCAAAAGTCCATCACTATGGAGTTTCTTCATGCGCTTTACACCAATATGACCTAAACGACAGTGCCACAAATAAGTTGCACTATCATTATTAACCTTGCATCATTTGGCTTCAATATTATGAATATGTGTATCACTACAATCGAGATCCAACAAGAATAGACCACTCTTTTGCATGACCATAAAAGATATTATTCATAAAAATAGAACAACCATTATTCTCTGATTTAAATGAATAACCGTCTCGCAACAAACAAGATCCAGATATAATGTTTATGCTTAACGCTGGCACCAAATAACAATTATTCAGGTCTAAAACTAATCCCGAAGATAGATGTAGAGGTAGCGTGCCGACGGCGATCACATCGACTTTGGAACTATTTCCCACGCGCATCGTCACCTCGTCCTTAGCCAATCTTCGTTTAATCCTTAGTCCCTGTTTCGAGTTACAAATATTAGCAATCGAACCGGTATCAAATACCCAGGTACTACTACGAGCATTAGTAAGGTACACATCAATAACATGTATATCACATATACCTTTGTTCACCTTGCCATCCTTCTTATCTGCCAAATACTTAGAGCAGTTCCGCTTCCAGTGTCCTGTCCCTTTGCAGTAGAAGCACTCAGTTTCAGGCTTGGCTCCAGACTTGGGTTTCTTCGCGGGAGTAGCAACTGTCTTGCTATTCTTCTTGAAGTTCCCCTTCTTTCCCTTGCCCTTTTTCTTGAAACTAGTGGTCTTGTTAACCATCAACACTTGATGCTCCTTTTTTATTTCTACCTCTGCAGCTTTGAGCATTGCGAAGAGCTCGGAATTGTCTTCTGCATCCCTTGCATATTATAGTTCATCACGAAGCCTTTATAGCTTGGTGGCAGTGATTGAAGAACTCTACCAATAACACTATCCTCGTCAACTTTGCAACCAAGTTGAGTCATATGATTGTAGTACCCAGACATTCTGAGCAAGTGTTCACTGGTAGAACTATTCTCCTCCATCTTGCACCTATAGAACTAATTGGAAATCTCATATTTCTCAATCCGGGCATTTGCTTGAAATATTAACTTCAACTCCTGGAACATCTCATATGGTCCATGATGTTCAAAACGTCGTTGAAGTCCCGGTTCTAAGCCGTAGAGCATGGCACACTGAACTATCGTGTAGTCATCAGACCGCGTCTGCCAGACGTTCAAAGCGTCTACATTAGCAGGAGGGGGATTGTCACCTAGAGGTGCTTCAAGGACATAATTCTTCTGTGCAGCAATGAGGATAATCCTCAAGTTACGGACCCAGTCTGTGTATTTGCTACCATCATCTTTCAACTTAGCTTTCTCTAGGAATGCATTAAAATTCAAAGGAACGGTACCATGGGCCATTGATCTACAACAACATAGATATGCTAAAACTATCAGGACTAAGTTCATGATAAATTGAAGTTCAATTTAATCATATTACTTAAAGAACTCCCACTTAGATAGACATCCCTCCGGTCATCTAAATGATCACGTGATCCAAATTAACTAAACCATGTCCGATCATCACATGAGATGGAGTAGTTTCAACGGTGAACATCTTATGTTGATCATATCTATTATATGATTCACGCTCGACCTTTCGGTCTCCAGCGTTCTGAGGCCATATCTGCATATGCTAGGCTCGTCAAGTTTAACCCGAGTATTTTGCGTGTGAAAAACTGGCTTACACACGTTGTATTTGAACGTAGAGCTTATCACACCCGATCATCACGTGGTGTCTCGGCACGACGAACTTTCGCAAAGGTGCATATTCAGGGAGAACACTTATACCTTGAAATTTTGTTAGGGATCATCTTATATGCTACCGTCGTACTAAGCGAAATAAGAAGCAAAACATCACATGCAATCAAAATATGTGACATGATATGGCCATCATCCTCTTGTGCTTTTGATCTCCATCTTGAAAGCACCGTCATGATCACCTTCGTCACCAGCGCGACACCTTGATCTCCATCGTAGCATCGTTGTCGTCTCGCCAACTATTGCTTCTACGACTATCGCTACCACTTAGTGATAAAGTAAAGCAATTACATGGCGATTGCATTTCATACAATAAAGCGACAACCATATGGCTCCTGCCAGTTGCCGATAACTTTACAAAACATGATCATCTCATACAAAACCGTATAACTCATCATGTCTTGACCATATCACGTCACAACATGCCCTGCAAAAACAAGTTAGACGTCCTCTACTTTGTTGTTGCAAGTTTTATGTGGCTGCTACGGGCTTAGCAAGAACCGTTCTTACCTACGCATACAAAACCACAACGATGTTTCGTCAAGTATGTGATGTTTTTACCTTCACAAGGACCGGACTTAGTCACACTCGATTCAGCTAAAGTGAGAGAGACAGACACCCGCCAGTCACCTTTAAGCAATGAGTGCTCATAACGGTGAAACCAGTCTCGCGTAAGCGTCACGTAATGTCGGTCCGGGCCGCTTCATCTCACAATACCACCGAAACAAAGTATGACATTCTGGTAAGCAGTATGACTAGTATCGTCCACAACTCACTTGTGTTCTACTCGTGCATATCATCTACGCATAGACCTGGCTCATGATGCCACTGTTGGGGAACGTAGTATTTCAAAATTTTCCTACGATCATGCAAGATCTATCTACCATATGCATAGCAACGAGGGGGAGAGTGTGTCTACATACCCTTGTAGACCGAAAGAGGAAGCGTCAAGTGACGCGGTTGATGTAGTCGAACTTCTTCGCGATTCAACTGATCAAGCACCGAACGTGCGGCACCTCCGTGTTCAGCACACGTTCAGCTTGATGACGTCCCACGAGATCTTGATCCAGTTGAGCTTCATGGGAGAGTTTCGTCAGCACGATGACGTGGTGACGGATATGATGAAGTTACCGGCGCAGGGCTTCGCCTAAGCACTACAACGGTATGACCGAGTTGTGTTTCTGTGGAGGGGGGCACCGCACACGGCTGGAGAGATCAACTTGTGTGTCTAGAGGTGCCCCCCTGCCCGCGTATATAAAGGAGCAAGGGGGGAGGCCGGCCAGGCGCTATGGCGCGCCAAGGAGGAGCAATCCTACTAGGAATAGGATTGCAATCCTATTCCTAGTAGGAATCTCCAAGAGGGAGAAGGGGGGAAGGAAGGAGAGGGAGAGGGAGAAGGAAAGGGGCGCCCCCCCCCCTCCTTCCTTGTCCAATTCGGACCAAGGGGTGGGGGCGCGGCCCAGCCCTGGCCCTCCCTCTTTCTTTCTCCTATGCCCCCTTAAGGCTCATAGCTTCCCCGAGGGTTCGGGTAACCCCCCGGCACTCCGATTAATTCCGAATCTTTACGGAACGCTTCCGGTGTCCGAATATAGTCGTCCAATATATCAATCTTTATGTCTCGGACATTCCGAGACTCCTCGTCATGTCCGTGATCTTATCCGGGACTCCAAACTACCTTCGGTACATCAAAACTCATAAACTCATAATACCGATCGTCATCAAACGTTAAGCGTGTGGACCCTACGGGTTCGAGAACTATGTAGACATGACCGAGACTCATCTTCGGTCAATAACCAATAGCGGAACCTGGATGCTCATATTGGCTCCTACATATTCTACGAAGATCTTTATCGGTCAAACCGCATAACAACATACATTGTTCCCTTTATCATAGGTATGTTACTTGCCCGAGATTCGATCGTCGGTATCTCAATACCTAGTTCAATCTCGTTACCGGCAAGTCTCTTTACTCGTTCCGTAATACATCATCCCGTTACTAACTCATTAGTCATTTGCTTGCAAGGCTTATGATGTGTATTACCTAGAGGGCCCAGAGATACCTCTCCGACACTCGGAGTGACAAATCCTATTCTTGATCTATGCCAACACCACAAACACTTTCGGAGACACCTGTAGAGCATCTTTGTGACACCCAGTTACGTTGAGACGTTTGATAGTACACAAGGTGTTCCTCCGGTATTCGGGAGTTGCATAATCTCATAGTCATAGGAACATGTATAAGTCATGAAGAAAGCAATAGCAGTAAAACTAAACGATCATAGTGCTAAGCTAACGGATGGGTCTTGTCCATCACATCATTCTCCTAATGATGTGATCCCGTTGATCAAATGACAACTCATGTCTATGGCTAGGAACATAACCATCTTTGATCAATGAGCTAGTCTAGTAGAGGCATACTAGGGACATACTGTTTTGTCTATGTATTCACACATGTACTAAGTTTTCGGTTAATACAATTCTAGCATGAATAAAAGACATTTATCGTGATACAAGGAAATACAAATAACATCTTTATTATTGCCTCTAGGGCATATTTCCTTCACTGGCTCTGTATTTTTGCATCGTTTTTTGCATCATTTGCTCTGTTTTTTGTGAACGTGTTGGCTCTGTATTTTTGCATCGTTTGAAATCAATTGACATTGCGTAGCAAATGACCAATTTTTAAGGGCAAAATTTATTTTTATCATGCAAAATGGCCACAAACTATTCAAAATTTTCTCTTTTTGTTCATATAATATATATGACCACAGATTCCCACGTGTGGAATTAGCTTCTTTTACTTCTTCTTTTTCAAACCACCGTTTCCCATGCGTGTACACTCCCGATGTTGCGGTGGGTTTGAAAACGGGTTACTTCACATTTGACCCCGTTATTGCCACGACCAAATAACACATAGCACTACGGCTATTTAAGCCACCCTCTACCACTGCCATCCCTCACCCATCTCCCATCCTCTCTGCCATCTGCCCTTCTTGCTCTTCGACCACTTCTCCTTCTTCTAGCACATCCTCAGCCATGTAGTACACCGTACCAACCTACCACTTCCCCCCACCGTGCTGGAGAGGCTCTACCCTCCTGGCGTGTATGTTGAGCACACACTATGTGTGTGGGCAATATCAAGGTTGTCGTGGTTTTGTCACGGCAGATGTCCTAGCAAAAGGACTTAGTCGTGGAGTCATCGCTATGGGTTAGCTTAAAGGGGTTAAAGCAGACAAGGATGCAAGGGATTTTATACTAGTTCGGCCCCTTCGATGAAGGTAGAGGCCTACGTCTAGTTTGGTGTAGTATTGCTAGGGTTTGGATGACCAGGGAGCGAATCCGCTTTGCCTGTGTCTCGAGTTGTTGTTCTCTCTCCTTCAACCGTCGCCGGGTCGTCCCTTTATATACACAGGGTGACGCCCGGTCCGGTTTACAGAACCCCGAGGCCGGCTCATAAACGTGCACGGCTCGTTCTCTATCTTTCCTATTTTCCAACACAAGTTACACGTCATATGGCGGTTTACACATTACGAGCCCTAACACCTCTTGGGCCATAGATCTCTAGTCTTTTGGAATAAAGCGCCATGTTCCATGTCTCGCTGGGCTTCAATATGAATAATTATCTATAGGAATAAACCGGCCCCTCCTTGGGTGGTTTATACCTAGTAGTAATATCCCTGACATTAGGCCCCAGATTGATTTGAACCTGTTCATGTCAATCTTCAACGCCTTGTAAAAGTTCAGCCCTCCGCGGCTTCAAAAATTTCATAAATCGTAATGACGTCATCTTCCTGGATCACATTGACCCGCCGTGACATCATCTGCTCATTTAATACGTGTACCTGTTTTACTCTTCATTTATGAAAATCTCCGAAGATCGAGGCGACAGTATCGTCCCATATCCACATTTATGGCTCCTTTATTCCCGTGCCTGCCGTTTCACCTTTTGGTTTATAAATAGGGCAGAGGGGCATCTCCTTTTCCCCCCTTGCTCCTTTGCTTCTTCTTCTTCCTCGTGCTCGCCCGTGCTCAAGCTCTGCCACCACCGTCGACCCTTGCATCTTCGTCAACCCAGGCCGCTGCATCAACTTGTTCGGACCAGAAACTCGCCAACGCGCCTCCGCATCCATCATCTCTGGTAAGTTCCTTCCTTATCCCTTATACAGATCTCATTAGGGTTTCTCCTGCGAGTTCATGGATAGGCGTTGTTCTTCGCTGTTCCTTATCGTGACCTCGATAACTAGGGTAGATCTGATACTCCTGCTTTGCGACTGTGATAATAACTCCGCTTCCTTAGTATGCCTTATTCTTCCCCAAAGTACTAGCCCAAACTGCGTGTGTTTGAACCATTGTTGTATCCGTTGAATATTGACCCTGAATATTTCCGAATTTCTGACACGATGTAGATATGTAATCTTATTGCTGATTTTACAAAACCTGTTTTTCCATAACTTCGGATCTGCACCTTACTCATATACTTATTGCAAAAATCTATGAGTCATCAAAACAAAGCAATCAACACATGCTCCTAGGGGGGAGGTTGGTAGGAGTTAACCATCGCGTGCCCCCAACTGTCGGTGTACTAAGATAGGGGTACCTTAGTAACCCAACTTGTCCACGTGCAGTAGCAGCTCCCCGTGGCAGGGCTTACCACGTGCTCGCCAAGAACCGTTCTGGTCCCTATGAAGCCATTCAAGAACAAAGTATACAAGACATAAGATCAGGGCCCCGGCAAGAGGAGCTTGCCGGGAAGGCCACACCAGGCTCAAGGTTATCACTTTAGCACAAGACCCTGGCAAGAGGAGCTTGCCAGGAAGGCCAAGGAATACATATCTTAAGAGATGCCTCGGCGCATCATGCGCCCCGGCAGGACCCGGAGAGCGACAAGCTTTCGGGCCCAGCAAGATCACAACCCCGGCAAGGTGCTTGCCGGGGAAACCTACGCTGTGTGCCCGCGCTCCAGACCATCTGCCCACGCGTCGCCCTGAGGCCCTTCCAAGGGCACGTGGCAGACGGCTGTGCAGCCTGGGGGACACGCTGGCAAGCCACGGTGACGAGGCTACCGCCGTGGCGAACGGAGAAGCATGGACGGACGCTTTTGGGGGCGACGGCGACGGGCATTTAATGCCCTTGTCCCCCACTGTCAAAGTTAGGTGAAGACCACTGTTCATGCACTGTTTCAACTACCACCAAATTTACACTTTTACCCTCCTCTACGTTGACACCTGTCAGTGACCCCTTTGAGCTATAAAAGGAGGCCCATGCACAACTTAGAGGAGGTTCGAAACCTAGACAACTCTCTCGCTCGGTGTAGCTAGTACTGTAGATCTTCAAGCTCCCGAGCTCAAGAACTCAATACAACCTAAGCAGGAGTAGGGTTTTACGCATCCGCGCGGCCCGAACCTGGGTAAACTGCTCGCGTGTGCCCCTCGATCTGCTCTTCGTGCTCCCTCCGCTCCCTTACCGCAACGTAGAAGGGGCTCCGGTCCCATAGGTGCTCGTGGGAGGACAGTTTCCCCCGACATCTTTTGCGCGCCGGGTAGGGGGCGTCGAGGTTGTGTGAACCTGATCCGGCGCTCACGCGGGCGCAGCCTTCAGCAACCTCTCCAGCCTCATCAACTTCATCAGCTACAACGACATGCCTCCGAAGAAGAAGGCTTCGGAGGTCGGAGGCCCGTCCGCGTCAATCCCACCGCCACCAGAACCAACGGTTGGTGGAGGAGACGCTGGCGGAAGGGTGGTCGCCGGCGAGGAAACTCACGGCGCCACCAAGTCCAAGGATAAAACGGACGACCGGGCGAACTCCAAGGCCTCGGTGTCCGTACACGCACCACGCCCCTCTCAGGAGGTACAAGACCAGCAGCGGCGTGGTACTGGAGGTACCATACGCTTGTTGGGGCGTGGCCAAGCCGGAGGATCGCGGGATGCTCAAGGCCAGCGCGCTGGTACGAGCAAGGCGCGGTCGCCGGGGCGGGAACATGCTCCTTCTAACGCGGTTAGAAGTCCGAGCGTGTCCCGCTCCTCGCACCGTTCGCCACCGTTCCCCTCTTCTCCAGCAGAGGCCCTGGCCAGGGCCCAGCTGCTCCTCGATTTCCCTCCAGCGGCAGACAAGGCCGAAGACTGGAGGACAACGATCCAGAGTCTCATCGCCTTCGCCAACAACGACGCGCATCAGCAGCCGGCAACTTCGCGGCCGCGGCAAGTCGACCAAGCGAAGGCCGATGGCGACAAGACCGCCGGGGGTGCAACTACCGTGCACTCCCTGCCGCGGAAGCAGAAATCGCCACCCCACCGGATCAACGTCGACGACGACTCTACGGCGTCGTCGGATCCGCGGGCTCGCCGCGATCAGCGCCAAGTCCTAGACGACAGGCGGCAAGAGGACGCTCGGACTCGCATCGAGCATCGACGAGAAGCCCGAAGACAGTCAGATCAGCGCGTTGGGACCGCTGTCGACGCGCACGCGCCCGGTGAACCAGGCGACTTGCCGTACGCGGCAGGTTGCCCTGCGTTCACCCGTGAGCTGCGGCAAGTCTAGTGGCCCAGCATGAAGAATTTCAAGCCCGACGTACCCGAGAAGTATGACGGCAAGACACACCCCTCGGAGTTCCTCAGCATCTACACCATTGCGGTGCAGGCTGCCGGGGGACGCGATGAGAAGATCCTACCGAACTACTTCCCGCTAGTGCTTAAGCCTAACGTCCGGTCTTGGCTTATGCACTTGCCGGAGAACTCCATCTCCTCATGGGCAGATCTGTGCCACCAGTTTGTTGGCGCCTTCACGGGCGGCCACAAACCCCACGGCCAGGAGAGCGATGTCCACATCCTCGCCCAGAAGGAGGGAGAGTCCCTGCGCAAATACATCCAAAGATTCAGCCGCGTCCAGCACAACGTTCCCGACGTCCACCCTGCCGCGGTTATAAGCGCGTTCCACCAGAACGTGCGTAACCGCCGGATGAGGGAGGAGATGGCCATGACCAAGATCCGGGATGTCAGCGAGCTCTACGCTCTGGCTGACAAGTGCGCGCGCGCTGAGGAGGGGAGGAGACTCCCCGGAGAGGATACTGGCGCAGGAGGAAGCGACAGTGAGGATGCCGCCCCGGCAAGGAAAAACCGGCGGCGGAATAACAGAAAGAAGAAGAGCAAGGAGGTGCTGGTTGTCGAGCAGTCCGGCAAGGAGGCTCCCGCCAAGAAGGCACAGGTTGGCGGTTCCGGCAAGGAGCACGCCCTTTTAGCGGCAGCCGACAAGTAGGACGGCTCCGACAAGCAGTACTGCAAGATCCACCGCACCAAGGGCCACGATCTCCAGAATTGCAAAAGAGTCGAGTACCTCGTAGAGCAGCAGAAGGCTGAATACGAGCATCGCGACAAGGAGAAGGCCCAAGGAGGCGGAGGAGAGCCCAGCAAGAAGCGGCCGTTCAACGGCCGGGGAGGACGCCGCGGCAAGGCCAAGCAGCGGCAAGGTGACAGACCTCCCCGGGGCCGCGACAAGGATGAGGATGAAGACGACGATGATGACATGGAAGAAGGAGACAACAGCGAGCAGGAGTTCCAGAAGGCCACAGAGGTTCTGTGTGTCGACGGAGGTGCCTCTCTGCACACTTCCCACCGCCAGCTCAAGCAGTGGGTGCGAGAAGTGAATGCAGCTGAGCCGCCCGTCGAGTCACGCGGGCTGCTGAAGTGGTCCGGCACGCCCATCATCTTTGACCTTGAGGACCATCCTGACCGCACAACTGCGGTCGGGTGCTTGCCGATGTTGGTCTCACCAACTATCCGCAACCTCAAGGTCACCAAGATGTTGGTTGACGGCGGGGCCGGCCTGAACTTGATCTCCTCAGCTGTGATCAAGAAGCTACAGATCCCCGACAGTGAGCTCGAGGAAACCGGGTCGTTCCAAGGGATCAACCCGGGAAGGAGCAAGCCGAAGGGGAAGATTACACTGCCAGTGACCTTTGGCGGGGAGCTCAACTTCAGGACGGAGAGGATTACGTTTGATGTTGCTGATATCCCATTACCATACAATGGGATACTTGGCTGTCCTGCCCTCGCCAAGTTCATGGCAGCTTCCCATTATGCATACAACATGCTAAAGATGCCGGGGCCGATAAGCGTCATCTCTGTCCCTGGCGACAAGAAGGACACGCTTATCTGCGCCGACAAGATCTACCGGGATGCAGCAGCCGCAGCAGAAAGCAACACACTTGCCGCTGAAGCTCCCGGGGGGAAGAACAAGCCAAGTCCGGCAAAAGCTCTGGAGCCCACTCCGGCAAACGCACCTCCTCGGAGTGCTGTGCTGTCGTCGAGGACGCGCCATCGAGCTCCACCGGCAAGTGCAAGAAAGGAATGGCAGCTCCACCGGCAACCAAGAAGGTGTCCGCCAAGGAGGACGGCACTGGTGGTACCTTCACCATCAGTGCTACACTCGACCCCAAATAGGAAAGCGCGCTCGTTGCCTTCCTGCGGGCGAATGTCGACGTGTTTGCATGGCAACCGGCTGACATCCCCGGTGTTCCCACGAAGGTAATGGAGCACAAGCTTGCTGTTTGTCCTCACGCGCGGCCCGTCAAGCAGAAGGTCAGGAAGCAAGCCGTGGAGCGCCAAGAGTTCATAGCTGAAGAGATAAAGAAGTTAGAAGCAGCAGGCCTGGTTAGAGGCGTAATACATCCCACGTGGTTGGCCAATCCAGTTGTCGTGCGAAAGGCTAATGGAAAGTGGAGACTTTGTATAGACTTCACCGACGTGAACAAAGCTTGTCCCAAGGATCCCTTTCCCTTGCCGCGCATCGACCAAATTGTTGACTCCACAGCTGGATGTGAGTTGCTCTCATTCCTAGATGCATACTGAGGTTACCACCAGATATTCATGGCCAAGGAAGATGAAGAGAAGACTGCATTCATTACTCCATGCGGCACATATTGCTTCATACGCATGCCCTTTGGATTGAAGAATGCAGGCTCAACATTTGCGTGGGTGGTGCACACTGCTTTTGAGCCACAGATCCACCGGAATATAGAAGCCTACATGGATGATATAGTGGTCAAGAGCAAGAGCAAAGATACCCTGATACAGGACTCACTACAACAAAACCCCCCTTATGACAACGCATGGCTAGCAACGAAACATACATATCTGTTGTTGGGTCAACGTCCCACCTCCCACCTCCCATGATTTCCTAACCTCCCCGTACCCAGCTTTACATTATCCACAGGAAAAAAAAATTCCACATTATCTCTGCCTCCTCCATCCAAGTAGCACGCAGCCAAGCAAATCTCCTCTCTCTGTGACCACAACATCGCCGCCGCCGCCGCCACCTCTGATTCTGACTTGCTCCGGCGCTTGTTGCGCCGCCGCTCACAGGAACGGCTACTCCTCACCGCCCTCCCTCGATCCCCCGCCATGGCGACTTCCTCCTCGCCCCTACATGCGGGCCACAGCAACCCTAGTTACCATAGGTCGCCAACTCCTGCGCCTTCTCCGGTTTGTCGCCCTACTGCCCCGAGCCACGTCTCCGCACGCACTGCTCGAAGCTCGGCCTTGGTGGTGCTAATACACCTCTGTAATCTCTACTCCGACGCCGCTGATGGTTCGGCGAGATTCTCCTCCTCTGACCCGCTCTACTCTTACTTCTATTTGCTTCTTTCTGTGGCAGGGCAGGGCAGATTCTTCGCCGGGCATTCTAACGATAATCAAGGCTACTTGATTACTCATCCCGATCCACCGCCGCCGGTGCTGGCTTGCACTACACTTCGTAAGGCATCAATGTATGCCTAACATTACAGTTTGTCCCCTCCCTTTTCCTTCCTCCCTTTGAGACCATATAACACTGAACGCTTACTTATCTACCTCTATCCCTCTCTCGTAGTACTGCCACCATGTATGACTCTGATTGAAACCGTGACAATGCGAAACACGGTGCTTATGCATCGTTTATGTCTATGCATCTCATTATATACAACAATGTTCATTATATGTACAGCTCACACTGGTTTCCCTTCTTATTAATTAATTTCAATGTATGATTATTTTTTATGCAGCTTGGCGTCTTTCTAGTTCCCTACAAAACATAACCGTCGATATGGCTATATCTTTCAAGTAATGATCTGCGTGGTGCGTTGTTAAGCGGAGAGGCGGGGGACTTAAACTGGTAGTATTAGAATATCTGATCACAGGTGGCGTGTTGTGTGCTGGAAGCAATTCGCCTAGAGGGGAAAGGGTGTCCGTTGTACCGCAGGTGAGTACGATTGAGGGCGATGCATGTGGGTTGGGAGGAAACACCAGCAGCTAGTTTAAAGGAAGGGTTGAGTACGTATGATTAATCCAGTGTGGTTACAGGTGTTGGCCTCTAGCTTGCTGTCAAATACGTGCTCTTGCAGAGAACCAGAGTAATGCTTTAATTCTCGCCAACGCATCAATGCAATGCAAGGTATGGTGTGGTTGAAACTTTTGTGGAGCATTCACTACATAGTAGTATTAATGCTTTTCCATGCTTTTTCAAACCATACTTCATCAATCTACTAATGTAGATGCTTCAATATACTCCATTTGAGAATAATTTGTCGGGATATGAGGATGACTCAAGTAAGTCCCTTTTGACTGATCTGTATAGAACCCAATATGTTTCAAACCCCAACCTTATTTATTATACTGTAGGGCATCTATTTTGGACTCTGGATCAGTTTTTCTCCTAACAAAGAAAGAATTGTCTGCTCAAGCGGCAGACAAAACATTATAGTTCCCTTTGTTATATATTAAAATATGGTACCTTTTTTGTGGGGGATGGTTGTCTTATTTTTATCTAAATCAGATAGAATTAATGTAATGTGAACAGTGAGAACAATTACAATGTTAATAGTAGTAAGATAGCAGGCCATAGTTTAAGATTTACAAGAAAACAAGATTAGTTATTTCCTTCCCCGCAAAAAAAAGATTAGTTATTTCCTGATATGTATAGTTCTAAAAACGAAAGTCGTCATGTCAAAAAATTTGAACTATTTATTTTTATTGCTCAAGTATTGTACTACAGGTAGTGAGTTTGATGTTGAACTGCAAATTTAGACGAAAAATTTCATTCAAAGGTAGAAACAAACATCACACAAAATATAGATTACTGGTAAAGATTTCTAGGTAGAAAGTTAAGAGATGAAAACCTACAATGCCACACAAGATAAACAGTAGCCCGTGCGAATGCACGGGTTAACGACTAGTAGTATGAAATGCTCAAATAATGTGATTTCACCAATCTTTATTTCACTTGGATGTTTCAAAAAAAATAGCTACCTGGAGTTCCACCTTCATTTTGCATTTCTGGTTTAACATTTTTTGAAAGGTGCTTATAATACAGGAAACACTTTAGAATGTGGGTTACTTCAGACTTGCCTTGAGGAACTGGTGACAAATACACAGAAACCAAGTTTGTTAAAATTATCTCCATGGACTATATTCCCAAGTCCCAACTACCCATATAGGATGTTGGCAAAGGCATTTTTGTTGTTCTGCAGCAGCTTTGTGGAACAAAATGCACACCTGAATGTAAGCTATATGACACAATCAGTTTCCATTATCTTAGTTCAAGTTTTCTTTTTGTGAGGTTAGTTGAAGTTACTCTTCTTTATTTAGTTGGCTGGACAAAAAATAACTGTGTGTGTGTGTGTGTGTGTGGCTATCTTAAAGTTGCAGTTACCCAATCGAAGTATACAATTTACAATTTTTGTGTATACTATAATGTAGATGCCTTAATGTGACTAATCTTTGATCTTAGGATGAGACTTCTCTTTTTGTACTAAGAGGGAACCATGTTAATTACGACATGCATGTTTATATATTAGATATATGGTCCTAATGTATGTTTGGCTTGCGACATCTGGCAAAAGAAGAGAAAAAGATTGACGGGAAAAAAAAGCAATGCCTAACAGAGTGGCATGCCTAGTACACAGTTATACATTCTTGTTACAATTAAAATCGAGCATCTGCTAGGAATAAGGAACGACAAGGATTTTTCTTGGTCACTTACAGTACACTGAACTGATGTGAGCCTTCCTTCTATAAATGATCGATCCTAGAATATTTAAGTGTTACATTTGGCTTCCATCTCCTTGTGCTGAATTTTCATTTTATTTATTTAATCTATTGCAGTGGCGCATTTCCAGTACTGGACGATGGGCGGGGTGGTGGTCATTCATCCTATAACAATGTCATAGAAGGCATCCTGAGGAAGTTCGTAGAGAAGCTTTTCATCCAGCATGAAGGGCGATGAAGACGAAGATGGTGCATGGCTAAGTTGTTGTTAGAAAGGTGGAGAATGGGGCTAATACAAGACAGTTTTACATTTATGTTATACAATGTCATTTTCATGGCTAATATGTAGGAGATCATGTAATATCTTTTTCAGATTGTGTTACATGTAATGCAACTGAGTCAATTAAATATATGGAATCTTTCTGTTTGTTGGAATGCTGCTCCTTGCACTATTGTTCATAATATATAATTATACCATTAATTGTTCAACCTATGTACAGATGGATGGAGGCAGCCCTACACTAATTTGTAATGTGAAAATTAGTTTGTGTAGGATAATCAACAACGTATACGAAGTGTTGTTAGGCTGTAGTTATATATGTTGCTATCTTGCAACGCTTCTACATACTGATTACCAACGCAGCTATATGTGTTGTTGTAGACCCTTCCAACGCCACCAACGGCAACGGATATAAATCCGTTGGTGTAGACCTTAGCAACACATATATGGACATTAGACAACGCAACGATGCGTTGCTAAAGGGGGGTTCCTGTTGTAGTGACTTAGAGGAAACTTTTGAGAATCTGCGCAAGATCCAACTCAAGCTGAACCCCGAGAAGTGTGTCTTCAGAGTTCCCTCCGGCAAGCTTCTCGGGTTCTTTGTGTCCCAGAAGGGGATTGAAGCCAATCCCGACAAGATAAAAGCCATTGAGCAGATTGAAGCCCCGAAGCGCGTCAAGGACGTAAGAAGACTTGCTGGTTGTGTGGCTGCCCTCAGCAGGTTCATTTCAAAGTCTGCAGAGCGCGCCCTGCCTTTCTTCAAAATTTTGAAAAAGGCAGGTCCTATGAAATGGACTCCGGAAGCGGAGGCAGCGCTGCAAGACTTGAAAGGATACCTGTCCTCCACTCCGATACTTGTCGCACCTAGACCACAAGAGAAGTTGATGTTGTACCTAGCGGCAACCAATCAAGTGGTTAGTGCTGCGTTAGTAGCGGAGAGGGAGGCGGATGAGGAACCCACGTCCCCGGCAAGCGAATCCAGCGACAAGCAGGGGGCTTCCCCGACAAGCTCTGGCCCAGACAGGGACAAGTCTGCTCAAGAGCAAGGAGAAGTGCGAAGGAAGATGGTGCAGCGCCCAGTGTATTTTCTGAGTTCCCTCTTGCAGGGGGCTAGATCAAGATACTCTGGGGTTCAGAAGTTGCTGTTCGGCCTCCTCATGGCCTCAAGGAAGCTGCGCCATTACTTCCAAGCACACGAGATAACGGTGGTCACTCGCTTTCCGTTGAAGAGGATATTGCAAAATCCCGAAGCAACAGGCAGGATCGTCGAGTGGGCATTGGAGCTGTCAAGCTTTGGTCTCAAGTTTGAGAGTACTTCAACCATACAGAGCAGAGCTTTGGCAGAATTCATAGCAGAATGGACCCCAACGCCAGATGAAGAAGTCCCAGAGACAAGCGTCCCCGTCCAAGAAGCGAGCAACGAGTGGATAATGTACTTTGATGGTGCTTTTTCGCTGCAAGGCGCCGGTGCCGGCATGGTACTCATAGCGCCCATCGGAGAGCACCTCAAGTATGTTGTCCAGATGCACTTTCCCAAGGAGCAAGCGACAAACAATACTGCTGAGTATGAAGGTTTGCTTGCCGGCCTCAGAATTGCGGCCGACACTACGGGAAACAGCTATTTTGCCGTCAGGAGGCGTCTTTGCCGTCATCTTTTCATCGGGGTAGACGGCAAAGAGGGGATTTGCCGTCATCAACAGACGGCAAAGAAATACTAACGGCAAAACAGACTTTGCTGTCTACGAAAAAAATACAGACGGCAAAGAGCATACTTTGCCGTCTTTAACAAAAATCGCAGACGGCAAAGAAAGAAACACAGCACACGGATCGATCACATGGATCGATGACATGGCCGAATCTGTGCCACACATCCCCACGTGACCCCGAGCCGCACGCACCCACGCACCCCACGCCCCCACTCATCGCTCCTTATCCATCTAACCAGTACCGCAGCCCCACCACGATCTCTCTCTCCCCCTCTCGATTCTCTCTCTGGTCTCGATCTAGATCGAGCAGGCCGGCGCCCGCCACCACCCCGCTCGGCTCACCGGCCACCACATCGCCGCCGGTCCCGACCACTTCGTCCTTCGGCCCAGCGCTACCGCCCATCCCCCTCCCCCAAGCCCGCAGGCACTCGCCACCACCACGCCTGACGGCCCCGGCCTCGCGGTGGCCACCATCTTGCTCGCCGGCCCCGGCTCCTTCGCCCTTTGCCTCGGGCGCCGCCGACCCTACCGCCCCCGGCCTCGCGGTGGCCACCATCTTGCTCGCCGGCCCCGGGCGCCGCCGACCCTGTCGCCCCCACCGGCCTCTGCTGCGCCCTGGGGACCACCTACCCCGTCGCCCCCACGGGACTCTGCTTCGCCCTGGGCGCCGCCGGCCCCATCGCCCCCGCCGGCCTCTGTAGTCCCGAGCCTCGTGACCCTGCGTGCCTCCGTCGGCCCCAACCCCATCCCTCGATGCTGCACCACCTCCTACATCGAGGAGCGTCGACGACTCCTCGGGCGTTTGTGTGCTCTGTCCTTGGAGAACAGAAGAAGAAGGGAGAGGGGAGCGGCTGCAGGTTGCTGCTGCTCCGGCGAGAAATGGCACAGAGGATGGTTGCAGGGTTGGCGCGGGCGTGCAGATCGTTGTGTGTGTTAGATCTTGGGCTGCTACATTAGCCATTGCTTTTTTGTAATCTAATGAAATATAGCAGTTTTGCCTTGGATCATTAAGTGATGATGTATTCTGTATAGTCCTGTATTGTGAAATTTGCCGTTCGTCCTAGATTCTTGGAACAAAGTGTTATGTATACTGTGGTGTGGTGTTAATTTTTGTCCTCTGCACTTGAACTATGGGTTCAGGTTATTTTAATTAAAAAAACTTTGCCGTCTGTAATTTTTGAGGATGACGGCAAAGACATATATTCTTGCTGACGGCAAAGACACCTTTCTTTGCTGTCTGTAATATTTACGGCAGACGGCAAATCTATAGTTGGCAGACGACAAAATCTTTGCCGTCTGCCCGATGAAAAGCTGACGGCAAAGATTTTTTTGCCGATTTCGACTTTGCCGACACACTTTGCCGTCAGGAGCTGACGGCAAAATCATTGCCGTCTATAATACTGCCTTTGCCGTCTGTAGAAGCCTGACGGCAAATTATCTGTTTCCCGTAGTGCGAGCTTGGGATTAAGAAGTTGATTGTGCGGGGAGATTCACAGTTGGTGGTCCGACAAGTGAATAAGAGTTACCAGAGCCCTTTGATGGAAGCTTATGTTGATGAAGTGAGGAAGCTTGAAGAACACTTTGAAGGTCTGCAAATGGAGCACGTCCCAAGAGCTCAGAATGATATTGTAGATGGCCTCTCAAAGTGTGCTGCGATGAAGTTACCTGTGGAACCAGGGACCTTCGTGCTCAAGTTAACTCAGCCATCCGTTTCACCATCAGTTGGGCAAAACAAGAAGAAGAAGTTGGTCTCCGGCGACTACTTGCCGGCGGATCTTCCCGAAGCCGCTGCCAAGGCCCCCAAGATCAGCAGCCAAGATGCTGAGGAACAGTTTGCTCCTGCAGATCCAAGGGTCTGTACAGTCGAAGCAGGCATTCCCGACAAGCCTTGCCCCGGCAGGCTTGCCGGGGGACCATCAGCTCCGGCAGAACCGCAGGTTCATGCCGTAGAAGCTGAGGTTCCCGCAGCAGCCCTCATGCCTTTAGTCCTTGCTGTTGAGCCCCAGGCTCTAGCATGGGCAAAGAAAATCATCCATTTTCTGCAAACTGGAGAACTTCCCGACGAGCCAGAAGAGATAGAGAAAATAACCAGACAGTCGAGTATGTACCAGTTCGTTGGCAATGAACTGTACAGAAGAAGACTCAACGGTGTCAGGTTGAAGTGCATTTCCAGGGAAGATGGACAGAAGCTGTTGGCAGAGATACATAGAGGCATATGTGGTCACCACATTGGCGCAAGGGCACTTGCCGGGAAGGCGTTCCGGCAAGGGTTCTTCTGGCCAGAAGCCCTCCAAGATGCAACTGCACAAGTAACCAAGTGTGAAGCGTGCCAGTTCCATGCCAAGCAAATTCACCAGCCAGCTCAAGCTCTCCAGACGATCCCTTTGTCCTGGCCCTTCTCGGTCTGGGGGCTCGATATTCTCGGCCCCTTTCCCCGCGCAGTCGGGGGCTTTGAGTACTTGTATGTAGCGATCGACAAGTTCACAAAGTGGCCAGAAGTGGAACCGGTGAGAAAGGTGACGGCACAGTCAGCAGTCAGGTTCTTCAGATCGATTGTTTGCCGTTTCGGAATCCCTAACAGGATCATCACCGACAACGGCACACAGTTTACAAGTCGCACCTTCATGCAGTACGTCCAAGACCTTGGCGCCAAGGTCTGCTTCGCTTCTGTTGCTCACCCGAGGAGCAATGGTCAAGCAGAGAGGGCCAATGCTGAAGTGTTGCGCGGACTAAAGACAAGAACCTTCGACAGGCTGCACAAGTGCGGAAGAAACTGGATAGAGGAGTTGCCGGCGGCTCTTTGGTCGATCAGGACGACACCAAATCGAGCCACCGGACAGACACCCTTTGCTCTTGTCTATGGAGCAGAGGCAGTTCTCCCCATGGAACTCGTATACGGATCTCCTCGAGTGCTCGCTTATGATGAGCTCGAGCAAGAGCAACTGCGGCAAGATGATGCATTGCTCCTTGAGGAGGAACGTCTCCAGGCTGCTGTACGAGCTGCTCGATACCAGCAAGCCTTGCGTCGCTATCATAGCCGCAAGGTCAAGGCCAGGAGTCTCGAGGAAGGCGACCTTGTTCTTCGGCGCGTTCAGTCCGCCAAGAATTCCAACAAGTTGACGCCGAAGTGGGAAGGCCCTTATCGGGTGAGACAAGTCACAAGGCCCGGCGCTGTCCGCCTTGAGACCGAAGAAGGCTTACCGGTGAGCAACTCCTGGAACATAGAGCATCTTCGCAAGTTTCACCCATAAGGCGCGGTTGCCGTGATCCGCTCCGGCAACCACCTTTTGTACAAGTCTTGCCGCTGTTGCATGTAAACCTTTGTACAAAGCCGGGCGCAGATCCCGTGCATCAGTAAAGCTTTTTGTGCTTCGCACTAATTGTCATTTCCATGCTTTTCTTTGTTATTTGCAAGCATCATCTGACACTTTGTGCAACGCACATCCCCGGTAAGCACTAGCAAGCCATAAGGCCCTATACTTGTTTTTCCTCCTCTTTTTTCCCTCTTAAGCAGAAGGAGTATTCCTCGCGCACAAGTTTGCCGGGGGGGAGGAAGATGGAGGTGTGAACCAAGTACTGTTCAAGAAAGAGAAGCCTTGTCGGGGAACAAACAATCTATGAAAACTAACTTACCAAAGTTTGAGTAATTCAAATTTTTCAAATTTTTTAGTTGTCTTCCTTGAACAACCACACTTTGTATGGAAAACCTGTGCGCGGAGGAACCTACCCGTGGCTAGCCGCACCCTTGCTTTGTTTCGAGCACGCTCAACGACTTAAGTGAGCTGCGACAAGTGTCGCGCCCTTACTTCGTTTTCGAGTTCGCTCAGCAATCTAAGTGTGCTGCGACTAGCTGCGGCAAGGTTTCTTGCCGGCGAAGGTATTGCCAGTAGGCTGCTAAGAGTCCAGCACTCAGCGCTCGCGGCAAGGGTCCTTTGCCGGCAGGTTCCCTAAAAACGTAGGGTGGAATGCGTACAAAGTGAAGGGACCAAAGGAAGGGAGATAACACTGTATTGGTTGCTCTAAATAAGATTGTATATCACAAAGATAACTTGCCGCAATACTAACAGATTCTTGTCCGTAACATGCTCTGCAGCGGCAAAGGAAGCAGAAATAAAGGAATCTGGGAATCTAATCTACGCGGTCGCCTTCACGCCTCGTGATCTTGCCCACCTTGGCGACGATGTGGGCAACCTGCGTCTTCAACGCCTCTTGGTCAGCTTCGGGCGGCAAGGTGCGGAGGACATTGACGAGGTTGATGCCGGGGTTGCGGTAGACGATCTTCGATAAGACCCGCTCCATGGTACCCATACAGAGCCGACACGCCTCGTCGGCCAGCTGCACGGGGATCTTCTCCCGCAGCCGCGCGAGCGCCGGCGCTATTCCCCTGAAGAACAGACTCAGTTTGGCGCTGTGAGGGAGGTTCTCGTCCGGGGAGTACACAAGATGCTCCGCCTTCAGCGCCATCATCCCCATGTCAATGTTGGCGGCGGAGGTGACGAGGTCCTCAGTCCACCGCTCCACCGTCTGCTGGAATTGGTTTTGCGAGACGGCGGTGCTTTCCAGCACGGCCCTCTCGGCCCGGAGATCATCCTTCAGCTTCGTCTCGCGGTCCCGGGCAGCGTCAAGCGAATTGGTCAGGGTGGAGACCTTCAGCTCTAAATCAGCAATGGAGTCCCTGGCGGCAGTGAGTTCCTGGCCTTTATCGGAGAGGCGGACCTGCAAATCCGAGTTGGTATGGGCATCCTTCTCCCGCTCCACGTTGAGCGCGGTGACCCTGTCTTCGCTCGCCTTCAGGAACAACTCCAGCTGCGCCACCCTGGCCTCCAGATCCTTCTTGGCAGTCTCCGCGGCAGCGGCGGCGTCCCTCGCCTCCTTCAGGGCCCCGCTGATGGTTTGCTCCCGGGCGGTGAGGTCGTCCTCATGGCTGTCGAGGTCGACCTTCCGCTGGTTGAGCGCTCCCTCCCGCCGAGACAGCTCCTCGGCGGCCAGTCGCTGCTGCTCTTCTACCTCAGCCTTCTCAAGGATAAATGCTTGCTGCGCCCCGGCAAGCTCTTCATGCTCCTCTGCCAAGCTCTGGAGGGCCGCCTAATTGGCGGCGCGGAGCTCCGCGGAGCGCTTCTCCAAGTCAGCTCCAGCCTTGGCAGCCAGAGCCTCCCGAGACTCCAACTTCGCTTTCCTGGCCCGATACAAGGCCAGGAGCCGACGAAGGAGTCCCTCCTCTTCGGGCTCGTCGCTGCTGCCGGGCGCATCCACGACCTTCAGCCCGGCGGAGGCGAGGACCTCTCCGTCGAAGGTCTCTCCCTCCGCGGGTGCCATTGATGAGGACGCCCACGGGACTTGTATGTAGACCCCGTTGGCGGCCTCCAGGTAGACACCCGACCGCTCCGTGGAGGCGGAGGGGTCGGCGGCCGATGCAGCGTCCGACGCTCCTGTAGCCTCCGGGCCAGCAGTGTGGTCGCCGGTCCCTTCCCCAGCCGCGGCGTCGGGGGTCGGGGCGGTCTCTTCGACGGCTGGCTCGTCAGCTCCAGCCGTTCCCTCGGCGGCAGTGGCATTGCCGCCGTCGCCGTGCACCTCCTCCTCAGCGGTGGCCTCCGTCTCCATCAGCTCTGGGGCAGGAGGATCTAGTGGAAGAAAAAGAAAAGAAAGAATCAAGCAAATATCCAAAAAGACAAATCCAAGAAGAAGAAGTTGCAAGGTTTACCTTCGCGGATCTCTTCGACGACGGGGTCCCTCGCCGGGGAGCTTTCCCTTGGCGGCGGAGTAGTAGCCCCTGCTGGCGGAGGGCCGCCTGCGCCCTCCCTTGGCGGGATGCTCACTCTTGTCGGGCTGCTCACCCTTGGCGGGGTACTCGCCCTTGGCGGAGTGCCCGTCCTTGGCGGAGCGTTCTCCCTTGCCGGGGAGTTCATCCTTGGCGGGGAGGGTGGAGCAAGTGGCTCGTCGGGGGCGACCTCCTGGTGCTCCTGCGGCTGCGGCTCCACTTCTGCACAAGACAACAAGACATCAACCAAGATGATAACCTCAAGCGCACCCGTCAAGCAGAAAGATAAATACCAGACTTACGCTGGGGGCTGCGCTGGGGGCTACTCCTCGAAGCAGCAGGCTGATCCGGCAAGCTCGTCGCCGGCGCGTCGCTTGTCGCCTCGACGGGCTCGTCGTCCTCGATATTGACCACAGGGATCTAGGCCCTCTTCGCCATCCGCTGGGTCAAGGTCCTGCGGAGCAAAACAAAAGCAAGATCAGAACCAAGCAAGGAAAATCAAGACAAAATCAAAGAAACTAAAAGAATTGCAAGTACTTACTCCTCTTCTTCTTCGTCGGAGCTGAGGGCGGAGAAGTCAAACTCCGCCTGGTGCGCTTCCGCGCGAGGAGCAGGAGGAGAAGGCTCCCTCGGGCGCTTAGAGGTCTCCGGGGCTGTGGGCTGTGAAGACCCGGCCCCCGTCGTCGCCGAGGACCGAGGAGCAGAAGGAGCACCCGTTCCGCTCCAGGAAGATCCCCCTTCGCTTGGCGCTCGAGCACGGGGCGCCTCCTTGACGACTTCGCTCGTCTTGGTGGCGCGCGTCGCACGGTGCGTCGGTTGCTGTCGAGGCGCCTGTGGCCTCGCCGTCTCAGCTGCCTTGCGGAGGCGCTTCTTCGGTTCCTGCGGAGGGCTTGGCGGAGGCGGAGAGTTCTCCGAGGATGAGGAGGCATCGTCGTCAAGATTCAGAGATCCACCAGAGTCTTCATCGGAATCTCCAGCCTCGGCGTCCTCCTCCTCCTCGGCAGGCCCGCTGGACTCAGTGCCATGCCCGGCGGCCTCGCTCCCCCCGGCAACCTCGCTCGTCCCGGCTAGCTTCACGGAAGGCTCCCCGGCAAACTCCTCGGGCGCAATCTTCAGTAGCTTGAGGATTTCCGCCTCCTCTGCTTGACTCACTGCGTCCGCGGCCTCTGCCTCGTCCACAGTGTATCCAAATTCGCCCGTAGCCGCAGCTGCGGCGGCCTCCTCCATCCTGGAGGCGATGTAAGCTACATCCCGGTCAGTAGTATCCCGGGTGAGGCCCTTCTTCTCCTCGGCGTTGCGGGGCTTCTCGACCAAGTTGCCGAAGAAGGTCAGCACGGTCTCCGATGGAGGCTCCAGCCAAGTGGGGACGACGCCATGGGAGTCGCACTCGGGCATCATCGCGCGTATGGAATCGCGGGCAGTGCTGTTGCACAGCGGCACCACTCCCCGGGAAGGTTTGAACCACTCCGGGTGGGCGGGGTCATGCTTGAAGAGCTCCCGAACCATCCCCTTCAACTCCAAGGCGGTGAAGTTGTAGTTCAATCCAGGGCGCAGCCTCATGATGCCTGCCGCATTGCCGAATTCCCAGGCAGGCCTCTTCCTTTCTTGTAAAGGGGCGATGCGGCGGCGGAGGAAATCTGCTCCAACTTCTCCAACAGTCAGATTGGCGACCCGGAGACGAAGGATCCTAATGAGGGCGATCTGAAGCTTGCTGTCCTCCGGGGCCAATTCACTCCAATCCCTGCCGCGCACTATGGCAGTCTTGCGCGGCGAGGTAAAGGGCTCAGGATTAGCTTCCAGCACCCAGCACCAATCGGCTCTCCACTCCTCCCACTTGCCGCGGAGCTCTCCCTTCAAGTACGCATCCTTCTTGTTCAGCCTGAAGATCCAGGAGATGCCGCCGGAGAGGGGAGAACCGGACTCTACTCTAGGCATGAAGAAGTGGCGGAAAAGAGCTACATTTGGATGAACCCCAACATAGTTTTCGCACAGATGTGCGAAAACGGCCATCGTAAGGATGGCGTTGGGGGTGAAATCTAGGAGCTGTAGGCCATACGTATTCATTACATCACAAAAGAACTCCGAGTACGGAGGGCACAGACCACAATGGAAGAATGCGGCAAAGTAAAAGTACCCGCCCGGGAACATGTCGGTGGCGACGGCGGGGAGGACTCTGGTGCGGGGATGAGCTTTGGTCTCCCTCGCCCAGAACAAATAGTATTTGTCCCGCAGCTCCCTCGTGCCAAGCCTCGGCGCGAAGACCACGCACTTCCTCCGCAGGGCTGCCAGCTTCGCCGCCTGCTCGGACTTCTCCTTCTTGGCCTTGTCACTCTTCGCCTTGTTGCTCTTCGGAGCCATGGCAGGGGCGGCAAGGAAAGAGGCGAGGAGGTCGACGGTGCCGCGGATGCGGGAGACGGCGGTGGAAGGGAGGGGCTGGGCTCTCTGTCGACCTTTGGGAGGCGGAGGGCGACGGGAGTTTCTGGAGAATCAAGGCGCAATGAAAACGATGGAGGGAACTGCCCCTGCTTCCTCTGCTTTTAAGGGGGAAGTGGGGGACGTTCCGCATTTCCCATTAAAGAACAGGCCACGATCTCTCCCACGACGCCGCAATCGACGCGTGCCGTTAGGGAGGGATGCGCCGGATACGGAAGGGGATACGGCTTGCCGTGGGCCGCGCGTGCCCGTGCACTGTCTTGGGCCTGGCCCAACAGCGCTCAGCACCGTGTGTGGACCAGGCCCGGGGGCTCCTGTCGGTGTACTAAGATAGGGGTACCTTAGTACCCCAACTTGTGCACGGGCAGTAGCAGCTCCCCGTGGCAGGGCTTACCACGTGCTCGCCAAGAACCGTTCTCGTCCCTATGAAGCCATTCAAGAACAAAGTATACAAGACAGAAGATCAGGGCCCCGGCAAGAGGAGCTTGCCGGGAAGGCCACACCAGGCTCAAGGTTATCACTTTAGCACAAGACCCTGGCAAGAGGAGCTTGCCATGAAGGCCAAGGAATACATATCTTAAGAGATGCCTCGGCGCATCATGCGCCCCGGCAGGACCCGGAGAGCGACAAGCTTCCGGGCCCGGCAAGATCACGACCCCGGCAAGGTGCTTGCCGGGGAAACCTACGCTGTGTGCCCGCGCTCCAGACCATCTGCCCACCCGTCGCCATGAGGCCCTTCCAGGGGCACGTGGCAGACGGCTGTGCAGCCTGGGGGACACGCTGGCAAGCCACGGTGACGAGGCTACCGCCGTAGCGAACGGAGAAGCATGGACGGACGCTTTTGGGGGCGACGGCGACGGGCATTTAATGCCCTTGTCCCCCACTGTCAAAGTAGGTGAAGACCACTGTTCATGCACTGTTGCAACTACCACCAAATTTACACTTTTACCCTCCTCTACGTTGACACCTGTCGGTGACCCCTTTGAGCTATAAAAGGAGGCCCATGCACAACGTAGAGGAGGTTCAGAACCTAGAAAACTCTCTCGCTCGGTGTAGCTAGTACTGTAGATCTTCAAGCTCCCGAGCTCAAGAACTCAATACAACCTAAGCAGGAGTAGGGTTTTACGCGTCCGCGCGGCCCGAACCTGGGTAAACTGCTCGCGTGTGCCCCTCGATCTGCTCTTCGTTCTCCCTCCGCTCCCTTACCGCAACGTAGAAGGGGCTCCGATCCCATAGGTGCTCGTGGGAGGACAGTTTCCCCCGACACCAACCTCCACACAAAGGTTGGCACTCTACAAATACATCATGCTCTAACGTCGTCACATAGCGGTTCACCATACGTGCATGATACGGGAATCACTAACCTTAACACAAGTATTTCTCAATTTCATAATAACTCCACTAACATGTCTCTAATATCACTATCCTCATATCTCAAAACAATTATCAAGCATCCAACATCTCATTCTATTCAATGCACTTGGTGTGAAATTTTTTACTACATTGACATTGGATGTCTATCATGTGAAGACTAGTTCTTTTAGCCTAAACACATTACCAAGCTGTTTTAATAGACTCTCAAATATATATAAGTGAACAATGAGAGATCAACTATTTCTTCAAAATAAAACCACCGCCGTGCTCTAAAAGATATAAGTGAAGCACTAGAGTAATATCAAACTACTCCGAAAGATATAAGTGAAGATCAATGAGTAGTTGAATAATTATGTAACTATGTGAAGACTCTCTAACATTTAAGAACTTCAGATCTTGGGATATTATTCAAACAGCAAGCCAAACAAAATAAACAAAATTGATGCTCCAAGCAAAACACATATCATGTTGCGAATAAAAATATAGCTCCAAGTATAGTTATCGATGGATGAAGACGAAAGAGGGGATGCCTTCCCGGGTCATCCCCAAGCTTAGGCTTCTGATTATCCTTGAGTTTTACTTGGGGTGCCATGGGCATCCCCAAGCTTAGGCCTTTGCTACTCCTTGTTCCATACTCCATCAAAGCAATACTCAAAACTTGAAAACTTCACAACACAAAACTTAGACAAAAATTCTCGCGAGCTCCGTTAGTATAAGAAAACAAACCACTACTCGAAGGTACTGTAATGAACTCATTATTTGTTTATATTGGTGTTAAACCTACTGTATTCCAACTTCTCTATGATTCATACTTCCCAATACTACTCATAGATGCATTGAAATAAGCAAACAACACACGAAAAACAGAATCTGTCAAAAACAGGACAGTCTGTAGTAATCTGCAGGTTTCGCCTACTTATAGAACTGCAAAAACATCAAACTAAATTTTTAAATTTGAGGAATTTGTCTACTAATCATCTGCAAAAAGAATCAACTAAATAGCACGCTCCAGTAAAATGTGAAGATGACTTTAGCGAGCACTAACGATTCTGTTTTTCACAGCAAGATCATATAAACTTCACACAAGTCTTACCAAAGGTTCTACTTGGCACAAACACTAATTAAAACACAAAACCACATCTAAACATAAGCTAGATGCAATATTTATTCCTAAACAGAAGAAAAAACAAAGAAACTAAAATAAAGTTGGGTTGCCTCCCAACAAGCGCTATAGTTTAACGCCCCTAGCTAGGCATGATGATTTCAATGATGCTCGCGTAAAAGATAAGAATTGAAACATAAAGAGAGCATCATGAAGAATATGACTAGCACATTTAAGTCTAACCCACTTCCTATGCATAGGGATTTTGTAATCAAACAACTCATGGGAGCAATAATCAACTAGCATAGGAAGGCAAAGCAAACATAGCTTCAAGATTTTAGGCGCATAGAGAGAAAACTTGATATTATTGCAATATGTAGAAGCATATGTTCCTCCCTCATAATAATTTTCAGTATCATCATGAATGAATTCAAAAATATAACCAGCACATAAAGCACTCTTTTCATGATCTCCAAGCATATAAATTTTATTACTCTCCACATAAGCAAAATTCTTCTCATTCGGAATAGTGGGAGTAAACTTAACAAAATAACTATCATGTGAAGCATAATCCAATTGAAAACTAAAATCACGATGACAAGTTTCATGGTAATCTTTATTCTTAATAGCATACAAGTCATCACAATAATCATTATAGATAGCAACTTTGTTCTCATAATCAATTGGAACCTCTTCCAAAATAGTGGATTCATCACTAAATAAAGTTATGACCTCTCCAAATCCACATTGATCAATATAATCATCATAAATAGGAGGCATGCTTTCATCATAATAAATATTATCATCAAAACTTGGGGGACTAAAAATATCATCTTCATCAAACATAGCATCCCCAAGCTTGTGGCTTTGCATATCATTATCATCATGGGTATTCAAAGAATTCATACTAACAATATTGCAATCATGCTTATCATGCCCATATTTTATGCCAAGCATTCTATGTAATTCCTCTTCTAGTACTTGAGAACAATTTTCCTTCCCATCATTTTCATGAAAGATATTAAAAATATGAAGCATATGAGGTAACCTTAATTCCATTTTTTTTATAGTTTTCTTTTATAAACTAAACTAGTGAAAAAACAAGAAACTAAAAGACTCGATTGCAAGATCTAAAGATATACCTTCAAGCACTCACCTCCCCGGCAACGGCGCCAGAAAAGAGCTTGATGTCTACTACGCAACCTTCTTCTTGTAGACGTTGTTGGGCCTCCAAGTGCAGAGGTTTGTAGGACAGTAGCAAATTTCCCTCAAGTGGATGACCTAAGGTTTATCAATCTGTGGGAGGCGTAGGATGAAGATGGTCTCTCTCAAACAACCCTGCAACCAAATAACAAAGAGTCTCTTGTGTCCCCAACACACCCAATACAATGGTAAATTGTATAGGTGCACTAGTTCGGCGAAGAGATGGTGATACAAGTGCAATATGGATGGTAGATATGGGTTTTTGTAGTAAGAAAATATAAAAACAGCAAGGTAGCAAATGGTAAAAGTGATCATAAACGGTATTGCAATGATAGGAAACAAGGCCTAGGGTTCATACTTTCACTAGTGCAAGTTCTCTCAACAAGGATAACATAATTGGATCATATTACTAGCCCTCAACATGCAACAAAGAGTCACTCCAAAGTCACTAATAGTGGAGAAAAAACGAAGAGATTATGGTAGGGTACGAAACCACCTCAAAGTTATTCTTTCTGATCGATCTATTCAAGAGTCCGTAGTAACGTTCAATCTATCATAGAGTTCGTACTAGAATAACACCTTCAGACACAAATCAATCAAAACCCTAATGTCACCTAGATACTCCATTGTCACATCAAGTATCCGTGGGCATGATTATACGATATGCATCACACAATCTCAGAAACATCTATTCAACCAACACATAGAACTTCAAAGAGTGCCCCAAAGTTTCTACCGGAAAGTCAAGACGAAAACGTGTGCCAACCCCTATGCATAGATTCCCAAGGTCACGGAACCCGCAAGTTGATCACCAAAACATACATCAAGTGAATCACATGATATCCCATTGTGATGGCTTCTCGCCCCTCGTTGGTTACCCCAAGTGGAAGGTTGAGATGTACCGTAGCGGCAAATTTCCCTTGGCAAAGATACCAAGGATCGAATCCCGTGAGACTCCGAGGGTCGACAATTAGGTGTCAACGGCGCCAGAAACTTAGCGGTTGACGGGACCTGCACACAGATACAAATAACTTTGCTCCCAACGAGTACAGAGAGGTTGTCAATCCCTCCGGCCTTGTTGTTTACAAAGGATCAAACACAAGAGATAATAATGATAGCTATGACTGCAACTAGGAAATAAAAATAGGAAGTAAATAGAAGGTGTGATCAGCGGTGGTAATATGGACCGGGGTCCCATGATGTTCACTAGTGATGTCTCTCTCCCAAAAGACGATAAAACAGCAAAGCGAGGTAAACAAATTACAGCTGGGCAATTGACAGGATTATGTGCGCAAACCAATGCTAACTATGCTGCAAAGAAAGGTAGAGGCTCAAAAGCATGGGCGGTACGCCAAGGCAAGTAGACCGAAATCCATCTGCATCTACTACTAATCATCCACCTTGAGATATCTATCCAGAACATCTCGCTCGTATTAAGTTGCAAATCCCACCCAAAGTGTAAACTCAAAGCAACAGACAACTGCATTAAAAGAACTTTGCGTAAAGTAAACAATCCTTGCACCCGCAAGTACAAGCACCGTTGTTTTCTCCCTTGTGGCAACAGCACATCCCCTAGACTCATGTTTCTGTCACTCAAGCTAGTCATCAGGGGGCATGAACCCACAATCAAGCAATAAACAGCAATGGAGAACATGCAAGAATTACTCAAGAACAAAGATATAAAAGAGGTGAATCAAATATATTACTCAAACACAATCTGAACATAGTCTCATAATCCATCAGATCCCAGCAAACTCAGCAAAGCAACAGTAGAAAGATTACATATGTGCCTCGATCATGTAGGGCAGCTCACGAGATCTAAACCATGAAGAGCAAAGAGGGGAGTAGAACATCACATAGCTACTGATCATGGACCCATGGTCCAAGGTGGACTACTCACGACTCATCCGGGAAGCGTCCATGGTGGTGGAGAAGCTCCCGGTGGTGGTTCTCCCCTCCGGCAGGGTGCCGGGAAGAGTTCTCCTGATGCTCCCGATCTTGGAAGCGCTGCGGCGGCGGAACAGAGGCGAGATCGAGAAAAAGGGTTCTGTCCTCGAGGGTTTCAGGACAAGAGGGATATATAGGCGAAGGGGGGCAGCCAGAGGCGGAGCAGGGGCCCCAGGTGCCCCCCTGGCGCGGCCAGGGGTGGGGCCGCGCCAGGTGGAAGCCTGGGCCTCCCCTGGCTCCCCTCTGGCCCATCTTTGGTTCTTCGCGAAGCTTCATGTACGCTGATTTTTCCTATATTTTTACTGGAATTTCTGGAGCACTTTTAATATGGGGGAAACCTGAAATAGAAAAACAGTAGAAAACAGGAACTGGCACTGTGGTGCACTGAGTTAATAGGTTAGTCCAAATATGATCAAAAGTGTATGGAAGTGCATCAATATCATAGCAATATCACACAAAAGAAGCATGGAGCAAGCAGAAATTATAGATACGTTTTGGACGTATCAACATCCCCAAGCTTAATTCCTGCTCATCCTCGAGTAGGTAAATGATAACAGGCATAATTTTGTGGTGACATGCTACCAACCATATAAGAACTTTTTAAGTAAAGCAATCAAGGCATGTAATTCAATTCAAGTCATAACAAGCAAGAGTCTATATTAGCATTGTAACAAGCAACATAAGAACATAAAGGTGCAAGAGCTCTCGCTGCCCGTGACTCGAATGTCTCCAAATGGTGTTTGCGTGCAAGAAAGGGGATAGGGATATACGAGAGAGTAAAACATAGTTTTTGTATTGTTGAGAACTTAATCTACTAAAGTTTCACACTTGGTCTTCTTTGGAATCTTATCTTGACTCATCCCCAGACCACTAGCCAGGTACAAGTCAAAATGATCCACTCCCTTTCGATATTTTGAGCACTCATGCAATGGATGAGCGTAAGCAAGAAAGTTGACACTTAGGATGGCAAAGAGAGAAAAATGATGAAGGGGGAAGACAAAAAAGGTGTGAAAGGCTCACATCAATGAGGACAATCATAGGCGAGAGAAAGCCAAATGATAGATATGATGTGAGGAGTAGGGATTGCCATGCAACGGATGCACATATGATCTAAGGTAAGCTCTCCAATGGAACTAGTGGGGGTGCATCCAACTTGCTCGCTCAAGAAGACCTAGAGCTCTTTTGAGGAGGCTCATCATTGGAATATACAAGCCAAGTTCTATAGTGTGAAGGTCCCCACATAGCTATATGCATGAATGATAATCTCTATGGAGTACAAGGTATAAGATGGAGTACGAGTGTGGATCTCTCAAAAGGAATAGTAGTGTGCCCCCTTCTCTCTTTTTATTTCTTTTTCTCTTTTTTCTATTTTTTTTATTTTTTTTGTGGCCTCAATGGCTCTTTCTATTTAACTCTCATTTGTCCTCTTTGGGATCTTTTGATTTTGTCCTCTTTGGGATCTTTTCCTCACTTTAGGGGCAACACTCTATGTATTACAAGAAGTATAGAAGATCTTTCACACTTTACAAAAGTACTCAACATAAAGAAAATGAAACTATCATGATGTATGCAAATGTATGCCTCTGCCAGTGTAGCAGGATATGCAATGATACTAGCGCGTCATGTAGCAATGATTAGGGCAAGGCCCAACTAGCATGCGGCTCATCGGTCAAGCAAAAGGCATGTATGACATGAAGATCAAGTCATGAGAAGATGGATGTTGCATGGCAATGTATCTCGGAAAGGCTATGGAAATGCCTTGATAGGTAGGTATGGTGGCTGTTTTGAGGAAGGATATAATGAGGCTTATGATGACAGAGCGTATCGTGCCAAGGATTTGGATGCACCGGCGAAGTATGCGCCAACTCTCGAGGTGAGAAAGGGCAATGCACGGTACCGAAGAGGCTAGAAAAATATGGCTAGGTGGAAGTGTCAACTTTTGAATACTCACATTAGTCCGAAGAACTCATGCACTTATTATCGGTGTCGGTGTACTAAGGTAGGGGGTACCTCAGTACCCCAACTTGTGCACGGGCAGTTGCAGCTTCCCGCGGCAAGGTTTACTGCGTGCTCGCCGGAGACCTTCCTGCTCCCTATTCAACCATTCAAAAACAAAGTATGCAAGACATAAGACCGAGACCCCGGCAAGAGGAGCTTGCCGGGAAGGCCGTACCAGGCTCAAGACTGGCCCGCTAACACAAGGCCCTGGCAAGAGGAGCTTGCCAGGTTGACTAGAAGGCAAAGCCTCGGCGCTACATGCGCCCCGGCAAGGGGCCCGGGGAGCGGCAAGCTCCCGGGCCCGGCAAGATCGAGGCCTCGGCAAGGTGCTTGCCGGGGAGGTTGCGCTGTGTGCCCGCGCTCCAGCTCATCGGCCCACGCGTCGCCCTGGGGCCTATCCAGGGACGCGTGGCGGATGGCTGTGCAGCCTGGGGTACACGGTGGCACTCCACGGTGATGGATCCATCGCCGTGGCAGACGGAGACGCTAAGGCGGGAGCTTTTGGGGTCGACGGCGACGGGCATTAAATGCCCTTGTCCCCCACTGTTAAAGTAGGTATAGACCACTGTTCTGTACTGTAGCTCCACTGTTCCCGCACTGTTACAACTACCACCTCTTTTACATTTTTACCCCTTTCTCCTACGTTGACACCTGTCGGTGACCCCTTGCACTATAAAAGGAGGCCCATGCACAACGTGGAGGGGGTTCGGAACCTAGATCACTCTCACGCTCGGTGTAGCTGCTTCTTCAAGCTCCCGAGCGCTCAACTCAATACACAACCAAGCAGGAGTAGGGTTTTACGCATCCGTGCGGCCCGAACCTGGGTAAAACTGCCCGCGTGCTCGCCACGATCCGCTCTTTGTGCTCCCTCCGCCCTCGTACCGCACAGACAAGGGGCTCCGGTCCCATAGGTGTTCGTGGCGGACAGTTTCCCCCGACATCTTTGGCGCGCCAGGTAGGGGGCGTCGAGGTTGTGCGAACCTGATCCGGCGTTCACGCGGGCGCATTCTTCATCAACCTCTCCAGCTTCATCAGCAACTTCATCAGCGACAACTCCATGGCCCCGAAGAAGAAGCCTTCGGAGGTCGGAGGCCCGTCTGCGTCTCACCCGCCGCCACCAGAGCCAACGGTGGGCGGGGGAGACGCCGTCGGAAGGGTGGTTGCCGGTGAGGACACTCACGGTGCCACCAGATCCAAGAACAGGACGGACGACCGGACCTCGGTCTCCGTGGACGCGACGCGTCCATCGCAGCACACGACGACCCCGCAGCGCCATACCACGGGAGGTGGTATCCGCTTGCTGGGGCAAGGCCAAACCGGAGGCTCGCGGGACGCCCCGGACCCCCGTCCGGGCACAAGCAAAGCGAAGGCGCCGGCGCGGGACCCCGCTCCTTCTAACGTTGTTAGAAGTCCGAGCGTATCCCGCTCCTCGCACCGCTCACCCGCGTTCCCCTCTACTCCAGCAGAAGCGCTCGCAAGGGCGCAGCTGCTCCTCGACTTTCCTCCGGCGGCCGACAAGGCCGAAGAATGGAGGGCCACCATCCGGAGCCTGATAGACTTCGCCAACAACGACTCTCCACAGCAGCCGTCGACCTCACGGCCGCGGCAAGCTGAGAAGACGAAGGCTATCGGCGACAAGACCGCCGGGGGTACGACAAGCGTGCACTCCCCGCCGCAGAAGCAGAAGACGCCGCCCCGCCGGAACAACCCCGACGACGGCTCCACAGCCTCGTCGGACCCGCGGGCCCGTCGGGACCAGCGCCAGGTCCTCGACGACCGGCGAGATGAAGACGCTCGGACCACAATCGAGCGCCGCCGAGAAGCTCGGCGACAATCCGACAAGAGGGCTGGGAACACTGTCGACGCGCACGCGCCCGGTGAACCAGGCGACTTGCCGTACGCGGCAGGCTGCCCTGCGTTCACCCGCGAGCTGCGGCGCGTCCAGTGGCCCAGCATGAAGAATTTCAAGCCCGACGTACCGGAGAAGTACGACGGCAAGACGCACCCCTCGGAGTTTCTCAGCGTCTACACCATCGCAGTGCAAGCTGCCGGGGGGCGCGACGAGAAGATCTTGGCGAATTACTTCCCGCTCGTGCTAAAGCCGAACGTCCGTTCGTGGCTCATGCACTTGCCGGAAGGTTCCATCTCTTCTTGGGCCGACCTCTGCCACCAGTTTGTTGGCGCCTTCACCGGCGGCCACAAACCCCATGGCCAGGAGAGCGATCTCCATATCTTGGCCCAGAAGGAAGGCGAGACCCTGCGCAAGTATATCCAACGCTTCAGCCGGGTGCAGCACAACATCCCTGACGTTCACCCTGCCGCGGTTATCAGCGCGTTCCATCAGAACGTGCGTAACCGCCGCATGCGTGAGGAGATGGCGATGACCAAGATTAGGGACGTCAGCGAGCTCTACGCTCTTGCTGACAAGTGCGCACGCGCAGAAGAGGGGAGGAGACTCCCCGGGGAAGATACTGGCGCAGGAGGAAGCGACAGCGACGACGCCGCCCCGGCAAAGAAGAGCCGGCGGCGGAACAACAGAAAGAAGGGCAAGAAGGAAGTGCTTGCCGTCGAGAAGTCCGGCAAGGAGGCCCCCGCCAAGCAAGCACAGGCTGGCGGCTCCGGCAAGGAGCCTGCCCCTGCGGCGGCGGCCGACAAGCCGGGTAACTCCGACAAGCAATACTGTAAGATTCACCGCACCAAGGGTCACGATCTCTCCAATTGCAAGCGCGTCGAGTACCTCGTCGAGCAGCAAAAAGCTGAGTACGAGAGGCGCGACAAGGAGAAGGCCCAAGGTGGCGGGGAAGAGCCCAGCAAGAAGCGGCCGTTCAACGGCCGGGGAGGACGCCGCGGCAAGGCTAAGCAGCGGCAAGGGGATCGACCTCCCCGGGGCCACGACAACGACGAAGACGACGATGAAGACATGGAGGACGACGAGAACAGCGAGCAGGAGTTCCAGAAGGCCACGGAGGTCCTGTGCGTCGACGGTGGCGCCTCCCTGCACACCTCCCACCGCCAGCTAAAACAGTGGGTGCGTGAGGTGAACGCAGCGGAGCCGCCCGTGGAGTCGCGCAGGCTCCTCAAATGGTCCAGCATGCCCATCGTTTTTGACCTTGAGGATCACCCTGACCGCACCACGGCGGTCGGGTGCTTGCCGATGCTGGTTTCTCCCACCATCCGCAACCTCAAGGTCACCAAAATGTTGGTTGACGGCGGGGCCGGGCTGAACTTGATCTCCTCTGCTGTGATCAAGAAACTCCAGATTCAAGATGGCGAGCTCGAAGAGACCGGTTCATTCCAAGGAATCAACCCGGGAAGGAGCAAGCCCAAGGGAAAAATCACTCTGCCGGTGACCTTTGGCGGGGAGCTCAACTTCAGGACTGAGCGCATCACTTTCGACGTCGCCGATATTCCATTGCCCTACAATGGAATACTTGGCCGTCCTGCCCTCGCCAAGTTCATGGCAGCTTCCCACTATGCCTACAACGTGCTGAAGATGTCGGGGCCGATAAGCGTCATCACTGTCCACAGCGACAAGAAGGATGCGCTTATTTGCGCCGACAAGATTTACCGGGATGCGGCAGCTGCGGCCGAGAAGGATACTCTTGCCGCTGAAGCTCCCGGGGGGAAGAAGACGAAGACCAAGTCGACCAAGTCCGGCAAGTGCTCTGGGACCCACTCCGGCAACCGCACCTCCTCGGAGTGCTGCGCTGCCGTCGAGGACGTTCCATCGAGCTCCACCGATAAGAGTAAGAAAGGAATGGCTGCTCCTCCGGCAACAAAGAAGGTGTCCGCAAAGGAGGACGGCACTGGTGGTACCTTCACCATCAGCGCCACCCTTGACAGCAAATAGGAAAGCGCGCTCGTTGCCTTCCTGCGGGCGAATGTCGATGTGTTTGCCTGGCAACCATCTGACATCCCCGGTGTTCCCAGGAAGGTGATTGAGCACAAGCTTGCTGTCTGTCCTCATGCGCGGCCCATCAAGCAGAAAGTGAGGAAGCAAGCCGTGGAGCGCCAAGAGTTCATCAACGAGGAAATCAAGAAGCTAGAGGCAGCAGGCCTAGTTAGAGGTGTGATCCATCCGACGTGGTTGGCAAACCCGGTCGTCGTGCGCAAGGCCAACGGGAAGTGGAGGCTGTGTATAGACTTTACCGATGTCAATAAAGCATGTCCCAAGGATCCATTCCCTTTGCCGCGCATTGACCAGATCGTTGACTCCACTGCCGGATGTGAGCTACTCTGCTTTCTTGATGCATACTCAGGCTATCATCAGATTTTCATGGCCAAGGAGGATGAAGAGAAGACTGCATTTATCACTCCATGTGGCACTTATTGCTTCATCCGCATGCCATTTGGACTGAAGAATGCAGGCTCAACCTTTGCAAGGGTAGTGTACACTGCTTTTGAGCCACAGATCCACAGGAATGTAGAAGCTTACATGGATGACATCGTGGTGAAGAGCAAGAGCAAAGAAACCCTGATTCAAGACTTGGAAGAAACGTTTCAGAACCTGCGCAGGATACAGCTCAAGTTGAACCCCGAGAAGTGCGTCTTTGGAGTCCCCTCCGGCAAGCTCCTCGGGTTCTTTGTATCACAGAGGGGGATTGAAGCCAACCCCGACAAGATTAAAGCCATTGAGCAGATAGAGGCCCCGAAGCGCGTCAAGGATGTCAGAAGGCTTGCAGGTTGTGTTGCTGCCCTCAGTAGGTTCATTTCAAAGTCTGCAGAACGCGCCCTACCTTTCTTCAAAATCTTGAAGAAGGCAGGTCCCATGAAGTGGACTCCGGAAGCGGAGGCGGCGTTGCAGGATTTGAAACGGTACCTGTCCTCCACTCCTATACTTGTCGCACCTAGACCACAGGAAAAGTTGTTGCTATACTTAGCGGCAACCAAACAAGTGGTTAGTGCTGCGTTAGTAGCGGAGAGGGAGTCCGACGAGGAGTCAGCATCACCGGCAAGCGAATCCAGCGACAAGCAGGGGGCTGCTCCGACAAGCTCTGGCCCCGACAAGGATGACTCTGCGCAGGAACAAGGAGAGGTGCGGAAGAAGATGGTGCAGCGCCCAGTGTATTTTGTAAGTTCCCTTCTCCAGGGGGCTAGATCAAGATACTCTGGTGTGCAAAAATTGCTTTTCGGCCTCCTCATGGCCTCGAGAAAGCTGCGCCATTACTTCCAAGCCCATGAGATAACAGTGGTCACTCGCTTTCCGTTGAAGAGGATATTGCACAATCCAGAAGCAACTGGCAGGATCGTCGAGTGGGCGCTGGAACTGTCAAGCTTTGGACTCAAGTTTGAAAGTACTTCAACCATACAGAGCCGAGCTTTGGCAGAATTCATAGCTGAGTGGACCCCAACGCCAGAAGAAGAAGTTCAAGAAACAAGTGCACCCGTACAAGAAGCGGCAAGTGAATGGGTAATGTATTTTGACGGTGCCTTCTCGCTGCAAGGCGCCGGTGCCGGCGTGGTACTCATCGCGCCCACCGGAGAGCACCTCAAATATGTTATCCAGATGCACTTTCCCAGGGAGCAAGCGACAAACAACACTGCAGAATATGAAGGCTTGCTCGCCGGCCTCAGGATTGCGGCCGAACTTTGGATCAGAAAGCTGATTGTGCGGGGCGATTCTCAGTTGGTGGTCCGGCAAGTTAACAAGAGCTATCAGAGCCCTTTGATGGAAGCTTATGTCGATGAAGTGAGAAAGCTTGAAGAGCACTTTGAAGGTTTGCAGATGGAGCACGTCCCGAGAGCTCAAAATGAAATTGCAGACGGCCTTTCAAAGTGCGCTTCGATGAAGTTACCTGTGGAACCAGGGACCTTCTTACTCAAGCTGACTCAACCATCCGTTACACCATCAATTGGGCAGTCCAAGAAGAGAAAGTTGGTCTCCGGCGACTACTTGCCGGCGGATCTTCCTGAAACCGCCGCCAAGGTCCCCAAGATCAACAACCAGAACGCTGAGGAACAGTTTGCTCCTGCAAGCCCTCGGGCTTGTACAGTTGAAGCAAGCGTTCCCGGCAAGCCTCGCCCCGGCGAGCTTGCCGGGGGACCGTCAGCTCCGGCAGAACCAGAGGTCCTCGCCGTGGAAGCTGAGGTTCCCGCAGCGGCCCTCGAGCCTTTAGTCCTTGCCGTCGAGCCTCGAGCTCCGGCATGGGCGCAGCAGATCGTCCGTTTTCTGCAAACTGGAGAACTTCCCGACGACCCTCAAGAGATAGAGAAGATAACCAGGCAGTCAAGTATGTATCAGTTCGTGGATAACGAGCTGTACAGAAGAAGACTCAACGGTGTCAGGTTGAAGTGCATCTCCAGAGAAGATGGACAGAAGCTGTTGGCGGAAATACACGGAGGCATATGCGGCCACCACATTGGCGCAAGGGCGCTTGCCTGGAAAGCTTTCCGGCAAGGGTTCTTTTGGCAAGAAGCCCTCCAAGATGCAACTGCACTAGTAACCAAGTGTGAAGCGTGCCAGTTCCATGCGAAGCAAATCCATCAGCCAGCTCAAGCTCTCCAAACAATCCCTTTGTCATGGCCCTTCTCGGTCTGGGGGCTCGATATCCTCGGCCCTTTCCCTCGTGCTGTCGGGGGCTTTGAGTACTTGTACGTTGCAATCGACAAGTTCACAAAGTGGCCAGAAGTGGAGCCAGTGAGGAAGGTGACAGCACAGTCAGCGGTCAGGTTCTTCAGGTCGATTGTTTGCCGTTTCGGGATCCCTAACAGGATTATCACCGATAACGGTACGCAATTCACTAGTCGCACCTTCATGCAGTACGTCCAAGACCTTGGCGCCAAGGTCTGTTTCGCTTCTGTTGCTCACCCGAGGAGCAACGGTCAAGCGGAGAGGGCAAACGCTGAAGTGCTGCGCGGACTCAAGACAAGGACCTTTGACAGGCTGCGTAAGTGCGGAAGAAATTGGATAGAGGAGCTTCCGGCGGCTCTTTGGTCAATCAGAACGACACCAAGTCGAGCCACCGGACAGACACCCTTTGCTCTAGTCTATGGAGCAGAGGCAGTTCTCCCCACGGAACTCGTATACGGATCTCCTCGAGTGCTCGCTTATGATGAGCTCGAGCAAGAGCAACTGCGGCAAGATGATGCATTGCTCCTTGAGGAGGGACGTCTCCAGGCTGCTGTACGAGCTGCTCGATACCAGCAAGCTTTGCGCCGCTACCATAGCCGCAAAGTCAAGGCCAGGAGTCTCGAGGAAGGCGACCTTGTTCTTCGGCGTGTTCAGTCCGCCAAGAATTCAAACAAGTTGACGCCGAAGTGGGAAGGCCCTTATCGGGTGAGACAAGTTACGAGGCTCGGCGCTGTCCGCCTCGAGACCGAAGAAGGCTTACCGGTGAGCAACTCCTGGAACATAGAGCATCTTCGCAAGTTTCACCCCTAAGGCGCGGTTGCCGTGATCCGCTCCGGCAACCACCTTTTGTACAAGCTTTGCCGCTGTTGCATGTAACCCTTTGTACAAAGCCGGGCGCAGACCCCGTGCATCAGTAAAGCTTTCGTGTTTTTCGCATCGATTGCCTTTTGCATGCTTCTCTTTGCTGTTTGCATGTTCTGTTTGGCATTTGATGCAACACTCAAGCATACGGTAAGCAAAAGCACGCCGAAAGGCCATATACTTGTTTCTCTCTCTCTCTTCTTTCCTCTCAAGCAGAAGGAACGTTCCTCGCGCACAAGTTTGCCGGGGGGGGAAGGAGGTGGAGGAGGAACCAAGTGCTGATTCAAGAAAGAGAAGCCTTACCGGAAAGCAAGCAATATAAGCAAGCAACATATGAGAGATAAGTTATTAGAATTTGACCAGTTCAAATTTTAAAATTTAGTTGTCTTCCTTGAACGATCACATTTTGTATGGAAAACCTGTGCGCGGAGGAACCTACCCGTAGCTTGCCGCACCCTTATCTTGTTTTCGAGTTCACTCAACGATTTAAGTGAGCTGCGACAAGTGTCGCGCCCTTGCTTCGTTTCCGAGTACGCTCAGCAAGCTAAGTGCGTTGCGACTAGCTGCGGCAAGGTTGCTTGCCGGCGAGGACCTTGGCCAGCAGGCTGCTCAGAGTCCAGCACTCAGCGCTCGCGGCGAAGGCCCCTTGCCGGCAAGCTCCCCGGGAGCGTAGGGTGAAAAACATACAAAGTCAAAGATTGAAACAAGGAAGATAACATTGCACCGATTAATCAAAATAAAGTAAATATCTTACAAAGGATAAACTTGTCGCGATGGACTAATAAGTTCATGACATAATGTGCAGCAACAAAAAGATAAAGATAATGGAGCCCTAGTCTACGCGGTCGCCTTCCTTCCTGCCAAGCTTTGCCACCTTGGCGATGATGTGGGAGACCTGCTCCTTCAGGGCCTCCGTATCTGCATCAGCCGGCAAGCTACGAAGAACGTTCGTGAGGTTGATTCCCGGGTTGCGGTACACGATCTTCGTCAGCACCCGCTCCAGAGTTCCCGTGCAGAGCAGGCGCGACTCCTCGGCCAGCTGCGCGGGGATGCGGTTCCGGAGACTTGTAAGGGCCGGAGCGACCCCTCTGAAGAAGAGGCTGAGCCTGGCGCTGTGCGGGAGATCCGGATCCGGCGAGTAGATGAGATGTTCGACCTTCAACGCCAGCAACTCCTGGTCAATATTGGACGCAGAAGAAACCAGCTCTTCGGTCCACACTTCAATGGTCTGCCGGAAGAGCTCGGACGCCTTGTTGACGTTCTCCACCAAGGTCCGCTCCTTGCGGAGCTCATCCTTCAACTTGGTCTCCTGAGCCCGGGCAGCATCGAGCGATTCCTTCAGAGTGGTGACCTTCAGCTCCAAGTCCTCGATGGAGTCCTTGGCGGCCTTCAGCTCGTCGCCCCTCTTGGAGAGACTCACCTGAAGCTCGGAGTTTGTGTGAGCATCCTTCTCGCGCTCCAAGATGAGCGCGGCAACCTTTTCGGCACTCACCTTCATCGCCTTCTCCAACTGTTCAACCTTGGCGGCGAGCTCTTTCTTGGCATCTTCCGCGGCAACCGCGGCGGCTTTCGCCTCCTTCAGCTCCCCGCCAAGGGCAGCCTCGCGAGCGGTAAGGTCCTCCTCATGGGAGTCCAGCTCGACCTTCCGCTGCGCGAGCTCTCCTTCTCGCCGGGACATCTCCACCCCGGCGAGACGCTGCTGTTCTTCCGCTTCAGCTTTCTCGAGCACCCATTCCTGGTACTCGCCGGCGAGACGCTCCCGCTCCTCCGCCACCTCGCGGAGGGCTGCCTGATTGGCGGCGCTGAGCTCCGCCGCACGCTTCTCCATTTCCGCCGCGGCCTTGGCGGCAAGAGCTTCCCGGGAGGCGAGCTTTGCCTGCCTGGCCCGGTAAAGGGCCAGGAGTTGGCGGAGCAACCTCTCCTCCTCGGGCCCCTCACTCCCGCCGGGCGCCTCGACGATCTTCAAGCCTGCGGAGGTGAGGACTTCTCCATCGAACGCCTCGCCCTCCGCAGGAGCTCGCGATGAAGACCCCCAAGGCATCTGGATGAAGACGCCGTTGGGGGCCTCGAGATAGTACCTCTGCTCCTCGCCGCCGGAGGGGCCGGTGGCCGATGCAGCATCCGATGCTCCCGCCGCCTCCGGGTTGGCGGTGCGGTCACCGTCCCTCTCCCCGGCCGCTGCGTCTGCAGCCGGAGCAGTCTCCTGCGCGGCCGGCTCGGCAGCCTCGGCCACCTCCTCGACGACAGGAGCGTCGCCGCCGCCGCCCTGCGCGCCCTCCTCCTCAAGGTCGATGACCTCCGTCTCCATGGGCGCAGGAGGAGGAAGATCTAAAAAGAAGAAGAAGAAAAAGAAGTTCAAGACTCAAGCAAATATCCAAAAAAGAGACAAGCCAAGAAGACAAGTCACAAAGCTTACCTTGGCGGACGTCCTCAGCGGCGGGCTCCCTCGCCGGGGAGCTCGGCCTTGTCGGAGTAGTCACCCTCGCCGGGGAGCTTGGCCTTGGCGGGGTGGCCGCCCTCGCCGGGCTGCTCGCCCCAGGCGGGGTACTCTGCCTCGGCGGAGTACCCACCCTGGGCGGAGCACTCTCCCTTGCCGGAGAGTTCTGCCTTGGCGGGGATGGCGGGGCCTGCGGCTCCTCAGCAGTGGTCTCCGGGCGCTCCTCCCGCTGGGGCTCCACCTCTGCACAGAACAAGACAAAAGATGTCAAGACATGAAGACAAAATCAAATCCTCAGGCGTTCCCCGACAAGCGAAAGGAGAGGACCCCAGACTTACACTGGGGGCTGCGCTGCGGGCTGCGCTGGGGGCTGCTCATCGGAGCAGCGCTCGAGTCCGGCAGGCTCGGCTCCGGCACACCCCCTGTTGCCGCCGCTGCTGAGCCTTCCGCGACCTCGGCCTCGGGCGCCTTGGCCTTCTTCGCTGTGCGATGGGCCAGGGTCCTAAAATCAGAGCAATAAACAGAGTCAACATCAACAGAAAAATCAAGACAGAAATCAAGAAGATATGAGGTCCTGAATCCTTACTCTTGGTCCTCCTCGTCGTCCTCGCTCAGGGCGGAGAAGTCATACTCCACCGAGGGCGCGTCGGCGCGAGGAGCGGAAGACGAAGGCTCCCTTGCGCGCTTGGTGTTCACCGGGGCTGGGGGCTGCGAAGACCCAGCCCCTGTGGTCGCCGGCGCCCGAGGAGCGGGCGGAGCCGCTGCTCCGCTCCGAGAAGACCCCTGCCGGCTCGCTGCCGGCCTGCGAGGCGCTTCAGTTGTGGTCCGCGTACGGGCCGCCTCCGCTGCGGCCGGTGCGCCGGACGACCTTGGCGCGGCTTGGCTCCCCCGGGGAGCTGCCCGGCGAGGTGGCTGTTGCCGGGGCGCCTGCGCTCTCTCCCCCGTCGCCGCCTTGCGGAGGCGCTTCGCCGGGGACTGCCTCGGGCTTGCCGGGGGCGGGGAGCTCTCCGATGAGGAGAGGTCGTCGGCGTACAATTCCGTGGATCCGCCGGAGTCCTCGGCCTCCTCCTCCTCCTCCTCCTCTGCCCCGGCCGGCTCACTGGGCCCAGCGTCCAGCGCTGCGGCCCTCTTCCCCTTGGCGCCTCCGCCTCTCGCGGCGCCTCTGCTCCCTCCGACGGTGCCCTCTGCCGCCGCGGCCTCCGCCGCGATCCCGTGGATCCCGGAGTGCCTCAGCGAGGGGACCCCGGCGAGCGCGTCGGGGGGAAGATTCAGCAACCTGCGGATCTCCGCCTCCTCCGCTTGGGTGGACGCATCCGCAGCTTCCGCCTGTTCCGGCGAGTACCCGAAAATTCCTGCCGCCGCGGCTGCGGCGGCCTCTTCAGCCCGGGAAGCTATGTAGGCGATCTCCTGCTCGGTGGTGTCCCGTGTGTGCAGCTTGAGGTCCTCCTTGTTCCTCGCCACCTCTTCGAGGTTGTCGTAGAAGTTGAGGACGTCGATGGGCTTCGGGGCGATCCACGTGCGGTCCACGCCGTGCGAGTCACACATAGGCATCATGGCGAGGATCCGATCCCTGACGGCGTTGTTGCAGAGCGGCACCACTCCCCGGGGAGTCCTGAACCACTCGGGGTGTGTCGGGTCGGGCTTGAAGAGTTCCCGTACCATTCCCCGCAGCTCCAGCGTGGTGAAGTTGAAGTTGAGCCCGGGGCGCAGCCTCATGATGTCTGCCGGGCCGCCGTACTCCCAGGCCGGCCTCTTCCGGTCTTGGAGAGGGGCGATGCGCCGGCGGAGGAAATCTGCGCCCACCTCAGCAACTGACAGATTGGCCAACCGAAGGCGAAGAATCCGGACGAGGGCGATGTTGAGCTTGACGTCGTCCGAGTCCAGCTCACTACAGTCCCTGCCGCGCACGATGGGCGTTGTGCGCGGCGCGGTGAAGGCTTGCGGCTGGTCTTCTACGATCCAGCACCACTCCGCTCGCCATTCCTCCCACTTGCCGCGGAGCTCCCCCGGCAAGTACGCCCCTTTCTTGTTCAGACGAAAGATCCAAGAAATTCCTCCGGAGAGGGGGGCATCGGCCTCGGCTCTAGGAGTGAAGAAGTGTCTAAAGAGGGCTACATTGGGGTGGACTCCTATGAAGTTTTCGCACATGTGTGCAAAAACAGCCATGGTGAGAATGGCGTTGGGGGTGAAGTCAAGCAAATGGAGGCCGTATGTGTTCATGACATCGCAGAAGAAGTTTGAGAAAGGAGGACAGAGACCACAATGAAAGAAGGCAGCGAAGAAATGGTACCCGCCGGGATAGCTGTCCTTGGCGGCGGCCGGATATGCTCGCGTGCGGGGATGCGCGTCGGTTTCCTTGGACCAGAACAAGTAGTACTTGTTCCAGAGCTCCCGCACGCCGAGCTTCGGCGGGAAGACGACATGCCGCTTCCGGTACGCGATGAGCTTGGCCGCTTGCTCCGATTTCTCCCGCTTGGCCTTCTCCGCCTTCGCCTTGTCGGTCTTTGGGGCCATGGCGGACGCGGTGGAAGGAGGGGGACGAAGAGCTCGGCGGCGGCGGAGATGTGGAGGCAGAGCGCAAGAGGGAATCTTTGGAGGAGGAAGACGACGTAATGAGAGCACAAGGAGGGGAACCGCGCCCGCTCCCTCTGCTTTTATGGGGGAGTGGGGGGCGTTTCGCCCTTTCCATTAAGAGATCGTGGGCACGTCCCATCCCACGGCGCCGCGATCGACGCGTGCCGTTACCGTGGGGTGCGGCGGATATGGAAGTGGATTCGGCGCGCCGCGGGCCGCGGGTGCCCGTGCACTGTTTTGGGCCTGGCCCAACAGCGCTCGGCACCGTGTGTGGCCCAGGCCCGGGGGCTCCTGTCGGTGTACTAAGGTAGGGGGTACCTCAGTACCCCAACTTGTGCACGGGCAGTTGCAGCTTCCCGCGGCAAGGTTTACTGCGTGCTCGCCGGAGACCTTCCTGCTCCCTATTCAACCATTCAAAAACAAAGTATGCAAGACATAAGACCGAGACCCCGGCAAGAGGAGCTTGCCGGGAAGGCCGTACCAGGCTCAAGACTGGCCCGCTAACACAAGGCCCTGGCAAGAGGAGCTTGCCAGGAAGACTAGAAGGCAAAGCCTCGGCGCTACATGCGCCCCGGCAAGGGGCCCGGGGAGCGGCAAGCTCCCGGGCCCGGCAAGATCGAGGCCCCGGCAAGGTGCTTGCCGGGGAGGTTGCGCTGTGTGCCCGCGCTCCAGCTCATCGGCCCACGCGTCGCCCTGGGGCCTATCCAGGGACGCGTGGCGGATGGCTGTGCAGCCTGGGGTACACGGTGGCACTCCACGGTGATGGATCCATCGCCGTGGCAGACGGAGACGCTAAGGCGGGAGCTTTTGGGGTCGACGGCGACGGGCATTAAATGCCCTTGTCCCCCACTGTTAAAGTAGGTATAGACCACTGTTCTGTACTGTAGCTCCACTGTTCCCGCACTGTTACAACTACCACCTCTTTTACATTTTTACCCCTTTCTCCTACGTTGACACCTGTCGGTGACCCCTTGCACTATAAAAGGAGGCCCATGCACAACGTGGAGGGGGTTCGGAACCTAGATCACTCTCACGCTCGGTGTAGCTGCTTCTTCAAGCTCCCGAGCGCTCAACTCAATACACAACCAAGCAGGAGTAGGGTTTTACGCATCCGTGCGGCCCGAACCTGGGTAAAACTGCCCGCGTGCTCGCCACGATCCGCTCTTTGTGCTCCCTCCGCCCTCGTACCGCACAGACAAGGGGCTCCGGTCCCATAGGTGTTCGTGGCGGACAGTTTCCCCCGACAATCGGTAACTCTCAATCTAATTAGGAGGTTCACAAAGAGACAAGTACCCCGAGGAGGAGTGTATGGGGGTTTGGTTATCCTTGCGCATCCTCGACTCATGGTACGTGAGTGTACTCTAATATTCGATCCCTCCAAAGATTAGTGATCCATCTAGTAGCTAGAGTTCTCAACTATTTTGTAGGTTTTCGAAAATAAACACGGATTGCCCAAAATACGACATCTATCACTAATAGGCTAAAGCTCTTGACACCAAAAGTTTAGACATTACTCATGGCAATACCTCAAAACTATTGCAAGTTACTACTAAAATTAAATAGCAACCTCAGTTACCTACTTTAAGTTAAGACACACAACTCAGTGCAACAGGCAAACTCTCTTAACAAGATAAACATGAAAACTCAAGAGAGTTCAGCAACCAACTAAACAAAAGCTCTTTAAAAAGAAAAGCATGAAAACTAAGAGCTAAACATGACAGCAGCTATGGAAAGACAAAGAACACACACAGCAAAGATAAGCATGAAAATCCTATGTTGTGTTCTAGGTTGAAGTGGATCGTGTTTCTCTCCCACACAAAGAAAGCTGGGTTCTAACTTGTTATGAACAGCAAGCAAAGCTAAAGAAAACTAAAAAAAGGAACTAAGAGCAAGACGCTCCAAGCATAGCACATAACGCATGAAGTGATAAAATTATAGTGGAACGGAAGACGAACTGATAATTGTTGATGGAGTAGGGGATGCATGGGGGCATCCCCAAGCTTAGACGCTTGAGTGTTCTTGAATATTTCTTGGGGGTGCACGGGGGCATCCCCAAGCTTGAGCGTTTGACCCTCCTGAATCTTCTTTTATCATCTTCCCTCGCACACTTGAAAACTCCCTTCATACATAACTCATCATAATCTGATTAGCGAGGTTAGTACCCACAATAAAATATTTTTTCCCTACTGGGAATAAAGATAATCTTGAAGAGCTACTGTTTCTCAAGATTGCCAAAAGGTTTTTGCAAAGAAAAGGCAAGCTCAAGGTTTGCAAAACGAAGAAAAGGCAAAACAGGACAGAATCTGTGAAAAACAGACCAGCAGGTAGTAAATAATTTTTTCGGGGCACTTCTGCAACTCAAATCAAAAAACTCAGAACAGACGCTAGAAAGACAATTGTATAGAGCACGCTGTCAAAATAATTCAGATAAAAAAGATTATCTGGTGATTTTATTCGAATTTTTCTGTCCAAGGACAGAATCTGTTTTCTGGACAACATGTCACAACTTTTGAACTTTCTTGCAATCAGAGGCTAAACTTGGCACAAAGCTGAAAAGAAAAGATACAATGATGATGCTACTGTAGTAACAAACATCAAGACAGAACAAAAGCAAAATAAAACCTAATTCGTTGTGGGCTGCCTCCCAAAAGCGCTTTCTTTTATGCCTTTAAGCTAGGCATGATGCAAAAAGAGAAGATCAAGTTTTATCAAGAGTAAGAGAATAGCTAGCCCGTGTAACGGACTCAAAAGGCAACTTAATCTTCTTTCTAGGGAAGTGTTCCATCCCTTTCTTGAGAGGGAATTGGAATTTTATATTCCCCTCTTTCATGTCAATGATAGCACCAACGGTGCGAAGAAAAGGATGTCCCAAAATAATTGGACATGAAGGTTCACATTCAATATCCATAATAGTAAAATCAACGGGAACATAATTGTCATTGACAATGATAAGAACATCGTCGATCTTCCCCAAAGGTTTCTTTACGGAAGAATCAACAAGACGAACACCAAAAGAACAAGGATCAAAAGGTTTCAATTCAAACATATCATACATTCTTTTGGGCATAACGGAGGTACTAGCTCCAACATCACATAAAGCATAGCAAGAGAAGTTATTCAACTTAATTTTAAACATAGGGTCCCAACTATCTTCTAGCTTTCTAGGTATGGAGGCTTCTACCGTAAGCTTCTCCTCCCTAGCTTTGTTAAGAGCATTAGTGATATGCTCCGTGATGGCAAGATTAAGTGTGCTAGTGTGGGGGTCTTTAGCCATTCTGTGAAGAAAACCAATAACTTCAGAAAGGGTGCAATTATCAAAATCAAAGTCACTACTATCAAGTAAAGTGGTAGTGGTGTCCTTTAGGCTCACTTGTTTGGTAGCTTCTATGGTCATAGGAGTTTCTTCTTCTACGGTTGAGGTCATAGCATCACCATTAATAGGTCCAATGGGACTAGGAGTGCATTGGGTGCTAAGAGTTTGGATATCCTCAACAACTTGGATAGTAGCAACAGTGTGGTGGGTAGGAAGGCTCTTAATTCTATCTTCTTCCTCCTTTTCTCTAGCCCATCTCTTTTTAAGTTTAGCCATCATCCTAATGTTTTCATTAATTTGCACTTGAATAGCATTCATAGGAGTGGTCTTCCTCTCCTCAAGAGGAGAAGTTCTAATTTTAAGCAACTCTACCTCATGGGCTAAATTGTCTACCTTCGAAGAGAGATTATCTAGTTTGTCTAGTTTTTCTTCTACACTCTTATTGAAGGCCTTTTGGGTAATGATGAAGTCTTTAAGTATAATCTCTAGTTCAGAAGCGGAGTTCTTGGTGCTAGGATAAGTATTGTTGTTCCCATAGGAATTAGAGGGGAATGGTCTAGGGTTTCTACCAAAATTACTCCTATAAGCATTGTTATTGAAGTTGTTTCTAGAGATAAAGTTCACATCTACTTGATCTTGAGCAATCAAAGAATTTAAAGGAACATCATGAGGATCAATAGAAGATTGCTTGGAAAGTAGAGACATGATCAAGTCAACTTGTTCATTTAGGGAGGAAATCTCCTCGACAGAGTTTACCTTCCTACCTGTTGGAGCGCGTTCGGTGTGCCATTGGGAATAATTGGTCATCATCTCGTCGAGAAGTTTCGTGGCAGCACCAAGTGTAGTTGACATAAAGGTTCCTCCCGCGGCCGAATCTAACAAGTTCCGCGAGGTAAAGTTCAAGCCTGCATAAAAAGTTTGGATAACCATCCAAATAATCAAACCATGAGTAGGGCAGTTCTTGGCAAGAGATTTCATGCGTTCCCAAGCTTGGGCAACGTGTTCATTATCCAATTGTTTAAAATTCATTATGTTACTCCTTAATTGGATAATTTTAGCAGGGGGATAGTACTTCCCCATAAAGGCATCCTTGCACTTGTCCCAAGAATCTATACTATTCCTAGGCAAGGATTGAAACCAGATTTTAGATCCTCCTCTCAAGGAGAAACGAAAAAGCTTAAGCTTAACAATATCACCATCTACTTCTTTGTACTTTTGCATATCACAGAGCTCAACAAAATTATTTAAGTGCAAAGCAGCATCATCTCCAGCACCGGAGAATTGATATTTCATAACTAGGTTCAGTAAAGCAGGTTTAATCTCATAAGAAGGTGCTGAAGTGGCAGGTGTAGCAATAGGCATGCAGATAAAGTCATTGTTGTTATGACTAGTGAAGTCACACAACTTGGTGTTCTCGGTGGAACCCATAGCAGCAGCAAGCAAGATAACTATTTTTATGATTTTTGGTAAGAGACACTAAAGCAAAAACTGAAAGGTAAACTAACAAGACTAAAAAGCAAAGATAAAAGATAGCGTGCAACTCCCCTATCTTGAAGAGTGGAGTCCCCGGCAACGGCGCCAGAAACTTGCTTGATGGCTTCTCGCCCCTCGTTGGTTACCCCAAGTGGAAGGTTGAGATGTAGCGTAGCGGCAAATTTCCCTTGGCAAAGATACCAAGGATCGAATCCCGTGAGACTCCGAGGGTCGACAAGTAGGTGTCAACGGCACCAGAAACTTAGCCGTTGACGGGACCTGCACACAGATACAGATAACTTTGCTCCCAACGAGTACAGAGAGGTTGTCAATCCCTCCGGCCTTGTTGTTTACAAAGGATCAAACACAAGAGATAATAATGATAGCTATGACTGCAACTAGGAAATAAAAACAGGAAGTAAATAGAACGTGTGATCAGCGGTGGTAATATGGACCGGGGTCCCATGATGTTCACTAGTGATGTCTCTCTCCCAAAATACGATAAAACAGCAAAGCGAGGTAAACAAATTACAGCTGGGCAATTGACAGGATTATGTGCGCAAACCAATGCTAACTATGCTGCAAAGAAAGGTAGAGGCTCAAAAGCATGGGCGGTACGCCAAGGCAAGTAGACCAAAATCCATCTGCATCTACTACTAATCATCCACCTTGAGATATCTATCCAGAACATCTCACTGGTATTAAGTTGCGAATCCCACCCAAAGTGTAAACTCAAAGCAACAGATAACTACATTAAAAGAACTTTGCGTAAAGTAAACAATCCTTGCACGCGCAAGTACAAGCACCATTGTTTTCTCCCTTTTGGCAACAGCACATCCCCTAGACTCATGTTTCTATCACTCAAGCTAGTCATCAGGGGGCATGAACCCACAATCAAGCATAACGCTCCCTCTTGGAGTTACTACCTACTACTTGGCCAAAGCAATAAACAGCAACGGAGAACATGCAAGAATTACTCAAGAACAAAGATATAAAAGAGGTGAATCAACTATATTACTCAAACACAATATGAACATAGTCTCATAATCCATCAGATCCCAGCAAACTCAGCAAAGCAACAGCAGAAAGATTACATATGTGCCTCGATCATGTAGGGCAGCTCACGAGGTCTAAACCATGAAGAGCAAAGAGGGGAGGAGAACATCACATAGCTACTGATCATGGACCCATGGTCCAAGGTGGACTACTCACGACTCATCCGGGAAGCGTCCATGGTGGTGGAGAAGCTCCCGGTGGTGGTTCTCCCCTCCGGCAGGGTGCCGGGAAGAGTTCTCCTGATGCTCCCGATCTTGGAAGCGATGCGGCGGCGGAACAGAGGCGAGATCGCAAAAAAGGGTTCTGTCCTCGAGGGTTTCGGGACGAGAGTGATATATAGGCGAAGGGGGGCAGCCAGAGGCGGAGCAGGGGCCCTAGGCGCCCCCCTGGCGCGGCCAGGGGTGGGGCCGCTCCAGGTGGCCGCCTGGGCCTCCCCTGGCTCCCCTCTGGCCCATCTTTGGTTCTTCGCGAAGCTTCCTGTACGCTGATTTTTCCTATATTTTTCCTGGAATTTTTGGAGCACTTTTAATATGGGGGAAACCTGAAATAGAGAAACAGCAGAAAACAGGAACTGGCACTGTGGTGCACTGAGTTAATAGGTTAGTCCAAATATGATCAAAAGTGTATGGAAGTGCATCAATATCATAGCAATATCACACAAAATAAGCATGGAGCAAGCAGAAATTATATATACGTTTTGGACGTATCACATTGTCACCACAGATAAACGCGTGCAAGACATACATCAAGTGTTCTCAAATCCTTAAAGACTCAACCCGATAAGATAACTTCAAAAGGAAAACTCGATCCATTACAAGAGAATAGAGGGGGAGAAGCATCATAAGATCCAACTATAATAGAAAAGCTCGCGATACATCAAGATCGTGCCATCTCAAGAACACGAGAGAGAGAGAGAGAGAGAGAGAGAGAGAGAGATCAAAACATAGCTACCGATACATACCCTCAGCCCCGAGGGTGGACTGCTCCCTCCTCGTCATGGAGAGCGTCGGGTTGATGAAGATGGCCACAGGTGAGGGTCCCCCCCTCCGGCAGGGTGCCGGAACGGGGTCTAGATTGGTTTTCGGTGGCTACAGAAGCTTTCGGCAGCGGAACTCCCGATCTAGGTTAATTTCCGAAGGTTTCAGTATTTATAGGAATTTTTGGCGTAGGTCCCACGTCAGGGGGGCTTCTGGGTTGTCCTCGAGATAGGAGGGCGCCACAACCTTCCCAGGGCGCGCCCACCACCCTCGAGGGCAGCCCGTGGCTCTCCTGGCCCAACTCTTTTGCTTCGGGGGCTTCTTTTGGTCCAGAAAAAATCATAAAAAATTGGCTCATCAATTGGACTCCCTTTGATATTCCTTTTCTGTAAAACCCTAAAACAGGAGAAAAACATAAACTGGCACTGGGCTCTGGGTTAATAGGTTAGTCCCAAAAATGATATAAAAGTGTATAATAAAGCCCATAAGAAATCCTAGAAGGATAATATAATAGCATGGAACAATCAAAAATTATAGATACGTTGGAGACGTATCTGGAGCCAAGATGCATATACAGTACTCTGCTACTTCTCGAGCTTGTGTTGTATTCCCTCGAAGAGGAAAGGATGATGCAGCACAGTAGTGTAAGTATTTCCCTCAGTTTTTTAGAACCAAGGTATCAATCCAGTAGGAGACCACGCGCGAGTCCCTTGCACCTGCACAAACAAATAAGAACTTCGCAGCCAACGCGATAAGGGGTTGTCAATCCCTTTACGGTCGCTTACGATAGTGAGATCTGATAGATATGATAGTATAATATTTTTGGTATTTTTGGTATAAGAACAGAAAGTAAATAAAGCAAAGTAAAGTAGATGGAAGAATAATATGATGAGAATAGACCCGGGGGCCATAGGTTTCACTAGTGGCTTCTCTCATGATAACAGAAATCTACGGTGGGTGAACTAATCACTGTCAAGCAATTGATAGAAAAGTGCATAGTTATGAGAATATCTAGGCATGATCATTATATATAGGCATCACGTCTGTGACAAGTAGACCGAAATGATTCTTCATCTACTACTATTACTCCACACATCGACCGCTATCCAGCATGCATCTAGAGTATTAAGTTCATAAGAACAGAGTAATGCTTTAAGCAAGATGACATGATGTAGAGGGATAAACTCGAGCAATATGATATAAACCCCATCTTTTTATCCTCGATGGCAACAATACAATACGTGCATTGCTGTCACTGCTGTCACTGGGAAAGGACACCGCAAGATTGAACCCAAAGCCAAGCATTTCTCCCATTGCAAGAACTATAGATCTAGTAGGCCAAACCAAACCAATAATTCGAAGAGACTTGCAAGGATATTATAATCATACATAAAAGATTTCGGAAAAGAATCAAATATTGTTCATAGATAATCTTGATCATAAACCCACAATCCATCGGATCTCGACAAACACACCGCAAAAAGATTACATCGAATAGATCGCCTCGAAGCTTGAGGAGAACTTTGTATTGAGATCCAAAAAGAGAGAAGAAGCCATCTAGCTAATAACTATGGACCCGAAGGTCTATGGTAAACTACTCACAACTCATTGGTGAGGCTATGGAGCTGATGTAGAAGCACTCCATGGTAGGTCCCCCCTCCGGCGGAGCTCCAGAACAGGCCCCAAGATGAGATCTCACGAGAACAGAAGGTTGCGGCGGTGGAATTAAGGTTTTCTCTATTGCCTCAATGTTTTCAGGGTGCATGGATATATATAGGAGGAAGGAGGGCATCGGGGGAGCCAGAGGGGGCCCACGAGGGTTGTGGCGTGCCCTGGACCCTCATGGCCACCTCCTTTGTTCCCTCGCGTGTACTCCATGTCTTCTGGGTAGATACGGTTCCAAAAATAACTCTCCCGAAGGTTTCATTCCGTTTGGACTCCGTTTGATATTCCTTTTCTGTGAAACTCTGAAATAGGCAAAAAAAACAACAATTTGCAATGGGCCTTGGGTTAGTAGGTTAGTCCCAAAAATAGTATAAAAGTGTATATTAAAGCCCATTAAACATCCAAAATAGAATATATATAATAGCATGGAACAATCAAAAATTATAGATACGTTGGAGACGTATCAAGCATCCCCAAGCTTAATTCCTGCTCGTCCTCGAGTAGGTAAATGATAAAAACAGAATTTTTGATGTGGAATTCTAACTAACATAATTCTCAATGTAATTCTGTTTGTTGTGGCGTGAATGTTCAGATCCAAAAGATTCAAGATAAAAGTTCATAATGACATAAGAATAATAATACTTCAAGCATACTAACAAAGCAATCATGTCTTCTCAAAATAACATGGCCAAAGAAAGTTCATCCCTACAAAATCATATAGTTAGGCTATGCTCCATCTTCGTCACACAAAATATTCCAATCATGCACAACCCCGGTTTCAACCAAGCACTTGTTTCATACTTTAATTTTTTCAAACTCTTTCAACTTTCACGCAATACATGAGCGTGAGCCATGGACATCACTTATGTGGAATAGAATGGTGGTTGTGGAGAAGACAAAAAATAGGAAGATGGTCTCACATCAACTAGGCGTATCAATGGGCTATGGAGATGCCCATCAATAGATATCAATGTGAGTGGGTAGGGATTTCCATGCAACGGATGCACTAGAGCTATAAATGTATGAAAGCTCAACAAAAGAAACTAAGTGGGTGTGCATCCAACTTGCTTGCTCACGAAGACCTAGGGCATTTGAGGAAGCCCATCGTTGGAATATACAAGCCAAGTTCTATAATGAAAATCCCCACTAGTATATGAAAGTGACTAAACAGGAGACTCTCTATCATGAGGATCATGGTGCTAATTTGAAGCACAAGTGTGAAAAACATAGTAGCATTGTCCCTTTTCTTTTCTTTCCCCTTTTTGCTTTTTTTTCTTTTTTTTGGGCCTTTCCTTCTTCTTCTTTTTTTCTTTGGGACAATGCTCTAATAATGATGATCATCACACTTATATTGATTTACAACTCGATATTACAACTCGATACTAGAACAAAGTATGACTCTATATGAATGCCTCCGGCGGTGTACCGGGATGTGCAATGAATCAAGAGTGACATGTATGAAAAATTATGCATGGTGGCCTAGCCACAAATACGATGTCAACTACATGATCATGCATGGCAATATGACAATGATGAAGTGCATAGCAAACAGAACGGTGGAGAGTTGCATGGCAATATATCTCGGAATGGATATGGAAATGCCATGATAGGTAGGTATACGGTGGCTGTTTTCAGGAAGGTATACGGTGTGTGTATGGTACCGGCGAAAGTTGCTCGGTACAAGAGAGGCTAGCAATGGTGGAAGGGTGAGAGTGCGTATAATCCATGGACTCAACATTAGTCATAAAGAACTCACATACTTATTGGAAAAATCTACAAGTCATCAAAACAAAGTACTACCCGCATGCTCCTAGGGGAAGGGTTGGTAGGAGTTAACCATCGCGTGATCCCGACCTCCACACAAAGGATGACACTCAATGAAATACCTCATGCTTCAAATTTGTCACACGACGGTTACCATACGTGCATGCTACGGGACATGCAAACCTTAACACAAGTATTTCTCAAATTCAAAACTACTCTACTAGCATGACTCTAGTATCACCATCATCATATCTCAAAACAATCATCAAGTATCAAAGTTCTCTTAGTATTCAATGCACTTTATATGAAAGTTTTTACTATACCCATCTTGGATGCCTATCATATTAGGACTAGTTTTATAACCAAAGCACATTACCATGCTGTTCTAAAAGACTCTCAAAAGGATATAAGTGAAGCATGAGAGATCAAAATTTTCTACAAAATAAAACCACCACCGTGCTCTAAAAGATATAAGTGAAGCACTAGAGCAAAACTATCTAGCTCAAAAGATATAAGTGAAGCACATAGAGTATTCTAATAAATTCTAAACCATATTTATATCTCTCAAAAGGTGTGTACAGCAAGGATGATTGTGGTAAACTAAAAAGCAAAGACTCAAATCATACATGACGCTCCAAGCAAAACACCTATCATGTGGTGAATAAAAATATAGTCTCAAGTATAGTTACCGATAGATGAAGACGAAAGAGGGGATGCTTTCCCGGGGCATCCCCAAGCATAGGCTTTTGGTTGTCCTTGAATTTTACCTTGGGGTGCCTTTGGCATCCCCAAGCTTAGGCTCTTGCCACTCTTTATTCCATAGTCCATCAAAGCCATACTCAAAACTTGAAAACTTCACAACACAAAACTTAGCCTAAAATCTCGTGAGCTCCGTTAGTATAAGAAAACAAACCACCACTCAAAGGTACTGTAATGAACTCATTCTTTGTTTATATTGGTGTTAAACCTACTGTATTATAACTTCTATATGATTCATACTTCCCAATATTACTCATAGATTCATCAAAATAAGCAAACAACACACGAAAAACAGAATATGTCAAAAACAGAACAATCTGTAGTAATCTGTAACTTTCAAATACTTCTGTAACTCTGAAAAATAGAAATAAATTAGTAAATGTGAGTAAATTGTCTATTAATCATCTGCAAAAAGAATCAACTAAATAGCACTCTCCAGTAAAATATGGTAGCTAATCTCGTGAGCGCTAAAGTTTATGTTCTTTACAGCATGATCATATAAACTTCACACAAGTCTTCCCGAAGGTTCTACTTGGAACAAACACTAATTAAAACACAAAACCACATCTAAACAGAATCTAGATGAAGCATTTATTTCCTAAACAGAAGCAAAAACAAAGAAAATAAAATTGGGTTGCCTCCCAACAAGCGCTATCGTTTAACGCCCCTAGCTAGGCACGATACAAGAATAGATCTAGGTATTGCCATCTTTGGTTGGCAATCCATAAGTGGCTCTAATAATAGATTCATAAGGTAATTTGATTTTCTTTCCAGGAAAGTGTTCCATGCCTTTCCTTAACAGAAATTGGAATCTAATATTCCCTTCCTTCATATCAATAATTGCACCAATCGTTCTAAGGAAAGGTCTACCAAGAATAATAGGACATGAAGGATTGCAATCTATATCAAGAACGATGAAATCTACGGGCACATAATTCCTATTGGCAACAATAAGAACATAATTAATCCTTCCCATAGGTTTCTTAATGGTAGAATCCGCAAGATGCAAATTTAAAGAACAATCATCAAGCTTATGGAAACCTAACAAATCACACAAAGTTTTTGGAATTGTAGAAACACTTGCACCCAAATCACACAAAGCAAAGCATTCATGATCTTTAATTTCAATTTTAATAGTAGTTTCCCACTCATCATAAAGCTTTCTAGGGATAGAAACTTCTAATTCAAGTTTTTCTTCATAAGATTGCATCAAAGCATCAACTATGTGTTTGGTAAAAGCCTTATTTTGACTATAAGCATGCGGAGAATTTAGTACGGATTGCAACAAGGAAATACAATATATTAAAGAGCAATTATCATAATTGAATCCCTTGAAATCCAAAATAGTGGGTTCATCACTATGCAAAGTTTTAATCTCTTCAATCCCACTTTTAACAATTTTAGCATCAAGATCTAAAAACTCTGAATCATTGGGATGCCTTTTAACTAAAGTAGACTCATATCCAGTCCCATCTTTATCAAGATTCATACTAGAAAACAAGGATCTAATAGGATACACATCAATATCTTTCAGATCTTCATCTTTATGATAACTAGAAGAACACGCTTTCATAAAGCAATCCTTTTTAGCACGCAACCTAGCGGTTCTTTCTTTGCATTCATCAATGGAAATTCTCATGGCTTTGAGAGACTCATTGATATCATGCTTGGGTGGAATAGATCTAAGTTTCAAAGAATCAACATCAAGAGTAATTCTATCCACGTTTCTAGCCAACTCATCTATCTTAAGCAATTTTTCTTCAAGCAAAGCATTAAAATTGTTTTGCGAATTCATAAACTCTTTAACACTAGTTTCAAATTCAGAGGGCATCTTACCAAAATTTCCATAAGAGTTATTGTAGGAATTACCATAATTATTAGAGCAATTACTAGGAAAAGGCCTAGGATTAAAGTTTCCTCTATAAGCATTGTTGCCAAAATTATTCCTACCAATAAAATTCACATCCAAAGATTCATTGTTATTTTCAATCAACATGGATAAAGGCATATCATTAGGATCAGAAGAAGCACTCTTAGTAGCAAAAAAATTCATAATTTCATCCATCTTTCCACTCAAAACACTAATCTCTTCAATAGCATGCACTTTTTTACTAGTAGATCTTTCGGTGTGCCATTGAGAATAGTTAATCATAATATTATCTAGGAGTTTGGTAGCTTCTCCTAAGGTAGTTTCCATGAAAGTGCCCCCCGCGGCCGAATCTAAAAGATTTCTAGAAGCAAAATTCAATCCAGCATAAAAAATGTGTATAATCATCCATAAGTTCAAATCATGTGTAGGACAATTATGTATCATTAATTTCATTCTCTCCCAAGCTTGTGCAACATGCTCATGATCTAGTTGCTTAAAATATATCGTTTCTAAGAGAGAGAATCTTAGCGGGAGGAAAATACTTAGAGATAAAAGCATCTTTGCACTTATTCCATGAATCAATACTATTTCTAGGCAAAGAGGAAAACCAAGTTTTAGCACGATCTCTAAGTGAAAACGGAAATAGCTTCAGTTTAACAATATCGTTATCCTTATCCCTCTTCTTTTGCATATCACACAAATCAACAAAGTTGTTCACATGGGTAGCGGCATCTTCACTAGGAAGGCCAGAAAATTGATCTTTCATGACAAGATTCAACAAGGCAGCATTGATCTCACAAGATTCAGCATCGGTCATAGGAGCAATAGGCGTGCTAATAAAATCATTATTGTTGGTACTGGAAAAGTCACACAATTTGGTATTGTTCTGAGCCATAGTGACCAGCAAGCAATCCAACACACAAGCAAACAAGAGGCAAGCGAACGAAAAATACACGGAAAAGAAGGGCGAATAAAACGGCAAGGGTGAAGTGGGGGAGAGGAAAACGAGAGGCAAATAATGTAAAGTGAAGGATAAGGGTTTGTGATAGGTACTTGGTATATGACTTTTGCGTAAGCCTCCCCGGCAACGGCGCCAGAAATTCTTCTTGCTACTTCTCGAACTTGCGTTGTATTCCCTCAAAGAGGAAAGGGTGATGCAGCACAGTAGCGTAAGTATTTCCCTCAGTTTTTGAGAACCAAGGTACCAATCCAGTAGGAGACCATGCGCGGGTCCCTCGCACCTGCACAAACAAATAAGAAGTTCGCAGCCAACGCGATAAGGGGTTGTCAATCCCTTTACGGTCACTTACGAAAGTGAGATCTAATAGATAGGATAGTATAATATTTTTGGTCTTTTTGGTATAAGAACAGAAAGTAAATAAAGCAAAGTAAAGTAGATGGAAGATTAATATGATGAGAATAGACCCGGGGGCCTCAGCTTTCACTAGTGGCTTCTCTCATGATAGCAGAATTCTACAGTGCGTGAACAAATTACTGTCGAGCAATTGATATAAAAGTGCATAGTTATGAGAATATCTAGGCATGATCATTATATATAGGCATCACGTCCATGACAAGTAAACCGAAACGATTCTGCATCTACTACTATTACTCCACACATCGACCGCTATCCAGCATGCATCTAGAGTATTAAGTTCATAAGAACAGAGTAATGCTTTAAGCAAGATGACATGATGTAGAGGGATAAACTCAAGCAATTTGATATAAACCCATCTTTTTATCCTTGATGGCAACAATACAATACGTGCCTTGCTACCCTTGCTGTCACTGGGAAAGGACACCGCAAGATTGAACCCAAAGCCAAGCACTTCTCCCAATGCAAGAACTATAGATCTAGTAGGCCAAACCAAACCAATAATTCGAAGAGACTTGCAAGGATATTATAATCATACATAAAAGATTTCAGAAAAGAATCAAATATTGTTCATAGATAATCTTGATCATAAACCCACAATTCATCGGATCTCGACAAACACACCGCAAAAAGATTACATCGAATAGATCTCCTTGAAGATCGAGGAGAACTTTTTATTGAGATCCAAAAAGAGAGAAGAAGACATCTAGCTAATAACTATGGACCCGAAGGTATGTGGTAAACAACTCACAACTCATTGGTGAGGCTATGGAATTGATGTAGAAGCACTCCGTGGTAGATCCCCCCTCCGGCGGAGCTCTGGGACAGGCCCCAAGATGGGATCTCACGGGAACATAAGGTTGCGGCGGTGGAATTAGGGTTTTCTTTGTTGCCTCGATGTTTTCAGGGTACATTGATATATATAGGAGGAAGGAGGGCATCAGGGGAACCAGAGGGGGGCCCACAAGGGTGGGGGCATGCCCAGGGGGAGGGGGCGCGCCCTGGACCCTCGTGACCACCTCCTTCGTTCCCTCGCATGTACTCCAAGTCTTCTGGGTAGATACGGTTCCAAAAATAACTCTCCCGTAGGTTTCATTCCGTTTGGACTCCGTTTGATATTCCTTTTCTGTGAAACTCTGAAATAGGCAAAAAACAACAATTTGCACTGGGCCTTGGGTTAGTAGGTTAGTCCCAAAAATAATACAAAAGTGTATAATAAAGCCCATTAAACATCCAAAACAGAATATATAATAGCATGGAACAATCAAAAATTATAGATACGTTGTAGGCGTATCAGTTGCTGAACAAGGTGAAGCGGAATGCCCATGTTGTGCCCTCCTCTTTGCATAGGGCACGCACGACTCTAGTCCAACCCCTTGTGATGGCCGACCTCCCATCCTTCACGGTCTTCATGAAAACATCTAGATAATCATCATGTTTTGGTAGAAATACTTTAACCTTTGCATGCCCACCAATCATGTAGTTTGAGAGGTAATCTTGAGTAAACTGCTTTGGGAACCACTACAAAGGAAAAAGATTCAGACATTGTCATCAGTGGCGAGTCTAGCATGCCATTATAGGGTAGGCTTAAAATATAAAGTTCCTAAGTCTAATTAGCAAACGCGTTGCAATTATTGCACTTAAAGCACCAGAATGTACTTGTCTAGTGGTATATTTAGCTTAATTATGATTTTGGAGGGTAGGCTTAAGCCTATTGAAGCCTCCCTAGTGGAATCGCCGCTGATTGTCGTCTAACACAACTCATTATGGGCAGTAAAAAGAAGGTTGCAGAGTCCTTACTTACCATCATGCAGTTCGCTGTTGTCTTGGATAAAGTGTAAACAAATAGTTTAATTGCCATCTTTTGACCCATTTTACTAACAATCTTTATCAGCTTCCTCACTTTATGTTGGTTCATCGATATCTCATTTCCCCATACGCGAGAAGGGTCGAAGCGCGGATCTTTACCAATGACATATGTACCTAAAAGCACCAAGTTAATATGAGAAGCTAAACAGCAATTGCATAATGATGTAGTACAACACTCTTTTATAATATCTTATAACATCCAATATACTCACATATTAGATGAATTAACATCTTATATTATGGCCCAGAAGGAGTTTATTGCACTCTTACAAATTATCGGCTGATTAATTGTTGTTGTATCCATGGGTTAGAGTTTGTTTGAGCTAGTTCGGGCTCAAATAGCCCTAAAGTATATCCAAACATGAGGGCTAGTTTAAGCTAGTTGCATCTAACCCATCCAAAAAAAACCATCCAACCCAAGAGGAGCTAATTGGAGCTAGTTCTCCTAGTGCATTTGTTGTCAATCTACCCCTGTCATCCAAACACCTTTTTGGATGGAGTTAGTTTAGGGTTAGTCATGAGCTAGAAACTAACTCTAACCTCTAGCTAAGTTGAGTATCCAAATAGGGTTGTGCTGTTGTTGTTGCTGCTCTTCTATGTATATCTAGACATCATCAGAACATTAAGGTAACACTCTTCCTTGTTGCTATGTAGCTTAGGATTTCATATTTAGACATTAAGTATAGTGCATGTTGCTATGTAGCCTCAGATATATTATGTATGGCCCTAGTTAACCTAACAATAAATGGGCTATAGATATATTCAGTTAAAAGTCCGATTGACCGATTAGTCCCTTATCAACCCCCGGCCTATATGGTACCAGCTACCAATATCCTGAACAGTGAGTATATATAAGCCATGGGATGAAACTAACCTCAATGGAAAATAGTAGTCGTTCCCAAAATTGTCCTGTGTAGGTACATCGAGAGGCATGTTAAGCACAATAGGCTAAACATCAACCAAAATTATCCATGAAAGACAAAATAATCTCCAAAAAGATAGCTTCAGTGTACAGGTTTAAGCACGCTGGTAAAGCAAAACAAGTGGAAAGGTGTAATAAATGCAACAGGCCTAACATTTAACAACAAGCAAACATAGTCATTCAAACTAGTATTGTGCCGGTCTAAGTACACTGGTTATTGTTAAATAAAAATGGAAAGGCGTGTTAACTACAAGATGCAGCAACCAAATGTAGTCATTCATAGTGGTATTGTTGAAATTGGTACCTATGAAATTAAACTGCATAGTTCATACTTGCACATATAGAACATCACGTTGTGAATAACTGGAATAAACAAGGCATACTACGAACAACCAAAGATAGCATTTGAAACTGGACATATGCTAACTACAAACAACCGAACAATCAAAAAACTTTACAAGAGGCATATGCTAGCTATAACAGGCTTAACAATGAGAAAATATGTGCATTTCTATTGGCATATTTAAAACTGGATTGATTGAATGTACTGCACAGTAAATAATTTTTTTGAGCATGAAAACAGAAGGAGGGTCTCCTACTGTTGCTTTTATTAAAAGTTAACCGGGGGTTAATAGAGTTACATCAGGGGGTTTTACATGTGGTATTACATGATGGAGTGGGACCAGCCACTTTGGGCAGTACCCTAAAAAGAAAGAGGGTAAACAAAATCAACTACACAGAAGTGTGTGCAACTCTTGTGAGAGACTCCTTGTACTCTTCCAAAAAGTCCAAGATTTGAGAGTTTATTCTATAGCCCAAAATCACAAAATCTTCTTCCAGAGTTTATTCTATAGCCCAAAATATTCTATAAACCTGCACAGCAAATAATTGCACATATAGAGCATCACATTGTGAACATCTGAAAAAAACATGGCATACTGCAAACAACCAAATATAGCAATAAAAACTTGACATATTATCACTACACTATGAAAGGGACTCGAAAAAACAAATCATGGGTTTCCCCCTGTGAAGAGCCATAGCAAAACAAATCATGGGTTTCCTCACTTATCACAGATGGGCTCGTTCCTGTGGGAAGAGCACGGACCCTAGATGCGCTCCTTGTGGTCGCAGATGGGCTCCTTCCCCTTGGAAGAGCACGACTGTAGGGTGCCCTCCTTGTGGTTGTCATCAATGAGGTCTGACTTGGAAGTTGTGGATCCCAAGCAAGCATCACAGAACGTGTCCTTCAGAAATGACAAAAGGGGCTTGATGGGGATGTAGGATGGCAAATTCTTGACGGCGAGCCAGAAGAGATTAGCGACGGGGCCATGGATGAGATCGATGGCGGTTGAACACGAGGGGTAGGGATGGGCCACTTAACCTGTGACATAGCCTGCCTTAGGACATTGATGTCGATGACCTCGATGTCGTAGCCGGTGTCTGCGACATACCCGCATACTCTAGCCCGCTGATTGAGTGCATGTGGCCAGTAATGATCGTCAGCTTCCTCGGCGACGTCAGACGAAGAGACCGCGATACACCTCTTTTGGGCCAGTCGCTCCTCGAGCTCCACGGGAAGCGTAGCCGGGCTTAGGCTGCGACGCTCTAGAGTGGGGGGTGGGGATTTGTGGAAAAGGGGGCGTTTTGCAGGCGTCATCTAAGAAACTCTGGGCAGCCTGGTTATGGAGATCGGTGGGTAAGTTGCACGGGAAAACCGGCAGATGTTGACAATGGAGTCCTTGCAGCGGCGGCGGGAACCTTGCTAGGGTTTCGAGCGATGGAGGGAGTGCGTGTGTGCGCGCGGCCGGGAGGTTTTGGTGTGTGTGT
>LR738714.1:19979138-20032661 GCA_902687465.1 Secale cereale | reverse complement strand
CCACACACACACACACACTTTCAGTCGGCAGGTCAGAGAGGCATCTCACCAAGATGGATCGTAAAACGGACCAAGAATAATCCACCTTGGTCATACAAATCTCTCTCTTGTTGTTGGTCAGAGTGATGGTTGTCCATGCGACCCCGGAGATGGGCTAGCTCGCCAATAATCACGCAAGTAGCTAGTCCCTGAAGAGAACCACTGCATGTGTGTGGCCCAAACATATGTATGGAGAGGTGTGTTTTGAATACACAATGGAACAACTTTGATGTGGCACCGTGATTTCGAACTAGAAATCCCTACACTAAGTGAGGGTTAGGTTGACGATGCATATGTATGTTAAACCACACTTCAAGCCGACGACGGGGATTCATGCATGCATGCGTGCATAGTATATGCGCTCAAACTTAATTAGGTATGAATCTCACCATGACCTATACTATGATAACACGAACCAAAGGAAGAATCCGCCATGGTAACCTATCTTGTTGTCGGTCAAGGTGATCATGGATGCCCACGTGGGCCCGCGAATATATAGGCTTGTCGCCGATAACCACGCGAGGGAGTGTACCATTCGAAGACAACCACTACATGCATATGTATGGAGGTGATGCATGCAGGCATGTTTGAATACCATTTCATAACATTGATGTGGAGCGTGCGTCAAAAATCGTACAGTCCCCACACAGAGCGAGATCGGTTCATGATGTGTCGTTGCATAGCCACTTCGACTCGATGGGAGGGATTCATGCGTACATATGCATGTGTGTGTGCTCAACACTCTATCATGTAATCCCAGAGCATGACGTATATATACCATATCACAAGCAAAAAATAATCCCCTCCTAAATCAAATTAACCTCTCTCGTTGTCAGGAAAAAGTAGTGATGGACCAAGCGGGCCCACAGACGAAAAGCATCGATATCGCTGATAACCGCTTAAATGGATGTGAGAGGACAACCATCATAACTTTGCATGTGGGCCAAACATATGTTGAATACCCAAAATGCGCAACTTTGAAGTGCCACATGCCTCAAAAACCGTAAACCCCCCACATAGAGCGAGGTTCATGAAGCGTACTACATGTGATGTTCCCCTTCCCCCTCTTCGACGCATACTATATGCTCCTACTGTAATACAACCCAAAAAGAATCCTCCTCGATGGTGAAATTAATTAACCTCTTCCGATGTAGGTCAAAGTGATGCATGCATCAACGATGGCCTCGTGGGCCCACAGATGGAAGCGTCACACATGAGTGTCCTAGCTAGGATACCCATCGCATGCATGCATGTGGCCTGAAGAGGTGTTGTGCGATGTTTGAATAGCCAATTTCACAACTTTGATGTGGCACGTGCCTCGGAAACCGAAAAGTCCTCACACTAAGTGAGGTGTACTTGTTCACGAACGCGTACGTATAGTATATATGCTAGCCCCCTCCCACCTCTTCGACGCGTAAGATATACCACCATAACACAAACAAAAAATATTCTACCTTGCTGGTCAAATTAACCTCACTGTTGGTTGTTCGTCAAAGTAATGGACGACGACCTCGCAGGCCACAGAAAGCGTCACACGCGAGTATCGAGTGTCGTGTAGGACAACCATCGACTGCATGTCGCCAAAACATGTATGTATGAAAGGGTTGTGTAATGTTTTAAATAATGAATTCACGACTCTGATGTGGCACCTGCCTAACAAAATGGCCAACACACACGGTGACTCACAACTCGTAGTGTACTGTGAGCCACCCACCACCCCCAGACACAGACACCCACACACACACCATGAATCCAACGCAACTACGATGCATGTTAAATTATCCCGCGGTGAACATATGTTACCAAAGGAGGGATGTTTTAATTTCAAGAAAAAAAACAGAGATCATTAAGACGTTTTAGGACATTAATTAATTGATTTTCTACTGGTATAATGTGCAAAAATCAAATTGGAGCTACATGCACACGTGACAGTGCACCTAAATGGATTGCAAAAACACATGTTTCTCACTGGGTGCATGTTTACTCCCCATGCAAGAAATTTCAAACATTGAGAATCTTGATTTTAAAATTCTAGTACACCCAAAACTTATTTTAAGATCATCAAACTTATCGTGTTGTCATATGGACACCACTACAAAGTGGCGTTGTACTTTTTTGTCAAATCTGAGACCAGTTTTGATGTAATCTTTATCTAATTGCAGACGGGGGATTATTAATAATTGGGAACCAATATTCCAAACGGATTATTTATTCAAAGCGTGAGCGTTAGACCAACAATGGATACGTGACATGCTTCGGTTAAGCAATAAAGCGGTGGCATTAATCATCCAAATAAAAAATTATACGTGTCGCCACGCTACCCGTATGCCGTGCGAGAAGGCGTGAGTTGACGGAACACATGCGAGCAGTCCGCCGCGCAGGCAGACCGGGAGGCGTGTGTTCAGGTGTGTGAATTGATGGAGGCATGCTCGTTCTACAGTGTCATCGGGAGGCATGCTCGCTGTGTGAAACGACGGTGGGCATGCCAGCAGTCCGGTGCGCGGCTCAGTGGGAGGCGAGCCAGTGGTTTGACCGCCGCCCGCCTCTCTCCCACTACTCCATATTAATGGTGCGCCCGAGAGGCCGCACCCCCCATCCTCGTGACACACACAATCCTCTCTATTCGCTTGCATCCTTGACGCTGCTCTCGGTCCTCAAAGACGTCAGTGTATGAGGATGCCGCCGAAGCGCCCCATCGGAGGGAGTGGCGATGCCGGGGCTGCTGAAGAACCGGAGCACGGCGTGGAGATGGAGACAAAGGTTGCCATCACCGTCGGCGAGTTATCGCTGCACCCTGACGTCGTTGACGGCGTCGAGCTTCCACAACCGGAGGCGGAGTTTCACACCGACTCTGGTGACGACTCAGGTGACGACCCTAGCGACGACTCCGACGACCACTCCGACGACGACTTTGACGACGATGGACAACTAGTTAGTCATCTATACCCATTTATGTGTCAAATAGATCCTATGGTTTTTCTGGTTACTCTTGCCTCCCCCTTTTTGCAATAGAAATTCTATGGTTATGTTCTCCCAATCCATGAAATCTGAGCAAGTTTCGTTGGATCTGTGTCGTGTATTGATTGTTTGAATGGTACAAGTGATAAGTGATTAGTTGTTTCATCTGTGCAAATGATTTCTGCTAGTAATCCGACTAGGGTTAGTGTTCGTGCTAATAATTCCTAGACAGGACTTGACAATTGATTTTGAATGACCTACATATATGTTTGTGCCATTATATTCTTCACGATTGGTCTATACATAGACGACTATGCTTAAAAATCTAACCATAATCTTTGGATATGTGTATAAAATAGTCATAAATTCCTAATCCTACTTCACGGCATGTAAACATTCATTTGATGCCAAATTTGTTTTACTATTTGTATAGGTGTTGTCTGACGATGTGGACAGCGGGGATGAAGATGTCCAGAGGAGGTACAAGAGGCAAATCCTGAGGGAGCTTTATACAGAAATGCATAACAGGCGTATTAAGACCTGGGATGGCGGCTATCGATGCCCATTTTGCAACCACAAGCTTCATGAGGCGTATCAAAGTGTTCTGGTGCATGCAAGAGGACGGGTCGTCGGCTCCTTCAATAAGTATTCTCGCAGGGTGGCGCACGGCGCGTACGCCGAGTACCTGGAGAAGCTTCAGGATCGTGCTAGCATGTGAGATGAGATGTGGGATCGAACTATGTATGCTTGAGCATGCTTAATGACGGTTGAACTATGTACTTATGGTTGAACTATGCTTACGTACGTGTATGCTTATTATCTATGTCTGAGTATGTTTAATCTATGTTTACTGATGTCTAACTCTGGTATATGGATACAATCAGTTCGGTTGATGGAATCTACATTCGTCCTCATTTGTTGGTCCCCTTTGTAATTTATGTTAAATTTTGACGAAAAAATTAACTAACAAAATGTTAGTGCAGGTCAGCAAATATTATATCGTTGAATGCGTATTTGAACGTAGTGTTCAATTACATAATTTTTGGTGACACGCATAAATATTTCTTAGTTAAATATTTGGTCGAAGTTTGGTACAAATTACAAAGAGGACCAATAAACCAGGACGGAGGTCGTACATCAATCACACATAGTTCCTAAAATTGGAACTGTGTGCAATGACTTTCATTTTGCATGTTGCATCAATCACACACGGTTGGCTCTAGCAAACCGTTGCCTCCGAAATTCTTTGTGGGACAGAAAACCCTCACCACCCCAATTCAAAAAAGAAAAAAGAAAACCCTCACCATCTCCACATCACAAAAACCCTCACCCCGCCCGCCACCCCCTCTGGTCCCCATTCACACATGCACAATCTCATTCGCGTCTATGCATGGCATCGCCTATCGTGGCGGTAACCACTTAGCTCGACGCCTGCCGCCGCCGCCAGGGTGCCGGCGAACCCCATCGCATTTTGCCACTTTCTCTTGTCGCCGCCTATCGCCATCGACTTTCTCGATGCTGCTCGCGGTCGACCCAGCTCTACTCGGTTGGGGAATCTGCCATACTGAGGGTTCTTTCTCATGGACAATAAGGTAACTAATTTAATGAGATATTATTTCATCTCTTATCCCAGTTCATCTTCCTCCTTTAATCACCTGGCCGAAATCGTCGTGAATTCATTTTTATTCGAGCTGATTTGATGGTTTTCTTTTGGTCATAGAGTGTACAGTGCACGGACACATCAGGACTCTGCGCCCTCCGCCAGAGATTCCATCTCACCGTACCAGATGACTTGAGGATGCGCGCGGTATGTTCAACCTCACCCTAAATCGGTTGGCATGGCCTACTTTCCTGAACATATTCTAAATATTGCTACATTTGGATAAAAGGTGCCACGTGCACCATATACGTCAAAGGGGATTATTTTTTTCCTCTTCTTTCTATATTAGGCAAATTAATGATGTGTTGTTCTTTCGATTACTCTCATATTTTCATGACATCATGTTTACCCTATCTGTTCAATTATAGATTTGTGTCATCGATTTCAACTGTTGTACAGTTCTTTCAATTTGGGCCCATATTTGAATGTTACCATATTTTCTTTAACAATCCTACCATTTTCTGCAGCACGTCCCTTACTATGCAACAGAATTTGTAGTGCACAATCTTTCCCTTTGCATAAATCAAGACTGCGGGGATGTCATACTGAACACAAACCATGGATTTACAATCGTTGCTACTGTAAGACTTGACGAACGTGGTGACTCCTATTTTGGCACTGGCTTTTGGAAAGAAATTTCTAAGTTTTATGTACTGAAAGCTGGCACTAAAATTGCACTGCACATAAAAGAGCCTGGTCATGAGATATATGCTAACTTCCCCGACGATATCATCCGTCCAGACTTTGTTGGAAGTAAGTTTTATTTTCAAGTATTTGCATGGTGACTTAACCAGCAATATCAAATGAATTGTGTAGTATTTAAGCAACCAATTGTTATTCCCTTTTCTTACTATATTCCTACCTAATAACTTCTAGTTACCAATACACTTTTCTATTGCCCTGTTTTAACTAAATGTTCCATATACTCCAACTTCTATCAGAAAGTGCCGCTAACAAGGAGACTCCGTAGGTGGAGAACGGGGCTGCCAACAAGCGGAGGCGGGCTGAGCAAGAACCACAAGCAAATCCAGCAGGCCTAGACATCATCACCAGCCTCCCCGATGATATGTTGAAAGTCACCATCTCTCTCCTACAAATCAAATCTGGGCGCGAACAACCATCCTTTCCCGACGGTGGCGCCCCCTATTGAACTCCACCCCTCTCGTCCTCATCGACACTCACGAGCTCTGCCATGGCTATCGCAAAAGCTTGGATGCATTCTCCAAGGTCCTCGGCAGTCACCTTGTGTAATGCCTAGGATGCGACTATATCTCCTACGTGTCGAGGCACGAGTTAGAGACATAATTGCATTATGGAGTGATCGCAAGCGTGGTATCTTTGCACAACTCGTGTAATAATTAGGGATGAAAGAGATAAATAGTTGGCTTACACTCATCACGTCACACAATTAATTTAACATTCATACATTCATCCAAATAACACAGGGTCCGGCTACGGACGAAATCAAACAAGAAAAGATACCACAACCACAAGTCCTGATCCCCCCTAGTAGGAACCACTACTGATCGTCGGGATACGTCACATACATACGACCACGCTCTTCATCGAACTCCCAGTGAAGTTCTTGTCCATCTCCTGCATCGTACTCTGTTGTACCTGCATCTGGTGTGTGTTGTAATCTGTGAGTCACAAGGACTCAGCAATCCCATTCCCGGGTATCAAAACTAACAAAGCCTTTTAGGTGTGGAGAGGTAATAAAGTGGCTGCAGCAAGCACTAAGCAACTAGCTTACGAAGTCAGAGCGAGATGAGCATATGTGCCAACGGTCGCCAAAGATGATCAATAAGTGATCCTAGCTACTCACGTTCATGCATAACCCCACTGTGTTCACTTTACGAAACCCTTCGAAAAGAGACCATCACGGTTACTCACACAGGTAGTGTATTCTTAAGGATATGGTGTCAAGTTATCTAATCCGGATATTAACAAATTCTCATCTGCCACATAACCGCGGGCACGGCTTTTGAAAGTTCATAACCCTGCAGGGGTGTCCCAACTTAGCCCATCACAAGCTCACGATCGGCGGAGTCGCAACTCCATGTTGGGAAGACCCGAGTATTCTCGGAATCCCGTGCTCAAGATATTTCGACAAAGGTAAAACTAATCCAGCAAGACCTCCCGGCGTGCCGACACCCTGATAGTAGCCTCGCGTATCTTGTCTCAGGCCACGACCAGATAGGTCAGCCTACAGGTATATACCAGTCCTCAGATTTCCCCAAGGTGGCCCCGCAGTCCGCCCAGTTTGGACCAACACTCATGAGGAGCACTGGCCCGGGGTTGTTGATTAATAACTCGGGTTAATTACTCCCTATGCAAGTTTCAGTTGCTAGGCAAATGGTAAAACCAAAGTTGGGCCTTGCTGGAAAAGCTTTAAGCAGTGCGAATTATCGAGGGGGGCCCATAAACCCCAACCGTGTTAGGAACGCAAAATCAAGGAACATAACACCAGTTTATCGGGTCCTAAGATTGCATGAGTGGAACAAAACACCAAGCAGAAGGCTAAGCCTTCCACCCATTACCAATATATATGTGCATTAATTAATTAAGATATATATTGTGTTATCCCAAAAACAAGTCCAAATCATGGAGCAATCTTCAACTTCACCTGTACCTAACAACTCTATAAAAGGGGCTAAGTAAAAGTGTACTTAACCAATCAACGGTTTGCTAGGAAGGCGGTTAGAGTGTTTCATGGCAACATAGGAGGCTGACAAGACAAGAATGGGCATCGAGGCATAACTATAGAGCGAGACAACTAGCAAAGCAAAGATAGAGGTGATATCGGGGAACGGTCATCTTGCCTGGAATCCCGAAGGAAGAAGAACGAGTCCATGAAGAAGACAAACGGACGAAGTCGAACGAATCCTCACAACTCCGGAACGAAATTTAAGCTAACGAGATAAGCAACCAGAAAGAAGCAAACAACATGGTAAACACACATATCATAACCATGGCATGATGCTCAACCAAGTATGATTATGTCCGGTTTAAGTATGCATGGCATGGCAAAGTGCATAAACAATTCTACAAGTTAAGTGGAGCTCAATATGCAACGAGTTGCATATTGGCGAAACAACACATTCACATATTTAGTTTGATCTCGTTTATGTAGACAACAATATTAACTGTTGAGCAACATGGGAAGAGGTGAAGCAAATGTAAACTACCTATCTAGGCAAGTTTAAATGAGGCCGGAATGACAAACAACAATTTTGGAAAATCCCCATGTGCATATTATGAATTTGGTATTGTTCTGCCTATTACTTAATTTTAAAGTTATTAAACATTAAAAGTAAAAGCACCATGTTATTCTACACATTTTTCTACCCCAAAAGCATATAATTTTTTTAAAATTTGGAGCTACGGATATTTAGTTGTGAATTAAACCAATTTAGCATGTTATTTATACAAATTAATTCAAACAGCAAGTTTAAACATTTTAAACAGGGATGAAAGTGGCATATTATTAAACTACACAAAATCTAAGCATTTTACTTTTTTTTTGAGCAAATCTGTATCCTTTATTAAGTGTTCAAAGTCATAGGGATACAAATAATATCGGGCAAAGTTGCTAGCCACACATGGCGCCCGGGAGGGAGAGATGCAGCCGCTTTGGATAAATTATGAGCCTCAAAGTTATGTTTCCGACCTTCATGAACGAACTCCACCGCCTGGAACGCAGCACGTTGATGCTTGATGTCTTGGAGGATGGGGTAAAACTTACATGGAGAATCATCCTTGATTCGTGTCACCACCTCGAGGCAGTCCGTGGCCACGCATATGGACTGGACATGAAGGTCCGCTGCCAGTGCAAGAGCTTCGCTACATGCCCGTGCTTCTAGGATCACCGGGTCCAGTGAGCCTTCATAGATGATCGCGGAGGCCCCCAGATACTGCCCGTGCTTGTCGCGGCAAACCGCCGCCGAAGCACCCTTGTCGCCAATCTTTGAAAAACCACCATCTACATTGATCTTGACTGAGTGGGACACAGGTGGCAGCCATCCCCGGCTCGTAGGCTCCATAATGCCATGCAGGTCCCTGCGCGTTACATGCAGGTCCCTGGGCCTTACATGCAAGTCCCTGGATTGCGCATGCAGCTCCTTGGTACGTGCTCCCCTCTCAGGGAGCTGAGTAAGCTCCGCCAGAAGATTGGTGATGAAGATGTGAGTGCTCAGGGGGCTCTGGAATTGCTCATCATGGATAGCTCGACGCCTCGCCCACCAAATTGCCCACATAGTAACAAGCACTGTCGCCAGCTCCGCGGTAGGAAGCGTGTCTACTAGCCAGAACATCCATAGCTTGGCGTCTTCCATGCGGTTGGACAGGATAGTTCCAACAAGGTCCTCATCTGCAAGCGCCCAGACGCACCGCGCCATGTGGCAATCAAATAAAGCGTGCCTCCACGTGTCCACCGCCCCTTGACAGATAGCGCAGACTGCAGTCTCCGCCATGCTTCTGTGATGCCTCACCGCCCCTGTTGGAATTGACGTTTTGGCCAGTCTCCATGCAAACGTACGCACTTTAGATGGTACTGCCGCCCCCCAGAGTTTGGCCCATGAACGCTTATCTGTGGAGACATTAGAGTGACCATCATTATGCTCCAACCAGTCCGTACGCTGTTGTTTCGTTGCCGCAAGCAGTTTATAAGCTGAGCTCACTGTAAAGCTTCCTCTCCTATCATAATGCCACGACCAAAAGTCCTCTTGTACCTTGTTGCTGAGAGGGATATTAAGGATGGCCTCAACATCCATAGGGTAGAGACACTCTTGGAGCCTAGCAGTATTCCATGTGCACGTGGTTGGATTGATCAGTTCAGACACAAATTGTGGAGGATTCTGCACCTTAGGACAAGCAGGCCGAAGTTTGTAATCGCGGGGTATCCAGTTATCATTCCATATGCTTGTACCGTGTCCCGATCCAATACGCTTCAGGAGGCCCAGCTTTAGAGCATCCCTGCCTTCAAGAATTGAGCGCCATACCTGCGATGGATGCTTCCCTAGCTCTGCCTCAAGGATCGATGAAGAAGGGTAGTACACCGCGCTAAGAATCTTTGCGCTGAGCGAGTCCGGCTGGGTCAGGAGTCGCCATGCTTGCCGAGCCAGTAGTGCCAAATTGAAAAGCTCGATATCCCGGAACCCCATGCCCCCCATGCTCTTGGGCTGTGACATAACCTCCCAAGAGACCCAGGCAGTCTTCCTTTCACCTTTCTTTGAGCCCCACCAAAATTTCCTCAGTAAACCATTGATATGCTGGCAAAGACCTCGCGGCAGTTTGAAACACGCCATAGAGTAGGTGGGAATTGCTTGCGCCACAGACTTGATGAGTACTTCCTTCCCGCCAACTGATAATGCTTTCTCCATCCATCCTTGCACATGTTTCCAGATGCGATCTTTGAGGTATTTGAAAGACCCCTCCTTGGCTCGCCCCACATCCGTCGGGAGCCCCAGGTATCGGTCCGAGAGTTGCTCGTTCTGGACTTGTAGAATATGCTTAACTTCATGCTTCAAAGGTTCCGGACAGCCTTTGCTAAAGAAGATGGATGACTTCTCCTTATTGATGCGCTGACCCGAGGCCTCACAATAGCGGCGGAGCAGAGAGTCTACCCTGGCCGCCGTCTCTGGCGTAGCCTCAAAGAAGAGGAGGCTGTCGTCGGCGAAAAGCAGGTGATTGACCACCGGCGCACCCTCTGCCACTTTTATGCCGCGGATCAATTCACTTGGATCATTTGATTTCAGCAAGCAGGATAGTCCCTCGGCTGCCAGTAGGAATAAATATGGAGAGATAGGGTCGCCCTGCCGGAGGCCTCTGGAGGGGTGGAACTCGTCCTGTTTTACACCGTTAAAAACAACAGAGAAAGAAACCGAAGTGACGCACCTCATGACGATCTCAGTAAATCGCGAACTGATACCCAACTTCAGCATCGCACGTTTCAGATAGTCCCATTCAATTCGATCATATGCTTTCATCATGTCGAGCTTCAAGGCACAGAAGCGGTTGCTCTTCAGCTTCCTCTTCTTCATATAGTGTAAACACTCATAAGCTGAGATAAAATTGTCAGTGATCAGCCGTCCTGGGACGAATGCCGATTGTTCCTCAGAGATGATGTCGGGGAGAATAAGCTTGAGCCGGTTAGCCAAAACTTTCGATGCAATCTTGAAGATCACATTGCAAAGGCTTATCGGTCGAAACTGTCCTAAGTTTTTTGGACTTGCTATCTTGGGAATAAGAACAATGAACGTTTTGTTTATCTCCTCCGGGGAATCTTCTCCCTTTAGAACACGAAGCACCATGCCAGTTACCTCATCACCACAAAGTTCCCAGTGTCTTTGAAAAAAGTGCGCGGGAAAGCCATCCGGGCCCGGGGCCTTGGTAGGAAACATCTGGAATAAAGCTGCTTTCACTTCAGCGTTAGTGTAAGGGGCGTCGAGCATAGTATTCATACCTCCATCTACCTTAGTTGGGATGTGGGATAAGACCTCCTCGATGCCAATCGTATTCTCAGAAGCATAAAGATTCCCATAGAAATTGGTGGCCATATCGGCCATCTCCCGTTCATCCATGCATACCGTGCCATCGGCACGTTGGAGCTCACTTATACGATTTTTAGCTCTTCTGGCACTAGCTTTCCTGTGAAAGAATTTAGTGTTGTTGTCCCCCTCTACTAGCCATTGTATTCGCGCACGTTGACGCCACATGATCTCTTCCCGCAGGCACAATTCCGCCATTGTTGCTTCAATACGTGATTCCTCAAGTGACGGACCGATCCGGCCGGGTGTTGAACGTAGCTCCGCGAGTCTCAGGCGAAGAGCCCGCAGCTCCGTCCTTACCGCCCCAAATTTTGAGCGTCCCCATCGGTGCAAAGTGCCAGCCACAGCCTCCAATTTATCCGCAAGTGCTCCAACAGATTGTGCACTCCCATAAGAGTTCCACGCATCAGCAACTATGTCACCAAAGCTTGGATCACGTTCCCACATGCACTCATACCGAAATCTTTTCTGCTGTGCTCGAACACTCGCCGCAACGAGTTCCATAAATAGTTGTCTTACACTCGCCATGTCACACAATTAATTTAACATTCATACATTCATCCAAATAACACAGGGTCCGGCTATGGACGAAATCAAACAAGAAAAGATACCACAACCACATGTCCTGATCGCCCCTAGTAGGAACCACTTCTGATCATCGGGATACGTCACATACATACGACCACGCTCTTCATCGAACTCCCAGTGAAGTTCTTGTCCATCTCCTGCGTCGTACTCTGTTGTACCTGCATCTGGTGTGTGTTGTAATCTATGAGTGACAAGGACTCAGCAATCCCATTCCCGGGTATCAAAACTAACAAAGCCTTTTAGGTGTGGAGAGGTAATAAAGTGGCTGCAGCAAGCACTAAGGAACTAGCTTACGAAGTCAGAGCTAGATGAGGATATGTGCCAACGGTCGCCAAAGATGATCAATAAGTGATCCTAGCTACTCACGTTCATGCATACCCCACCGTGTTCACTTTCTGAAACCCTTCGAAAAGAGACCATCACGGTTACTCACACAGGTAGTGTATTCTTAAGGATATGGTGTCAAGTTATCTAATCCGGATATTAACAAATTCTCATCTGCCACATAACCGCGGGCACGGCTTTCGAAAGTTCATAACCCTGCAGGGGTGTCCCAACTTAGCCCATCACAAGCTCACGATCCGCGGAGTCGCAACTCCATGTTGGGAAGACCCGAGTATTCTCGGAATCCCGTGCTCAAGATATTTCGACAAAGGTAAAACTAATCCAACAAGACCTCCCGGCGTGCCGACACCCTGATAGTAGCCGCGCGTATCTCGTCTCAGGCCACGACCGGATAGGTCAGCCTACAGGTATATACCAGCCCTCGGGTTTCCCCAAGGTGGCCCCGCACTCCGCCCAGTTTGGACCAACACTCATGAGGAGCACTGGCTGGGGGTTGTTGATTAAGAACTCGGTTTAATTACTCCCGATGCAAGTTTTAGTTGTTAGGCAAATTGTAAAACCAAAGTTGAGCCTTGCTGGAAATGCTTTAAGTGGTGCAAATTATCGAGGGGGGCCCATAAACCCCAACCGTGTTAGGAACGCAAAATCAAGGAACATAACACCGGTTTATCGGGTCCTAAGGTGGCATGAGTGGAACAAAACACCAAGCAGAAGGCCAAGCCTTCCACCCATGACCAATATATATGTGCATTAATTAATGGGATTTTTGCATTCGTGCCCCTAGTGGGGTCACACTCGACAGGTTTGCCCCTAGTTTTTCAATAATTGTGGTTTTGCCCAGCTCACTTCACTCGCCTTGTGTTTTTACCCTTCCAGGGCGGTTCCGACCAATCATGGTTCGCCACGTGGCGACTGCTCATTGGTCAGAACCGCCCCGGAAGGGCAAAAACACAAGGCGAGTGAAGTGAGCTGGGCAAAACCACAATTGTTGAAAAACTAGGGGCAAACCTGTCGAGTGTGACCCAACTAGGGGCACCAATACAATTATTCCTTAATTAATTAAGATATATATTGTGTTATCCCAAAAAACAAGTCCAAATCATGGAGCAATCTTCAACTTCACCTGCTACTAACAACGCTATAAGAGGGGCTGGGCAAAAGCATACTTAGCCAATCAACGGTCTGCGAGGAAGGCGGTTAGAGTGTTTCATGGCAACATAAGAGGCTGACAAGACAAGAATGGGCATCGAGGCATAACTATAGAGCGAGACAACTAGCAAAGCAAAGATAGAGGTGATATCGGGGAACGGTCATCTTTCCTGGAGTCCTGAAGGAAGAAGAACGAGTCCATGAAGAAGACAAATGGACGAAGTCGAACGAATCCTCACAACTCCGGAACGAAACCGAAGCTAACGAGAGAAACAAACCGGAAAGAAGCAAACAACATTGTAAACACACATATCATAACCATGGCATGATGCTCAACCAAGTATGATGCATGTCCGGTTTAAATATGCATGGCATGGCAAAGTGCACAAACAATTCTACAAGTTAAGTGGAGCTCAATATGCAACGAGTTGCATATTGACGAAACACCACATTCACATATTTAGTTTGATCTCATTTATGTAGACAACAATATTAAATGTTCATTAACATGGAAAGAGGTGAAGCAAATGTAAACTACCTATCTAGGCAAACAACAATTCCGGAAAATCCCCATGTGCATATTATGAATTTGGTACTGTTCTGCCTATTACTTAATTTTAAAGTTATTAAACAGCAAAAGTAAAAGCACCATGTTATTCTACACATTTTTCTACCCCAAAAGCATATAAAATTTATTAAATTTGGAGCTACGGTTATTTAGTTATGAATTAAACCAATTTAGCATGTTATTTATACAAATTAATTCAAACAGCAAGTTTAAACATTTTAAACAGGGATGAAAGTGGCATATTATTAAACTACACAAAAATCTAAGCATTTTTTATGTTTACAATATTTTCATCCGATGCACGGTTTGTTAAGTTATTATATGCATGAAGTTTAGGGGCTAAACTATAAAATAGGTTATTCTCTGGATAATAGGAAAAACATCCAGAAAAAAAACACTCATGCGCGCTCAAGCTGATGGGCACTGGGCTGTCACACCATGGGCCAGGCCCAGTCGGTGGAGAGGCTGGCTGGAGCCGGTGGGCCTTGGTGTGGTCCACGTGCTCGAAGGAGAGGCACCCACGCGCTGGTCAACACGCGGGGTCGTTCCCTGGCCTTGCTCAATGCAGAGGACCAGGAGGCCACGGCGGCGCTGGTGGCAGGGAGCAGAGCTCCGGCGAGCAGGCAAGGGAGACGAGGCGAGCGCTGGTGATGGGAAACCAGGCGAGGACGTGGCCGGAGGCGGCGATGAACGGAGTAGCATCGCGGCGGAAGCTGCAAAGGCCATGGCGGGCGGCAGTTAGAGAAGACAGAGAGAGGCAGGGGAAGGAGAGGAGCAGAGGACGGGGACGACGAGCCGGCGGGGCGGCGGCCCTGCTGGCTTCGGTCATCGGCGGCTCAGGGCGAGTAAGGAGATGGGAGGAGGGGCTCGAACTCAGGCGGACGGTGTAGCTCCAGCGAGATGCGAGCAGAGGAGGCAGAGGTCCAGAGGCGCAGGAGGAGACACTGCGCGGCGACGTGGGTCGACGTCCTCCTGGACGGAAGGACCGAGGGGGCTTGGCGACGCGGACGCCAGAGTTGGGGTCCTCGGCCGCGCGGTGTGGAAGGAGCACGGCGTAGGGGCTCCTCAACCTCACACTCGAGGAAGGAGGAGGCAGCTACGGTTGGTGGAGGAGCACGGAGGATCGGGCGCGGCTGCGCTGGTGTTGGGTGGCGGCTGGATCGGGAGGGAAGCACGGAGGTTGGTCGGCGTGGAAAATAAGGAGGAGTTGTGGCGGCTGTGGTTGGTGGTTTGGATCAGGAGGATCCCGAGGAAGAGAGTGGCGGATTCGGGTGAGGGAATGGATGGGACATGCCCCTAGGATCTAGGGTTAGACTGTTTATATGGTAGGTAAATCTCGGTAGGGGCTAATTGGTCCGTGCAACTAAATCGAACGGTCAAGATAAAATAGGTAGGGGGTCTAAACAAATAACTAAAGATATTGTGGGGATATTTGGGGATGATCCGGACTCATCGGTAACAAGAGCCCGGATTGGGTTCGGGGAAGTTTCGGACAAACACACGAGAGGGTTTGAGAGAGGTCGACAAAGACATGGGGCCTGACAAAAGGTCAACGAAGACAAAGAGAGAAACAGCAACTGCTGGGTTTTATGAAAACATGCAGATGCAATGCGGATGATGCGATGATGAAATGCAACAAGCAAAAATAAAACACACGACGACAACGAAAAAAAACGGAAGGCATCTGGAGCGTCGGTCTTGGGGCGTCACACCTTAGCCTAACCAGAGGCCTTAGAATGGGCAAGTTCCGTTCCAACGGCAAGGACCGAGCCAAGCTTGACGAGTGGTTCTGATCCTCCGCCCTAGATCAGCTCGAGGAGCTCACTTTTGATTATGGGCATATGCGCTCGCTGCCAACGTCTGCGCTCCGCCTCTCACCCATGCTACGCGTCGCCAAGTTCAGGAACTGCCACCCCCCCCCCCTAATGACGCGCCCGCTCTTATTCTACCACGACTGAAGCACCTCGAGCTCGTCGCTGCCTGCCTCCCAAACGGTGACATGGAGCGTCCGCTCCGTGGTTGTACTGCACTCGAGTACCTTCGTCTTCTGGCGATCAATTGGTTGAGTAGCTTCCCCATCACCTCCATGACTCTCCGGACTATTTATGTGTGTTGCTGGTGCGGCAGGAAGACATCACAAGATGTGTACCACGATATGGTCATTGAGGACACACCTGCACATGAGAGATTACTTGTAGTTGATCAAGAAGGTCCAACAAGAATCAATGTCATTTCTGCACCGAAATTGATAGTGATGGGCTACTCGTCTGACAAACAATCTAAACTTGTTATTGGATCCACACTCGTTCAGGTACAACATCTGCCTTCTACCTCTCCTTCTACAAATTAACATTATTTCTAATTTTGAAGATGTGTGTTCGTCTATCGTCCAGAAAATAATTCCGACAAGCTTGACCCCGAAACTGCGCACAATGAAGGTCTTGGCACTAGAATCTATCGGCCCCAACCTGGAGCAAGTTGTCAGTTTCCTGAGATGCTTTCCATGCTCGGAGAAGCTATATATCGAGGTGATGTTCCTTTCCTGTTAAATGTTAACCATAATGGAGTTCAATTTGTGACACCTTTTTCCAAGTTTGCAATGACAATGTACTATGATTTCTGAAGGATTCTTTTGGAGGATTTCAGTACATACATGTCCCCCCCCCCATATTGGTTGCTTGATCCATATGGTTACAATCCATATGGATTTATTCTTTGGATTCATCTGTACTAGTTTTCTTAGGGAACTTTTCATCCACTCCAACCTCTTGTGAAGAAGGCTACATTTTTCTAGAATGTAATCAATGTTAATCATGTCAGATCGAAGATGGCATGTTAGTGCATTTTACAAGTCCTGCTAACCAAATAGGCCTACAGTAGTGTTCAAAACTGCATGTAGGCACTAACACATTTTCTTCTTTTGAAGATACAATATAACAATCACGTCGAATGCCTAGATCTGCATCTCTCAGAAATTACTTTGAACTCCTACCGATGGACCTTACCAGAGATTATATTCGCCAGGTTCTTTGTTGTCAGAGCAAGGGTGCTGAAGGTAATGAGAGGTTTTCCCTACATTTATTTCACAAAAATGAATGGTTTGTTGATCAGCGGCGGCGCCTGCGACAGAATGGAATAGGCTCCAAAAATGCTGAATTTCATTTTGGAACTTTAGATGACAGAGTAATCAGAAGTCATCGTGTCAACCCCATACATGACTTCTCAGTGGCCAACCCCTAAGCAAAAATTATGAGCTTTCGAAACCAGACATAGAAGTGGTAATATTAGTTTGAACCTCTCTGATATCCATGTTCAGCGGATCAGCGCGAGCGTTTGCATCTCATGAGCTAAATTTCATTTCTAATATCATTTTGAACCTTGTAATCTTCGAATTTGAGCCATATAACTCTGGAATTTGAACCTTGTAATATTTTAAGTTTTTGTGGTACAATCGCTGAAATGGCATCGTATGAGACTCGTATATTGGTAGAACTATTTTGACCTTAATATGCAATGGTCTTAGATTTTATTAAACATTCTCGAATCTGTTTACCTTGTCGATCTCACAGCACACGATCTGTATAGCTAACTCGACTGTGATCTTCGACATTATTGCACACAATTGGTTTCTTCAACCATGTGCCATGTAGAGCGCAGAATTAATTATCGCACTCGAGTGTCCATCATCACCCTTCTGTGTAACTTTGACATCATCACCCATGGGTAAACTTATGACCGAAGTCATTCCACGCACTTTGTTTTTACAAAGCTTTTTGATAATAAACGCCCACGATTTGTCCCTCTTCTAGCCGATGTGTGGCCAAACTAGCCGGGCGGGAAGCTTGCACGGTAAACTGCGTAGTAGCACGGGAACAGGCTCACCGACGATACATTTGGCGCCTCTTCAAGCCCACGCGTGGTCAAATGAAACGCGTGCGGTGTAGTGTTGTCAAGCGTGCACTAGAATCCTCCGCTATGAACGTCGTGACAAGACGTGATGATTACAGGCCGGCCGACCCCCATTATTTACAGCGGTCATTTAACCCTTGTGTCTCTTCAACCTTTCGATCGCGCCCCACCATTGCAAGAAGCACACCCACCACGAGAAATTCTTAGAGGGTATCCTGCGCGGCTCCAATGGCGATCCGAGCGACTGCCGATGATGAGCAGCAGTTCACCATGCATGTCGTGGTGGACACCCATAGAAGGTTCACGGACCTCTCGGTGGTGTACACCAATGACCCGGTCTGGGTGGAGCACTCCATCCACGTCATGGAGCTGTTTCTTTCCAAGAAGAAGTACAAGGTGGTCGGGTTCGACCTCGAGTACACCCGCACTCATGTCGGGTCTTGTCCCAAGGTCGCCGTCGCCCAGATGTGTGTGCGCCATCACGTCCTCGTCTACCACTACTGCCTGGCCACAAGGCCTTGTGAGCGTTTCGCCAGGTTTGTCAGCAGCCCCCACTACATGTTCGCTACGGTGGACATCACCAACGATGTAAAGGCGCTCGAGAATTCGGTCATTGCCTGCCAGAATCTTGTCGACATCCAGGGCCAGTACAAGATCTGGGGCAGCAAGGAGCATGAGAAAGAGTCACTAGTTCACCTTGCTAAGGCCATCATCAACCCCTACTACAGAGACATGAAGGATTCCTCCAACAAGGACAAGCATACCTGGCACTCGACCTGGGTAGAGAAACTCGACAAAGCTCATTTCATGTACGCAGCCAAGGAGGCGTACACGAGCTACGACATGTACATGCAGATCATTGACATGAGGAAGTGAATCCTTCCCCAAAACAGCCAGGGATCCAGCCGGAAGCAGAGCAATGGCAAGAGTCGTCGCAACAATAGGTAGATGATTAGATCCTCGTTTCTCCTCGTTTAGTATGCATGCAATTGCTTACTTTGGTGTGTGGAAATGTTATGTGTGTAGTCACTTGTGTAATTGTATGATTCCACCTGTTCCACAGTTTGTTCCCTGAAAACACAACCAACACAACTATCTAGGTAGTCCCTAGAAGCATCGGTTAGTCCATTATAGAAAATATCAAGTATTTCATTTTTCTTGAGAGGGTGATCAAGCAAAGCATTAAGTAATCAGAGAAGCCTCCCCCAAGCTTGAGAGGGTGCTTATAATAAGAACTTGCATGACATCTTTTTTCCTACCCTCCCGTGGTAGCGGGGTCCATAAGGAAACTAAGGGATATTAAGGTCTCCTTTAAATAGAGAACCAGAACAAAGCATTAACACATAGTGAACACATGAACTCCTCAAACTATGGTAATCATCGGAAAGAATCTCAATTATTGCCACCTTGGGGTATGCGGATCATAACATGTAATAGGTGCATACAACTTGCAAGATAGGATCAAGAACACAAATATATTCGCGAAAACATAAAGGGTTCACATCTGAAATCATGGCACTCGGGCCCTAGTGACAAGCATTAAGCATAGCAAAGTCATAGCAATATCAATCTTAGTGTTGGGGAACGTAGTATTTTAAAATTTTCCTACGATCACGCAAGATCTATCTACCAGATGTATAGCAACGAGAGGGAAGAGTGTGTCTACGTACCCTCGTAGACCGGAAGCGGAAGCGTCAAGTGACGCGGTTGATGTAGTCGAACTTCTTCGCGATTCAACCGATCAAGCACCGAACGTACGGCACCTCCGCGTCCAGCACACGTTCAGCTTGATGACGTCCCACGAGCTCTTGATCCAGTTGAGCTTCACGGCAGAGTTTCGTCAGCACGACGTCGTGGTGACGGATATGATGTATTTACCGGCGCAGGGCTTCGCCTAAGCACTGCGACGGTATGACCGAGGTGTGTTTCTGTGGAGGGGGGCACCGCACACGGCTGGAACAATTCAACTTGTGTGTCTTTGGGTGCCCCCCTGCCCCCGTATATAAAGGAGCAAGGGAGGAGGGCCGGCCGGCCTCCTATGGTGCGGCTAGGGCAATCCTACTAGGAATAGGATTGCAATCCTATTCCTAGTAGGAGTCCACCAAGAAGGAAGAGAGGGAAAGGAAAAGAGGGAGAGGTGGCGCCCCCCCAATCCTAGTCCAACTAGGATCCCTAGGTGGGGCGCCGGCCAGCCTCTATGGGCTGCCTCTCTCCTTTCCTCAAGGCCCACTATGGACCATCCCCCCTCGTAGGGGTTTCCGGTAACCCCCTCCGGCAATCCTGTTAAATCCGAAACTTTTCCGGAACATTTCCGGTGTCCGAATAGAGTCGTCCAATATATCAATATTTATGTCTCGTACATTCCGAGACTCCTCGTCATGTCCGTGATCTCATCCGGGACTCCGAACTACCTTCGGTACATCAAAACTCATAAACTCATAATACCGATCGTCATCAAACGTTAAGCGTGCGGACCCTACGGGTTCGAGAACTATGTAGACATGACCGAGAATCATCTCTGGTCAATAACCAATAGCAGAACCTAGATGCTCATATTGGTTCCTACATATTCTACGAAGATCTTTATCGGTCAAACCGCATAACAACATACGTTGTTCCTTTTGTCATCGGTATGTTACTTGCCCGAGATTCAATCGTCGGTATCTCTATACCTAGTTCAATCTCGTTACCGGAAAGTCTCTTTACTCGTTCCGTAACACATCATCTCGTGACTAACTCATTAGTCTTTTGCTTGCAAGGCTTATTATGATGTGTGTTACCGAGAGGGCCCAGAGATACCTCTCCGACACTCGGAGTGACAAATCCTAATCTTGATCTATGCCAACACCACGAATACTTTTGGAGACACCTGTAGAGCATCTTTATGATCACCCAGTTACGTTGTGATGTTTGATAGCACACAAGGTGTTCCTACAGTATTCGGGAGTTGCATAATCTCATAGTCATAGGAACATGTATAAGTCATGAAGAAAGCAATAGCAGTAAAACTAAACGATCATAGTGCTATGCTAACGGATGGGTCTTGTCCATCACATCATTCTCCTAATGATGTGATCCCGTTGATCAAATGACAACTCATGTCTATGGTTAGGAAACATAACCATCTTTGATCAATGAGCTAGTCTAGTAGAGGCATACTAGGGACACTCTGTTTTGTCTATGTATTCACACATGTACTAAGTTTCCGGTTAATACAATTCTAGCATGAATAATAAACATTTATCATGATATAAGGAAATATAAATAACAACTTTATTATTGCCTCTAGGGCATATTTCCTTCAGTCTCCCACTTGCACTAGAGTCAATAATCTAGCTCACATCGCCATGTGATTTAATACCGATAGTTCACATCGTTATGTGAATAACACCCATAGTTCACATCGCCATGTGACGAACACCCAAAAGGGTTTACTAGAGTCAATAATCTAGTTCACATCGCTATGTGATTAATACCCAAGAGTAATAAGGTGTGATCATGTTTTGCTTGTGAGAGAAGTTTAGTCAGCGGGTCTGTCACATTCAGATCCGTATGTATTTCGTAAATTTCTATGTCTACAATGCTCTGCATAGAGCTGCTGTAGCTAATTGCTCCCACTTTCAATACGCATCCAGATTGATACTTAGAGTCATCTGGATTTAGTGTCAAAGCTTGCATCGGCGTAACCCTTTACGACGAACTCTTTATCACCTCCATAATCGAGAAACATTTCCTTAGTCATCCAGTTACTAAGGATAATTTTGACCGATGTACAGTGATCTACTCCTGGATCACTATTGTACCCCCTTGACAAACTCATGGCAAGGTACACAACATGTTTGGTACACAACATGGCATACTTTATAGAACCTATGGCTGAGGCATAGGGAATGACTTTCATTCTCTCTCTATCTTCTGCCGAGGTCGGGCTTTGAGTCTTACTCAACTTCATACCTTACAACTCAGGCAAGAACTCCTTCTTTGACTGATCCATTTTGAACTACTTCAAAATCTTATCAAGGTATGTACTTATCGAAAGTCTTATCAAACGTCTTGATCTATCTCTATAGATCTTGATGTCCAATATGTAAGCAGCTTCACCAAGGTCTTTCTTTGAAAACCTCCTTTCAAACACTCCTTTATGCTTTCCAGAAAATTCTACATCATTTCCGATCGACAATATGTCATTCACATATACTTATCAGAAAGGTTGTAGTGCTCCCACTCACTTCTTGTAAATACAGGCTTCACCGCAAGTCTGTATAAATCTATATGCTTTGATAAACTTATCAAAGCGTATATTCCAACTCCGAGATGCTTGCACCAGTCCATAGATGGATCGCTGGAGCTTGCACATTTTGTTAGCACCTTTAGGATTGACAAAAACCTTCTGGTTGCATCATATACAAGTCTTCTTTAATAAAACCATTAAAGAATGCAGTTTTGTTATCCATTTGCCAGATTTCATAAAATGCGGCAATGGCTAACATGATTCGGACAGACTTAAGCATCGCTACGGGTGAGAAAGTCTCATCGTAGTCAACTCCTTGAACTTGTTGAAAAACTTTCGTAACAAGTCGAGCTTTGTAAACAGTAACATTACCGTCATCGTCAGTCTTCCTCTTGAAGATCCATTTATTTTCGATGGCTTGCCGATCATCGGGCAAGTCAACCAAAGTCCACACTTTGTTCTCATACATGGATCCCATCTCAGATTTCATGGCCTCAAGCCATTTTGCGGAATCTGGGCTCATCATCGCTTCCTCATAGTTCGTAGGTTCATCATGGTCCAGTAACATGACTTCCAGAACCGGGTTGCCGTACCACTCTGATGCGGAACGAACTCTGGTTGATCTACGAAGTTCAGCAGAAACTTGATCTGAAGCTTTATGATCATCATCATTAGCTTCCTCACTAATTGGTGTAGGAATCACTGGAACTAGTTTCTGTGATGTACTACCTTCCAATTCAGGAGAAGGTACAATTACCTCATCAAGTTCTACTTTCCTCCCACTCACTTCTTTTGAGAGAAACTCCTTCTCTAGAAAGGATCCACTCTTAGCAACAAAGACCTTGCCTTCGGATCTGTGATAGAAGGTGTACCCAACAGTTTCTTTTGGGTATCCTATGAAGATTTACTTCTCCGATTTGGGTTCGAGCTTATCATGTTGAAACTTTTTCACATAAGCATCGCAGTCCCAAACTTAAAGAAATGACAGTTTAGGTTTCTCGTCAAACCACAGTTCATACGGTGTCATCTCCACGGATTTAGATGGTGCCCTATTTAACGTGAATGTAGCTGTCTCTAATGCATAACCCCAAAAGCGATAGTGGTAGATCGGTAAGAGACATCATCGATCGCACCATATCTAATAAAGTACGGTTATGACGTTCGGACACACCATTACACTGTGGTGTTCCAGGTGGCGTGAGTAGTGAAACTATTTCACATTGTTTTTTTACTGAAGGCCAAACTCGCTAACTCAATATTTTACCTCTACGATCATATCGTAGAAACTCTTATTTTCTTGTAGCGATGATTCTCCACTTCACTCTGAAATTCTTTGAACTTTTCAAATGTTTCAGACTTGTGCTTCATTAAGTAGATATACCTATATCTGCTCAAATCATCAGTGAAGGTCAGAAAATAACGATACCTGTCGCGAGCTTCAACACTCATTTGTCCGCATACATCAGTATGTATGATTTCCAACAACTCTGTTGTTTGCTTCACAGTTCCGGAGAACGGAGTTTTAGTCATCTTGCCCATAAGGCATGGTTCGCAAGCACCAAGTGATTCATAATCAAGTGATTCCAAAAGTCCATCACTATGGAGTTTCTTCATGCGCTTTACACCATTATGACCTAAACGGTAGTGCCACAAATAAGTTGCACTATCATTATTAACCTGGCATCTTTTGGCTTCAATATTATGAATATGTGTATCACTACGATCGAGATCCAACAAACTATTTTCATTGGGTGTATGACTATCGAAGGCTTTATTCATCTAAACAGAATAACAATTATTCTATGACTTTAAATGAATAATCTTATTGCAACAAATATGATCAAATCATATTCATGCTCAACGCAAATGCCAAATAACATTTATTTAGGTTTTACACTAATCTCGAAAGTATAGGGAGTGTGCGATGATGATCATATCAATCTTGGAACCACTTCCAACACACATCGTCACTTCACCTTTTAACTAGTTTATGTTCATTCTGCAACTCTCGTTTCGAGTTACTAATCTTAGCAACTGAACTAGTATCAAATACCGAGGGGTTGCTATGAACACTAGTAAAATACACACCAATAATCTGTATATCAAATATACCTTTGTTCACTTTGCCATCCTTCTTATCCACCAAGTATCTAGGGCAGTTCCACTTCTAGTGACCATTTCCTTTGAAGTAGAAGCACTTAGTTTCAGGCTTGAGTTTAGCTTTGGATTTCTTCACGGGAGTGACAACTTGCTTGTCATTCTTCTTGAAGTTTCCCTTCTATCCCTTTGCCCTTTACTTAAAACAAGTGGTCTTGTTAACCATCAACACTTGATGCTTTTTCATGATTTCTACCTTCGCTGACTTCAGCATCGCGAAGAGCTCGGGAATTCCTTTCGTCATCCCTTGCATATTATAGTTCATCACGAAGTTTTACTAACTTGGTGATAGTGACTAGAGAACTTTGTCAATTACTATCTTATCTGGAAGATTAACTCCCACTTGATTCAAGTAATTGTAGTACCCAGACAATCTGAGCACATGCTCACTGGTTGAGCTATTCTCCTCCATCTTGTAGGCAAAGTACTGTCAGGAGTCTTATACCTCTCGACACGGGCATGAGTATGAAATACTAATTTCAACTCTTGGAACATCTTATATGCTCCGTGGCGTTCAAAACGTTTTTGAAGTCCCGGTTCTAAGCCGTAAAGTATGGTGCACTTAAACTATCAAGTAGTCATCATACCGAGCTTTTGTCAAAACGTTCATAACGTCTACATCTGCTCCTGCAATAGGTCTGTCACCTAGCGGTGCATCAAGGACATAATTCTCTGTGCAGCAATGAGGATAATCCTCAGATTACGGAACAATTCCGCATCATTGCTACTAACATCTTTCAACTTAGTTTTCTCTAGGAACATATAAAAAATAAACGGGGAGCAACATTGTGAGCTATTGATGTACAACATAGATATGCTAATACTACAAGGACTAAGTTCATGATAAATTAAAGTTCAATTTAATCATATTACTTAAGAACTCCCACTTAGATAGACATCCCTCTAGTCATCTAAATGATCACGTGATCCAAATCAACTAAACCATGTCCGATCATCACGTGAGATGGAGTAGTTTCAATGGTGAACATCTTATGTTGATCATATCTACTATATGATTCACGCTCGACCTTTCGGTCTCCAGTGTTCCGAGGCCATATCTGCATATGCTAGGCTCGTCAAGTTTAACCCGAGTATTCTGCGTGTGCAAAACTGGCTTACACCCGTTGTATTTGAACGTAGAGCTTATCACACCCGATCATCACGTGGTGTCTCGGCACGACGAACTTTCGCAACGGTGCATACTCAGGGAGAACACTTATACCTTGAAATTTAGTAAGGGATCATCTTATAATGCTACCGTCGTTCTAAGCAAAATAAGAAGCATAATAAGATAAACATCACATGCAATCAAAATATGTGACATGATATGGCCATCATCATCTTGTGCTTTTGATCTACAACATAGATATGCTAATACTACCAGGACTAAGTTCATGATAAATTAAAGTTCAATTAATCATATTACTTAAGAACTCCCACTTAGATAGACATCCCTCCGGTCATCTAAATGATCACGTGATCCAAATCAACTAAACCATGTCCGATCATCACGTGAGATGGAGTAGTTTCAATGGTGAACATCTTATGTTGATCATATCTACTATATGATTCACGCTCGACCTTTCGGTCTCCAGTGTTCCGAGGCCATATCTGTATATGCTAGGCTCGTCAAGTTTATCCCGAGTATTCTGCGTGTGCAAAACTGGCTTACACCCGTTGTATTTGAACGTAGAGCTTATCACACCCGATCATCACGTGGTGTCTCGGCACGACGAACTTTCGCAACGGTGCATACTCAGGGAGAACACTTATACCTTGAAATTTAGTAAGGGATCATCTTATAATGCTACCGTCGTTCTAAGCAAAATAAGAAGCATAATAAGATAAACATCACATGCAATCAAAATATGTGACATGATATGGCCATCATCATCTTGTGCTTTTGATCTCCATCTCCAAAGCACCTTCATGATCACCTTCGTCACCGGCGCGACACCTTGATCTCCATCGTAGCATCGTTGTCGTCTCGCCAACTATTGCTTCTACGACTATCGCTACCGCTTAGTGATAAATTAAAGCAATTACATGGCGATTGCATTTCATACAATAAAGCGACAACCATATGGCTCCTGCCAGTTGCCGATAACATTACAAAACATGATCATCTCATACAAAACCGTATAACTCATCATGTGTTGACCATATCACATCACAACATGCCCTGCAAAAACAAGTTAGACGTCCTCTACTTTGTTGTTGCAAGTTTTACGTGGCTGCTACGGGCTTAGCAAGAACCGTTCTTACCTACGCATACAAAACCACAACGATGTTTCGTCAAGTATGTGTTGTTTTAACCTTCACAAGGACCGGGCGTAGCCACACTTGATTCAGCTAAAGTGAGAGAGACAGACACCCGCCAGTCACCTTTAAGCAACGAGTGCTCATAACGGTGAAACCAGTCTCGCGTAAGCATACGCGTAATGTCGGTCCGGGCCGCTTCATCTCACAATACCGCCGAAGCAAAGTATGACATGCTGGTAAGCAGTATGACTAGTATCGCCCACAACTCATTGTGTTCTACTCGTGCATATCATCTACGCATAGACCTGGCTCATGATGCCACTGTTGGGGAACGTAGTATTTTAAAATTTTCCTACGATAACGCAAGATCTATCTACCAGATGTATAGCAACGAGAGGGAAGAGTGTGTCTACGTACCCTCGTAGACCGGAAGCGGAAGCGTCAAGTGACGCGGTTGATGTAGTCGAACTTCTTCGCGATTCAATCGATCAAGCACCGAACGTACGGCACCTCCGCGTTCAGCACACGTTCAGCTTGATGACGTCCCACGAGCTCTTGATCCAGTTGAGCTTCACGGGAGAGTTTCGTCAGCACGACGGCATGGTGACGGATATGATGTATCTACCGGCGCAGGGCTTCGCCTAAGCACTGCGACGGTATGACCGAGGTGTGTTTCTGTGGAGGGGGGCACCGCACACGGCTGGAACAATTCAACTTGTGTGTCTTTGGGTGCCCCCCTGCCCTCGTATATAAAGGAGCAAGGGAGGAGGGCCGGCCGGCCTCCTATGGTGCGGCTAGGGAAATCCTACTAGTAATAGGATTGCAATCCTATTCCTAGTAGGAGTCCACCAAGAAGGAAGAGAGGGAAAGGAAAAGAGGGAGAGGTGGCGCCCCCCCAATCCTAGTCCAACTAGGATCCCTAGGTGGGGCGCCGGCCAGCCTCTATGGGCTGCCTCTCTCCTTTCCTCAAGGCCCACTATGGACCATCCCCCCTCGTAGGGGTTTCCGGTAACCCCCTCCGGTAATCCTGTTAAATCCGAAACTTTTCCGGAACACTTCCGGTGTCCGAATATAGTCGTCCAATATATCAATCTTTACGTCTCGTACATTCCGAGACTCCTCGTCATGTCCGTGATCTCATCCGGGACTCCGACCTACCTTCGGTACATCAAAACTCATAAACTCATAATACCGATCGTCATCAAACGTTAAGCGTACGGACCCTACGGGTTCGAGAACTATGTAGACATGACCGAGACTCATCTCTGGTCAATAACCAATAGCGGAACCTGGATGCTCATATTGGTTCCTACATATTCTACGAAGATCTTTATCGGTCAAACCGCATAACAACATACGTTGTTCCTTTTGTCATCGGTATGTTACTTGCCCGAGATTCAATCGTCGGTATCTCTATACCTAGTTCAATCTCGTTACCGGGAAGTCTCTTTACTTGTTCCGTAACACATCATCTCGTGACTAACTCATTAGTCTTTTGCTTGCAAGGCTTATTATGATGTGTGTTACCGAGAGGGCCCAGAGATACCTCTCCGACACTCGGAGTGACAAATCCTAATCTTGATCTATGCCAACACCACGAATACTTTTGGAGACACTTGTAGAGCATCTTTATGATCACCCAGTTACGTTGTGACGTTTGATAGCACACAAGGTGTTCCTACGGTATTCGGGAGTTGCATAATCTCATAGTCATAGGAACATGTATAAGTCATGAAGAAAGCAATAGCAGTAAAACTAAACGATCATAGTGCTATGCTAACGGATGGGTCTTGTCCATCACATCATTCTCCTAACGATGTGATCCCGTTGATCAAATGACAACTCATGTCTATGGTTAGGAAACATAACCATCTTTGATCAATGAGCTAGTCTAGTAGAGGCATACTAGGGACACTCTGTTTTGTCTATGTATTCACACATGTACTAAGTTTCCGGTTAATACAATTCTAGCATGAATAATAAACATTTATCATGATATAAGAAAATATAAATAACAACTTTATTATTGCCTCTAGGGCATATTTCCTTCAGTCTCCCACTTGCACTAGAGTCAATAATCTAGCTCACATCGCCATGTGATTTAATACCGATAGTTCACATCGTTATGTGAATAACACCCATAGTTCACATCGCCATGTGACGAACACCCAAAAGGGTATACTAGAGTCAATAATCTAGTTCACATCGCTATGTGATTAATACCCAAGAGTAATAAGGTGTGATCATGTTTTGCTTGTGAGAGAAGTTTAGTCAGCGGGTCTGTCACATTCAGATCCGTATGTATTTCGCAAATTTCTATGTCTACAATGCTCTGCATAGAGCTACTGTAGCTAATTGCTCCCACTTTCAATACGCATCCAGATTGATACTTAGAGTCATCTGGATTTAGTGTCAAAGCTTGCATCGGTGTAACCCTTTACGACGAACTCTTTATCACCTCCATAATCGAGAAACATTTCCTTAGTCATCCAGTTACTAAGGATAATTTTGACCGATGTACAGTGATCTACTCCTGGATCACTATTGTACCCCCTTGACAAACTCATGGCAAGGTACACAACATGTTTGGTACACAGCATGGCATACTTTATAGAACCTATGGCTGAGGCATAGGGAATGACTTTCATTCTCCCTCTATCTTCTGCCGAGGTCGGGCTTTGAGTCTTATTCAACTTCATACCTTACAACTCAGGCAAGAACTCCTTCTTTGACTGATCCATTTTGAACTACTTCAAAATCTTATCAAGGTATGTACTTATCGAAAGTCTTATCAAACGTCTTGATCTATCTCTATAGATCTTGATGTCCAATATGTAAGCAGCTTCACCAAGGTCTTTCTTTGAAAACCTCCTTTCAAACACTCCTTTATGCTTTCCAGAAAATTTTACATCATTTCCGATCGACAATATGTCATTCACATATACTTATTAGAAAGGTTGTAGTGCTCCCACTCACTTCTTGTAAATACAGGCTTCACCGCAAGTCTGTATAAATCTATATGCTTTGATCAACTTATCAAAGCGTATATTCCAACTCCGAGATGCTTGCACCAGTCCATAGATGGATCGCTGGAGCTTGCACATTTTGTTAGCACCTTTAGGATTGACAAAAACCTTCTGGTTGCATCATATACAAGTCTTCTTTAATAAAACCATTAAAGAATGCAGTTTTGTTATCCATTTGCCAGATTTCATAAAATGCGGCAATTGCTAACATGATTCGGACAGACTTAAGCATCGCTACGGGTGAGAAAGTCTCATCGTAGTCAACTCCTTGAACTTGTTGAAAAACTTTCGTAACAAGTCGAGCTTTGTAAACAGTAACATTACCGTCATCGTCAGTCTTCCTCTTGAAGATCCATTTATTTTCGATGGCTTGCCGATCATCGGGCAAGTCAACCAAAGTCCACACTTTGTTCTCATACATGGATCCCATCTCAGATTTCATGGCCTCAAGCCATTTTGCGGAATCTGGGCTCATCATCGCTTCCTCATAGTTCGTAGGTTCATCATGGTCCAGTAACATGACTTCCAGAACCGGGTTGCCGTACCACTCTGATGCGGAACGAACTCTGGTTGATCTACGAAGTTCAGCAGAAACTTGATCTGAAGCTTTATGATCATCATCATTAGCTTCCTCACTAATTGGTGTAGGAATCACTGGAACTAGTTTCTGTGATGTACTACCTTCCAATTCAGGAGAAGGTACAATTACCTCATCAAGTTCTACTTTCCTCCCACTCACTTCTTTCGAGAGAAACTCCTTCTCTAGAAAGGATCCACACTTAGCAACAAAGACCTTGCCTTCGGATCTGTGATAGAAGGTGTACCCAACAGTTTCTTTTGGGTATCCTATGAAGATTTACTTCTCCGATTTGGGTTCGAGCTTATCATGTTGAAACTTTTTCACATAAGCATCGCAGTCCCAAACTTAAAGAAATGACAGTTTAGGTTTCTCGTCAAACCACAGTTCATACGGTGTCATCTCCACGGATTTAGATGGTGCCCTATTTAACGTGAATGTAGCTGTCTCTAATGCATAACCCCAAAAGCGATAGTGGTAGATCGGTAAGAGACATCATCGATCGCACCATATCTAATAAAGTACGGTTATGACGTTCGGACACATCATTACACTGTGGTGTTCCAGGTGGCGTGAGTAGTGAAATTATTTCACATTGTTTTTTTTACTGAAGGCCAAACTCGCTAACTCAAATATTTTACCTCTACGATCATATCGTAGAAACTCTTATTTTCTTGTTGCGATGATTCTCCACTTCACTCTGAAATTCTTTGAACTTTTCAAATGTTTCAGACTTGTGCTTCATTAAGTAGATATACCTATATCTGCTCAAATCATCAGTGAAGGTCAGAAAATAACGATACCTGCCGCGAGCTTCAACACTCATTGGTCCGCATACATCAGTATGTATGATTTCCAACAACTCTGTTGTTTGCTTCACAGTTCCGGAGAACGGAGTTTTAGTCATCTTGCCCATAAGGCATGGTTCGCAAGCACCAAGTGATTCATAATCAAGTGATTCCAAAAGTCCATCACTATGGAGTTTCTTCATGCGCTTTACACCATTATGACCTAAACGGTAGTGCCACAAATAAGTTGCACTATCATTATTAACCTGGCATCTTTTGGCTTCAATATTATGAATATGTGTATCACTACGATCGAGATCCAACAAACTATTTTCATTGGGTGTATGACTATCGAAGGCTTTATTCATGTAAACAGAATAACAATTATTCTATGACTTTAAATGAATAATCGTGTTGCAACAAATATGATCAAATCATATTCATGCTCAACGCAAATGCCAAATAACATTTATTTAGGTTTTACACTAATCTCGAAAGTATAGGGAGTGTGCGATGATGATCATATCAATCTTGGAACCACTTCCAACACACATCGTCACTTCACCTTTTAACTAGTTTATGTTCATTCTGCAACTCTCGTTTCGAGTTACTAATCTTAGCAACTGAACTAGTATCAAATACCGAGGGGTTGCTATGAACACTAGTAAAATACACATCAATAATCTGTATATCAAATATACCTTTGTTCACTTTGCCATCCTTCTTATCCACCAAGTATCTAGGGCAGTTCCACTTCTAGTGACCATTTCCTTTGCAGTAGAAGCACTTAGTTTCAGGCTTGAGTTTGGCTTTGGATTTCTTCACGGGAGTGACAACTTGCTTGTCATTCTTCTTGAAGTTTCCCTTCTATCCCTTTGCCCTTTACTTAAAACAAGTGGTCTTGTTAACCATCAACACTTGATGCTTTTTCATGATTTCTACCTTCGCTGACTTCAGCATCGCGAAGAGCTCGGGAATTCCTTTCGTCATCCCTTGCATATTATAGTTCATCACGAAGTTCTACTAACTTGGTGATAGTGACTAGAGAACTTTGTCAATTACTATCTTATCTGGAAGATTAACTCCCACTTGATTCAAGTAATTGTAGTACCCAGACAATCTGAGCACATGCTCACTGGTTGAGCTATTCTCCTCCATCTTGTAGGCAAAGTACTGTCAGGAGTCTTATACCTCTCGACACGGGCATGAGTATGAAATACTAATTTCAACTCTTGGAACATCTTATATGCTCCGTGGCGTTCAAAACGTTTTTGAAGTCCCGGTTCTAAGCCGTAAAGCATGGTGCACTTAAACTATCAAGTAGTCATCATACCGAGCTTTTGTCAAAACGTTCATAACGTCTACATCTGCTCCTGCAATAGGTCTATCACCTAGCGGTGCCTCAAGGACATAATTCTGTGTGCAGCAATGAGGATAATCCTCAGATCATGGAACAATTCCGCATCATTGCTACTAACATCTTTCAACTTAGTTTTCTCTAGGAACATATAAAAAATAAACGGGGAGCAACATTGTGAGCTATTGATGTACAACATAGATATGCTAATACTACAAGGACTAAGTTCATGATAAATTAAAGTTCAATTTAATCATATTACTTAAGAACTCCCACTTAGATAGACATCCCTCTAGTCATCTAAATGATCACGTGATCCAAATCAACTAAACCATGTCCGATCATCACGTGAGATGGAGTAGTTTCAATGGTGAACATCTTATGTTGATCATATCTACTATATGATTCACGCTCGACCTTTCGGTCTCCAGTGTTCCTAGGCCATATCTGCATATGCTAGGCTCGTCAAGTTTAACCCGAGTATTCTGCGTGTGCAAAACTGGCTTACACCCGTTGTATTTGAACATAGAGCTTATCACACCCGATCATCACGTGGTGTCTCGGCACGACGAACTTTCGCAACGGTGCATACTCAGGGAGAACACTTATACCTTGAAATTTAGTAAGGGATCATCTTATAATGCTACCGTCGTTCTAAGCAAAATAAGAAGCATAATAAGATAAACATCACATGCAATCAAAATATGTGACATGATATGGCCATCATCATCTTGTGCTTTTGATCTCCATCTCCAAAGCACCTTCATGATCACCTTCGTCACCGGCGCGACACCTTGATCTCCATCGTAGCATCGTTGTCGTCTCGCCAACTATTGCTTCTACGACTATCGCTACCGCTTAGTGATAAATTAAAGCAATTACATGGCGATTGCATTTCATACAATAAAGCGACAACCATATGGCTCCTGCCAGTTGCCGATAACATTACAAAACATGATCATCTCATACAAAACCGTATAACTCATCATGTGTTGACCATATCACATCACAACATGCCCTGCAAAAACAAGTTAGACGTCCTCTACTTTGTTGTTGCAAGTTTTACGTGGCTGCTACGGGCTTAGCAAGAACCGTTCTTACCTACGCATACAAAACCACAACGATGTTTCGTCAAGTATGTGTTGTTTTAACCTTCACAAGGACCGGGCGTAGCCACACTTGATTCAGCTAAAGTGAGAGAGACAGACACCCGCCAGTCACCTTTAAGCAACGAGTGCTCATAACGGTGAAACCAGTCTCGCGTAAGCATACGCGTAATGTCGGTCCGGGCCGCTTCATCTCACAATACCGCCGAAGCAAAGTATGACATGCTGGTAAGCAGTATGACTAGTATCGCCCACAACTCATTGTGTTCTACTCGTGCATATCATCTACGCATAGACCTGGCTCATGATGCCACTGTTGGGGAACGTAGTATTTTAAAATTTTCCTACGATCACGCAACATCTATCTACCAGATGTATAGCAACGAGAGGGAAGAGTGTGTCTACGTACCCTCGTAGACCGGAAGCGGAAGCGTCAAGTGACGCGGTTGATGTAGTCGAACTTCTTCGCGATTCAACCGATCAAGCACCGAACGTACGGCACCTCCGCGTTCAGCACACGTTCAGCTTGATGACGTCCCACGAGCTCTTGATCCAGTTGAGCTTCACGGGAGAGTTTCGTCAGCACGACGGCATGGTGACGGATATGATGTATCTACCGGCGCAGGGCTTCGCCTAAGCACTGCGACGGTATGACCGAGGTGTGTTTCTGTGGAGGGGGGCACCGCACACGGCTGGAACAATTCAACTTGTGTGTCTTTGGGTGCCCCCCTGCCCTCGTATATAAAGGAGCAAGGGAGGAGGGCCGGCCGGCCTCCTATGGTGCGGCTAGGGAAATCCTACTAGTAATAGGATTGCAATCCTATTCCTAGTAGGAGTCCACCAAGAAGGAAGAGAGGGAAAGGAAAAGAGGGAGAGGTGGCGCCCCCCCAATCCTAGTCCAACTAGGATCCCTAGGTGGGGCGCCGGCCAGCCTCTATGGGCTGCCTCTCTCCTTTCCTCAAGGCCCACTATGGACCATCCCCCCTCGTAGGGGTTTCCGGTAACCCCCTCCGGTAATCCTGTTAAATCCGAAACTTTTCCGGAACACTTCCGGTGTCCGAATATAGTCGTCCAATATTTCAATCTTTATGTCTCGTACATTCCGAGACTCCTCGTCATGTCCGTGATCTCATCCGGGACTCCGACCTACCTTCGGTACATCAAAACTCATAAACTCATAATACCGATCGTCATCAAACGTTAAGCGTACGGACCCTACGGGTTCGAGAACTATGTAGACATGACCGAGACTCATCTCTGGTCAATAACCAATAGCGGAACCTGGATGCTCATATTGGTTCCTACATATTCTACGAAGATCTTTATCGGTCAAACCGCATAACAACATACGTTGTTCCTTTTGTCATCGGTATGTTACTTGCCCGAGATTCAATCGTCGGTATCTCTATACCTAGTTCAATCTCGTTACCGGAAAGTCTCTTTACTCGTTCCGTAACACATCATCTCGTGACTAACTCATTAGTCTTTTGCTTGCAAGGCTTATTATGATGTGTGTTACCGAGAGGGCCCAGAGATACCTCTCCGACACTCGGAGTGACAAATCCTAATCTTGATCTATGCCAACACCACGAATACTTTTGGAGACACCTGTAGAGCATCTTTATGATCACCCAGTTACGTTGTGACGTTTGATAGCACACAAGGTGTTCCTACGGTATTCGGGAGTTGCATAATCTCATAGTCATAGGAACATGTATAAGTCATGAAGAAAGCAATAGCAGTAAAACTAAACGATCATAGTGCTATGCTAACGAATGGGTCTTGTCCATCACATCATTCTCCTAATGATGTGATCCCGTTGATCAAATGACAACTCATGTCTATGGCTAGGAAACATAACCATCTTTGATCAATGAGCTAGTCTAGTAGAGGCATACTAGGGACATACTGTTTTGTCTATGTATCCACACATGTACTAAGTTTCCGGTTAATACAATTCTAGCATGAATAAAAGACATTTATCATGATATAAGGAAATACAAATAACATCTTTATTATTGCCTCTAGGGCATATTTCCTTCAGTCTCCCACTTGAACTAGAGTCAGTAATCTAGATTACAAAGTGATGATCCTCACACCCATGGAGTCTTGGTGCTGATCATGTTTTGCCCGTGGAAGAGGCTTAGTCAACGGGTCTGCAACATTCAGATCCGTATGTATTTTGCAAATCTCTATGTCTCCCTCCTTGACTAGATCGCGGATGGAATTGAAGCGTCTTTTGATGTGCTTTGTTCTCTTGTGAAACCTGGATTCCTTCGCCAAGGCTATGGCTCCAGTGTTGTCACAAAAGATTTTCATTGGGCCCGATGCACTAGGTACTACACCTAGATCGGATATGAACTCCTTCATCCAGACTCCTTCATTTGCTGCTTCCGAAGCAGCTATGTATTCCGCTTCACACGTAGATCCCGCCACGACGCTCTGCTTGGAACTGCACCAACTGACAGCTCCACCGTTCAATAAAAATACATATCCGGTTTGTGACTTTGAGTCATCCGGATCAGTGTCAAAGCTAGAATCGACGTAACCGTTTACGACGAGCTCTTTGTCACCTCCATATACGAGAAACATATCCTTTGTTCTTTTCAGATACTTTAGGATGTTTTTGACCGATGTCCAGTGATCCACTCCTGGATTACTTTGGTACCTCCCTGCTAGACTTATAGCAAGGCACACATCAGGTCTGGTACACAGCATTGCATACATGATAGATCCTATGGCTGAGGCATAGGGAATGACTTTCATTTTCTCTCTATCTTCTGCAGTGGTCGTGTTGGGGAACGTAGTATTTTAAAATTTTCCTACGATCACGCAAGATCTATCTACCAGATGCATAGCAACGAGAGGGGAGAGTGTGTCTACGTACCCTCGTAGACCGGGAGCGGAAGCGTCAAGTGACGCGGTTGATGTTGTCGAACTTCTTCGCGATCCAACCGATCAAGCACCGAACGTACGGCACCTCCGCGTTCAGCACACGTTCAGCTTGATGACGTCCCACGAGCTCTTGATCCAGTTGAGCTTCACGGGAGAGTTTCGTCAGCACGACGGCGTGGTGACAGATATGATGTGTTCACCGGCGCAGGGCTTCGCCTAAGCTCCGCGACGGTACGACCGAGGTGTGATTCTGTGGAGGGGGGCACCGCACACGGCTAAAACAATTCAACTTGTGTGTCTTTGGGTGCCCCCCTGCCCCCGTATATAAAGGAGCAGGGGAGGGAGGCCGGCCAACCTCTCCTGGTGCGGCTAGGGAGGGAGTCCTACTAGGAATAGGATTGCAATCCTATTCCTAGTAGGATTCACCGAAAGGAAGAAGGGGGAAAGGAATAGGAGAGGTGGCGCCCCCCCAATCCTAGTCCAACTAGGATTCCTAGGTGGGGGCGCCGGCCAGCCCTATGGGCTGTCTCTCTCTCACCCTTTAGGCCCACTATGGACCATCCCCTCTCGTAGGGGGTTCCGGTAACCCCCTCCGGCATTCCCGATAAATCCGAAACTTTTCCGGTATACTTCCGGTGTCCGAATATAGCCGTCCAATATATCAATCTTTATGTCTCGGGCATTCCGAGACTCCTCGTCATGTCCGTGATCTCATCCGGGACTCCGAACTACCTTCGGTACATCAATACTCAAAAACTCATAATACCGATCGTCATCAAACGTTAAGCGTGCGGACCCTACGGGTTCGAGAACTATGTAGACATGACCGAGACTCATCTCTGGTCAATAACCAATAGCGGAACCTGGATGTTCATATTGGCTCCTACATATTCTACGAAGATCTTTTATCGGTCAGAACCGCATAACAACATACGTTGTTCCTTTTGTCAAATGGTATGTTACTTGCCCGAGATTCGATCGTCGGTATCTTTATACCTAGTTCAATCTCGTTACCGGCAAGTCTCTTTACTCGTTCCGTAACACATCATCTCGTGACTAACTCATTAGTCTTTTGCTTGCAAGGCTTATTATGATGTGTGTTACCGAGAGGGCCCAGAGATACCTCTCCGACACTCGGAGTGACAAATCCTAATCTTGATCTATGCCAACACCACAAATACTTTTGGAGACACCTGTAGAGCATCTTTATGATCACCCAGTTACGTTGTGACGTTTGATAGCACACAAGGTGTTCCTACGGTATTCGGGAGTTGCATAATCTCATAGTCATAGGAACATGTATAAGTCATGAAGAAAGCAATAGCAGTAAAACTAAACGATCATAGTGCTATGCTAACGGATGGGTCTTGTCCATCACATCATTCTCCTAATGATGTGATCCCGTTGATCAAATGACAACTCATGTCTATGGTTAGGAAACATAACCATCTTTGATCAATGAGCTAGTCTAGTAGAGGCATACTAGGGACACTCTGTTTTGTCTATGTATTCACACATGTACTAAGTTTCCGGTTAATACAATTCTAGCATGAATAATAAACATTTATCATGATATAAGGAAATATAAATAACAACTTTATTATTGCCTCTAGGGCATATTTCCTTCACTTAGAACATAGTGGATACCAAGGATCAATCCCTAACAAAACTAACTCAATTACATGATAAATCTCATCCAACCCATCACCGTCCAGCAAGCCAGTGAAGGAATTACTCACTCCTGGCGGTGAGTATCATGAAATTAGTGATGCGGGAAGGTTGACGATGACGACGACGTCGAATCCTCCTATCCGGAGCTCAGCACGGACTCCAGATCTGGCTTCCCGATGAAGAGAACATGAGGTGGCGGCGGCTCCGTATTGTAAAACGCAATAATTTCTTATCTTTGGTTTTTTTTTCTTGACGAATAGGTATTTATGGAGTTGGAGATAGGGTTGTGGAAGTTTCTAGGCCCCACAAACCTGCAGGGCCTGGGGCACGCCCCCTGGGCTTGTGGCGCCCTGGTGGCCCCCTCTGGCTATTTCTTCCACCAATATTTTTTATATATTCTGCAATAATTCTTCGTAAATTTTCAACTCTATCCGAGAACTTTTATTTTTGCACAAAAACAACACCATTTCATTCTGCTGAAAACAGCGTCAGTCTGGGTTAGTTACATTCAAATCATGCAAATTAGAGTCCAAAACAAGAGCAAAAGTGTTTGGAAAAGTAGATATGTTTGGGACGTATTAGGGCACTCCTATGAACATGTCTAAATTGAGAAGTTTTCTAGGCCTTGTAGGCTACTACAGAAGATTTATAAAGAACTATGGTATTATGTGTAGACCTTTGCATGATATGTTGAAGAAAGGCAATTTTCTGTGGATAGCAAAACATGACAAGGCATTTGAGCAAGTGAAGCAAGCATTAACTTATGCCCCAGTCCCGGCCTTACCAGATTTCCAAACTCTTTTTTTCCTGGAAACAGATGCTTCAGGTACAGGGATAGGAGTTGTTCTTATGCAGACTGGAAAATCACTAGCTTACTATAGTGCAACTTTATGTCCAAGAAATGCAGTAATGTCCATTTATGAAAAATAGGCACTGGCCATTGTGGAAGCTTTGAAAAAGTGGAGACATTATTTCTTGGGGGCTAAGCTGATAATTAAAATTTAAAACAGATCAACGGTCCTTGAGATTTATAACTAACCAGCGACTTACAAAAGGAATTCAACATAAACTTACGATGAAGCCATTAGAGTTTGATTTCACCATCCAATATAAGAAGGACATTCTCAACAAAGTTGCAAATACTCTTTCAGAAAAGTTCATCAAGTGAGGTTTGTGTCACCAGCAATCCAATGTGGGCACATGAATTATATGAAAGCTACCAGACAGATCCTCAATACAAACCTATACTGCAACAATTGCTACTTAACAAGAACAATCCCCTCCCTGGTTACACTTAAGGCCAGTTCTTTTGGCCGGCTTAAAAAATAAGCTGCCTCTCCCCAGCTTAAAAAATAAGCCGTTGATAAAATTTGTTGAGACTTCTAGATTATCTATCCCATAACTAGTTTAGAAGCCACGATGAATAAGGGAGGCGGCTTATGGGATAAGCTGGGGAGGAGGCGGCTTATTTTTTAAGCTGCCAAAAGAACTGACCCTTACCATGCTGGCATTATCATATTTAAGACTGTCGTGGGAAACAATGAGGGCTTTAAGAAGAACTTGTTAAATGCACTACATGATTCTCCTATAGGAGGGCACTCTCGCATGAGAGCAACTTACCACAGGATCAAAACCATATTTAGTGGGCCCGGTCTCAAAATTTTGTGGAAAACTACATTGCTCAGTGCCCTATCAGCCAAAGAGCAAAAGGTGAACACTGCTTAGCACCAGGACCGTTGGAACCCCTTCTTGTAGGAGACATGGCATGGCAGCATGTGACTATGGACTTTATTGACTGATTACCTAATTATGGTGGAAAAGATGTGATCCTAGTGGTGGTGTAGATTTACCAAATATGCCCATTTTCTTCCACTCTCACATAGACCTGGACATGGACAGCCCGGCCCGGTCGGCCCGACCCGGCCCGGTCGGTCCGACCCGGCCCAACCCGGCCTTGTCCACGGGCCTGGCTCGGGCCTAGATTTCAAGCCCGGTGACCGGGCTGGCCCGGGCCCGGGCCCGTCTTTTTTGCACATTAGCGAAGAGGCCCGGCCCATGGCCCGAGGCCCGTCGGGCTTTTAGTGTGATGGGCCGGGCTCAGGCCTAGATTTCAAGCCCAGTGGCCGGGCCAGGCCGGGCCCGAGCTGAAGGAAATATGCCCTAGAGGCAATAATAAAGATGTTATTTGTATTTCCTTATATCATGATAAATGTCTTTTATTCATGCTAGAATTGTATTAACCGGAAACCTAGTACATGTGTGAATACATAGACAAAACAGTATGTCCCTAGTATGCCTCTACTAGACTAGCTCATTGATCAAAGATGGTTATGTTTCCTAGCCATAGACATGAGTTGTCATTTGATCAACGGGATCACATCATTAGGAGAATGATGTGATGGACAAGACCCATCCGTTAGCATAGCACTATGATCGTTTAGTTTTATTGCTATTGCTTTCTTCATGACTTATACATGTTCCTATGACTATGAGATTATGCAACTCCCGAATACCGTAGGAACACCTTGTGTGCTATCAAACATCACAACGTAACTGGGTGATCATAAAGATGCTCTACAGATGTCTCCGAAAGTATTCGTGGTGTTGGCATAGATCAAGATTAGGATTTGTCACTCCGAGTGTCGGAGAGGTATCTCTGGGCCCTCTCGGTAACACACATCACAATAAGCCTTGCAAGCAAAAGACTAATGAGTTAGTCACGAGATGATGTGTTACGGAACGAGTAAAGAGACTTGCCGGTAACGAGATTGAACTAGGTATAGAGATACCGACGATCGAATCTCGGGCAAGTAACATACCGTTTGACAAAAGGAACAACGTATGTTGTTATGCGGTTCTGACCGATAAAAGATCTTCGTAGAATATGTAGGAGCCAATATGAACATCCAGGTTCCGCTATTGGTTATTGACCGGAGATGAGTCTCGGTCATGTCTACATAGTTCTCGAACCCGTAGGGTCCGCACGCTTAACGTTTGATGACGATCGGTATTATGAGTTTATGAGTATTGATGTACCGAAGGTAGTTCGGAGTCCCGGATGAGATCACGGACATGACGAGGAGTCTCGGAATGTCCGAGACATAAAGATTGATATATTGGACGGCTATATTCGGACACCGGAAGTATACCGGAAAAGTTTCGGATTTATCGGGATTGCCGAAGGGGGTTACCGGAACCTCCTACGAAGGGGGATGGTCCATAGTGGGCCTTGTGGAAAGGAGAGAGGCAGCCCATAGGGCTGGCCGGCGCCCCACCTAGTTCCTAGTTGGACTAGGATTGGTGGGAGGCGCCACCTCTTCCTTTTCCTACTCCATCTCTTCCTTCTTTGGTGAATCCTACTAGGAATAGGATTGCAATCCTATTCCTAGTAGGATTCCTTCCCTAGCCGCACCATAGGAGGTTGGCCGGCCCTCCTCCCTTGCTCCTTTATATACGGGGGCAGGGGGCACCCAAAGACACACAAGTTGAATTGTTTTAGCCGTGTGCGGTGCCCCCCTCCACAGAATCAAACCTCGGTCATACCGTCGCAGAGCTTAGGCGAAGCCCTGCGCCGGTGAACACATCATATCCGTCACCACGCCGTCGTGCTGACGAAACTCTCCCGTGAAGCTCAACTGGATCAAGAGCTCGTGGGACGTCATCAAGCTGAACGTGTGCTGAACGCGGAGGTGCCGTACGTTCGGTGCTTGATCGGTTGGATCGCGAAGAAGTTCGACAACATCAACCGCGACACTTGACGCTTCTGCTCCCGGTCTACGAGGGTACGTAGACACACTCTCCCCTCTCGTTGCTATGCATCTGGTAGATAGATCTTGCGTGATCGTAAGAAAATTTTAAAATACTACGTTCCCCATCAGTGGCATCATGAGCCAGGTCTATGCGTAGATGATATGCACGAGTAGAACACAATGAGTTGTGGGCGATACTAGTCATACTGCTTACCAGCATGTCATACTTTGCTTCGGCGGTATTGTGAGATGAAGCGGCCCGGACCGACATTACGCGTACGCTTACGCGAGACTGGTTTCACCGTTACGAGCACTCGTTGCTTAAAGGTGACTGGCGGGTGTCTGTCTCTCTCACTTTAGCTGAATCAAGTGTGGCTACGCCCGGTCCTTGTGAAGGTTAAAACAGCACATACTTGACGAAACATCGTTGTGGTTTTGTATGCGTAGGTAAGAACGGTTCTTGCTAAGCCCGTAGCAGCCACGTAAAACTTGCAACAACAAAGTAGAGGACGTCTAACTTGTTTTTGCAGGGCATGTTGTGATGTGATATGGTCAACACATGATGAGTTATACGGTTTTGTATGAGATGATCATGTTTTGTAAAGTTATCGGCAACTGGCAGGAGCCATATGGTTGTCGCTTTATTGTATGAAATGCAATCGCCATGTAATTGCTTTACTTTATCACTAAGCGGTAGCGATAGTCGTAGAAGCAATAGTTGGCGAGACGACAACGATGCTACGATGGAGATCAAGGTGTCGCGCCGGTGACGAAGGTGATCATGACGGTGCTTTGGAGATGGAGATCAAAAGCACAAGATGATGATGGCCATATCATGTCACATATTTTGATTACATGTGATGTTTATCTTATTATGCTTCTTATTTTGCTTAGAACGACGGTAGCATTATAAGATGATCCCTTACTAAATTTCAAGGTATAAGTGTTCTCCCTGAGTATGCACCGTTGCGAAAGTTCGTCGTGCCGAGACACCACGTGATGATCGGGTGTCATAAGCTCTACGTTCAAATACAACGGGTGTAAGCCAGTTTTGCACACGCAGAATACTCGGGTTAAACTTGACGAGCCTAGCATATACAGATATGGCCTCGGAACACTGGAGACCGAAAGGTCGAGCGTGAATCATATAGTAGATATGATCAACATAAGATGTTCACCATTGAAAACTACTCCATCTCACGTGATGATCGGACATGGTTTAGTTGATTTGGATCACGTGATCATTTAGATGACCAGAGGGATGTCTATCTAAGTGGGAGTTCTTTAAATTAATATGATTAAATTGAACTTTAATTTATCATGAAGTTAGTCCTGGTAGTATTAGCATATCTATGTTGTAGATCAATAGCTCGTGATGTTGCTCCCCGTTTATTTTTCATATGTTCCTAGAGAAAACCAAGAATGAAAGATGTTAGTAGCAATGATGCGGAATTGTTCCGTAATCTGAGGATTATCCTCATTGCTGCACAGAAGAATTATGTCCTTGATGCACCGCTAGGTGACTGACCTATTGCAGGAGCAGATGTAGACGTTATGAACGTTTTGACAAAAGCTCGATATGATGACTACTTGATAGTTTAAGTGCACCATGCTTTACGGCTTAGAACCGGGACTTCAAAAACGTTTTGAACGCCATGGAGCATATAAGATGTTCCAAGAGTTGAAATTAGTATTTCATACTCATGCCCGTGTCGAGAGGTATAAGACCTCTGACAGTACTTTGCCTACAAGATGGAGGAGAATAGCTCAACCAGTGAGCATGTGCTCAGATTGTCTGGGTACTACAATTACTTTAATCAAGTGGGAGTTAATCTTCCAGATAAGATAGTAATTGACAAAGTTCTCTAGTCACTATCACCAAGTTAGTAGAACTTCGTGATGAACTATAATATGCAAGGGATGACGAAAGGAATTCCCAGCTCTTCGCGATACTGAAGTAGGCGAAGGTAGAAATCATGGAAAAGCATCAAGTGTTGATGGTTAACAAGACCACTTGTTTCAAGTAAAGGGCAAAGGGATAGAAGGGGAACTTCAAGAAGAATGACAAGCAAGTTGTCACTCCCGTGAAGAAACCCAAAGCTAAACTCAAGCCTGAAACAAGTGCTTATACTGCAAAGGAAATGGTCACTAAAAGTGGAACTGCCCTAGATACTTGGCGGATAAGGAGGATGGCAAAGTGAACAAAGGTATATTTGATATACAGATTATTAATGTGTATTTTACTAGTGTTCATAGCAACCCCTCGGTATTTGATATTGGTTCAGTTGCTAAAGAGTAGTAACTCGAAGTGGGAGTTGCATAATGAACATAAACTAGTTAAATGATGAAGTGACGATGTGTATTGGAAGCAGTTCCAAGATTGATATGATCATCATCGCACACTCCCTATACTTTCGGGATTAGTGTTGAACCTAAATAACTGTTATTTGGTGTTTGTGTTGAGCATGAATGTGATTTGATCATGTTTATTGCAATACGGTTATTCATGTAAGTTAGAGAATAATTGTTGTTCTGTTTACATGAATAAAACCTTCTATGGTCATACACCCAATGAAAATAGTTTGTTGGATCTCGATCATGTGATACACATATTCATAATATTGAAGCCAAAAGATGCAAGGTTAATAATGATAGTGCAACTTATTTGTGGCACTGCCGTTTAAGTCATATTGGTGTAAAACGCATGAAGAAACTCCATAATGATGGACTTTTGGAATCACTTGATTATGAATCACTTGGTGCTTGCGAACCATGCCTCATGGGCAAGATGACTAAAACTCCGTTCTCCGGAACTATGGAGCGAGCAACATATTTGTTGGAAATCATACATACTGATGTATGCGGACCAATGAGTGTTGAAGCTCGCGGCGGGTATCGTTATTTTCTAACCTTCACTGATGATTTGAGCAGATATGGGTATATCTACTTAATAAAGCACAAGTCTGAAACATTTGAAAAGTTCAAAGAATTTCAGAGTGAAGTAGAGAATCATCGTAACAAGAAAATAAAGTTTCTACGATCTGATCGTGGAGGAGAATATTTGAGTTACGAGTTTGGTCTTCATTTGAAACAATATGGAATAGTTTCACAGCTCACGCCACCCGGAACACCACAGCATAATGGTGTGTCCGAACGTCGTAACCGTACTTTATTGGATATGGTGCGATCTATGATGTCTCTTACCGATTTACCACTATCGTTTTGGGTCATGCATTAGAGACAGCTGCATTCACGTTAAAAAAGGGCCTCATCTGAATCCGTTGAGACAACGCCTTAAGAACTGTGGTTTGGCAAGAAACCAAAGTTGTTGTTTCTTAAAGTTTGGGACTGCGATGCTTATGTGAAAAAGTTTCAACATGATAAGCTCGAACCCAAACTGGAGAAGTAAATCTTCATAGGATACCCAAAAGAGACTGTTGGGTACACCTTCTATCACAGATCCGAAGGCAAGATATTCGTTGCTAAAATGGATCCTTTCTAGAAAAAGAGTTTCTCTCGAAAGAAGTGAGTGGGAGGAAAGTAGAACTTGATGAGGTAATTGTACCTTCTCCCGGATTGGAAAGTAGTACATCACAGGAAATTGTTCCAGTGATTCCTACACCAATTAGTGAGGAAGTTAATGATAATGATCATGAAACTTCGGATCAAGTCTCTACTGAACGTCGTAGATCAACCAGAGTACGTTCCACACCAGAGTGGTACGGCAACCCAGTTCTGGAAATCATGTTACTAGACCATGATGAACCTACGAACTATGAGGAAGCGATGATGAGCCCAGATTCCGCAAAATGGCTTGAAGCCATGAAATCTGAGATGGGATCCATGTATGAGAACAAAGTATGGACTTTGGTTGACTTGCCCGATGATCGGCAAGCCATCGAAAATAAATGGATCTTCAAGAGGAAGACCGACGCAGACGGTAATATTACTGTTTACAAAGCTCGACTTGTTGCGAAAGGTTTTCGACAAGTTCAAGGAGTTGACTACGATGAGACTTTCTCACCTGTAGCGATGCTTAAGTCTGTCCGAATCATGTTAGCAATTGCCGCATTTTATGATTATGAAATCTGGCAAATGGATGTCAAAACTACATTCCTGAATGGATATCTCAAAGAAGAGTTGTATATGATACAACCAGAAGGTTTTGTCGATCCAAAAGGTGCTAACAAATTATGCAAACTCCAGCGATCCATCTATGGACTGGTGCAAGCATCTCGGAGTTGGAATATACGCTTTGATGAGGTGATCAAAGCATATGGTTTTATACAGACTTTTGGAGAAGCCTGTATTTACAAGAAGTGAGTGGGAGCACTACAACCTTTCTGATAAGTATATGTGAATGACATATTGTCGATCGGAAATGATGTAGAATTTTCTGGAAAGCATAAAGGAGTGTTTGAAAGGAGTTTTTCAAAGAAAGACCTCGGTGAAGCTGCTTACATATTGAGCATCAAGATCTATATAGATAGATCAAGACGCTTGATAAGACTTTCGATGAGTACATACCTTGATAAGATTTTGAAGTAGTTCAAAATGGATCAGTCAAAGAAGAAGTTCTTGCCTGACTTATAAGGTGTGAAGTTGAGTAAGACTCAAAGCCAGACCACGGCAGAAAAATATAGAGAGAATGAAAGTCATTCCCTATGCCTCAGCCATAGGTTCTATAAAGTATGCCATGCTGTGTACAAAACACGTTGTGTACCTTGCCAAGAGTTTGACAGGGAGGTACAATAGTGATCCAGGAGTAGATCACTGTACAGCGGTCAAAATTATCCTTAGTAATTGGATGACTAAGGAAATATTTCTCGATTATGGAGGTGATAAAGAGTTCGTCGTAAAGGGTTACGCCGATGCAAGCTTTGACACTAAATCTAGATGACTCTAAGTATCAATCTGGATGCGTATTGAAAGTGGGAGCAATTAGCTAGAGTAGCTCCATGCAGAGCATTGTAGACATAGAAATTTGCGAAATACATAGGGATCTGTATATGACAGACCCGTTGACTAAACTTCTCTCACAAGCAAAACATGATCACACCTCATTACTCTTGGGTATTAATCACATAGCGATGTGAACTAGATTATTGACTCTAGTAAACCCTTTGGGTGTTGGTCACATGGCAATGTGAACTATGGGTGTTATTCACATAACGATGTGAACTATCGGTATTAAATCACATGGTGATGTGAGCTAGATTATTGACTCTAGTGCAAGTGGGAGACTGAAGGAAATATGCCCTAGAGGCAATAATAAAGATGTTATTTGTATTTTTTTATATCATGATAAATGTCTTTTATTCATGCTAGAATTGTATTAACCGGAAACCTAGTACATGTGTGAATACATAGACAAAACAGTATGTCCCTAGTATGCCTCTACTAGACTAGCTCATTGATCAAAGATGGTTATGTTTCCTAGCCATAGACATGAGTTGTCATTTGATCAACGGGATCACATCATTAGGAGAATGATGTGATGGACAAGACCCATCCGTTAGCATAGCACTATGATCGTTTAGTTTTATTGCTATTGCTTTCTTCATGACTTATACATGTTCCTATGACTATGAGATTATGCAACTCCCGAATACCGTAGGAACACCTTGTGTGCTATCAAACATCACAACGTAACTGGGTGATCATAAAGATGCTCTACAGATGTCTCCGAAAGTATTCGTGGTGTTGGCATAGATCAAGATTAGGATTTGTCACTCCGAGTGTCGGAGAGGTATCTCTGGGCCCTCTCGGTAACACACATCACAATAAGCCTTGCAAGCAAAAGACTAATGAGTTAGTCACGAGATGATGTGTTACGGAACGAGTAAAGAGACTTGCCGGTAACGAGATTGAACTAGGTATAGAGATACCGACGATCGAATCTCGGGCAAGTAACATACCGTTTGACAAAAGGAACAACGTATGTTGTTATGCGGTTCTGACCGATAAAAGATCTTCGTAGAATATGTAGGAGCCAATATGAACATCCAGGTTCCGCTATTGGTTATTGACCGGAGATGAGTCTCGGTCATGTCTACATAGTTCTCGAACCCGTAGGGTCCGCACGCTTAACGTTTGATGACGATCGGTATTATGAGTTTATGAGTATTGATGTACCGAAGGTAGTTCGGAGTCCCGGATGAGATCACGGACATGACGAGGAGTCTCGGAATGTCCGAGACATAAAGATTGATATATTGGACGGCTATATTCGGACACCGGAAGTATACCGGAAAAGTTTCGGATTTATCGGGATTGCCGAAGGGGGTTACCGGAACCTCCTACGAAGGGGGATGGTCCATAGTGGGCCTTGTGGAAAGGAGAGAGGCAGCCCATAGGGCTGGCCGGCGCCCCACCTAGTTCCTAGTTGGACTAGGATTGGTGGGAGGCGCCACCTCTTCCTTTTCCTACTCCATCTCTTCCTTCTTTGGTGAATCCTACTAGGAATAGGATTGCAAACCTATTCCTAGTAGGATTCCTTCCCTAGCCGCACCATAGGAGGTTGGCCGGCCCTCCTCCCTTGCTCCTTTATATACGGGGGCAGAGGGGCACCCAAAGACACACAAGTTGAATTGTTTTAGCCGTGTGCGGTGCGCCCCTTCACAGAATCACACCTCGGTCATACCGTCGCGGAGCTTAGGCGAAGCCCTGCGCCGGTGAACACATCATATCCGTCACCACGCCGTCGTGCTGACGAAACTCTCCCGTGAAGCTCAACTGGATCAAGAGCTCGTGGGACGTCATCAAGCTGAACGTGTGCTGAACGCGGAGGTGCCGTACGTTCGGTGCTTGATCGGTTGGATCGCGAAGAAGTTCGACAACATCAACCGCGTCACTTGACGCTTCCGCTCCCGGTCTACGAGGGTACGTAGACACACTCTCCCCTCTCGTTGCTATGCATCTGGTAGATAGATCTTGCGTGATCGTAGGAAAATTTTAAAATACTACGTTCCCCATCACGAGCCCATCATTTTTTGCACATTAGCGAAGAGGCCCAGCCCATGGCCCGAGGCCCGTCGGGCTTTTAGTGTGATGGGCCGGGCTCGGGCCCGATTTTTAGGCCCGACGGCCGGGCCGGGCCGGGCTCGGGCCTGGTGTTTTTGCGACGGGCTTTGGTAGGCCCGGCCCGGCAGATGGCCAGGTATACTCTCACATCCATATTCGGTTCATTATGTAGCTACAGCTTTCTTGGATAACATTCTGAAGTAACATGGACCTCCTAAACTCATCATCTCAGATAGAGATACGATTTTCACAAGTTAAGTGTGGAAAGATATCATCACGGGATTTAAGACAGAATTGAGATATAGTTCTGCATATCATCCACAAACTGATGGTCAATCTGAAAGAGTAAATCAGTGTTTAGAGACTTATCTGAGATGCATGGCTTCTTCTGAACCAAAGAAATGGTTGTCTTGATTGCCTTTGGCTGAGTAGTGGTACAATTCTACCTATCATACTGCCATCAAAAGATCTCCACTACAAGCACTTTATGGATTTCCACCATCTATGATCAGTGAACTGGCAACTCCTAGACCACCTCGCAGTGATGCCCAAAATTTCCTGGAATCTAAAAAGCAATATGCTCACGACATCAAAGAGCAGTTACTGGAAGCTCAACAGAGGATGAGAAGTATGCTGATTTAAAAAGGAGTGAAAGAACTTTTGTCCCTGGTGATTTGGTCTATCTGAAAATGGCGCCATGCAGGTTATCTGCCTTCGGATTCAGAGGAGCACTCAAGTTGCAACACAAGTATTATGGACCATCTGTTATCACCAACAAAGTGGTAATGCAGCTTACAAAACTGCAATTTCCAGATCATGTCAAAATACACCCGGTCTTTCATGTTAGCAAACTGAAGAAACACATCGGGCCGTGAGCAATCCCGATCCGGATCTGCCAGTGGTCAAGGAGGTGAGGCAGGAACAATCTACCGATGGTACAGTGGGAGAATGCATCTCGTGCCGAAGCAACCTAGGAGGATTTCCTTTGCACAATGACTGAAGCATGGCGGTCTGCACTGCCGTGAGGACACGCCGGTTTTCAAGGAGGGAGCTATGTCAGGAACCTGACCAGCTGCACATTTCTTCAGTTATCATCACCGCTTCAGATAACGCTTCGTGATTCATCCAACGGTCGTCCTCGCTCCTTCTCAGTTGTTGTCGCTCGACGGTCCAGATTGACTCGGGCATTGTTTAATTTCCATTGCCGTGGTTATTGTAGCGCTTTATAGTTACCGATAAATACAAGGCCTCATAGCTCGCCCAGATCCCCAAATTCGTCTCAATACTTCAAGAGTAATCGAGCCTAAATTCCTGGTAAACTCCAGCAGGATCTGACAGATGGGTAAGGCAGGTGAAACTTTTTCCCAGATTGAACAGATATATTTTCTGCAAAACAAGTGTAGCAATCTTTGCTAAAAAAAATTGATACATTTTGGTCAAATTCACTGCACTGTCGCTCGCTCAATTCATCACATAAAATTTACACTACTGGTACAAGAAAAGAAAAAGTGCCAACAGTTGTCTACAATACAACATCGCATGTATATTCATTTCCCCTATATCGCAAAAACTGTTTCTTCAATGCCAGCCGCACGTCAGCAGCCCTAATGTCGGCCTGGGCAGCATACCACGCAACACTCTGCTCAGCATCCAGCACTGAGAGCAGATCCTGATGGAAAGCTTCACACAAAATTTCGACAATTACAGTTGCAGACCGGATGTCGAGCCTCAGTTCATCCGCAAAACTTGTGGTGTCGAGCCTCAGTTCACAATTGGTTCCATATCCATGCAAAGATGAATCAGTTTCTGCTGGTACTGCCCGAAGACCTCGCTGACCGCAATCAGGTCCTCGTCACTCACATTCTTGGATGGGAACATGAGCTTTTGACTCCGCTCCGTTGCTGATCCAGGCACCTCATCGGCAGGCTTGGACTCTATAGTGATTTGTGAATAGATCTCATGGCAGGCAAGCAAGAACAGAGCAGCGGTGTCTGGTCGCTGGTTGCTGCGGAGCGTCTCTAAAGCCTCCGGGAGTGCTCCAGCAGCAACATATAGTATTAGAGCTCTAGTAAAGAAACAAACAACATATTGATATCGGGGCCGATAAATAAGCAATCAACTAGTGTTAGTGTGTGTGCAGGATCAGGTTACCTCCACATATTTTGTTCACCACGAAGAACATAACCAGCCCACCTCTGCAGTACCCTGCATGAGTGAAGCAAAGGGCAGAAGAGAGTACCTTAGCGGATTAATAAAGTGGAACAGCAAAACTAACATTTTAGCTACCCAAAAAGGCATTTGCGCCCATTTATCTGCTATGCAAATACTGACATGAACAGATGACTAAACCAAACTAAATTACTGCCATCTTCTGCCTATCTAGTACTACCTGCCATGGGCGAACAGGCTATGCAGGGTCATACTGGTCAATTGTCATGTGATTGTATGTTGAGACGAGGCATACAATTGAAGTACATTGGAGAGTGAAAAAATAAATAATTAAGTTAATACTAAGTACCTTGCATAGTCAGATCCACGCAAATGAGTTGCAGCCAAAGTAGCAGCATCAATCCAGCAACCAGCATCTTGAAGCTGAACCATTCAGGTGAATTTCATTATGCACAAACCTAACTTAGAAAATTCAAACATCACGGTAACAGAATGCCCCTCGAATTAAGTGCCTAAGAGCATCTCTAGCAGATCCCGCAAACCGGGCCATCCGCTAAAATAACCACGGTTTGCAGGATAGATCCCATAAACCCGGCCAGAATAGATCCTCCAAAATCGCCCGTCCCGAAAAAAAATTGTGGGATCCCAAATCCATGAGCCCATTTCCTCTATATCTATGGGATTTTGCCCTCCTTTTGCAGTATCCTCCATTCTTGGCGGGAGGGAAATTTCAGCCCCAACCGCTTCCCTCGCAGCCGGCGCCATGGCCTTCCGAGCTTGATTCCGGCCAAATCTCACCGCCGCTGCCACCCGCCGCCGCTGCCGTATGCGTTCGCCGTAGACGAGCTCGCCGCTGGCCACCGGCGCAGCAGCAACGTGCAAGCTAGCTAGCTAGCTGCGTACTGATTTGCTAGCTAGCTAGCCGCGTACTTGCTAGCTAGCGCGAGCGGGAGCTCGGCCTCGCCGTACTTGCTAGCTAGCTAGCCCGTGTGGGGCGTTGAGCTCGGCCAACGAGTGCGCAGGAGCTCGGCCGCCGAGTGCGGGTCAACAGCGGCAGAGGCGGTCGGAGCATGCGCTGTTGCATTGGAGCGGCCTGGATTCAATTGTAATCTAGATTTCGTTTTTAGGGTATTTTGCGCTATTTTCTAGGGACCCTATCGTAAATGCAACTACTCACAAATGGGCTCCACATCAGACATTAAAGATTTTTTTCCGTTGATTTTTTTTGTTGTGCTGTTTATCTAGACATTTTATAGGAATAGCAAATGGCACTTATCATTTTTAGAGAGGCTTATCTTTTCTAGACCAGTACCCTCAATATATTCCAAGCTTTGTTAGGGCATCTCCAACGCCCCGCAAATGTCCGGACCAAGGTGTTCAGACGTAGTTTGCCATCCAACGTGGATCCCTATCCACGTGTCCGTTTTCCCGCAAACCGACTGCAAAACAGGGGGAGGTTTGCGAGCGTCCAGACCACCGTCACGTACGCGACCGATACCCCGGTCCCACCCAAAAATCTCATGTGCACGCGCCCTCTCCCACGTGACCGTACGTCTGCTTCCCGTGCCGCGACCCAGAGCGGACGTGACCGGTCACTAGAGCCACCATTGAAGCAGCGCGCCGGCCGCTAACACCGTGTCCCGGTCTCCGCGCATATTCAATGCTAGAGAGATGTGACGGGCGCCGAGGCAACTATCTACCGCATTGAAGCCGGCTGCCCGTCCGTCTGCCTGCCAGCATTAAACAAGCACGGCGGCCAAGAAGCCCACTCCGGTGCCTGCATTGAAACAGCCATGCATGGCACGATTCGTACCGCACCACGTCCACCTTCCTTCCACCTCCGCCATGACGGTGAGCTCTAGTGTGTTGCGGGGGAGCCTCTCGGCGGAGCAGAAGCACGAGTTGGCCGGCTGGCCGGCCGGTCGTGCATGACAGATAAGAGGGGTGCCCGTGCCCACACGGGTCCATGCCGGCTTCACCATGGAGTAGGCCCAGACGCACTTCAACACCGTATGGCGTACGAGCAGCCGTCGCCGCCGTTCCGACAACACTATAACCTCACCCTCCTCATACATCACCAACTGGGGAGGGGCAAATCTACAGCGAGTTCTCAAGCGAGGATGGGAACGTGGGCAGCTCCACGTCGTTCATGGCGCCCACACCAGGCCACGATGACCACGAGGCTGACCCGTCCATGTCAATCGTGGAGCTCATCTCGACCGGTGAAATCCACACGGCGGACTCTTCCTCGCGGGAGTTCAGAATTTTTGTTAAAATAAGTTCAGAATTTTCAAAAAACAAAAAACATATTTTGTTAAGCATGTACATGTTCGTGTATTTTGTGTGTGTAAAGTTTCATGGAAAAAATATTTAAAAAATTACTCCAGAAAGCAATTTTGTAAGTGTTACAGTATATGTGGATTGCACTAGCCCTTTCCATCAGTTCGGACTTTTGGTTGCGTTGGCTAGTGCATGAAGCTTAACATGGTATCAGAGCTAAGGTCTTGAGTTCAAGTCCTGGCTTTCGCAATTTATCTAAAAAATTGCTACTGCCCCCCTTTGTGTCCACGTATTGGCCTCTTGAGTCATACGTGAGTTTCGCGCGCCGTCGCTCTCTTCCGGTTGCACGTGTTGACTTGTCTTCCCCGTCACACGTGAGAGGGGGTGTTACAGTATATGTGGATTGCACTAGCCCTTTCCATCAGTTCGGACTTTTGGTTGCGTTGGCTAGTGCATGAAGCTTAACAA
>LR738714.1:19948702-19975060 GCA_902687465.1 Secale cereale | reverse complement strand
CGGACATATTTGCAAAGCGCTGGGGGGGGCGCCTCGACGCCTAGGCGTCGCCTTACGGATGCCTTAAAAACATAGAATCCAGCTTTATGTTGACACTTTCTCAGTGTTTAACTAGTACTCCCTCCGTAAACTAATATAAGAGCGTTTAGAATACTAAAATAGTGATCTAAACGCTCTTATATTAGTTTACGGAGGTAGTATGTCCTAAATGGGAGAATTATATGATGACATAATTATTTTAATATTATTGATAGGAAGCTACATTAGTTCAAATACCATATCAGAAGTTCCTTGTGAATTCATAAGCATGCTATGTAAAGAGTTCAGAAAATTAACGAGCCATCTTGACAGCACATGAAGAGAATCAAACACTATGGAGCACAACATTGGTCGCATCAGTTCATTCATAGAGATCGACAGAATTTTACTACAGTGACAAATCTAAACTCATAAATAAATAGAAAATCCGTACAATACAGTGAATAAGAAAAGGTTGTGCATTCTTAAAATGACATACGTGTTAACTTCAACCAGACGAAAGCTACTATCAGCTCCAGCGATGCATAATACAAGTGGTTCATCCTTCCTTGTTCGGGTTGATAACCAATCAAGCTCCAAGACGAGTGTGCCAGGAGATTGTGGATGGAGAAGGGCATTTGCCAAGGGATCTGCACTATCCTAAAACATAGTTCCTGAATTCAGTGGCACGCTACTATTTTGAACTCGTTCCATCATGGCACAGTATGAGATAGTTTATAGACATGGTAAGAAATGCAAAAGGATCAGATGTATACTGGAAATGGAAATAAAACATGCATGGTTTACAATGAGGATGAAGAAGAGCGCGAGTAACTTACTCACTATAACAACTTTTTCTCTACACCAGTGAAAATAACGGCTTCTTATAAATATTCTTAGCATAATCTTTTTGCACAAAATACACGTGTTTCATATAACTATTTAAAAATCATACATTTGACATCAGACTCCAATAACAAGTATCACATGATGTGGGTAATGAGTCTTGAGCTAGACAATGACATGATAGGCTGTTAGCTAATGCTTCTTTGTACTTACCAAGTCAAATATAGAGAACGTATTATCATAGAAGAGCACAGCAATGCGTCCTCTACTCCGATCACCGTGAACAACAGGAGAAAACTTAATCCTCCTAATGCCTTCCCTGTGAGTGCTAAAAGAAGAAGAAAGGCCTGTTATAACGTCCCACCATCGAATGTTGCCTGATCTATCACCCATCACCTATTTTTTGTTAAAAAAAGTAGTTTTAGGTCAGAATGTGTCCCAGGATAATCTACCTTACACATAAAAAATACTGCAAAATGGAACTTATAAACTACATTTGGTGCCACAATGTACATACAACATGGGGAAGACGATAAGCCATAGCAGTAACCAGGCCATCTGAAGAGGCAAATGATGATGACGGCCACTTTGGCCTGAAAAACACAACAAAACCACATACTTAAACGGATCGACATTTAAAACAAGGGTAGTAGTGGTTAAACATCAAATAAACTGTAGCTCACACATACAAAGAAACTACGTCAACAAAGATATGGGCCAGCAGTGGAGGGGGTGGGGCACAAAATTTTACTTTGATCTCATTCTAGGCCAGTTAGAATTCGTAAGATCTCAACTCTTAGAATCAAACATAATAAAAGTAATTAGCTTCAATTATAATCAAATTACTCGAATGGCATCACTAATAACAATCTGTAATCGATGTCCTAATTCTACAGGCACCAAGTATCTCCCACCTTATTCTGAGGTAACTCAAGGCATACTTATCATTTGGAGAAATACAAACACAACATTGCATGCAATCAAGCAATCACTACCAAAAAGCCCACTGTCTTCTGACTCCAATACAGAAAGAAAAAGCAGGAAACTCGATGGATCAGAAAATTGCCAGAAAAAAAAACTAGCATCAAATAGTTGAGGTCGCAGAAAGAATTCAAGAATAATGTGTTCTTTTTACTGGCCTATCAAATATTGTGATGATATAGCACGATTGGGTAGAGGACTGGAGTAAAATGAACGACATAGATTTCTGCAATGTATAGACTGATGATCTGATCAAATGTGCATGTGAGTGTCTTTTCATTGCTGAAAGATATGAAGTCAGCCATTCAAGTACCTAAAATCTCGTATTCGCCGTCCGTGCACTTCAAACACACCAAGAGCACCATTGACTAATGCAAAAGCAAAACTTTCAGATGTTTCATCAGAACTTTCTGCAGCAGTACCCTCTGCAAGCAAATAATTCTATCATAGTATCATCTTGCAATAATACTACAAAAATGCAACCAGAGAAGAGTAGAAAGCTTAAATAGTAGTATTATTATATATGATTCAAGTATGGAACCTATAACGTTTCCAATAATATGACTTTGATAGTGAGTTAAAAGTGCACCTTTGGAGGTAGACGATTGCTTAGATGCATTCTGACTTGGTCGTGGTGCCGCTGGCAGTGTCCATTCTAACACCGTAAAAGGAAGAGCCAAGGATCTAAGCTACAGACAGTTCAGAAAATTTACAAATATCATGCTTCCAGAACTTCTACGACAAGAAAGAGCTAATTCACACATGATACAGCAAAAGTAGGGCAATTTACGGAGATAAACTATTACTGTAATGGTCTTCAAGATACAGTTAAGTTACTGAATGTAACACCAGTATAGCCTCTGGATTCTCATTATGATATGGAAGTGCAAATTTAGCACAAAAGTATTGCTGCTTTAAATTCATTCCTTGGTTGTAGCCTAAGTTACTTGAAATAGTATTTTCCCTAGCACTTCAAAGATAATTGATTTGTTTGGCACTACGTCAAACAATGTTAACATAATTATTCCGGTGCCTTGCTACAGATCATTTACAACAATCCAACCACCTTTTGTCAAAATAGCTGATTTGGGTAGTTGGGTTTTAAATGGCTATGCAAAGTAAACAATAATTCCCTATTCCAGAGAAAGTTCCCTTTCAGGGCTACCAAAAACTGATACAACTGAAAAAGAAAAAGAGGCTGCAACCTTGATCCTGAGGTGAATATCTGTTTATCAAAACTACTCAAGGCCCCCACACCAATGGTATCCTTTTGTGAAATTCAGTGCACAGATTAAGATAAATAATGGTAAATACACCTCCCCAGAGGCATAATAGCTCAGTTATATGACAGCCTATTACGGATGATATTCCAGTCCGATAAACATGACCATGTCTAGCAAAGTTTGTGCATAAATGTATATAGGCCAATTTGCCATGCACAAGACAACACCAAGGGACTTAAAAATATGCATCTAAATTCATGTGCATAACATTCGAAATATGGAAATCAAAATTACAAAAGTAACACTATGATTAATGGAGGAAAAGCCAACTTTAAGCTCTTTCTCTTGTTTTTTTTTTGGCCGTGCCGTGAAGTGCAATTTTCTCGTATGCGTTTTAGAGAGATTATCGAAAAAAGATAATCTATAGAGATTCCCCATCTATATCCAATCAAGAATAGAAGCAAGTTGCTTTAGGCGTCAGCTTGTAACTGGGTAAGAATAAATAATTGCTCTAAAATTTGCATAGATACAGGCAGAGAAATAAGTACCATCATCGGGTTCTTTGTCATGGCCCACACTTCAACAGGAGCATCACGAAACATAATCAGAAGGTACCTGGTAAAAATAATTATGCTTGAGAAACCAAATATTGAGCTTTAGAAACCACAGCAAGCACAGTGGCGATAAGATTATGTGCACTGAATTAGCAAACTGTAAGGGGTAATAAGTTATGGACAGATGAAAGATGTTATCACAGGTCAAAACATGAAACCAACCTTCCAGATGAAGATGCCCTCAATGCTCTTATTGCTGCACGTTCAGGCTTTTGGAGCACGCGGAATGGGCGATTTAGCCCACTTCTCAGGCATGTGACAATAAGCTTATTATTGTATCCTCCACTCTTATCACTAACCTGTACCAGTCAAATCAATGAGAAAATTTACTATCTTTGGCTCTTTGCTGTTGGTCGATTGAGAGCCTAATTAGGATAGTAGACAGGCATTTAATTATCAATCACAAATTCACAATATACTAGATGTATAAAGCACCTGATTATATGAGAAGGAAACAAGGCGCGAGTTTCCAAGCCATCTTAAGCCTCTGACTGTGCTGCTATGAACAGCAAAGCTGACAGAAACTGCATTAGCCAATACGTCAACAACTTCAATGGTCCCATTTTGAGTTCCTAGAGCAACAAGTGGTACTGCTGGAGCAGGATTGTTTCCACCACCTTTAGATAGAAATGTTGTTCAATGTTATAATAGTGTGACATTTTAAAACCTGAAGATAATTTCAGAAAGAAAACAGCTAGCAGTACTATGAGCATCAGGGACATACGGGCTACTGTGGCAAGTAAAGAAGGGGATGGCACCGCTAGAGTAGTCACAGTAGAGGACAAAAGATGAAGCTGGCCCATCAAATTAATCTGCATAACAAAGTAAACATGAGAAAACCCGCAAAGGCAAGCAATAGTGCACCAGCGTTAAGGGATATGGACCAAAATTTAGGTCACTATAAACAGGTACTCCTAATCCCAGAGATCTAGAAGGATCAAGTTATGCAAAGCAGCACAAAGATTTCACATTTGACTGGAACTACGATCCCTTACAATGGTCAACAAGAGAGAGAGAGAGAGGTTTATAACACAACCTTTATTGTAAAATCAAGCCCATTGGAGCGCGGGTTGGAAGTTCCAGCATCACTATGGTTCGATGTACCTGGTTCCTTCCCGACATTAGTGACAGAAATGGAATCATCAGTCGATTTAATAGCTGGGCTAGGAATAGGATTTATTTATTTTTTGCTGTCTTGACAACACTGATTCGCACCTAGATTAATTTTCTTGGAAGATACTGACTTGTCAAAAGTTAAATGCCATGACCAGATCTTGCCATCTTCAGATATCGACGTTAGATATGTCATGGTCCCTTGATACATGTTCTGGTTTGACTTTGTATCAAAGATAATAGACTCTGAAGATTGCATATGTGCCAAATCCTGAGATTGTTTGTCGATGTTACGAAAAATAGACTCTGACTGCCAGATCGTAGTAGCAAGAACGGCCGGGGGAGGAACAACGGTACCAATTGAAGGCATGAGCTCTTCCACTGCATGCAACAAATGCACTTGTTCACCCCTAGAATAAAAAAAGAAACAAGGTTGAACTTAATATGTTACAATAAAAAACTACCTGTTAGTCATTTATGTACAAATACTGAAACTATATCTATATTGGTGTGCTATAATTGTTAAGATTGTATACCAGCAAACTAGCAGAGCAGGTTACACAATTTCAATGACGCATAGACATGTAATGGCACAATGACATCTACAAAATGTGTGGCAAGAAAAATATTCTTCCAATTAGTACACATATCACTGACTGTTCATTCCTCTTAAAATGTCAACATACATGATACCCCAATGGTTATAACTTATAAGGCTCTATGTTTGTCAGCACATTCACAAGGATGTAAAGTTACATAATATCTTAGTATTTAATTGTTATTCCCTCGGTAAACTTTTATAAGAAGGAGCACATTCTAAATAATTGTCTCTTTTTCAGATAAAATGACTAAGCTACTGGTTGCAATTTTTTCTATGGCTGTACTCAGCCATAAAAATGTCCATTATGACAGTTGTCTTTTCAGAGATTGGGCATTCAGACAAGTTCTCAGTTAGGTGTTCTTCCTCAATTATTAATGTAAAAAAATATTTGCAAGATGCGCAAACTTACTCCTTGCGCTTCCAGATGCTCAGCTTGCCATCAGCATGCGTGCAATAGAGCAGATCAAGATCAGTATCGGCCATAACATCCGTGAACTTGCCGAACCCCCTTGGCAATGAAGCAACAGAGAGCGCAGTGCTGTAGTTAAGATCAAAGACAACTAGCTCCCGAGGGTACGTGGCATATAGGATGTTTCTCCACAGTGGGGAGAAGCACAGCCTCGCCCCAAAGAGCGGGAAAGCGGCGAGGGCCGGGGCTGGCGCGGGCGCTGATATCTCCTTCTCCAGCCTCTGCAGCTCGGCCACGTCCCCGGCGCCGCAAACGATCCTATGCTCCTTCAACGAGATGTCAGAGTCATGCCGTGGTACAGCGGAGAGGAGGAAGCCCTTGAGACCTAGCGCACAGAGGTGGCGGTCGTCGAAGGGGTCCCGGCGGATGCAGGAGAGGTACTCGGGCGAGGCGTCGAACATCCAGAGCACGCGGGGGTTGTTGCTGGTCTCCCAGATGCAGAGCAGCGAGGGGCCGTGGATGGAGGCGAGGAGCCAGCCAGAGGCGTGGTGGATCCAGCAGAGGTCCTGCACGCCACCGCTGGTGCCGGGCGCGACGCTGCGGGACTCGTCGAGGCTGAGCAGGTGCAGCACGGCGCGCGCGCGGGCGTCCCAGACGGCGACGCGGCCGTGGCGGTCGCCGGCGGCGAGGCGGAGCGGGCGGTGGTCGTCCTCGGCGGCGGCGGCGTCCTCTGCGGCGGCGAGGGAGGACGCGCTGGCCGTGGGCGCCCAGCGCACGGCGGTGACGAAGGAGGCGGGCGAGGTGGCGGAGGAGGAGGGCATGGGGAGGACGCAGACGAGCTGCATGGAGCGCGGGTCGGAGACGACGATGCTGCTGCCGGCGCCGTGCGCGAGGAGGCCCGAGGTGCTGAGGTCGATGCAGCCGCCGTTGCTGCGGCTGGCCGGGCCCGGGAGCATCGTCGACGTGGCGCTGCCGCCGCCTGCGGCGGCATTGCCGCGCGATCGCGCCGACGGGGAGGCGGCCGCCGCGGCCATCATCGCGCGGGGCGGGCTGCGGCGAGGCGGCGAGTCCCTCTCTCTCTCTCTCGCTCAGATCTCGCCGCGGAGCACCATGTGGGATTGAGATTTGAGAATTGAAGGAAGGTCGATCTGCCCCGTGTGCGTGGGAGGAGACCAGGGAAGGAAGGAAGACTGGTGCGGCCTGTCGGGTCAAGGGGGCTGAACGAGATCTGGTCCGTCGCAACTGGGTCGGTGCTTTGAGATTGGCGCATGCCCTCACGGGCAGATGTGATATACCGTGTGTCGGTGTGTGGGACCCATAAAGGTTCTTCTTCCTCGCCTAGTTGGCGGCTCGAGGACCACGATGGCTCCGACTAGACGACTCGAGGACAACAATGGCGGCAACAAGGGGCGTGAATGATACTGGAAGGGTTCAGACTCTTCTCGTGTTTTCCTTGTCGAGCGGGAGCGGGAGCGGGAGCGGGGAGGTCAGTGAGAGACGATGACTTTGCACAAAATAGATGTTAGGTTATAGAGCAATGGAGAGGCACAAACCGATATCCACGATCGATGGATTATGGATCGAAGAAGGTAAAGTATGCCAAAGATGCGAATAAGTATGGTCATGGCGAAGGAGAAAGGGTGAGAGGCGTGATGGTATAGAATCCATCGGTAGAGTAGAAGAGGGTGGTGCCACCTCATAATAAGCAAATTGGCACATTGTAAATAAGGCCATCCAAGCCCAACAATGTATTATGTTAGACATCGTTTTTCCGTCAGTTTTCCTTACAAACTCGCAAATGAAAAGGCAAAGTTTCTACTGTTGCTAAAAAAATGTTAAACATGCAATAACTTTGTTTTACAACACTTTATACAACTTGAAAAGGATGTAAGATCGATTTACCGTTGTATACCTTCAATGTCAAGGTGCAGATTTGTTTGTCTGTGGACCGTACCTAAGGCGGCAATATGTTGGTATGTTAACAAGTGATCTAAGTCCCTGCTGGCACCTTTCTTTGGAGTAGATCCTTCTTTGATTGAATAATGATGTAATTAAAAAAACTAAACTTTTTCAACAGGAATTTTGCAACAAAGCAATTTAAGGGCGAAACAGCTTCACGCACGACGCTTGTGCCCGACCCGTGCACGACGTGCAAATCCAGCGGCTACTGTTGTTCTTAGGCATATGCATGTCCGGCTGGATTGCATCATCGTCTATCTATCGTGCAAAACTCGTCGTGTGTATAGCACAACTCATTTAAGGGTGAGCAAAATTTATGTGAGGTTCAGGTATAGACATTGGGTCCGAAAATCGAGATGGCGCGGGGTAAGTGAGTCGGGGTGGAGCATGGAGGCAAAATTAGTTGAAACCGACAGCATGGACACTAAATTCATAAAAGGGGCCGCAAGTGTTCACACACGATATAGAGGTTAAATTCGACAGACGTTTTCTTTTTCTTTTTGAGAAACACAGACGGTCACATGCACTCACCCTGACAAAACGTAGGTATGCACACCTACCTCTATGAAGTCAAACATCACCTTTCATTAAAAGAATATTACATCTGTATAAGATACGTATGTGTCAAACCTAGATCTACAGTGGGTCCGAGTACAATGACCCTTCTAACCATTCAACCAAAGATTGGTTCCCACTGACAAATACTTAGACCATCGCACCGAAACAGTGGCATTCAGGGTTGGCAAATACTCCTGCCATTCACGAACATAATATATTTTGGACTATATACTTATTGAAACGAGTAAACAAACACACTAAAACATGTCTATAACTCTATATACATCTGATATTTTCAAAATGGCTACATACATCTGGTTTAAAAAATAAAGTTAAAAATGTTTAGGAATGGAGGGAGTACCAATTGGCAATGAAATTATAACACTGAATGTCTACATCTAAAAGGGGCATCACAGAATTTTCTAAAACTGCATCTGCAGGAAAAACAATTCATCTCGGTCTAGATCACAAACATGAAAACAGGGCATAACTTAGCTGCAGCCGCGCCAGGATTCGTACAACGATAAGCATTGTGGCAAGTGGCAAGTGAGCAAAAAGCACCACCATCACTGTCTTCTAGGTCACGGCCAATCTCCCGGCGCAAAACTTACGAATTAGTGGCAATACAAAGTCACCTTGCTTACAACAACATGTCTTGCTTAAACACGCCTAACATGGCCCTAGAGAAGTACTCCCTCTGTTCCTAAATATAAGTCTTTGTAGAGATTTCTCTATGGAGTATGGACCACATATGGATGTATTTTAGAGTGTAGATTCGCTCATTTTGCTTCGTATGTAGTCCATAGTGAAATCTCTACAAAGACTTATATTTGGGAACGGAGGGAGTACATGACGATCGATTTCTGATACCAGCTTAAGCATTCTCCGTCTATACTCTATGGCACCAGCAGTGGCGAAGACAGGGGGGACCAGCAGGGGCCCTGGCCCCCCTTAACAATATAGATGTAGTGCTAATTTGTTCATGATCAGTGCAAAAAACAGTGATTATCTACTGTTAAAAGCCTATTTTACATTAACTTGGCCCTCCCCACCCTGTTTTAACAGCCTTCGGCCCTAGTGATGCAAATTTCCTGGCTCCGCCACTGGGCACCAGATGCGTGGCCCAAAGAAGTGACCCCAAAAGCAAGTAGCTCAACCCTGCAGATATACTTAGTCAGAAAACAGACGTGCATGTAAAAAATCTTTGCTTATGTGTTTTTCTATTTTTAAAAAGTCCCTGTGTGCGGAAAGTATGGGCGACTTCGCATGCTAATTCATAATTGGAAGAGTCACAAAGCCGCCTTATAATAGGTTTCCGAGCAATACACACAGAAATTAAGTCTTATATGCAAATTTGAAAAGTATATTACTACCTCTGTTTTTAAATTTAAGATGTTTCGGAAGTTTAAATTGAACTGTCAAAACATCTTATATTTAGGAACAAAGGGTGTACAACTTAAGAGTGAAAGGCACATGAGCTACCCATCATGCTTCAGGAGAGTCTGGACGAGATACAATTCCAGTTTTGAAGCAACAAACACATTAATTAGTAGAAACATAATATCTGAATGGGAAATAAAAGCTTTGGGCCCAAACATTAACTCTCATGCACAGGTTATGCAATGTTCTTCTTTGGAATGTCATTGGTTCCATGAATTATGTATATAGAAAACCAAGACCTAAACATGTAGCATAAGCCCAAGATATTTCACCCGTATAAATTTCCAAAGATCTTTATTATACATAGCAAAAGAAAAAAATAAGAACCGGCAGGAAAAGAGTTTTGTGTACATATGAGCCTTCTAATTAGAATAGTGGAGGCTCTACTGCCGCACAAAGTGCAAAAGACATATCACTCACTACCTGTGATGTTACTAGGTACGACTCTGATTGTTGCTTGGCGCTGCCCAATGTAATTGTTCATGTGCAAGCAAAACCACCTGATCCTCATCAAGGAACTCATCTATGAAAAGACGCCTATTTTTTTCGTACATTAAACCACACATGTAGCAAACTTTCAACACAGAAATAATCTGAGCAGCATGATATTGAGCAAGTCCGATATACCCAAGAAGATCGAGACTGCCTCCAATGAACTAGGTTTTTCTACAACATGGTTAAATACTACTACCTACATTTCTAATTATAAGATGTTTCAGATATTGCAATATGGACTATATATGGGTTAAAATGAGTGAATATTACACACTAAAACACGTCTAGATGCATACGAATATGAGAAAATAGAGAAAAGCTAAAACATCTTATATTTAGGAACGGAGGGAGTATTTGATAATTTCTTAAGAGGTTTTTTTCTTTCAAGAATGTAACTTCTTTGAGGTTGCAATCAAGCATGAGATTAGCTTGAATAGTTCAGCTGAGACACTGAGACCAGTACCATAAGAGCCAGCTTGGTCAAACAGTTGCACCAGAGAAACTCAAAGGCAAGGACCAAAATTATCTGGCTTGCGTCACAGGACCAGGACAGGAAAATCAAGCCAACTTGAGTGGGTTTAAACTCAACCTGAGTGAATTTGCCAAGCTGATGGGTATTGGTTGTGGGATAAAGATGTGAGTGAAACATGCATGTCTTACCATACAATTTCGTTGTGAGCTTATGTTGTCTAGTTTCCACTCTTGTTCTTGAGAGATGTTAGCTAAAACTATGCACACTACGAATCTAGGTTATCATAGATTAATTGGATATTTCACAACAGTAGATGGATAAACGCATTCCTGAAATTGTTTTGATCTTTATTTCCAGAGTCACATGGCAATGCTGATCAATAAAGAAGAAACCATGCAATCTTTCCTGGTTTGACAAGCTCTTTCTGGTAGCATGAACCATTAACTTTCGGCATTATAAAGACAACAAAGCATCATAATTCTTAAATACAAACAACATAAGCTTGCCAGGAGAGAATCCCCAACAGCATAAGCACTATTGTGACAACAGGCTTACCGCTTCATAGTACATAGACTCGGTTTCGACAATGATGGTGGGAAGCCAATGTAGGAGTGAACTAGATTGGGAGGATAATAGTGTTTTGCGCTACAGACCTTCTTAAGTTCTGAGGTCTTGACATCCAGAGAAAACAAATCAAACTCATCATCCTCAGGCAACAACCCATGTGCAGTATCATCCCACTGAGCTATTCGAATACATCGAAGGAATAGGAATCTCTCAGTTGCACCCACAGTGAAATAGCGACATCGAGGAGGCAATGCTATAACATTTTTCAGCTGCCACTCATTGGGAGATTCGTCGTTGTTTTGCCGAGTGGTATGGTAGAGATAAAATGTGGTAGGGCTGTAAACACCGACCAGAGTAAACATCTCAAGGGCTCCTTTTGTACCATCAACAATGGTAGACACGCATACACTCTGTCCAGGCTGCCTTATAAGCTGCACATGGTAGCCGGTGAGAATGTTGACAATGGAGAACTCCATTAAGCGCGTGTCCAGCATGAGCAACTTGTCCCTCCAAAGAGCCGGCCAGTAGAAGCAGCCACGCAAGTAGTTGAAACGGGACAAGCCATTCCAAGAGGGCTCAACTGTGCCCAAAGAGCTCCAGCTGGGAGATGCAGCTATACACCATTGTCATGTGATGGAAGAGAAGAAAAACGCGACCAACTTGGTTTTGTAGCACGCCGTGCAGATGACCCTAAACGAGGTCTCGTTCTCGTCCTCGCCAATGGAGAACTGCTTCCGCCCCGTAAACGAGGGAGAAAGGTGTCTGGCCGGTGGCTCGATTTGGTGTCGTTCTGATTGACCAAAGAATCGTCGGCAATTCATCAATCCAGCGCCTTCCGCACTTGTGCGGTCTGTCGAAACTTCTTGTCCGGAGGCCTCGCAGTACTTCGACATTTGCCGTCTCTGCCTAGCCGTTGCTTCGAGGATGTGCAACAAAAGCAAAACATACCTTACTATCGAGATCTTGAATATACTGCATGAAGGTGTGGCTTGTGAACTGCTTGCCGTTGTCGGTGATGACTTGATGGGCCTCTAACCCCTCGTTGGTTACCCCAAGTGGAAGGTGTAAGATGCAGTGTTGTGGAAGTTTTTCCCTTAGCAAAGATGCCAAGGATCGAATCCCCAGAGACTCCTAGGTTCAACAAATAGGTGTCAACTGCTAACGGCGCCAGATATTAGCAATTGTTGCAGCGTTTTCGATAAGTAAGAGTGTCGAACCCAACGAGGAGCAGAAGGTATTGATAAGTGATTATGAGCAAGAAATTACTGCAAGCACTGAAAGATAACTTTTTAGGGGTTTTCTCGATATAAGCAACAGGAATGTAAAGGCAAGTAATGTAAAAGGTACTGAGAGTAACAAGTGTCCCAATCCTTTCTTAGCAAAGGAGAGGCCTAGCAACTGAACTTATAAAGACTAAAGCGTTCTTGAGGACACACGAGAGAGGTAGTCATGTGCTTTCGCCATATTCCGTATCGATACTATGTTATGTGTTGATAAGTGTTGGTGGGTGGATCTATGCTAGTGCACTCTCTAGACTAAGATGAATGCACTCTTATGATTAAACACCTTGCAAGCATCCGCAAATACAAGATAGAATTTAAGGCAAAAGCCTAACCGTGGCAATACGATCGAGGATCCATTATTCCCTTATGCAAAAGCGTGCAAACTGGGGTTCAGGTTTCTGTCACTCCGACAACCCACCATAAGCATTCTTTATACACAATGTATTCTCCTAGGTCCTTAATAAGGCGAAGTGTTGGGTGTTCGACTCACGCAACACCACTAGTAGAATGACAACGCAACTTAAGTATCAAACAACACATATTACTTCAACAGCATATGACTACTAACAACAAGACTTTCCCCATGTCCTCAAGAACTAAGGTAACTACTCACAAGACATAAAAGAGATCATGATCAGTGGGGATAAATATGTGATAAACAATCTGGACATAATAATATTTCTCCAACAAAACTCAATAGCATTTACCACAAAGTAGTAATCAACACCGATGGAGTAGAGAGGATAGGTAGTACAAGTTACAACACGAGTTGCGATGGAAAGATGAGATTTGGATGAAGATGGAGATGGTGCTGGTGTTGGGGATGATGTTGATGATGATCTCGATGATGCCCGTGACGATGGTGATGACGATGGCGACGATCTCCCCTTCCGGGAGGTGATCTCCCCGGCGGAATCTGCCCGCCGGAGATGCCCTTTTCTTCTCTGTAGGTATCCGCCTCGAAGCGGCAGCGGAACTCCGTAAAAAGTCCCGTGCCTAGGGTTTTCGGAGGACGGGGAACATATATGCAAAAGGGGGCGACCAAAGGTGGGCCAGGGGCTCCAGGCGCCCCCCCGGCGCGGCCAGGGGGGGCGCGCCCCCAGGCCGCCTGGGCACCCTGTGGCCCCCCTCTGACTCCCCTTTTGCGTGTCTTCGTTATTCTTCTGAAAAATACCTCCCGTCAATTTTCAGGTAATTTGGAGGTGTTCTTCTTCAGCAACTCAGCATCCACTTTTTCCTGCTGAATCCTGCGTCTGCTGTTTCGGTATCGGAAAGTTGCAAACTGTGTAAAATAGACCAAAACAACATAAGAACATCATCATAACGTGAAATATATCAATGAATAAGGATAAATTATAATACAAAATAGTGATGCATTTTGGACGTATCAACACCCCCAAGCTTAGACCTCGCTTGTCCCCAAGCGAATATGAACTCGGTAAACCTGTCCACAAGTTTAGAGAGTGAAGTGTCGATAAATAGAATACGGACAAGAAGCATCATAGTCTCTTCACCAACTCAAATATCCTCAGCAGCAATCTTCAACTCACAAGGCTCTTATGAAAGAGTGTCAACACTTATATTCGAAAGTAGGACCAATGGAAACTCATTATATCATGGCAAACATGTCCTTTGGTCAAAGAACAACAAATAATTTTAACTTTTGCTTTTGATGGGATTAATTGAAGCTTTTTGAAATAACAAGTTAATAAGCAAGAAGTGAAAGTGCTAACACGAAGGAAGATATTTGCCTTAGCTGGGCATGACAAACAACTTACTTATCAAATGATAATGTCAACAAGGATATGATATGACAAATCTTAATGCAGCTTTATATGAATGAATCCCTATCAACATCAAACGTCTGCTCTCTTTGAGAAATAGAGGGAAGTAGAAATAACTGACTCAACTTAAAATTAAAAGATAGGCCCTGCTCTAGGGTAGTAGGGAAAACTCATGTGCTATCCTCAAATCAAACAGAATGAAAACAAGTTTTTGAGAGGTGCATGATTCGTCAAAGAATGCTAATAGATAACTCAATTACTTCTTGAACTGGACAAGTTTCGAGGAACGGCTCCCGTATGAGGACGATAACATCCTCTTATTCTCCTTTGTTTATCACTGCCAAAGTTTTCTGATTTCTTATGAACAAAGCGTGAAGGAGGGTTTGTTTGTTATATTATTTTTAAGTCGGGCGCACTCAATGCCAGTTCCTTTTTGTATTATGGGTTTGCACATTATACATGCAATCCCGGGGTGAAGCTTGTCCAACTCAAAAAGGTCATGAATTAGCTACTACTTCCTCATGAGCTAAAGCAGAGGCACAAAATAAAAGATTTTGAACATTTAAGGATAACACATAAATTATATACTTTAGGAGGTGGTAGTGGAGTACCACGAGTAGGTAGGTATGGTGGACTCATATGGAAGGTATTGGCTTAAGGGTATGGACGCACAAGAAGAATTCCGCTCAGTACAGAGTTAGGCTAGCAAAGGTTTTGAAAGAGCAGACAACTGATGATGACTAAGATGCAAAGCAATATAAAGCATGAACATTGAAATAAGCATAACACATCAAGTTGTCTTCCTTGTCAACATAACACTTCAAGCATAATAACATAAAGGTTTTGGCTATGTTGATACTTTAAGAACATCATGCTTGTTGTTATGACCAAAGCTATGTTTGCCAAGATTAAATAAAGTTTCATAGTCATACCTGACATAAGGTCAATACTCCCCATAAGAATCATCATATAAGGTCGATTGCGTGAAGAGAATACCGAGTGCAGCAAAAAGGAACCGATAAACTTCTCATTAATATTCCATCATAAACGACTCCACACACACGGATACAATTCTTCACCAAAGGGGTGATAGACCTCAATGCACACACCTATCTCATATAATAACCTCCCTAGACATGATACGACTCTACTTGACTTCTGAAAGACAAAAGGTAAAAGATAAAGATACCGGGCACTCCCCCAAGCTTGGAACAAGCCAAGGGAATGCCATTACCCACGGAGATTTCGCCCATACTTGTTGGCGTTAATCACGTAGTCCTTGGCGAAACGCTTCCATGGATATCTTGCTAAAGTCTCTTGTGAGAGGCTCATCTCCTGAATCCTGCATTCAGCACCCAAATTCATGCGCATAAATCTTAGTTCATACTCACAGTTCTGGTTATATAAATCATTAATTTGCCCTTGGAGTTCTATAATTCCGTCTTCAGATGCGGTGATTCTTTCCCACATCTCCTTCATCTCCTTCAGAAAGTAGTTCTTCAGCTCGTTGGTGATGTCAAAGTTAGCTTCGACACCACGCTCGGTCATCTTCTTGTACTTGAAGACTTCTTGCTCCACTTCTTCCAGCCTGGCCTGGACGCTCCCCTCCTTGATAGGTCCCTTCAGATCTTCTTGATGAAGGACGCCCTCCTTCATCTGAACAACCTGAGGGTGCTTCTTCACCTCAGCGAGGTAAGGGTTGATGACGTTGACGACGAACGTGTCCTTGGGGGAACTTGGAGAAGCCATGGCACCTAAATTTAGCTGAAAGATTTCCTGGCAGAAACAGATCGAAGAGAAAACACGCGAAATCGCAAGATACGTTGCCGAAACACCCCGGGCAAATATATAGGAAAAATTTATGCACAGAAAGGAAGGTAACGGACCAAAGCGGGGTCGGAGATGGGCTCCAGGGTGTCCAGGCGGCCTGCCGGCGCGGCCCAGGGGGGGCGCGCCAGGGGGGCGCCTGGACTCCCTGGTGGTCGTCTCCGGCTCCACTTCGACTCGGAATTTTACTAATTTTACAAAAAACTCGTAATACGGAACTTTTATGATGTTTTGCGGTGTTTTCTTACCGTACTACATACCTTTTCTTTATTCTGCTTCTGCTGGCGTCTGAAACAGGGCTGCAACATGTTCTTCGTGGGTTGTTGTGTATATTATATTCACGTCAACATCGAAAGGGTCTCCTGCTATGTAATGTTTAAGTCTTTGCCCATTCACAACTTGAGGTTTGGTGCCTTCAAAATTATTAATCTTAATTGCACCAGACCGATAAAACTTCTTCAATATGAAATGGTCCTTCCCACCTGGAAAGTAGTTTACCTGGAGAAAACCTGAAACGGGAACTAAACAACAAAACTTTATCACCAACATTAAATTCACGTTTCAGAATCTTCCTATCATGCCACCTTTTTACCTTTTCCTTGAACATTTTAGCGCTCTCGTAAGCTTCACTTCTCCATTCATCTAGAGAAGTCAAGTTCATGAGACGCTTCTCACCAGCTAGTTTTGGGTCAGCGTTAAGCTCTCTAACAGCCCAGAAAGCTTTGTGCTCTAGCTCTAATGGAAAATGGCAAGCCTTGCCATATACCATCTTATAGGGGGACATGCCCATGGGGTTTTTGTAAGCAGTTCTATATGCCCACAAAGCATCTCCTAATTTATTTGACCAATCCTTCCTATTTCTGTTTACTGTTTTCTGCAAGATCAACTTAATCTCTCTATTGGTAAGCTCAACTTGCCCACTAGTTTGAGGATGATACGGTGAAGCAATTCTGTGATTAACATCGTATTTAGCCAGAGCTTTTCTAAAAGCTCCGTGCGTGAAGTGTGATCCTCCATCGGTCATGAGGTACCTTGGTACACCAAACCTAGGAAATATTACATCCTTAAGCATTTTCAAGGATGTTTTGTGATCAGCACTTTCGGTGGGGATTGCTTCAACCCACTTGGTCACATAATCAACAGCTACTAAAATGTGAGTGTACTTGTGCGAAGAAGGAAAAGGACCCATAAAATCAAAACCCCAACAATCGAAAGGTTCAATCACTAGTGAGTAATTCATAGGCATCTCATTCCTTCTACTAATGTTACCAACTCTCTGACATTTATCACAAGCTAAAACATAATTTCTAGCATCTTTAAAGAGAGTAGGCCAATAAAAACCTGATTGAAGAACCTTATGTGCAGTCCTCTCACCGGCATGATGTCCTCCATAGGGACTATCATGACATCGTCGGAGAACGTCCTTCTGCTCATGTTCCGGAATGCATCTTCTCACGATCCCGTCGGGACCTTCTTTGAAAAGATGTGGGTCATCCCAAAAGTAGTGCCTCAAATCATGAAAGAACTTCTTCCTTTGCTGAAATGTTACACCTGGAGGCAAACACTTTGCAACAATAAAATTAGCATAATCTGCATACCAAGGATCGGAAAGAGGTTGTACTTTTACAACGACAAGTTGCTCGTCTGGAAAACTATCGTTAACTGGGATGGGGTCATGCGGTATATCTTCCATTCTTGAAAGATTGTCCGCTAACGGATTGTCTTCCCCTTTCCTATCAACAATCTGCAAATCAAATTCTTGGAGAAGGAGTACCCATCTGATAAGCCTTGGCTTGGCATCCTTCTTTGTCATAAGATATTTAATGGCAGCATGATCAGTATGAATAATAACTTTGGAATCAACAATATACTGCCTAAACTTATCACAAGCGAAAACTACAGCTAAGAATTCCTTCTCAGTAGTAGCATAATTTCTTTGAGCACTATCAAGGGTTTTACTAGCATAATGTATAACATTCAATTTCTTATCAACCCTTTGTCCTAAAACAGCTCCAACAGCAAAATCACTTGCATCACACATAATTTCAAAAGGTAAATTCCAGTCAGGTGGTTGTACTATAGGAGCAGTTATTAAAGCTTTCTTAAGGACTTCAAAAGCTTCGTTACAATTTTCATCAAACGCAAAAGGAACATCCTTCTGGAGAAGATTAGTGAGGGGTCTCGAGGTTTTAGAAAAGTCTTTAATAAATCTTCTATAAAAACCTGCATGACCGAGAAAACTGCGAATACCTTTGATGTCCCTTGGATAGGGCATCCTCTCAATAGCTTCGATCTTGGCTTTATCCACTTCAATTCCCCTTTCGGAAATCTTGTGACCAAGAACAATTCCTTCATTAACCATAAAGTGGCACTTCTCCCAGTTGAGTACCAAGTTTGTCTCCTCGCATCTCTGCAAAACTTTATTAAGGTTGTGAAGACAATGGTCAAATGAAGTTCCATAGACGGAGAAATCATCCATGAAGACTTCCATAATATCCCCGCAGAAACCATGAAAGATAGCAGACATACACCTTTGAAAAGTAGTAGGGGCATTACATAAACCAAAAGGCATACGTCTGTAAGCATAAGTACCAAAAGGACAAGTAAAAGTGGTCTTCTCTTGATCGGCAGTGTTAACATGAATTTGAGAGAAGCCAGAATAACCATCGAGATAACAAAAGTGGGTATTTTTGGATAACCTTTCAAGCATTTGGTCGATGAACGGCAACGGGTAGTGATCCTTCCTGGTTGCCTTGTTCAACTTCATGTAATCAATACACATTCTATATCCAATAATAATTCTCTGAGGTATTAGTTCATTTTTATCATTAGGAACCACAGTTGTACCTCCTTTCTTAGGAAGACAATGTACCGGACTTACCCACTTACTGTCAGCTATAGGGTAGATGATACCTGTGGCTAGAAGCTTGAGAATCTCAGTTCTCACGACATCCATCATCTTCGGGTTCAACCGTCGTTGATGATCAACAACTAGTTTAGCATCAGGCTCAAGGTTGATAGTATGTTGACAGATAGATGGACTAATCCCCTTAAGGTCATCAAGGGTATAGCCAATTGCGCCTCGGTGTTTACGAAGTACTTCCAATAATCGCTCTTCTTCATATCCTGAAAGGTTAGAATTGATAATAACAGGATATACTTTCTTTTCATCTAAATAAGCATACTTGAGCGTATCGGGAAGAGGTTTAAGATCGAACACCGGGTCTTCTTTCGGTTTTGATAAAATTCCCAAAGGTTCAACCGGAAGGTTGTGCTTCAGGATAGCAGGCTGCCTCAAGAATATTTCATCTAGTTCATTTCTTTCCTGCATATGCAAATCATTCTCGTGGTCCTCCATGTATTGCTGCAAAGGATCATCAGGGGGAATAGCAATAGAGGCAATACTTTCAATAATTTTATCATCACTAGGTAAATCAGTACCACTAGGCTGCTTAGAGAACTTAGAAAAATTAAATTCATATGGCTCACCATTGAATTCAACAGAAACTTTACCTTTCTTGCAATCTATTATAGCTCCACAAGTTCTAAGAAAAGGTCTACCAAAAATGATGGGACAAAAATTGTCCCTGGCTGAACCAAGTACCAGAAAGTCGGTAGGGTATTTTACCTTTCCACATAGGACTTCAACGTCCCTCACAATTCCGATAGGAGAGATAGTCGATCTATTTGCAAGATGAATAGTAACATCAACTTCTTCAAGTTCACAAGGGAAAATCTCACCGATGATTTCTTCATAGAGTGAATAAGGAATAGCACTTGCACTCGATCCCAAATCGCATAGCCCATAATAATTGTGATCTCCTATTTTAACAGATACCACCGGAGTACCTGAAATTGGGCCTTTGTTCTTGGCTGTGACAAGGTTAGTGGAAACAGCACAAAAAGTTATATTGGAATCCAAAACATCATCAGTAGCAAGGTCTTTAATCAATGCAACTTGAGGATCGACCCTGATCTGGTCCTCAGGTTCATCAACTCTTCTCTCACTTTTATTTATTATGCCTGTCACAAGAGAGTGTTCCTTTATCCTCGTGGGAAAAGGAGGCTTTTCATATATGACTGCATGCAAAATAGGCTCAGCAACATAACTATTTATAGCGGGTGCTTTCCCATCTGGTTCTTTAAAAGGTGCATGGTGCTGGTCTCTATTCTTTTTAAAAGAATCAACATGAGAGGCAAAATTCTTACATAAATCAATCACTAGATGGGAATCAAGACCAATCTTAGAGCAAAAAGTATTGAAGTAATCAGTTTCCACATAGCTCTCAATATAGTCATGTTCATAATTTATAGCGGGTTCAATACCTTTATCAATTTCCCAATCTTCGGTATTCCTCTGGATTCTTTCAAGGAGATCCCACCTTTCTTCAACACTCTTTTTCTGAAATACCCCACTAGAGGAGGCATCCAGCATCTCCTTATCCTGACGAGAAAGCCTGGCATAAAAATTTGTAAGTATGATTTCCTTGGGAAGCTTATGAATTGGGCATTTGAGCATTAGAGACTTCAATCTCCCCCAAGCTTGAGCAATGCTTTCTCCGTCACGAGACCTAAAGTTATAGATAAAATTCCTGTCTCGATGAATTTCATGAAGAGGATAAAATTTAGTATAAAAGAGAGACATAAGCTCCCGCCAGTCCAGCAAGTGTGGGTTATCAAGAAGCCCATACCAATCTGAAGCTTTATCTATAAGGGATACGACAAACAATTTCCTCATGACAAACTCCCTCGATACACCTGCAAGCTTAAATAATGAACATAGTCGTGACAAATATAGCAAGTGTTCACCGGGATGTCTGTCTCCTGCATAACGATTAGCCAAAACATAATTGATAATGCCAGCTAGTATTTTATAAGGCACAATTTCAGTAGGGAGAGGATCAACCACCACAGGTGTGGGGCGTCTTCCCTCAAGCAACGCTCCAATAATAGGGTTATCCATAGGGACAAAGAGCAGCAATAGCAAAAAAAAAACAGAATTATAAAAAGACTTTCTTACCAGTTTCACTTTACCAATAGCGCTACGCTCCCCGGCAACGGCGCCAGAAAACGTTACTTGATGACCCTCAACCGTAAGGGATCTGTTGTAGCGTTTTCGATAAGTAAGAGTGTCGAACCCAACGAGGAGCAGAAGGTATTGATAAGTGATTCTGAGCAAGAAATTACTGCAAGCACTGAAAGATAACTTTTTAGGGGTTTTCTCGATATAAGCAACAGGAATGTAAAGGCAAGTAATGTAAAAGGTACTGAGAGTAACAAGTGGCCCAATCCTTTCTTAGCAAAGGAGAGGCCTAGCAACTGAACTTATAAAGACTAAAGCGTTCTTGAGGACACACGGGAGAGGTAATCATGTGCTTTCGCCATATTCCGTATCGATACTATGTTATGTGTTGATAAGTGTTGGTGGGTGGATGGATCTATGCTAGTGCACTCTCTAGACTAAGATGAATGCACTCTTATGATTAAACACCTTGCAAGCATCCGCAAATACAAGATAGAATTTAAGGCAAAAGTCTAACCATAGCAATACGATCGAGGATCCATTATTCCCTTATGCAAAAGCGTGCGAACTGGGGTTCAGGTTTCTGTCACTCCGGCAACCCACCATAAGCATTCTTTATACACAATGTATTCTCCTAGGTCCTTAATAAGGCGAAGTGTTGGGTGTTCGACTCACGCAACACCACTAGTAGAATGACAACACAACTTAAGTATCAAACAACACATATTACTTCAACAGCATATGACTACTAACAACAAGACTTTCCCCATGTCCTCAAGAACTAAGGTAACTACTCACAAGACATAAAAGAGATCATGATCAGTGGGGATAAATATGTGATAAACAATCTGGACATAATAATAATTCTCCAACAAAACTCAATAGCATTTACCACAAAGTAGTAATCAACACCGATGGAGTAGAGAGGATAGGTAGTACAAGTTACAACACGAGTTGCGATGGAAAGATGAGATTTGGATGAAGATGGAGATGGTGCTGGTGTTGGGGATGATGTTGATGATGCTCTCGATGATGCCTGTGACGATGGTGATGACGATGGCGACAATCTCCCCTTCCGGGAGGTGATCTCCCAGGCGGAATCTGCCCGCCGGAGATGCCCTTTTCTTCTCTGTAGGTTTCCGCCTCGAAGCGGCGGCGGAACTCCGTAAAAAGTCCCGTGCCTAGGGTTTTCAGAGGACGAGGAACATATATGCAAAAGGGGGCGACCAGAGGTGGGCCAGGGGCTCCAGGCGCCCCCCCGGCGCGGCCAGGGGGGCGCCCCCAGGCCGCCTGGGCAACCTGTGGCCCCCCTCTGACTCCCCTTTTGCGTGTCTTCGTTATTCTTCTGAAAAATACCTCCCGTCAATTTTCACGTAATTTGGAGGTGTTCTTCTTCAGCAACTCAGCATCCACTTTTTCCTGCTGAATCCTGTGTCTGCTGTTTCGGTATCGGAAAGTTGCAAACTGTGTAAAATAGACCAAAACAACATAAGAACATCATCATAACGTGAAATATATCAATGAATAAGGATAAATTATAATACAAAATAGTGATGCATTTTGGACGTATCAGCAATCAATGTGGACCTGCACACAGATACAAATAACTTTGCTCCCAACGAGTACAGAGAGGTTGTCAATCCCTCCGGCCTTGTAGTTCACAAAGGATTAAACGCAAATGATAGTAGTGATAGATAATGTTTGCAATAGTAAATAATAGCGAAAAGTAAATAGCGGATGTGATCAATGATGGTAATATGGACCGGAGTCTCATGATGTTCACTAGTGATGTCTCTCTCCCAAAAGACGATAAAACAACTATGTGAGGTAAACGAATTACAGCTGGGCAATTGACAGGACCACGAACGCAAACCAATGCTGACTACATTGCAAGAAAGGTTGAGGTTCAAAGCATTGGCGGTACGCCAAAGTAAGTAGACCGAAATCCATCAATATCTACTACTAATCATCCACCTTGAGATATCTATCCAGAACATCTCGCTGGTATTAAGTTGCGAGTCCCACCCATAGTGTAAACTCAATGCAACAGACAACTGCATTAAAAGAACTTTGCGTAAAGTAAACAATCCTTGCACCCGCGGGCACAAGCACCGTTGTTTTCCCCCTTGTGGCAACAGCACATCCCCTAGACTCATGTTTCTGTCACTCAAGCTAGTCATCGAGGGGCATGAACCCACAATCAAGCATGACGTTCCCTCTTGGAGTCACTACGTATTACTTGGCCAAAGCAATAAATAACAACGGAGAACATGCAAGAATTACTTATGAACATAAATATAAAAGAGGTAGATCAAATATATTACTCAAGAACAATCTGAACATAATCTCATAATCCATCGGATCCCAGCAAACTCAACATAGCAACAGCATAAGGATTACATATGTGCCTCGATCATGTAGTGCAGCTCACGAGGACTAATTAGTGAAGCACAAGAACGGGAGGAGAACATCACATAGCTACTGGTCATGGACTCATGGTCCAAGGAAGACTACTCACAACTCATCTGGGAGGCGTCCATGGTGGTGGAGAGGCTCCCATTGGTGATCCTCCCCTCCGGCAGAGTGCCGGGAAGAGTTCTCCTGGTGCTCCCGATCTTGGAAGCGGCGGCGGCGGCGGAACAGAGATGAGATCGCGAAAAAGAGTTCCCGTCCCGAGGGTTTCGAAGGACGCTCTAAATATATGCCGAAGGAGGGCACCAGACGGGGCTCGGGGGGGCCCAGGCGCCCCCCCGGCGCGGCCCAGGGGGGGGGCGCCGCCAGGGCTCCTGGAGCCCTGGTGGCCCCCCCGGCTGTCCTTCGGGCGCAAGGTAGGTCTGGAACGCTGATTTTTTATATAATTTTTCTGGATTTTTCCCGGCAGTTCTTGTAACGTGAAAACCTGAAATACAAAAACAGCCGAAAACAGAAATTGGCACCGGGGTGCACTGGATTAGTAGGTTAGTCCAAATATGATCAAAAGTGTATGGAAGTGTATGAATATCATAGCAATATCACCAAAAGTGGCATGGAGCAAGCAGAAATTATAGATACGTTTTGGACGTATCAACATCCCCAAGCTTAATTCCTGCTCGTCCTCGAGTAGGTAGATGATAAGAAGAATAATTTCTGTGGTGACATGCTATTAACCATATAGGACTTATTCATAGTCATATGAGAAAAGCTTACTGAGACAATGATTCTATAGTAATTAAGTTGCCTCATGAGAAAATCACAAAGGACTGAAAGTTTTACAACATGACATTGAAGCATCAAATAGATTTGCAATGAACATGATGTGCAAATATGATAAAGTGATATCTAGCTTGCCCCCTTTAGTGAAGCAAAACATAAATGCAGGGGCACCTTCAAGGTTTAAGTGATGACTAGATACAATGATTTCAAAATAAACGATATCACAATCATGCAAAAGACAATGCTACTTTGGGACAATGCACATTACACTCAGAATGACAATCATGCTCTCAGTAGTTGGTGCTTGAAGGAAGAAGGTGGAGACTCGAAAAGTAAAAGAATGGTTATGTGCTAGAGCTTTTTATTTTGAAAACATAGAAGCAATTTTGTCAACGGTAGTAGTACTTCATATGTGTCATGCATAAGACATCCTATAAGTTGCAAGCCTCATGCATCGAATACCAATAGTGCTCGCACCTTGTCCTAATTAGCTTGGATTTCCATGGGTTATCATTGCATTATATATGTTTCAACCAAGTGTCACAAAGGAGTACCTCTATGCCACCTGTACAAAGGTCCAAGGAGATAAATCGCATTTGATTTCTCGTTTTTGATAGATCTCAACTTGAGGACATCCATACCGGGACAACATAGAAAATAGATGATGGACTCCTCTTTAATGCATAAGCATATTCTCATAAGAGATTGAGGATTAATGTCCAAGCTAAAACTTCCACCATGATACATGGCTTTGGTTGGCGGCCCAATGTTCTTCTCTAACAATATGCATACTCATTCAACCCATGGCAAGTCACCCTTATTTCAGACAAGACGAACATGCATAGCAACTCACATGATATTCAACAAAAGTGTGACAGTTGATGGCGTCCCCAGAAACATGGTTACCGCTCAGCAAGCAACTTATAAGAAATAAGATACATAGGCAACATATTCTTTACCACAATAGTTTTTAAGCTACTTTCCCATGAGCTATGTATTGCAAAAATTGAAGGTTTTAAAGGTAGCACATGTAAATTACTTGGAGTGGCGGTGAAATACCACATATAGGTAGGTATGGTGGACTCATATGGCATAACTGGTTTAAAAGGATGTGGATGCACAAGCAGTCAGTCCGCTTAGTACAAGTGGAAGTTAGCAAAAGACTGGGAGCGACCAACTAAGAGAGCAATGACGGTCATAATCATGTAGAGCGACAAAAGCAATATTGAATCAGGCATGGAAGTTATATCGCTACTCAGAAATAAAAGATCATCAAGGCTTGACAGACTTTCTTTACAGTCTTAAATATGCGTGAGCATACGCCAAGTCAATCAAAATAAATTCTCGAAGGAAGATATTACTAAACCATACCACATCATAGGCAAACAAATCAAGTTGGTACTCAAATAACTCATTGGGAATCCCCCAGCTATTTGAGACTAACCATAAGAAACCTGATGTGACGCCCGGATAGTTAAGCTACAGTAACCATTCGCTAATGGTGCCACGTCAGCACGATTACTGTTGCGAATCTTGCGATGATACAAATCCCGTTCAAATTTCAAATTTAAACTAAAGTCAAACAACAAAAGTTTTGAAACATTAAAACTAAGATGTTCGGATTGTGGCAAGTAATCCATACAAAATATTGGGGAATAAACCACACTCCTGTAAAGAATATTAAATGCACTATAGTAAGTAAAACGTCGGTAAAACTATTATTTAAATGCTCCTAGTATAATAAACAATTATAAATTACTTTAATTCATGTGCCAAAATATTTGTGACGGTGGAATAATTACTAATACTAAATTAGGTACAACCTTTGTCATGTACAGAACAAAATTTAAATGGTAATTAAAAGAAAACAGAAAAGAAAATAAGAAAAGGTAAAACAAAACAAAAGCAAGCAGAAAAGAAAAGAAAAAGAAAACAACAACAAAAGAAAGAAAC
>LR738714.1:19885158-19948675 GCA_902687465.1 Secale cereale | reverse complement strand
CCCCCCACTGGGCCAGTTGGCCCAGCTACTACCAGGCCGGCCCAACCATCTGGCCTACATAGGCCTCCCCCAAGACCAGAAACCCCCACCGACACCCCACAATTCCCCGAAATATCTCCTCCCTCTCTCTTCCGTTTGGATCGGGATCGGAGGAGGAGGCCGGGCTCGTCGCCGCCCCCCGACGCGCTCGCCGGAGCTGCCCCGTCGGTCTGCCTCCTCTTCTTCAACGTCGTCGCCGCCGCCGACCACCCCAAGCCCACTGCCTCCTCGACCGGCCCCCTGTGAGCCGCTGCAGCCTCCCCCCTCCCCTCTGCTCGCTCACCACCGAGCATGGCCGCGCGCCGGAGCTCGTGCTCCGGGCCGCACTTGCCCCGCTCGGCTCCCCTGGCCATCGCCCTCGGTCTCCGCCTTCCCGCTCCGCCGGCCACAACGACCCCGACCCCGCTTGCTCACCACCACCACCGCCTGCCGCCGGCTCTGGCCACCGTCGCCATGGCCGAACGGCCCGCCGCCGCCGCAAGCCGCGCCGTCCTTCGCTCGTCGTCGCTCCGGCAGCCGCGCCCCCCCTCTGCCCCGATGACTGGCCGCCGTGCGCCCGCCTCCCCACGCGGACGCGCTCGCTCCGCACCCGCGCCGCACCGGCGCCCTGGCTACGGCCCCGGCCGGGCCAGCTCTGGCCTCGTTCCGCCACCGTGCGGGCGAGCGCCTCGCACTTCGGCGCCCACGGCCCCGCGCCCCTACGCCGCAAGCCCCCCCCTCTCCAGCTGCGCCGGCCTCCCCCTCCGCCGCTGGCCACCAGCAGCTCCCCGCCGGCGCTTCGGGCGGCCGACGCCGCCCCGACGCCTATCGGGCGGGCGCTCGGGCGCCAGCGCTCGCAAGCCCCGCCCCGCTCCACACCCGAACCCGATAGGCCCTCTGGGCCATTGACAAGGGGGGCCCGCCCCCCAGAACGAAAAAAAGGGTTTTAAAAAAATAAAAATAAAATAAATAAATAAATAAATATATTAATTAATTAATTAATTAACAAATTAATTAAGTTAATTAATCACCTTTAGATTAATCTAATCATTAATTGACCTAATCTGTAATTAACTAAAACCTAATTAATCTAACTAAACTGTTAGATAATTTACTGCCTATGACACATGTGCCCCACTGGTCAGGTTGACCAGTCAACCATGATGACGTCAGCATGATGTCATGCTGATGTCATAAATCATTTTTCGAATTTAGTTAATTAATATTAAATTCCAGAAATTAATAAAACCTTTAGAAAATCATATCTTTTAAACCGTAACTCGGATGGAAATAATTTATATATGAAAGTTGCTCAGAATTTCGAGACGCATCCGAATACGCAAACCGTTCGTCCACCACACATCCCTAGCATACCGAACCCGCAACTTTCCCCCTCCGTTTCATCCGCCCGAAAACGCGAAACACCGGGAATACTTTCCCGGATGTTTCCCCCCTTCGTCAGTATCACCCGATACTGCGTTAGGGCACACTTAACACCGTTACATGTCATGTCATGCATCGTCATGCATCTGTTTGCATTGTATTCACTGTTTCTTCCCCCTCTTCTCTCCGGTAGACTACGAGACCGACGCTGCTGCTGCCCCGATCGACTACGGTGCTGACGACCTCACCTTGGCTGCCGAGCTTCCAGGCAAGCCCCCCCTTGATCACCAGATATCGCCTACTCTTCTCTCTACTGCTTGCATTAGAGTAGTGTAGCTTGTTACTGCTTTCGATAATCCTATTCTGCTGCATAGCCTGTCATTGTTGCTACCACTGTTGATACCTTACCTGCAATCCTAAATGCTTAGTATAGGATGCTAGTGTACCATCAGTGGCCCTACACCATTGTCCGTCTGCCCTGCTATTCTATCGGGCCGTGATCGCTTGGGGGTGATCACGGGTATATACTATATACATACTTTACATACACATGATGATGGTTCGGAGATGGGGGCTGAAGGGGCAGGTGGTTCCACCCAGGTAGTGGTGGGCCTGGGTTCCCGACAGCCCCCTGATGGTTACTTTGTGGCGGAGCGACAGGGGAGGTTGCGACCACCTAGGAGACAGGTGGGCCTGGCCCTGGTCGCTGTCCGCGGTTATGTCATAATAACACGTTTATCGAGATCTTGGTATTTGATCTGAGTCTGGCCATTTGGTCTATACGCACTAACCAGCTACGTGGGAATAGTTATGGGTACTCGACGTCGTGGTATCAGCCGAAGCCTTTTTGACGTCAGCGACTTAGCGGCGCGCGCCAGATTGGACTGGAAAGCCTACTCTGGTATTAGGAGAGGCTAGGTCTGCTTACCGGGCGCGTACGCAACGTGCAGGTGTGCGTTGGGCGATGGGCCCGGACCCCTGCGCGCCTAGGACTTAGACCGGCGTGCTGACCTCTCTGCTGTGCTTAGGTAGGGCTGCGACGTGTTGATCTTCCGAGGCCGGGCATGACCCTGGAAAGTGTGTCCGGCCAAATGGGATCAAGCGTGCTGGGATATGTGGTGCACCCCTGCAGGGAAGTTAATCTATTCGAATAGCCGTGTCCCTCGGTAAAAGGATGACCCGGAGTTGTACTCCGACCTCATGACAACTAGAACCGGATACTTAATAAAACACACCCTTACAAGTGCCAGATATACTCGGTGGTTGCTCTCTCACTGGGTGATGTGCGGGAGGATCGCCGAGTAGGATTATGCTATACGATGTTACTTGGTGAACTTACCATCTACTCCCTTCTACTGCTGCAAGACGGAGGCTGCGAGAAGCGAGGATACTTGTTACTTCCAGCTACTCTCTTCTTCTGCTGCAAGATGGACGTTGCGAGAAGCGTAGTCTCCGACTGGATTAGCTATCCCCCTCTTATTCTGCTTTCTGCAGTTCAGTCCACATATATTACCCCTTTACACAGATACCATTGCATTTGTAGTGTAGATCCTTGCTTGCGAGTACTTTGGATGAGTACTCACGGTTGCTTTTCTCCCCCTTTTCCCCTTTTGTCCCTTCTTCTCGGATGTTGCAACCAGATTGATGGAGTCCAGGAGCCAGAAGATCCCGAGGATGTTTCTACATGGAGTTCGGTTTCGAGGAGTAGTTAGGAGGTCCCAGGCAGGAGGCCTTGCCTTTTCGATCGTTGCTACTTTTGTGCTAGCCTTCTTAAGGCAAACTTGTTTAACTTATGTCTGTACTCAGATATTATTGCTTCCGCTGACTCTTGTGCTTTCGAGCTTTTGTATTCGAGCCCTCGAGGCCCCTGGCTTGTAATATAAAGCTTGTATTATTTTAATTTGTGTCTAGAGTTGTGTTGTGATATCTTCCAGTGAGTCCTTGATCTTGGCCGTACACATTTGCGTGCATGATTAGTGTACGGACAAATCGGGGGCGTCACAAGTTGGTATCAGAGCCGATTGCCTGTAGGAATCCCCCTTCCCAACTCCTTGGCCGAAGTTGAGTCTAGTCTTTGAAAAACAAATTTACTAACTTGTTGTGTGGCTTACGGGCCCACAACACCAATGGGTGGTATTAGGATCTTTTACTCCTCGTCTATACTCTGGGACTCTGATCTCTCTTCTATTCGGGATAAATGGATTTTGCAAATTCTAACATTAGGATCTCGTTATCACTTTCAACCGGAGAGCACATTATTACCGATGATCGTCTGCTGCACCAGAAGACCCTGAAGATACTCTCCGTTGTTAACCCGAGAACTTGTGCTCATCACCTTTGCAATTCACTGCCACCGATATATCCCTACGGATATCTGTGTGCATTTTTCATTCTCATGATTGTTACTCGTCGCTCTTGTTGTTACAAGATGCCTCGAAATATTCTCCGTTGTCTCGAGAATCCTTTGAGTTTACTGTCTGGCAGTTTTACTTCACATGAAAACCCTTATGGTTATTTCCTCACATTTATCGAGGATCCGTTCTTCTCAATTGATCATGTGTCTCACAAAATCCTTCGGAATACTTTTCGATCTTTCAAAAATCCTCTGCAGCCTATTACTCTTGAAGTTCTTGTCTGCTTGCATTATGGTTAGTTCCATATGACTAGTAGCCTTCGTTAATATCCCTTGTCTTAGCCATTTTGAGCCTATTCAATGTGTGCGTATGCACGCAGTCATCAGGTTATCCTTTATAAAATTATCTTTCCGGCTCAGACGTCATTCCGGACATGAGTATGTTCTCGGCAAATCAAACCTTTATTGATTGTCCAACTAGGTGTTTTCGACTTATCCATCTTTATCAGAGCGTCTGCTTCTGATCCTTCATTTTGGAAGCCATAATTTCTTTCCAATTTAGCATCAGACTAATAAGATGATTCTTGAATCTAATGCATCTGCATTCCTTCTTCCTCTGGGTGAGTACCAATGCTCACACCAGCTCCGTTGTGGATCGCCCGATCCATTGTTGGATTGTTATCCGACAGTGTCCTTCATATTCAATCACCTTGCGAGTTCTTCCACTGATACATAATGCCTTTGGTAAATTGTATCTTCTGCTTGGCCAACCATGCTCTGCTTTTGAGCTTGAACTTTTACTTTTGAAACTTGTGGTATATATTACTAAGATGCCCGATGGGTTGAACCTATGCCTTCCCCTAATCCGTGAGAACCCGAAAGTTTTCACAAGTCATACTCTTCCGGTGTTCTACCAGATAAAATCCCAACACTACCGTTTTATCAAGCGAGAGGTGAATGAAATGTTATGCATTAAAGAAGTGGGAGTCGACCTTGAGCTTTTGTTCATGCCCATGGAAACGATGTAGACCGTCTCGGAAGCTTCTTGCAAGATGATTTTTCATCTAAATAATTCTTTCGGTGTCAATAAATTTGATCCCATGCAGTTATGGTTCCGACCATGCTGTCCTTATTCAATATATCTGGAATGAATCCATTCCAGGCCTCGTCAAATTTTTGACAAGGTTAGAGCATCTACTATCATAGGTCAATGACCTAATTCTACTTCTATCATGTTCTACCTTCGAGTATTACCCCCTGGTATCTCGAAGATGTCTTGCCATTGCTCCACATCTTACTAACTTTGGTGAAGTAATGTCTTTCCTTGTCGTAATTACCCTGCGGGTTCTAGGTTGTTGTCAACCGAGGACACCGACTAGTGAAATTATTCTGCACTACAAATCAAATAACCCTAGTACTTCTACTGAGAAATTCTGAACTCAATCTAGTCATTCCTAGACTATCGGGTACATCCTGGTCTTGATATCTTTGACTGTGCTACCTCGTCCTTCTCTGGTGCACGAATTCTTCAGTGTGAGCACGACTTACGTCGAGCCTTCAACATCAGGTTGCTTGTCTTGAAAGGCAACTTTGGTTCCGAGCTTGCATCTTATATATTGATCCTATAACTTGCCACTTCGTCATTCCCTTGCTTGTTGCCGTTGTCGTTTGATTGCATCCCCTTGAAACCCTCCCGACAAATGTGTCGGATCACCTTCAACACTTTGACTACTTATGAGATGTCAACTGTGTTCGTGATGAGAAATACCCTCCTTGCCCTCGATGATTTTTATTATCATCGACAACACCCTTGGCTTCCTTTCATCGCGACTGGTCCACATTATGAATACAACTTGCTCTCCAGCTAGTGTTGTGATCTGCCTTGAAGTATTACTGTACATTATGTCGAGAATGTTGTGGAGATTGCTCCACCTCTTAGAAATCCTCGGCATGATGATACTTCTCATCATCACCATTCTTCCTTGGTCCCCGTGTTGTTTTTAACCGGGATACCACTATGCTAACGATGCTGCTTGAGTTATGTACTTCTAGGAACCCTATTGCTTTGAAGATAACGATCGACAGTTCGTTCTTGGATTGTTGGTTATTGAATCGTCACTCTAACATTGATCTTGCTGCCTAAGGTCATGTTTCGAGCACACCATTCAACTAATGATTAATGGTGTATGTTTTCCTCGAGCATACAACATTATATCATTTGAATTGATAAGTGTCGTCTTCTTGTTCACATTATTGTGGAAATCCCTCCGTTTGGAACTCTCGATGAATTATCGCTGATGCCCATCAGCCACCGCTTCATCCTCTCCTTGGTTTAATGATGAACTATTGTTTCGGGAACCCGCTCCCTTAGTTCATTCCCGAGAATCTTGCAATGTCATTTCGACGATTTGTGTTGCACCTTCTCTTCTCGAACATCGTGAGTCTGAGGTATCATGACACCAATCAGATCTGAATCTCGGTCAGATATGATGGTTGGGGCCACTTTCCAGGAGTTATAATGTTGGTCCTTTGATGACCCGGTAATATGATGTCATGCCTACCACCCCTGGCTGGAGGACCCATCATTATGATTTTCTTTTGCAAGGATAACCATTCTTCCAGGAGGAAATTGTAAAACTCATTCTATAAGTTGTTCCTGATGAATCCTTCGTGTATCCAAGTCCGACCTTTGCTTCAAAGACCATGCCAATGCTATCTCGAAGCATGACTGTGGTACTCCGATTTTCAACAAGAGCATTTGAAGCCCAATGCTAAATGTTTCCTGGTCAGTTACCCAAACACCATTGTATGGATAACATCTTGATTAATCCTTGCCCCTTTATTTAAATGGTAGGGTACTTGCCTTCCTACCCTGTATGCCATGTTCTTCTTCTCCATGGGAAGGATATACTCCTAATAATTGTGTGTGATCACAATTTTCCTTTCCATTTGTTTGTTTAACCTTTCTTTGATCTACATATAATCTAAGCAGTAATAATTCTCTGCTTATGTAAACACCTCGTTGTACAACTCTGTCAGTACGACCTTGATTCTATTGTTAATAACATTCCGGTACTGCTGGTGGACGAAATTTTTGACTACCGGTCCGCCTCGTTTCAACGAGCAAGACAATGGTTCTCTTTGTTCCCCGTCCTTGGTACCGACATTGTTGCCAACTTAGCTGACAGACTATTCTCTGACATGCCTTGCTTTCTGTGCAAGATGTCATCGCCCTTCCTACTCTTAATCCACATGGTGGGTCCATAACCCACAGGTCCACTGGATCGAAACCTGACTCTTCTTTACAAACCTGAATTCTATGGTATCCTTTGCACCTGGCTTCGTATATGATTCACGAGCTAAATTATACCATGTTTCATCCTGGTACCAAACACCATATTATTCTCGTTGATTAAGACCCCATTCCAGCTTCTGGTTAGGCATCGAATGACTGCCTACCCGTTTGAAACTTTGGTACCATCGCTTATTGTTCTCAATGCATTCACTGAAGTACTACGCGTAGGGTACTTCGTGTATCACTTTCTGAATTCACTGTCAGATGCACATACTTCGTGGAGATACGTTCCTCCAAAGTTTTCCCCCTGGTCGCGTTCGTAGGACGATGGAGATCCCGAAGAAAGGATGACGACTTGATCATGATGACTTGAAACAGAGAAATGAAGACATCAACGAAACAGATCAACCTCTTCGGAAGGGCAGCCAAGACCGAGAAGACTCGTTAGCTTTTCGCTACCAGCACCTATCCCCCCTTACCCCACCGCTTAAATCTCGGGACGAGATTTCTTGTAGTGGAGGAGAATTGTGACGCCCGGATAGTTAAGCTACAGTAACCATTCGCTAATGGTGCCACGTCAGCACGATTACTGTTGCGAATCTTGCGATGATACAAATCCCGTTCAAATTTCAAATTTAAACTAAAGTCAAACAACAAAAGTTTTGAAACATTAAAACTAAGATGTTCGGATTGTGGCAAGTAATCCATACAAAATATTGGGGAATAAACCACACTCCTGTAAAGAATATTAAATGCACTATAGTAAGTAAAACGTCGGTAAAACTATTATTTAAATGCTCCTAGTATAATAAACAATTATAAATTACTTTAATTCATGTGCCAAAATATTTGTGACGGTGGAATAATTACTAATACTAAATTAGGTACAACCTTTGTCATGTACAGAACAAAATTTAAATGGTAATTAAAAGAAAACAGAAAAGAAAATAAGAAAAAGTAAAACAAAACAAAAGCAAGCAGAAAAAAAAAAGAAAACAACAACAAAAGAAAGAACCCCCCCCCCACTGGGCCAGTTGGCCCAGCTACTACCAGGCCGGCCCAACCATCTGGCCTACATAGGCCTCCCCCAAGACCAGAAACCCCCACCGACACCCCACAATTCCCCGAAATATCTCCTCCCTCTCTCTTCCGTTTGGATCGGGATCGGAGGAGGAGGCCGGGCTCGTCGCCGCCCCCCGACGCACTCGCCGAAGCTGCCCCGTCGGTCTGCCTCCTCTTCTTCAACGTCGTCGCCGCCGCCGACCACCCCAAGCCCACTGCCTCCTCGACCGGCCCCCTGTGAGCCGCTGCAGCCTCCCCCCTCCCCTCTGCTCGCTCACCACCGAGCATGGCCGCGCGCCGGAGCTCGTGCTCCGGGCCGCACTTGCCCCGCTCGGCTCCCCTGGCCATCGCCCCCGGTCTCCGCCTTCCCGCTCCGCCGGCCACAACGACCCCGACCCCGCTTGCTCACCACCACCACCGCCTGCCGCCGGCTCTGGCCACCGTCGCCATGGCCGAACGGCCCGCCGCCGCTGCAAGCCGCGCCGTCCTTCGCTCGTCGTCGCTCCGGCAGCCGCGCCCCCCCTCTGCCCCGATGGCTGGCCGCCGTGCGCCCGCCTCCCCACGCGGACGCGCTCGCTCCGCACCCGCGCCGCACCGACGCCCTGGCTACGGCCCCGGCCGGGCCAGCTCTGGCCTCGTTCCGCCACCGTGCGGGCGAGCGCCTGGCACTTCGGCGCCCACGGCCCCGCGCCCCTACGCCGCAAGCCCCCCCCTCTCCAGCTGCGCCGGCCTCCCCCTCCGCCGCTGGCCACCAGCAGCTCCCCGCCGGCGCTTCGGGCGGCCGACGCCGCCCCGACGCCTATCGGGCGGGCGCTCGGGCGCCAGCGCTCGCAAGCCCCGCCCCGCTCCACACCCGAACCCGATAGGCCCTCTGGGCCATTGACAAGGGGGGCCCGCCCCCCAGAACGAAAAAAAGGGTTTTAAAAAAATAAAAATAAAATAAATAAATAAATAAATTAATTAATTAATTAATTAATTAACAAATTAATTAAGTTAATTAATCACCTTTAGATTAATCTAATCATTAATTAACCTAATCTGTAATTAACTAAAACCTAATTAATCTAACTAAACTGTTAGATAATTTACTGCCTATGACACACGGGCCCCAGTGGTCAGGTTGACCAGTCAACCATGATGACGTCAGCATGATGTCATGCTGATGTCATAAATCATTTTTCGAATTTAGTTAATTAATATTAAATTCCAGAAATTAATAAAACCTTTAGAAAATCATATCTTTTAAACCGTAACTCGGATGGAAATAATTTATATATGAAAGTTGCTCAAAATTTCGAGACGCATCCGAATACGCAGACCGTTCGTCCACCACACATCCCTAGCATACCGAACCCGCAACTTTCCCCCTCCGTTTCATCCGCCCGAAAACGCGAAACACCGGGAATACTTTCCCGGATGTTTCCCCCCTTCGTCAGTATCACCCGATACTGCGTTAGGGCGCACTTAACACCGTTACATGTCATGTCATGCATCGTCATGCATCTGTTTGCATTGTATTCACTGTTTCTTCCCCCTCTTCTCTCCGGTAGACTACGAGACCGACGCTGCTGCTGCCCCGATCGACTACGGTGCTGACGACCTCACCTTGGCTGCCGAGCTTCCAGGCAAGCCCCCCCTTGATCACCAGATATCGCCTACTCTTCTCTCTACTGCTTGCATTAGAGTAGTGTAGCTTGTTACTGCTTTTGATAATCCTATTCTGCTGCATAGCCTGTCATTGTTGCTACCACTGTTGATACCTTACCTGCAATCCTAAATGCTTAGTATAGGATGCTAGTGTACCATCAGTGGCCCTACACCATTGTCCGTCTGCCCTGCTATTCTATCGGGCCGTGATCGCTTGGGGGTGATCACGGGTATATACTATATACATACTTTACATACACATGATGATGGTTCGGAGATGGGGGCTGAAGGGGCAGGTGGTTCCACCTAGGTAGTGGTGGGCCTGGGTTCCCGACAGCCCCCTGATGGTTACTTTATGGCGGAGCGACAGGGGAGGTTGCGACCACCTAGGAGACAGGTGGGCCTGGCCCTGGTCGCTGTCCGCGGTTATGTCATAATAACACGTTTATCGAGATCTTGGTATTTGATCTGAGTCTGGCCATTTGGTCTATACGCACTAACCAGCTACATGGGAATAGTTATGGGTACTCGACGTCGTGGTATCAGCCGAAGCCTTTTTGACGTCAGCGACTTAGCGGCGCGCGCCGGATTGGACTGGAAAGCCTACTCTGGTATTAGGAGAGGCTAGGTCTGCTTACCGGCCGCGTACGCAACGTGCAGGTGTGCGTTGGGCGATGGGCCCGGACCCCTGCGCGCCTAGGACTTAGACCGGTGTGCTGACCTCTCTGCTGTGCTTAGGTAGGGCTGCGACGTGTTGATCTTCCGAGGCCGGGCATGACCCTGGAAAGTGTGTCCGGCCAAATGGGATCAAGCGTGCTGGGATATGTGGTGCACCCCTGCAGGGAAGTTAATCTATTCGAATAGCCGTGTCCCTCGGTAAAAGGATGACCCGGAGTTGTACTCCGACCTCATGACAACTAGAACCGGATACTTAATAAAACACACCCTTACAAGTGCCAGATATACTCGGTGGTTGCTCTCTCACTGGGTGATGTGCGGGAGGATCGCCGAGTAGGATTATGCTATACGATGTTACTTGGTGAACTTACCATCTACTCCCTTCTACTGCTGCAAGACGGAGGCTGCGAGAAGCGAGGATACTTGTTACTTCCAGCTACTCTCTTCTTCTGCTGCAAGATGGACGTTGCGAGAAGCGTAGTCTCCGACTGGATTAGCTATCCCCCTCTTATTCTGCTTTCTGCAGTTCAGTCCACATATATTACCCCTTTACACAGATACCATTGCATTTGTAGTGTAGATCCTTGCTTGCGAGTACTTTGGATGAGTATTCACGGTTGCTTTTCTCCCCCTTTTCCCCTTTTGTCCCTTCTTCTCGGATGTTGCAACCAGATTGATGGAGTCCAGGAGCCAGAAGATCCCGAGGATGTTTCTACATGGAGTTCGGTTTCGAGGAGTAGTTAGGAGGTCCCAGGCAGGAGGCCTTGCCTTTTCGATCGTTGCTACTTTTGTGCTAGCCTTCTTAAGGCAAACTTGTTTAACTTATGTCTGTACTCAGATATTATTGCTTCCGCTGACTCTTGTGCTTTCGAGCTTTTGTATTCGAGCCCTCAAGGCCCCTGGCTTGTAATATAAAGCTTGTATTATTTTAATTTGTGTCTAGAGTTGTGTTGTGATATCTTCCAGTGAGTCCTTGATCTTGGCCGTACACATTTGCGTGCATGATTAATGTTCGGACAAATCGGGGGCGTCACACCTGAACTACTAAGCACCATTATGCACGTAGCATCTTTGTCACAGACATATCAACCAATGCAACGGAAGCAAACTCTCTTAATAAGGTGAGCATGATAATTAAAGAGAGTTCAAGCAACCAACTAAACAAAAGCTCTTTGAAAAGATAAGCATGAATACTAAGAGCAGAGCATGATAGTAGCTATTTAAAAGACGAAGAACACACACAGCAAAGATAGACATAAAAATTCTATGTTATGTTCTAGGTAGAAGTGGAGCGTGTTTCTCTCCCACATAAAGAAAGCTGAGTTCCGACTCGTTATGAAGAACTAAAAAGAAAACTAAAAGCAAGACGCTCCAAGCATAGCACATAACACATGAAGTGATAAAAATATAGTGGAACGAAAGACGAACTGATAATGTTGATGGAGAAGGGGATGCACGGGGGCATCCCCAAGCTTAGACGCTTGAGTCTCCTTGAATATTTCTTGGGGGTGCACGGGGGCATCCCCAAGCTTGAGCGCTTGACACTTCTGAATCTTTTTATCATCTTCCCTCGCACACTTGAAAACTCCCTTCATACATAATTCATCATAATCTGATTAGCGAGGTTAGTACCCTTAATAAAATAATTGTTCCTTGCTGGAAATAAAGATATTCTTGAAGGTCTACTGTTTCTCAAGATTGCCAAAAGGTTTTTGCAAAGAAAAAGCAAGCTCTAGGTTTGCAAAATGAAGGAAAAGCAAAACAGGACAGAATCTGTGAAAAACAGAACAACAGGTAGTAAATGATTTGTTCGGGGCACTTCTGCAACTCAAATAAAAAAACTCAGAACAGACGCACGAAAGACAATTATATAGAGAACGCTGTCGAAAAAAGTCAGACCAAAAAGATGATCTGATGATTTTATACGAATTTTTCTATCCAAGGACAGAATCTGTTTCCTGGACAGCACCTCACAACTTTTGAACTTTCTAGTAATCAGAGGCTATACTTGGCACAAATATGAAAAGCAAAGATACAATGATGATGCTACTGTAGTAACAACATCAAGACCACTAAAAACTGAAAGAACAAACTGAAAGTAAAGATAACAAGGGTTGTCTCCCTAGAGCTCTTTCTTTATAGCCATAAAGATAGGCTTAAGACTTTAATGATGCTCTCGTAGGAAGAAGAACAAAAGAGAGCATCAAGAAGCAAATACCAAACACATTTAAGCCTAACATGCTTCCTATGCATAGGAATATTGCAATAGAATAATTCATTGAAGCACAAATCAATAAGCATAGGAAGACAAAACAAGTGTAGCTTCAAAACCTTCAACATAAAGAGAGGGAACTTAATATTATTGAAATATCTATAAGCATATGTTCCCTTCTCATAATAATTTTTAGTGAGATCACGAATAAACTCAACAATATAAGCATCACATAAAGCATTGCTACCATGATCCACATGCAAAAAGGTACTCTTACTCTCCACATAAGCATCATAAAGAGGATAAAACTTAGTATAAAAGAGAGACATAAGCTCTTGCCAATCAAGCAAGTGCGAGTTATCGAGAAGCTTATACCAATCTGAAGCCTTATCTATAAGTGATACGGCGAACAATTTCCTCATGACAAACTCCCTTGATACACCTGCAAGCTTAAATAATGAACATAATTGTGACAGATATAGCAAGTGTTCACCGGGATGTCTGTCTCCTGCATAACGATTAGCCAAGATATAATTGATAATACCAGCTGGTATTTTATAGGGCACAATTTCAGTAGGGGGAGGAGCAACCACCACAGGTGTGGGGCGTCTTCCCACAAGCAACGATCCAATAACAAGGTTGTCCATAAGCATAACTGGTGAAAAGACATAAAGAAAACTGAAAGGTAAACTAACAAGACTAAAAGCAAAGGTAAAAGATAGCGTGCAACTCCCCTATCCTGAAGAGTGGAGTCCCAGGCAATGGCGCCAGAAAAACTCCTTGATGGGCCTCTAACCCCTCGTTGGTTACCCCAAGTGGAAGGTGTAAGATGCAGTGTTGTGGAAGTTTTTCCCTTAGCAAAGATGCCAAGGATCGAATCCCCAGAGACTCCTAGGTTCAACAAGTAGGTGTCAACTGCTAACGGCGCCAGATATTAGCAATCAACGTGGACCTGCACACAGATACAAATAACTTTGCTCCCAACGAGTACAGAGAGGTTGTCAATCCCTCCGGCCTTGTAGTTCACAAAGGATTAAACGCAAATGATAGTAGTGATAGATAATGTTTGCAATAGTAAATAATAGCGAAAAGTAAATAGCGGATGTGATCAATGATGGTAATATGGACCGGAGTCTAAAGATGTTCACTAGTGATGTCTCTCTCCCAAAAGACGATAAAACAACTATGTGAGGTAAACGAATTACAGCTGGGCAATTGACAGGACCACGAACGCAAACCAATGCTGACTACATTGCAAGAAAGGTTGAGGTTCAAAGCATGGGCGGTACGCCAAAGTAAGTAGACCGAAATCCATCAATATCTACTACTAATCATCCACCTTGAGATATCTATCCAGAACATCTCGCTGGTATTAAGTTGCGAGTCCCACCCATAGTGTAAACTCAATGCAACAGACAACTACATTAAAAGAACTTTGCGTAAAGTAAACAATCCTTGCACCCGCGGGCACAAGCACCGTTGTTTTCCCCCTTGTGGCAACAGCACATCCCCTAGACTCATGTTTCTGTCACTCAAGCTAGTCATCGAGGGGCATGAACCCACAATCAAGCATGACGTTCCCTCTTGGAGTCACTACGTATTACTTGGCCAAAGCAATAAATAACAACGGAGAACATGCAAGAATTACTTATGAACATAAATATAAAAGAGGTAGATCAAATATATTACTCAAGAACAATCTGAACATAATCTCATAATCCATTGGATCCCAGCAAACTCAACATAGCAACATCATAAGGATTACATATGTGCCTCGATCATGTAGGGCAGCTCACGAGGACTAATTAGTGAAGCACAAGAACGGGAGGAGAACATCACATAGCTACTGGTCATGGACTCATGGTCCAAGGGAGACTACTCACAACTCATCCGGGAGGCGTCCATGGTGGTGGAGAGGCTCCCGATGGTGATCCTCCCCTCCGGCAGGGTGCCGGGAAGAGTTCTCCTGGTGCTCCCGATCTTGGAAGCAGCGGCGGCGGCGGAACAGAGATGAGATCGCGAAAAAGAGTTCCCGTCCCGAGGGTTTCGAAGGACGCTCTAAATATATGCCGAAGGGGGGCACCAGACGGGGCTCGGGGGGCCCAGGCACCCCCCCCCCCCGGCGCGGCCCAGGGGGGGGGGGGGCGCCGCCAGGGTGCCTGGAGCCCTGGTGCCCCCCCCCGGCTGTCCTTCGGGCGCAAGGTAGGTTCTGGAACGCTGATTTTTTATATAATTTTTTTAGATTTTTCCTGGCAGTTCTTGTAACGTGAAAACCTGAAATACAAAAACAGCCAAAAACAGAAACTGACACCGGGGTGCACTGGATTAGTAGGTTAGTCCAAATCACTGTTTAAGATATCTTCCGATATGCCGATAAATCAGCCGATTTATCGCTTACCGTTGTCAAACCGATAAGATAAATCGGCCGATAAATTAGCCGATATGCCGATAAACTGGCCGATTTACCCCTTATCATGGGTCGACCGATAAGTTCCCGATAAGCGATATCCCCAACATTGGTCCAAATATGATCAAAAGTGTATGGAAGTGTATGAATATCATAGCAATATCACCCAAAAGTGGCATGGAGCAAGCAGAAATTATAGATACGTTTTGGACGTATCATGACTCTGTTTGGTATCCCAAATCGGCAGACTAGGCCCTTGAAGAACTTGACGGTTGATTGCGCTGTCACCTTTCTCACTGCTTCCACCTCTGGCCACTTTGTGAACTTGTCGATTGCAACGTACAAGTACTCAAAGCCCCCGACAACACGGGGGAAGGGGCCCAGTATGTCGAGCCCCCAGAGCGAGAATGGCCAGGAAAAAGGGATTGTTTGGAGGGCTTGAGCTGGTTGATGAAGCTTCTTTGAATGGAACGGACACGCTTCACACTTGGTTACTAGTGTCGTTGCATCCTGGAGGGCAGTGGGCCAGAAGAAACCTTGACAAAAAGCCTTGTCGACAAGGGCCCTTGACCCTATGTGGGAGCCACATATGCCTCCGTGTACCTCTGCCAACAGCTCGAGTCCTTCCTCCCGGGGAATGCACTTCAACTTCACATAGTTTGGCCTTTTCTGTATAGGACATCATCGACGAACTGGTACATGGCGGACCGACATGCTACTTTCTCCGCTTCTTCCTGCTCCTCAGGGAGCTCCCCGGTTTGGAGGAATCGGACGGTATGTTGTGCCCATGCCGGAGCCTAGGGCTCGACGGCGAAGACCAAAGGCATCTCCTCTGCCAGGAGCGATTGTCTCCATGGTCAAGGTTTGATGCCCTGTCGGAGTCTGTCGCCTTATGGCAGGCTCAGCGTCCCTGGCAACATCTTTGCCGGCGACCCCTGGGAGATCGGCGGGAAAGTACTTGTCGGGGCCTGATTTCCTTCGCTTGTTCTGCTCGGTAGATGGTTCAACTGATGGCTGAGTTAATCGAAGCACAAAGGTACCTGGTTCCACATGCAGTTTGAGGGCGGCGCGCTTTGACAAGTAGTCGGCGATGTCGTTCTCCGCTCGGGGAACATGCTCTGCTTGTAGACCGTCAAAACGCTCCTCCAGCTTCCTCACTTCATCCACGTAGGCCTCCATCAACGGGCTGGTAATCTTTGTTAACTTGCTTGATGACAAGCTGCGAATCACCTCTGACGATGAGCTTCTTGATTCCGAGATCTGCCGCGATCCTAAGACCAGCAAGCAGTCCCTCGTACTCGGCAGTGTTGTTTGTCGACATCTCGCTGGGGAAGTGCATCTGGACCACATACTTGAGGTGCTCTCCGGTGGGTGCGACGCGCAGCACACCAGCAACGACGCCTTGCAGCGAGAAAGCCGCGTCAAAGTACATAATCTAGTTGTGACTCGTATCCTTGCCGGGGAGAGTAGTCTCCTGGATCTCTTCGTCGGGCAGTGAGGTCCATTCCTCAACGAACTCTGCAAAGCGCCTGCTCTAAATCATCGAAGTGCTTTCAAACTTCAAACCAAAGCTCGACAGCTCCAAGGCCCATGCCACAATCCTCCCCGTCGCCTCTGGGTTATGCAATATCCGCTACAACGGGAGGCGGGTGACGACGATAATTTCATGCGCTTTGAAGTAATGATGCGGCTTCCTCGAGGCCATAAGGAGGCCGAAGAGCAATTTCTGCACACCGGGGTACCTCGACCTAGCCCCCTGCAAGAGGGAGCTGACAAAGTAAACCGGGTGCTGCATCATCTTCTTCTTCTGCACTACTTCTTTCAATTGCGTCGCTGCGGCCCTAGTGGCATCAGGTTCTGCCGTCGCTATTGCTTCCGTATTGACCTCCCTCTGGGCTACCAGCGCAGTACTGACCACTTGATTCGTTGCCGCTAGATACAGCAGCAATGGCTCTTGTGGTTTGGGCGCGACCAGTATCAGCGTAGAGGAGAGGTATTTCTTCAGATCTTGTAGTGCTGCTTCGGCTTCTGGGGTCCACTCCATTGGGCCCGCCTTTTTCAAGATCTTGAAAAAGGGAAGGGCGAGCTCTGCAGATTTGGAGATGAACCTGCTCATGGCGGCAACGCAGCGAGCAAGCCGATGCACATCCTTGATCCGCCTGGGTGCTTCAATCCGCTCGATTGCCTTGATTTTGTCCGGATTCGCCTCAATCCAACGCTGTGACACGAAGAAACCGAGAAGCTTGCCGGACGGAACGCCGAAGACACTCTTCTCAGGGTTCAGCTTAAGGTTGATCTTGCGCAAATTCATGAATGTCTCTTCCAAATCTTGTACGAGCGTTGCTTTGTCCTTTGTTTTGACCACTATATCATCCATATAGGCTTCCATATTTCTATGCAGCTGAGGCTCAAAACCAATTTGGACTGCTCTCGCAAATGTTGAGCCGGCACTCTTCAACCCGAAAGGCATTCGTATGAAACAGTACATACCACATGGGGTGATGAATGATGTCTTCTCTTCGTCTTCTCTTGTCATGAAGATTTGATGGTAGCCTGAGTAAGCGTCGAGGAATGATAACAAGTCACATCCGGCCATGGAGTCTACAATCTGGTCAATGCGTGGCAACGGGAAAGGGTCCTTTGGACAAGCCTTATTGATGTCTGTGTAATCAATACATAGTCTCCACTTCCCATTTGCCTTGCGCACCACCACCGGATTGGCCAACCACGTTGGATGGAGTACTCCTCTCACTAAGCCTGCCGCCTCTAACTTCCTGGTTTCCTCTCTGATGAACTCTTGCCGCTCCAGAGCTTGCTTCCTGATCTTCTGCTTGATGGGTCACGCATGAGGGCAGACAACAAGATGGTGCTCAATCACCTCCCTGGGAACGCCAGGGATGTCAGATGCTTGCCATGCAAACATGTCGACATTCGTCCACGGGAAGGTGACGAACGCGTCTTCCTATTTGCTGTCGAGGGCGGAGCTTATGGTGAAAGCCCCTCCCGTGCCATCCTCCTTGATGGACACCTTCTTGGTTTCTGGTGGTGCAGCTCTGGATTTCTTGCTCTTGCCGGTGGAGCTCTCTGGCACGTTCTCGACGGGAGCACTGCACTCCGAAGAGGAGCGCTTGCCGGAGTGGGTGTGAGAGGTCCTACCGGTCTTCTTCCCTCCCGGGGCTTCGGCGGCAGTTGCTGCAACTACCTCCCCATAAAGCTGACCAGCGCAGATCAGCGCATCCTACCTGTCGGAGGGGACGGTGATGATGGACATCGTCCCAAGCATCTTCAGTGTATTGTAGGCGTAATGTGATGTTGCCATGAACTTGGCCAACGTTGGGCAGCCGAGGATTCCGTTGTAAGGCAAGGGGATCTCGGCAACATAAAAAACAACTCTCTCCGTCCTGTAGTTCAGTTCGCCTCCGAATGTCACGGGCAGTGTGACTTTACCCTTGGGCGGACTCCTTCCTGAGTTGACCCCTTGAAACGTACCCATCTCCTCGAGGTCTCCATCAGGGATTTGCAGCCTTTTGATATCGACGGGCGAGATCAAGTTCAAACCGGCCCCACCATCGACCAGCATTTTCGTCACCTTGAGGTTGTGAGTTGTTGCTGAGACCAACAACTGAAAACACCCGACCGCAGTCGTGCGATTGGGGTGATCCTCGGCGTCAAAAATGATAGGTGCGCTGGACCATTTCAGCGGCCTCTAGGCGTCGAACGATGGTTCTGCTGCTGTTATCTCACGCGCCCACTGCTTGAGCTGGCGGTGAGAGGTGTGCAGAGAGGGACCACCATCGACGCACATGGCCTATGTAGCCTTTTGGAACTCTTGCTCGCCGAACTCGTCGTCCTCGCTGTGATCATCGTCTTCTCGCTTCTTGTCACGGCCTCGGGCGGGCCTTTTTTGTTGGTTATCCTTGCCGCGATGGCCAGGCTGGCCGCCACGCTTCTTGCCGGATCCCCCAGCACCATCTCGGCCCTTCTCCTTGTCCTGCCTTTCATATTCTGATTTTTTCTTCTCTGCGAGCTGCTCGACTTGTCGGCAATTCTAGAGGTCATGGCCTTTGGTGCGGTGGATCTTGCAGTATTGCTTGTCGGAGCTTCATGGCTTGCTGGCGGCCGCCAAGGCCCGATAGGCGACACACCCGGTGATTTCCTTGCCTGGGTTGTCTGCCTTGGTTTTCTTGGCAGCACCAGCGTCGTCGGATCCCTCGACGGCAAGCACGGCCTTGCCCTTGCATTTCCTGTTGTGGCGTTGGCCCTTTTTCGCTGGGGCAACGGCGTCTTCGTTTGAGGAGTCGGTTTCCGCACCGGCGTCGCCGGGGTACTTCCTTCCCTCTTCGGCTCGAGCGCATCTGTCGGCCAGAACATAGAGTTCGGCCACATCCTTGACATTGTTCATCGCCAGCTCTTCGCGCATCTTACGGTTACGCACATTCTGACGGAATGCGCTAATGACGGCGATGGGATGAACATCTGGGATGTTGTACTGCACTCGGCTGAATCTCTGTATGTACTTGCGCATGCTTTCTCCTTCTTTCTGGGGGATGATATGCAAATCGCTTGCCTGGCCATGAGCCTGGTGGCCTCCCGTAAAGGCGCCCACAAACTCATGGCACATATCCGACCAGGAAGAAATAGAATCTACTGGCAAGTGCATCAACCATGACATGACGTTGGGCTTAAGCGCCAACGGGAAGTAATTGGTAAGCACCTTGTCGTCAACGGGCTCCGGCGGCCTGCATCGCGATGGTGTAGATGCTGAGGAACTCTGACGGGTGAGTCTTGTCGTTGTACTTCTCGCCGACGTCTGGCTTGAACGTGCGGTGAGTGGGCCACTGGAACCGCCGCAGTGTACCCTACCATGTCCCACTGTGTAGGAAAGAATCCCCAACTGTACATAAGAAAGCGCCATGTCGTGCTTTGTGACAGACCATCAAGGTGGGGGACGCTAGGTGGAGAGTAGTTCACCCCCGTCTACCTCCCTTCATCCATGCCCCACTCTGCTACGCCATCTCCGTCGGACTACCTCGACCCAGTCTCATAGTCCCGCCGCAGCCAAATCAAAACATTCAAAGTAGATTTCGCATAGAGGTGGTTCGTCAAGCCCTAGTCTCCATGGGAGCGGTGGCTCTATGGGTTTGAGTTGTGGTTGCGAGGCAACTTCATGATTCGCCAAGTAGCGATGGTTGATGGATTGGTTCTGAAGTTCGGTTTGGAAGAGGGGGGTGTGGTTTCTAGGGTTTCGATGGTCTGCTCATGCTAGATCAGGTAGTCAGAGTTCTCCAGCTTGTTGATTTGATTGATTGCCCAACTGGAAACCATAATTGCACACTCGCTCAGGTAGTCGGAGTTCTCCAGCTTGTTGATTTGATTGATTGCCCAACTGGAAACCATAATTGCACACTCGCTCTACGCACACCACATGGATGAATAGGAGCAGTGTATTTTCGTTTGAAAGGTGGCTATCTTTTTTGAAAATAAAGCCATACGACAAACCGAAGGCCTTAGGGCATAACCCGTTGAGCACCCTCCATGACACTCGCTCTGCGCGCACCACATGGATGAATAGAGCAGTGTATTATCATTTGAAATGTGGCCATCTTTAAAAAAAATAAAGCCATGCAATAGGCCAAAGACCTTGGGACATTACCCGTTGAGCAGATCAAGTAGTGCAACAAGAGGTGAAAATCACTGTTGCAACAACAGAATGTCTCTTAACATATTATTGCTACAAAGTCACCACAATTGATAATGTCCTGGTACAAACAACAAAATGTGTTTGGCATATTAATGCTACAGAAAGTGACCTTGCTTACAACATGTCTTGCTTTACTAGTTAGGGACGGGGAGGATAACGGAGAGAGTGGTTTGAATCCACCTCAGAACGAACAATGAAAAAGGCGTCGAGCGGGTGCAAGCTCGAGGAGCTAGGAAGGATGGACGAAAGCTTGACCGTTTTTTCACTGAACTACTCAAACTTTTTGTTCGAAAAAGCGACTTTACTAGTTGGGGGCGGGAAGGATCAAGGAAGATGGTGAGGAAAACTCAAGGTAAAGAGGAGAAGCTAAGGCAGTGAGGTTATGCTATAAAAAGGGTAACGAGACACTCAAAGACAAGATCTACTTAATCCACGTAATTACTTAATATACGTAAGAGAAATTTTTAAAAAATCACAACGATAAATTGATCATTACCAAGTCCTAAAAATGTACCATGACCCCAAGACAATCTCCCATCCCATATATTTCCAACGTATGCACTATACATATCAGGTTTTTAATAAGCCACACCATGAGAGTCCAAACTCATGACGCCAAGTTACAAAGTCTCTTCCACCAAATCTACTGTACTTGGGAAAGGGTTGTCAAGTGTCAACAAGCGGATCAGTCTGACATTGTGCAAGCCCAATATACCCAACAAAATTAAGAGTGGCTGCAATCAACTACTCCCTCCGCAAAGAAATATAAGAGTGTATAGATCACTACTTTAGTGATCTAAAAGCTCTTATATTTATTTACAGAGGGAATAGTTTTTTCACCTTTTCTATGAGAGTGGCTCGATTAAACAGAGTCTCCTCCAACATATAATTTGATAAATTCATATAGGCTCTTTCATTACCTTCCATAGTTTGACAAGTACTTCCAGTAGCGTAGAGCGACTAACTTTCTGCATTAACAATTAAGACAACAAAGCACCATAATAATTCATAAAAAAAACAAACCGTATAAGCCTACCACTTCCCACTGCACATGAAAGAATCCCCAACAGGATAAGAAAATACAATGACAACAATCTTGCCGCTTTGTAGTTCATAGACTTGGTTTTGACAATGATGGTGTGAAGCCAAAGTACAGCCGGAAACAGGCAGCAATGCATTCCTTCTTAAGTTCAGAAGTCTTGACCTCCAATGAAAAAACACCTGCACCCTGATCCATCAGGCAACCCCTCTGCTCTGGTGCATTTTTATTCCACTGAGTTTCTTGAATCCCCGAGCAATAAGAATCCCTCTGCTGCATCCACAGTTAAAAGGCAATACCCGTGAGGTAACCCCATAACACTTAACCTCTGCGCCCCATAAACAAATGGAAGGTTCACCCATTTGTTGAAAGGTATGATAGATGTAAAACAGGGTACGATCATAAAAAAGTAATGCCGACCACAAGGAACAAAGAGGTTCCAAAGCCGGCCAGAAGGAACATAAGTAACGCCTTACATATTATTGCTAGACAGAGTCACCACAATTGGTCAATCTCCCAGTACAAACAACAAAATGTCTCTTACATATTAGTGCTATAGAAAGTGACCTTGTTTAGAGCATGGCATGCTTAGCTAAGGCTTCGCTTTGGATAGGGACGGGAACCATCAAGGAAGATGATGAGGAAAACTCGAGGTAAGGATGTGAAGCGAAGTCGGTGAGGTTATAGCACAAACAGGGCAACAGCGACGCTCAAAGACAAGATCTAATTAATTCATGTAATTAGTGAGTATACAAAAGAGAAAAAATTAGAAGATCGTAGCGCTAAATAGATAATCACTACACACACTTGACACATTATACCATCCTCCAATTCTCCTCAAAGGCATCAGATGCATGGCCCGAATAAGAGACTCTAAAAGCGAAGTGAGCTCATCGCTGCGTATAGCTGCTCTCATTCATGCTTCAGGAGAGTTTCAGGGACATGAGCTGCTCTCGTTCATGCTTCAGGAGAGTCTCAGGGACATGTAATTACAGTTTTGAAGCAATTTACACACTCAAAACATCTGCATGCCTTACCATATTGGTTCACTGTTGATTTTTGTTTGTCTAGTTTTAACTCGTGTTCTACATAAATAAGGACAACAAGAGTTTTTATTTCTTTATGTAGAATAAGAAATACGATGACAACAAGCTTACCACTTTGTAGTTCATAGACTTGGTTTTGACGATGACGGTGAGAAGCCAAAGACCAAAAACAACAGAGGTCTGTTGCTCTACAGACCTTCTTAAGCTCAGAAATCTTGACCTCCAGTGAAAAATCATCTGCATCCCAATCACCAGGCAACCCCTATGCTGCATTTTTGTGCCACTGAATTCCTCAATTCCCTGCAAGCAATAAGAATCCCTCAGCTGCACACATGGTCAGCGGTATCTGTGATGCAACCCTGTAACACTTAACAGCGAGCTGCCATTCGCTGGAAGGTTTTTACCCTTTTGTTGAAAGGTATGATAGATGTAAAACAGGGTAAGATCATAACAAAAGTAAGACGACCACAACAAAAGTAAAGCTTAACATTACAGACTGGGCTACACACAACTACTAGCTGTTTCCGGATTTCAGTGGGCAACCAGCCCAAGGAAAAAGAAAGCATACAGCAGGACAAATGCCCTAGGGCATAACTTGTTGAGCAGATTAAGTACAACAACAAGCGGTGATTCTCCCAGCACAACAAGAGTGTGTCTCTGACAAATTATTGCTAGACAAAGCCACCACAATTGGTAATGGCCACTCTCCCGGCACAACAGTATGTCTCTTGCACATTAGTGCTATAGAAAGTGTCTGCTTAAATACGCTTAACAGATTACTATTTTCTGATAAATAGTATGACACAACCAGCCAGCATGTCCACAGCACCATCTTGACCATCCTTCAATTCTCCTCTAAAGCACCAGATGCATGGCCCAAATAAAAGCCTCCAAAAACGAAGTGAGCTCATCCCTGCATATGTATTTAGTTACAACAGTGCGATAAAAAATCTTTGATTCCACGGTTTGAAATAAGACTCTGCGCAAAATTGATAAGTAAAGTAAAGATATAAGACTAGAGGGACATAAGCTGTTCATTCCTGCTTCCAAAGTGTTACAGAGCCATTTTACAACTGTTTAGGAGCAGAACAATATCAAAAAGTAGGTGCAAAATTGAGAAATATGGTACATCTTAAGAGTAAAAGGCAACATCAGCTACTCTCATTCATGCTCCAGGATCGTCTCAGGGACATGTAAGTACAGTTTTGAAGCAAATGAACAAAAAAAAAAATACATAGCATTTGAATGGTAAATATAAATCCTCAATGGCCTCAAACAATAAATAACTGATGCACACGTTATGCTTCATGAATTGTGTAAAATGCTAAGAACAATAAATAACTGATGCACATGTTATGCTTCAAGAATTGTGTAAAATACTAAGACCTAAAATTGTACCATAAGCCCAAGACATTTCCCCTCCTATATCTTTCCAAAGATATGTACTAGACATAGCCGATTTTGAAGCAGCCACACTATGAGATTTCAAACTTACGAAGCCAAAATTACAAGTCTCCTCCACAACATACCAAGCCAATAAATCAAGCCCACAAATAATAACTTGGAATCACGGCATTGGCAGAAATAAATGCCTAAGACGGAGTAAAATATAGAGCAACAAAGATTTAGCTCAGTAACAAGTACTATTATGACCACATAGGTATCTAGACTAGTCTCCGTCCATTATTTGTGCATGAATTTGTTCAAGCGTTGACAACTACAAAGATACTTTACAGGTTTCATGGTAGAACCAGGGATTCTACCAGACCTGCTCCGAAGGTTGTAGGGGAAGGATGGAGTGGGGCGAGGTGACGATACATCAGGGGCCATTACCAGCTTGGGCGGCTGGGTCTTCGCCACCACCGGTCTACACCATGGCTCCGGAGCAGCCGGCCCCGTCCCTGCAGTTCGGCAGGCCATCAGGCTCCGCGGGCCGTACCCGGGATACTCCGACCGGGCGCCGCCATTCTCGCTGCTTCGCACCTCCGAGCCAGTCGGCCACGGCGCTCCGACTCATACACCGCCGCGGTTTGCCAAACTGGACTTCACCACTTATGACGGCACAGAGGACCCCCTCAACTGGCTCAACCAGTGCGAGTAGTTCTTTCGCGGGCAGCGCACCCTCGCCTCGGAGCGTACCTGGCTCGCCTCTTACCACCTCCGCGGCGCGGCACATACATGGTACTACGCCCTCGAGCAGGACGAGGGCAGCATGCCCACTTGGGAGTGCTTCCGCGAGCTCTGCCTCCTTCGTTTTGGGCCACTGATTCGCGGGAGCCGCCTGGCAGAGCTAGGCCGCCTTCCCTTCACCTCCATGGTTCAGGACTTCGCCGACCGTTTCCAGGCACTGGCATGCCACTCGTCGGGCGTGACGGCGCAGCAGCGGGCCGACCTCTTCGTCGATGGACTTCCGGATCACATCCGCGTGGACGTGGAGCTTAGGGGACCCCAGGATCTCCAGACAGCCATGTACTACGCCCGCGCGTTCGAGCGCCACGCGGTGGCCATCCAGCAGGAATCACCGTCCCGGGCCGCTGGGTCGCTACCCGGGCCGGCTGTTCCCGCGCAGGGTCGACCTGCTCAGGCTTCCGCGGCACCCCTCGCCGCGACCGCGGCGCGCCCGTTCCGCCGGCTCACCTCAGCCGAGCTAATCGAGCGTCGCCGCCAAGGGTTGTGCTTCAACTACGATGAGCCCTACACGCCCGACCACGTCTGCCCACGACTCTTCTACCTGGAGGCTGCAGACTACATTCCAGAGGACACCATCGCCACCAACCTGGCCGCCCCAGGCGTTGCGCAGGTGTTTGACGCTGGTTGATCACCTCGGGGATTTCAGAAAGTGCTTCCCCACCTTACAGCTCGAGGACGAGCTGTTTGTGCAGGCGGGGAGAAGTGTTATGGCCGGACTAGGCCCACCGAGCAATCTTAGCCCACAAGTTATCTTAGGTTAATTCATATGCAAGTTATCTAGGTTATAAATATAAGTTGTAAGACTCTTTTTCAGATCAAGCAATAAGAATATTATTATCCCTATTGCCCGGCTCCCAGAGGAGCTGGAAACCCTAGCCGCCGCTGCCATCTTCCTCCAACACGACGACGCCCAGCCGCCGGCGCGCCGGCGCGCCCGCTCGTCACCTCGCCCCACTCCATCCTTCCCCTACAACCTTCGGAGCAGGTCCGGTAGAATCCCTGGTTCTACCATTTCATGTAGTCAAATACTTGGAAATAGTCATCAAAATATTATTATGAAATAAGGATATAAGCAAAATTCGAGGATGTGCGCAATTAATGGGTGGGGCAATCATCAAGAATTTTAGACCATTAACTATCCACCTAAAGAAATAGACTATATGCATATGCTCTGCTGGCTAAAGATGTGCATAAAGCACATACAATGAAGTTGGAATTTCATATACACCTATTATGATGGAGGAGATCCAATGCATTTCTTCACACATCTATTTCAGAAAGTTGATGACTTGGGGCAGCTCTCAAGTTAATACAATACCAGAAACTCAAGTCTTCCATTGAAAATGGAGTAGAAACTGAGTTCAAGAATCAGATTTCATATTTCATGATACATTTTTTTAATACGCAAAGAATTGTGTATCATTTCATTGATATGTAGGAGAGAACTGTTACAACAAAGAGGGGGGGAGGGGGCACCACATCAATAAGCAACACATCCTAAAGAATCGCCTAGCCCAAACTGAAGCAATTGAAAGGCAAAGAGAAGGGACACAAGGCACGCAGACCGTGTCACGACCAACACAAGGAACCTCCGTCACGCGGCCACCACTCCATCACAGACCGAATCAACGTTCCCCCACCTTACACACCTAGGAGATGGCAAGCGGGGTGCAGGACCTAACCGTGCCGGAGGACAGAGGAGAAAGGCCTGGAGGAAGCGCTGGCGATGTCATACATTGCGCCCCGGATGCCCACACCCTTGGAAGCAGCCAAAGGCCAAGTACAACGTCCAACATCACATTCAACACCGGGGACTTCTGCAAGCACCCAAGACAACACCTTCATGAAGGGGGCGACGCTGCAATGCCGCCATTGTCCCCTTCATGAATGTGTTGTCTTGGGTATCCAATGCACCTTTTCTATAACATTAGTAGCCAGGATGAATACTGAGAGTGGAAAACTCCATCCTGTGTGTGTCCAGCACAAGCAGCACAACCGCCGCCGTCGCCGTTGTCACCTTAATGTTATAGGAAAGGTGAATTGACTAGAGGCTCTAATCAAGGATGAGATTAGCTTCAATAGGCTGAACTGGACACCAAGATCAGCATTATTAGACCCAGTTTGGTCCAGCACTTGACCAGAGGAGCTCAAATGGAAGGACCAGAATTAATTGGCTTACCTCAGGGGATCTGGATGGGAAAACCCAAGCAAAACAGGTTTTAAATCAACCTAAGTGGACTTTGCACAGCTGATGGTGACGGGCACTGATTATCGGATAAAAGTGGGACTAAACACGGAAAAAGAGGGTGCCCTTTATATTTTTATATGGAAAACATTATTTCTGCACCTCAAAAAATTCTGAAGAAAGTGTATATATGCATATATGTGTGTGTAGTATGTAGTGTACACACGAAATTTCATCAAAATATATCTTTATATGTGGTTTAAACAAAAAGGACAAATACATAGATCAGCATAGGCCTTTTTCTTGTCGTATTTGGGCCGGAGTTTGTCTTCTTTTTTTGTAGCCTACAAATTATCATATTACTTAATAAAACTTTGAAGATCCATAGAGAACATGTATATGTATTCATATAATATTTAGAAGACATTTCCTTTAAAAAAAATCCAGGCTCACTGGAGTCCGGTATCCAAAACGCCACACATGACTAAACAGTTGCATGTCTCTTACCAGATTATGTCCAGTTTTATTCTTGTTTTCAAAGATAATATTTTAGCTGAAACTTATAGAATGGTGGGATATTCCAGAATAGTACAGAGATAAATGACTTTCCTAGTACTACATGAGTTATTTTCTTTACATGTACAGATACATGGAAATGTTGATCAGGACAGAAACAAACCATGACTACCTTCCATAGTTTGACAAGTACTTCCAGAACCATAGAGTGATTAAATTTCTACATTACAAGTTAGGACAGCAAAGCACCATAATTAATACTACCTCCGTTCTGGTTTATTGGTCCCCTTTGTAATTTGTGTCAAATTTTGACCAAAGATTTAACTAACAAAATGTTAATGCATGTCAACAAAAATTATATCGTTGGATTCGTCTTTGAACAAAATTTTCAATGATATAATTTTTTGTGACATGCATGTACACTTTGTTAGTTAAATTTATGGTCAAAATTTGGCACAGAATATAATGGGGACCAATAAACCAGGACGGAGGTAGTAAATACTAAGCCTATCACTTCCCATTTCACATGAGAAAATCCCCAACAAAATAAAAAGTGTGACAGCAGGCTTACCTCTTTGTAGTTCATAGACTCGGTGCTGACAATGATGGTGGGAAGCCGAAGTACGACTGAAAACAAAAGACAGTGGCGTTTGCTCTACAGACCTTCTTAAGTTGAGAAGTCTTGACCTCCAGTGAAAAAACATCTACACCCCAATAATCCGGCAACCCCTCTGGCTGAGTTTTTCCAATCCCTCCAAGGAATAAGAACCCCTCAGCTGCACCCACAGTATAATAACAATATCCACGAGGCAACTCCATAACATTTAACAGCTGCCATTCACCGGAAGATTCTCCCTTTTGTTGAAAGGTATGATAGATGTAAAATGGGGTAAGATCGTAAGGACCACCGATGGGATCAAACGGGGAAGGATCAAAAGGATCACCGACGAGATTAAACACCTGAAGGGCTCCTTTTGTATCCTCGACAACTGTAGGCACGCATCTGATGTTTTCAGGCTGACCTATAAACTCAGGATGAATACTGAGAGTGGAAAACTCCATCCTGTGTGTGTCCAGCACAAACAGCTTGTACTCCCAATCCAAGGACCAGTAGAAGCAGCCGCGAAAGTAGTTAAAACAGGAGAACAATTTCCTGAAGGGTTCAACTATGCCCAAAGAACTCCAGCTAGTAGACGAAGCTATGCACCATTGTCCGGTGACAGAAGAGAAGATGAATGTGACCAACTTGCTTCTGTAATATGCCAGACAGATCACCTTGAGCGACGTCTCATCTTCATCCTCACGAATGGGAATGAGGAAATGGCGCAATTCATCGAGGCGCTGTTGCTCGATCGTCATATCCTCAGGAATGTGTGGGAGCAGCACGTACCTCCGCGACAAGGGGTCACACACCGCCAGGTCTGTGAAGGAAGTGTCAGCTCCAAACCGGCGGTGCTCGAGGAGGACGCGGCCGTCGCGGACGTCGCATGGAGACCAGATTGTGTGATTTTTACCGAGTGGCTTTGGGACGAAGGAGTAGGTGAAATCAGCCCCTTGGACGAGAGCACGGGAGAGCGGGGAGGAAGGGTGGGGCGCCTCGGTGGGCGCGAAGACACCTTCGTCGTCGATGATGCCGAGGAGGGGAGGCGGGTGGAGTTTGCGGAAGCGACGGAGGAAAGAGCGCTCGGTGATGATGCGGTGGAAGGCGGCGCAGGCGAGGGAGGCGCGAGCGAGAGCCGCCGGTGTGGGTAGGCGGAGGAATATATCCTCCAGGTTCACATCCGGAAGGGCCAGGAGCGAGGACTGTGTCGGACATTCGGCGACTGGCGGCGTCGGCGAGGCCATGTCCGGGGCAATTGGCGGCGCCGGCGAGGACATGGCGGGCAGCCGTTCGGCCGCCGCCAGGGTGGAGATGGTGGGGATCGGTGGTTAGGGTTTGGTCGGCAGGGGAGTGAGTTTTTTTTTCTTCGAGTCGAAGGGAGTAGTGAGCTTGGGGTGCTGCGCTGTGAGCCTGTGATGTGACTGTGAGCGAGCGGCGACAATGGTGCGGTTCGAACTCAGCCCATTTGCATAATCTTTTCTGCTCTGGACCAAAATTTAACACTAGAAGTGTATGCATAGTTGTTGCAGACAATAAATTATAGAACTCCTCAAAAAATGTTGCATAACCAAAAATGATAGATATTTAATGGTAGCATCACTCGAGGTGAGTCTGGATCGAAGCTGAACCGCCGGTTACCTGCAGAGCGCATTGGTGAACGCGAGAGAGGAGATGGAAAGCTCACGCGAGTGAATGGTTATGATTAGGGATGGTTAGGGCGGGCGTCCGCTATAATCCAAGATGTTTAGAGGGAATGCTTTATTTGACCTAAAGATGAAAGGGATAGCGAGCACCGACGTGGGCATATCGAACAAGTCATGGATGTACCGGAGGAAGAAGATGGAGAAGCAAGAAGAAAGGGCGCAGACCGTTTGATCTTGATCTAGCGGACCACATGAGGTACTTTTTGAAACGCCGCCATCTAAATAAATCCTTGTGGTTTGGAAAATTTTGAAGTGAGGACATTTTAATACAAACAAAATGTATAGTCGCACACAATAGATTATAGAACCCCTCCGAAAAGGTTGCATTATCAAAAATAATGAGTATTTAAAGGTAGCATGAGCTTCAGCAGTGATCAAGGCGAGTCTGAATCGAGGCAGAACCGCCGGTACCTGTAGAGTGTGTTGGTGAATGCGAGAGAGGAGATGGAAAGCTCACGCGAGTGACTGGCTATGATTGGGATGGTTAGGATGGGCGTCCGCTATAATTCAAGGTGTTTAGAGGGAATGCTTTATTTGAGCTAAAGAAGGAAAGGATAGCGAGCACTGGCGTAGCCATATCGAAACAAGTCATGGATGTATGGGAGGAAGAAGATGGAGGAGCAAGAAGAAAAGGCGCATACAGTTTGATCTTGATCTAGCGGACCACATGAGGTGCTTTTTGAAACGCTGTGATCTAAATAAATCCTTGTGGTTTAATTTTTTTTTGAAGTGAGGACATTTTATACAAACAAAATGTACTTGTTTATTATCAAAATCAATGGGAAATGGTAGGAAAGAAACACCATGAGTACCCTTGCCTAGTTTTTCTATATTTGTTTAATTTACGTATTTAATTAACAAAAATGTTATGAAGCTGACATTCCTATTAGCGATTTTTTTAGGAACACTCTATGGTACGTGTAACATGATCATGAATCTTAATATGATGACATGTGGTAATCCCCCGTGGGTGCACGGTTTGCTCCCATTCACCATCTCAATGGAACGATGCAAACATTCCCTCTCATCCATCCTCCTTAGAGAACGGCCCGTGTGTAGCATGACACTCACTTATGATGTAGCATGACAATTACTGAAAACATGTATGGTAACCTACTTGCATACCATCGCAATTCGTCCTGCCGTAGGATAAGAAATTATTGGAGATGCATGTCAACTTTCTCTATTGTATCAAAATATTAAAATGAGTAAAATGCATTGTTGGTCACTAAACTTGTCACGTACACTCACTTTAGAACATCACTACGGGCGAACAGCGGGCCAGGGTGGAACGGTTCCATGATCTATCACTATGGATGATCGCTACACGAAGCGTCACTAATGGGTTAGTGGTTGCTACAATTATGCTAGAAAGGCCGAGCTTCCATTTTAGCGGGCCAAAACAGGACACGAAACATCACTTCTTTCTTCCACCCATTGACAGGCTAGAAAGGCTGTTGAACGATGAACAAAAAGGATTTTTCAATTCAGTAAAAAAAAAGGATTTTTCAGATCTCCACAAGAATTTTATGAATCGGGGAGATAAAGTTCAGGTAGGACAGAAATGGATTTTGGAAGATGTCCGAAATTTTCCCAGAATTCATATAGCTCAAGCTATTCCACATTCAAGTTCTTCAAGTTATGGAAGTCCAACAGCCTGCTTCCTGTGGACAAATTTCTTATCAATCGAAATTGTACAATTTCTTTAAAACCATACAGTCCAAAGTGACCCTAGAGCTGTGGAGCATATAAAACTAGCTGATGAAGTTGTTCATCAGAGTACAACAAGTCAACAATAAGTAGCAATTTCTTCCAGCACAACAACAATATGTCTCTTCCATATTAATGTTAGATAGAGTGACCTTGCTTGCAGCGTCTCTTCACTCAAATACATTTAACATATGATTATTTTCTGATAAATAGTACTACATCCTGCCAGCATATTCCTAGCACCATCTTGGCAATCTTTCATTTATCCTCAACGGCACCAGATGGCCAGATGCATGCCGGAATAACAGACCCCAAAAGAGAAGTGAGTTCATCCCTGCATTCATACATATTTAGTTACAACGAAGAAGCAACCGACATGGATGCAAGAAAAATAAAGCCTCCTAAAGCCGTGTTACAACCGTTTGGGAGCAATGGAGGAAAAGAAATAAGGTCTTCTACACACAGTTGAAAATTACAGTCCAGCCTAAGAGCAAAAGGCACCTATGCCACGGATTCATGTATCAGGAGAGATACCAGGGCAATGAATCCCAGTTTTGTACCCAAGAATTAGCAGAGAACGAACATTTGAATGGTGAAGGAGAATTATCAAGGCGACCAAACACATCCACCAACTATGGCAGGTAATGGCACATTCTTCTTGAGAACATAATCTGTCCCACTGAATGGAATGTACAAGATATCTACAATTCCAATAGACATTTACCCTCCAATATCTTTCAAAATATTTAGCTTCTAACGCGAACGACCTGTCTTGAAAAAAAGAAAAAGGCAAAAGGCCTAAGAGAGTGAATCCTACTCGTAAGGCAAATCTTGTGTAAAGACTCATGCTTAAATCCAGATTAGTACCACTAGGCTAATGAGCAACCTAAGCCGGATTGATCTAGACTCTAACCGCAGCAGTGAAAACTGTTAGGCCTTTGAACCTGAGCATTGATAGTTGTGGATGACACTAGGAGAGTTGGGACAATTTTCGTTGGTTTATTTCTCACACAATGCCATGCCAACCTGAGGGGTTGGGGATACATACTTATAGGCTGCTAGCCAGCCAAGCATATGCTGAGATGCTGCTAAGATGCCAGTCTAAGATGCTAGTCTAAGATGCTATCCTAACTGACAGTCCTTGATGGTCAGGAACTCTATCCTAACTGCCACAAGGACCATGTGCTGCAGCCCCACAAAGACCCTATTACACAGATGCTGCAGCCCCACAAAGACCAGACCCTAGTACACAGACTTATCCATCATTCTCCCCCTAAGTCTTGTACGTCGTCTTGTGGGAGAGTTGAATCATCCCAATCCTGGAGCAAAGCTCGAGGAACTTGACCCTCCCAAGAGGCTTGGTGAGCAGGTCTGCGAGCTGGTCCGTGGTGTTGATGTAGCTCGCCTCGATGCTCCCTTCTTTCACACAGCTGCGGATGAAGTGATACCTCAGTCGGATGTGCTTGCTCCGTTCGTGGAACACGGGGTTCTTTGCCAGAGCCAGGGCGGACTTGCTGTCCACCAGTAGCTGCACCGTTCTGGTGTCTTGAACAAGAAGATCACCAAGCAGTCGAGCAAGCCAGAGTGCCTGAGTGCAGGCGGTGGAGGACGCTATGTACTCAGCCTCACAGCTAGACAGGGCCACCACCTGCTGCTTGACTGATTGCCAGCTCACGAGACACTTGCCGAGGAAGAAGAGGATCCCGCTCGTGCTCTTGCTGGTGTCGATGTCGCCGGCGTGGTCACTGTCGCTGTACCCGACGAAGTGTGCCGCCCCCGGTCACTTGGGGTAGTGGAGGCCGTGGTCGAGGGTCCCTGCTACGTAGCGGACGATCCTCTTCACTGCCTGCTGGTGTTCCGACGTCGGTCGCTCCATGAACCGACTGACATAGCCGACGGAGAATGCCAAGTCCGGTCGTGTGTGGGTGAGATAGCGAAGGCTCCCCACAAGGCGCCGGTACTGCGTAGCATCCACTTCCTCCGTCGTGCTGTCTCGGCTCAGTTTCAACCTCTCCTCCATCGGAGTGAGAGCTGGGTGGCAGTCGGTGAGCCCAGCTAGCTCAACGATGCGCTTGGCGTAGGCGGACTGTCGAAGCGCGATCCCGGAGTGGTCCTGGTGCACCTCAATCCCTAGATAGAAGGAGAGGAGCCCCAGATCACTCATCTGGAAGGTGGCCTTCATGTCTTCCTTGAACGCCGCCACCTCTACATCTTTGGTGCCGGTGATCACCAGGTCGTCAACATAGACGCCCACCAGCAGGGCATTTCCTCCACTGCCCCGTCGATAGACGGCAGCCTCATGCGGACTTTGCTCGAAGCCCATCTTCTTTAGTGTGGAGTCCAGCTTGGCGTTCCATGCCCTAGGTGCCTGCCGTAGGCCATAGAGAGCCTTGCGCAGGCGGAGTACCTTGCCCTCCTGGCCGGGAATCCCAAATCCCGGTGGCTGATGCACGTAGACTTCCTCCTTCAAGTCACCGTTGAGGAATGCCGACTTGACATCCATGTGATGGACACGCCAGCCCTCCTGGGCAGCTAGCGCAAGGAGAAGTCGCACGGACTCCATCCGTGCCACGGGAGCGAAGGCGTCGTCGAAGTCGACTCCTTCTTGCTGCAAGAAGCCTCGCACCACCAAGCGAGCCTTGTGCTTGATGATGGTGCCGGCTCCATCCCTCTTCAGCTTGAACACCCACTTAAGGGTGATTGCGCGGTGACCACGAGGGAGGTCAGCGAGCTCCCAGGTGCGGTTTTGCTCGACCGCATCCATCTCCAACTGCATCGCGGCGCGCCATGCCGCATCTCTCTCGGCCTCTGCAAAGGACCATGGTTCGTCGTCCTCACACGCGAGTTGTAGCTGCGCCTCCAAGTCACGTGGCATCAGTCCCGGCACCGGCTGGTCGCCGAGTAGATTATCCATCGTGCGATACCGCAGCCGTTTGCCTCCATAATACGCGTCGACACGCTCCTCGTCGTGAGTGAGCGGGGAAGCGAACTTCATCGGGTTGTGCTCTGCGTGAGCTGGTGCTGATGAAGACGAACCCGGAGTGGTGACTGGCGGGGCTGAAGTATGCGGCGTCGCCAGTTGTGGTGCCGTCGGCGTTGCAGGCACCGGAGTCGATGTAGTTTTGGGGGCCGGGGTAGGCGTGCCCGGCGAAGAGGAGCTGCTTGCTCCCCCGGCTTCCTTGAAGTGGGCATACTCGACAATGAAGTCGTCATACGTCAGCGTCGAGCCGTCGTCCACCGCCTTGTCCCATTGCCACCCTCGCCCTTCGTTGAACACGACGTCTCGCGCCGTGCGCACACGCTGCGTCTTTGGGTCGAGGATGCGGTAGGCCTTTGAGCCCTCCGCGTAGCCGATGAAGACTCCAGGAGTGCTCCTGTCGTCGAGCTTGCCGATGTGGCCGAGCTCCTTGGCGAACGCAAGGCAGCCAAAGACGCGCAAATGGGAGACCGCCGGCTTCCGCCCATGCCAGGCCTCGTACGGTGTCCTGCCGTCGAGTGCCTTAGTAGGCGAGCGGTTGAGGATGTAAACGACCGTCAGCACCGCCTCTCCCCAGAAAACAGCCGGCATCCCTCTCTGCTTGAGGAGAGCCCGAGCCATCCCCACAACCGTCTGGTTGCGCCGCTCGACGACTCCGTTTTGCTGCGGGCTGTACGGCGCGGAGTAGTGGCGCTGGATGCCCTCGTCGGCGCAGTACGACGCGAATTCAGCCGCCGTGAATTCGCCGCCGTTGTCAGTGCGCAGCACGCGCAATTTGCGGCCGCTCTCCGCCTCCACACCAACCTGAGCGCGCCTGATAGCGTCCGCCGCTTCTCCCTTGCTGCCGAGAATCATCGCCCACATGTAGCGAGAGAGATCGTCGACGAGCAGCAGGAAGTAGCGTCGACCTCCGGGTGTGGCTGGCGTCACCGGGCCGCACAAGTCTCCGTGCACGAGTTCCAGCTTCTCCTTGGCCCGAAAACTCGCCTGTTGGGGAAAGGGGAGTCATCTCTGCTTCGTCAGAACGCAGATGTCGCAGAACTGCTCCACATGGTTGAGGCATGGCAGGCCTCGTACCATCTCCTTGGCACTTAGACGCTTCAGGGCCTCAAAATGAAGGTGCCCAAAGCGCTCATGCCATTGCCACGTCTCGTCGTCCCGACGGACAGCGAGACAGACCGGTTGTGCCACCTGCACATCAAGGACATAAAGTCGATTTTCACCTCTGGGTACCTTGGCGAGAAGGCGACCCTGGCGATCCCAGATGCGTAGGACCCCATGCTCAATCAGCACGCGTGAGCCGTTCTCATCCAGCTGTCCCAAGCTGATGATGGAGTTCCTCAGCGCGGGGATGTAGTAGACGCCGGTGAGCAGCCGGTACTCTCCCGTCTTGGTGGCGAAGATGACGGAGCCGACGCCCTTAATTTCCACAGCGGAGGCATCCCCAAACTTGACGGAGCCTCGCGCATCGGAGTCGAGCTCGGCGAAGAAGTCCCTTCGACCGGTCATGTGGTGGGTGACGCCGGTGTCGAGGCACCACCCCGTAGTCCTGTCCTTCCCGGAGCCATCGCCGAGAAGAGCGTGTGCTTTTGGCTCGTCGAGATGGATGAGAGCTTTTGCGGCTGGTGTCGCTGAAGATAGCTCAATGCTTGCATGCGCCATGAACAAAGCCGTCTCCTCCTCCTTCACCTGTGCGACGTGAGCCTGGCCTTGACGTGGTTGCCGGCACTCATTGGCCCAATGGCCAAACCGGCCACAGTTGTGGCAAGTGTTGTCTTGTGCCGGCTTGGGCTTGCCAGCGGCGCCGTCCTTGGCGCCTCCGCGGGCGTCACCTTCGGCACGTCCTTGTGCCTTGCCCGGGGGGCCTCTTCGCGTCTTACGCTGCTTGCCACGCTTGCGGCTGCCCGTCGTGGAAGAAGGCTCCCCCTTCTTCCTGTCACCAAGGCTGGCATCCCACTGTTCCCGAGTTAGGAGCAGCTTCCCGCCGGTGGTGATGGGCCCCGAGGAAGGCTGAGGCTCGTCGGTGTCGACGACCTTGAGGCGGCCTATCGCCTCCTCGATTGTCATCGTGGAGAGGTCCAGCAAAGACTCGATCGACCGAGCCATCTGCTTGTACTTCTCGGGGATGCACCGAAAGAGCTTCTCGACAGCTCTCTCCTCGGTGTAAGTGGCATCACCAAACTTCACCAACTTCTGCAGCAGAGTGTTGAGACGGAGAGCAAAGTCATCAACGTCCTCACCTGGCTTAAAACCCAGGCTCTCCCACTCCTTGCGAAGTGCCTGCAGAGTGGACTTGCGAGCACGGTTGCTGCCGATGCGTGCCGCGGCGATGGCGTCCCAAGCTTCCTTGGCAGTCCGCTTGCTGGAAAGTGAGAACTGCATCTCGGGCGGGACTGTGGCGATGAGGGCGTCCAGCGCCCGTCGGTCCTCTTGGTGGTCGACGTTGCTGTCCTGGACTGCCTCCCACATGCGCCGCACCTGGAGCCTGACCTTCATGATCCCGACCCACTCGACATAGTTGGTTTTAGTGAGGGTAGGCCACCCAGCACTGGGACCAACATCCCTGACCATAGTCCGGACCTCGTAGAGGCCGCGGTCCTGGTCGTTGCAGCCGCCGTCGCGGTGCGCACCTCCACCTGGAGCGCGGGCGTGCTCGGCTGCCCACTGCGCCGTCCGCTCTTGCGCCACTTTGGCGCGGTCTGCGTCAGCGCAGTCGTCCGCAGCCGCGGAGCTGTTGGAGCTGCCGGAGCCGCCGCGGAGTGCCTTGGCATCTGCCATAGCCTCACGTGCTGCGTCTGCTGCTGCTGCTGCTTCTACCTCCGCCCTGGCTGCTTCTACCTCCGCTCTGGCTGCTGCCAGTTCCGCTGCAGCCAGCCTCGACACCCTTGCTGCCGCAGCAGCTGTTGCTACAGCTGCCCGCTCACGCTCCTCTGCCACGGCGCGCTCGGCCTCCTGCCGACGCCGTATGCTCGAGGTAGCCGTGTGCTGAGAGCGACCTGCAGACATGGCTTGCTGCAGGGGGGCTGTTGCGTGAAGAGGAGGCTGTTGAAGATGAACTGCTGCTTGACAGTCCGGAGGGAGGAAGGTAACCAGAGGCAGACGGAGCAGCTGCTGCTACCGACTTAGGCTGCCCACAGGAAATGCTCACGGTGCAAGATAACGAGGCTCTGATACCACTTGTTAGGCCTTTGAACCTGAGCATTGATAGTTGTGGATGACACTAGGAGAGTTGGGACAATTTTCGTTGGTTTATTTCTCACACAATGCCATGCCAACCTGAGGGGTTGGGGATACATACTTATAGGCTGCTAGCCAGCCAAGCATATGCTGAGATGTTGCTAAGATGCTAGTCTAAGATGCTATCCTAACTGACAGTCCTTGATGGTCAGGAACTCTATCCTAACTGCCACAAGGACCATGTGCTGCAGCCCCACAAAGACCCTAGTACACAGATGCTGCAGCCCCACAAAGACCAGACCCTAGTACACAGACTTATCCATCAAAAACAACGTCAGCTGGAGGGAGCTAAACAAGAGATCAACCCACATATAGAATTAATACCAGTGGGCTAAAGTTTGAACAAAACCTGAGACTTTTATATAACATCAAAACTGGCAAACTCCAATAGGGTCCGATCAATAATACATGTCTTGGCTAGCAAAGGCTCAATGGTGGCATCCGAACCCACACGATCAGACCCAACATGCACCGACAGTTGGATAGGAAAAGGAAGAACCAAGGACCAAATCAGCATGGGTCCAGGCGGGTTTTAACCCAAACTTGGCATAATATCGTGTTTATAACTATCTGGTGTGAAGTTACCAACAATTAAGAGAGCAAGGTCATGGAATGTCGGTAAATTGTTACTGGATATCAATGTCAAGTTCAGGAGCTAATAGCCACATTTTGACCAGGATGGTCTCTAATCCGTTCTCCAACAATTCTAATTTGTTTCACAAGTGGATTTACATCATTTAACATTTACATTAGTTCTGCGAAAATAGTGAGATCCAATTCACCATCAAAATCATATTCATGACACAATGCTTTGGTTCTATTTTCAATTTCACGATCGGTATCATGTATATATAACTGAGAAAATTTGGGCTTACCATCATGTAGAACTAATGTACCCGTTTTGTGGTGCACTTGACCACTTGTTGGGAAAACATATAGAAATTTACAATCGTTGATACTTTTGTCTACATGCGCTCCAAAAAAGTTGAAAATAAATAGGCAATTATACTGCCTTATGTGGGTCATGAATTCTGTACGCTCACAACCACCATTTAAACGCATAAGCTGTGCCAGATATTCCGGTCTCAAATTTCTGAATTCCGGAATATCTGGCACAGCTTATGCGTTTCAATGGTGGTCGTGAGAGTAGAGAATTCATGACCCACATAAGGCAGTATAATTGCCTATTTAATTTCACTTCTTTTGGAGCCCATGTAGACAAAAGTATCAACAACAGTAAAGCTCCATACGTTTTCCGAATAAGCGGTCAAGTGCACCACCAAATGGGTACATTAGTTCCACATGATGGTAAGCCCAAATTTGCTCAATTATATATACATGATACCGATCATGAAATTGAAAATAGAATAAAAACATTATGCAAAGAAGATGATTTTGATGGTGAATTGGAACGCACTATTGTCGCAAAACTAATGCAAATGTTAAATGATGTAAACCCACCTGTGAAACAATTTAGAATTGCTAGAGAATGAATTAGAGAATGTCCTAATGTAAACCCACTTGTGAAGCAATTAGGCTATTAACTCCTCAACTAGACACTGATATCCAGTACAATTTACCAACATTTGATGACCTTGCTCTCTTAATTGTTGGTGGCTTCACACCAGACACTTATAAACGCGATATTATTGTGCATGATAGAGGTGTGCACCCTATATCAAACTTGCACCCTGCTCTTATGGCCTTGAAATATCCTCTATTATCTCCATATGGTCATGTTGGGTTCCATTTAGGTATTTGATACACCGATGCCCACTTATTGCACGAAAAAGCACATAAAACACTTACCAAGTTGGATTATCAGGCATATTGCTGTCATTATAGGCCTGATCAGTACAATCCTTACACGGGTTGTGGAAGGGTTACTTTCCAGTTACAAGTTGATTGTTATGCTTGCTTAGAAGAAAACCGCCTTTGGTTTATAATCGCAGTTGATGTGCGCCACTAGCCGGCAACCAATTATTGCAGGTCGGTTATGATTCTTATTCAACTTCTTCCTTTATTCGATTCATCTTCTTCCTTTATTTGATTTCATGCGCGTCTATATAATCTCCACCCTTCTACTGATCATTCCCCTCCCTACTCGGCAATGCCACCTCTGCTAGCCATGCTTCTCGCCCGGTTGCCGCTGCATTTTACCGCCCCTCCTTCCTCGCATCTTCCATCCAGTTACTTACTGATACTGAGTCGGATCCCTTCTGATCGATACTGTTTTGTGTGTGTGTGTGTGTGTGTGTGTGTTTTGCTCCCATTTTGCAGGACACTGGTTGTGCTGCAGGTGCTCTCACATCTCAGTTGAGGTATTGGAACTGCTGAACTGGTTCTGGTGGTTAGTTCTGGCAATTCTAAAGCTCACGATTTGCATTGGTTGCCGTCCAGGTTAGTGTACATGTACTTGCATATCTCATCTTATTATCCACGTATTTGTGCCCACGATTTGTAAGATTTGATGCTGCTGACAGTGTGTACACTTCCAGAGTCTCAAACACTGCTACTATTGACTATTGTTGTTGAGGATAAGCTCCAAACAACATATACGATTTACTGATTCCCTCTAATTACATGTGGTTGTAGGACTTACAGTATCTCATCTTCCTTACACCAAGACAAGTTCTTTCATGGATGAAACCAGTAGGAGTAATGTAGAGCTGTAATTGCAAGCCACTTCAACAGTTAACATATATATGTATTGCTGAAACAGAGCAGTATAAGTTGAATTTGGTCCATCCAATGCTCCATTACTGGAATTGGTTCTCAAATATAAGTTTAGCTCTAACAATTGGTTCATGAAAACTCTGGGAGGATGATGTATGATATGTTGATGTGGATGTGAGGGGTTATGGTTTCTTGGTTCTGATGTGAGCTAAGCTTTTGTTTTGATATTACTGGCCACGATGGCACAATTTCTATATACTGTGATCTGTTTGTTGTTACTGTGTAGGACATAATCTTGGGTATCTCCGTGGTGGAAATAAGTTACTGTCATGCAGTTTGATGTTCTATTCCGAAAGAAATCTTAGCTTATGACTGTGATTAATCTCAATTCATTTGTTCCCTAGCTACCAATACCATATTGATCAAATACTAAAGGTCAGTGTATGCATAAATTTAACTGCCTCAATTGTGTCCTCAGTTTTTCTTCTGGACCTAGTCTTCCTCACCTGCGATGACATACACTGAAAGGAGAAGGAGATATGGGAAAGTTGACCTTTTCAAGTTAGGTTGTTCTAAGCTTCATGCTGTCAATAAGGTGGGCAAATCTCTGAGCAGTTCCATATCATTTTTTTTCCCAATACACTACCTATGGACGCTCTCAATTATAAGTTTGATTTTCCAAACAGAGCATTCAGAGCTAGGCTTGAACATAGTGTATTAAAGTTAATTATGGGTTTACGCTTGTCTAGTTTATTTTCCAGTTATGTTCTTTAAAGGTAATATATTACCTACACAAATGATCAACGGTATGCTCAAGGATTCCTCGTCAGTCGCTTTTCAAAGCGCCTATGGCCAAAGCAAGGCATTATGCCAGCGCCCCGCGCTTAAGCACACCCAGGTGAGAACCTTGGAGCGTTTTTTTCATTGGGTATGCTAGAGGGATATAATTATAAATGCCCTTTCCAAGTATGAAACTGATTTTTTCCTTATTTCTTAGCCACTACGAGTTGAACAGGACAGAAAACAACCATGAGTACTTGACTACTTACACAACTTACATGAACAATTAAGATTGAAACATCTACCACAAACATAACTGAAATAAGATTTTCACTTTAGAAGATGGAATCTAAAGAAAATATATGCAAACACTTAGTACGGTGAAAAACTTACCACTTCATAAAGTTGGTTTTGACAATGATGGCGGGAAGCTAAAGTATGGATAAACAGGCATGGCAGCATTAATAGTGCATGGTGCTCCTCCATGAACTTTCTTAAGTTCAGAAGTCTTGACATCCAGCGAAAATAAATCTTCATACCTTTGTAAATCATCATCGCACTGAGCTTGTTGAACACCTCGAAGGAATAAGAATTTCTCAGTTGCACCCACAATATAATAATGTAATCCATGAGGCAATGTTATGACAATTTTTAGCTGACAATTGTTGGAAGAGTGGTCATTATTTTGCTGAGTCGTATGATGGAGATAAAATGAGCCGTTTGGACTGCAATCCACAACTAGAGTAAACATCTCAATGGCTCCTTCTGTAGCCACAACAATGGAAGACATGCATCTGCTCTGCTCCGGCTGATCTATAAGCTGCATATGGGAGGTGTTGAGGATTTCCACAGTGGAAAACTCCATCCTGCACGTGTCAAGAAAAAGCAGCTTGTTCCCCCAAGGTGCCGTCCAGTACAATCGGCCGCAGAAGTAGTTAAAATAGGACAATGATTCCCAACATGTCTTAACCGTACCAAATGAACTCCAACTGGAAGAAGCAACTATACACCATTTTCCGGTGGCAGACGAGAAGACAAACATGATGAACTTGCTTATATAGTCCGCCCAGCAGATCACCTTGAACGACGTCTCATCCTCGTTGTCGCTGGCGGGAGCGAGGAAAGGCTCAAATCGACGAAGATGCTCTTGGTATGGGTGAGGAGTCATGTCCACAGGTATGGGTGGGAGCAGCAAGTATCTCCGTGACAGGGGATCGCATACTGCGATGTCAGCAGTACTGCAAGTGAACCAACGGCAACAGCTGAGGAGCTACAGGGCAACCCGGCAAGAGAGCAGCAGGCCAGGCCCAAGAGAAGCATTCAAGCTCCAGCTCGTCTACGCGGCCCAGAATGGGCCCGCTAACTGGACTCTACTTAGCTGTACAAGTGGCTCTGTAACGGGTGGTGGTGGCGGCCTCGGCCGAGAATTGGATAGGATAGGTGGTGTGAGTGTAGTTGGCTCCGTTCCTCTCTTCTCCTCCAATTCGAATTCTCCTGTAATATTGAGATCTGAGCGTATGAACTGAGATAGATCGATTGGAGTAATTCGCTGCTTACAATTGGCATCAGAGCATCGATCCTGGCGCAACAAGTTCCGCTCCATCATCCCCACGCGATGAGGTTCGCGGCGCGCCGCCGCCGTGAAGCCATGGAGAGCATGTCGCCGGCGACGAAGGCGGTGTACGAGTTCCTCAAGGCCGACCTGGCGGAGTCCCTTGACGTACGTTTCAAGCACCAAGACGAGGAAGCAGCTAAATCGATGCGGTCCATCGTGAGCGATCTGACGTCGCGCATCTACGACCTCAAGCTATCGATTGGCGCCGACATGGACGAGCTTCGCGCTGGGATGGAGCGCCCGTCTTCCGCCTCCACCTCGCCCGCACGAGGTCGACCGCCGGCAAGCCAGTTCGCGACCACCAACGCTGACGCCACCCCTGAAGGCAGCCGTTCGGCCTCAACAGCTAAGGGAAGGGATCACGCCCCCTACGTTCCACCTCCGGCCAGAGGTACGAGATCCGACCACCATCCATTGTTGAGTTCGTGGCTGGATGAATTACACCGGGAGAATACTGACACCTATGGATTTTCACCTCGCATCGACTTGCCCCGTTTTGATGGCACCAATCTGAGGCTCTCGCAATCGAGATGTGAAGATTATTTTGGCATGTGTGGCACAACGAAGCAACTTTGGGTCCAGTTCGCCTCGACCCTGTTTGAAGGTGCAACAACGCGATGGTTGGAATCGGTTCAACGAAGAGCACCAAATGCGTCCTGGGAAGAATTCTGCAAACTGTTACAATGCCGTTTTGGTCGGAACCAGCATCAGGCGTTGGTTCGGAAAGTCCATAACATAGCCCAGACAGGTTCAGTGGAAGATTATGTGGATCAGTTTGCCGAGCTATATGATCAGCTGTTTGCATACGAGGCTGTTCCTGAGTCAGTGCACTATGTTACCAAATTCATCGATGGACTGAACCCGACTGTAAGAGTGCTGGTGGCATTACAGCAGCCGTCAGATCTAGATGCAGCCTATGAATTAGCGTTATTGCATGAGTCTCTTACCATTTCTGCTTCTCAGCAAGGTCATTCTGTCAGGCAGCAACCGTATGCATAGGCAATTACTTCTGCTAAACCAGCCACGACCAAAACTACTGAAGATAGGCGAACCAACTCGGATGTGCAAAGGCAGAAGCTGGGTGAGGACAAATGGGAGGCACTGAGATCTTACCGCAAGGCCAAGGGCTTATGTTTCATGTGTGGAGAAAAGTGGAGCAGAGACCACCAATGTAAACAGACAGTGTCACTGCATGTGGTACAGGAAATGGTTGAATTTTTTCAGTGCACATCAACAGAAAATATGCAAACTGAGGATGATGAAGAAGTAAATCTTATGGCTATATCAGAGGCAGCTGAAGGAAAATCAGCCCACAACAAAGCTTTCCAGTTAAGTGTTGTTGTTCAAGGACAACTTAGGACATTCTTAGTGGATTCAGGCAGTACCCACTCCTTTGTGGATACCAATTCAGCAAGCACAATAGTGGGGGTGCAGAAATGTATAACAATGAAGGTTAAGGTGGCTAATGGAGGAATTATGAATTGTAACAGCTATGTGCCAAGGTGCGAGTGGTCAGTGCAAGGGATTTAGTTTGAGCATGACCTTAGAATATTGCCCCTAAGCTGTTATGATGGAATTCTGGGTATGGACTGGTTGGCTAAGCATAGTCCAATGACTGTAGATTGGGACAACAATGGATGTCCTTCCCCTTGCATGGTCAGACTGTAACAATTCAAGGGGCAGCACCTGTTGAGTTTGCTTACACCATCATAGAACTCTCTATAGTGACTGATGAAAATGCTTCCAATCTCCTACCAGAAATTCAGGAACTTATTGAAGAACATAAAGATGTGTTTGCTATTCCAGTTGGTTTACCTCCAGAAAGAGCTTGTGATCATGCCATCCCTCTTATACCTGGTGCTAGACCCTTCTCTCACAGGCCCTACAGACTGGCTCCAGAGCTCAAGGATGAGGTAGAAAAGCAAATTCAGGAGATGTTGGATTCTGGTGTTATCATAAGGAGCAATAGTCCCTTTTCTTCACCTATTCTCTTGGTCAAGAAGAAGGATCATACCTGGAGACTGGTGGTGGACTATAGACACCTAAATGCACTTACAGTCAAGGGAAACTATCCTATGCCTGTCATAGATGAACTCCTGGATGAGCTACATGGTGCACAATGGTTTACAAAGCTTGACCTCAGGGCTGGTTACCACCAAATTAGACTGGCTCCTGGAGAAGAATACAAGATAGCATTTCAAACTCACCATGGGTATTTTGAATTTCTGGTTGTTGGGTTTGGATTGAAAGGGGCACCTAACACTTTCCAAGGAGCCATAAATGTTTCCCTATCAGAAGAGCCTGAAATGCTGAGACATTTTGTACTGGCTTTCTTTGATGATATCTTGATTTTCAGTAAAACACTAAAGCAACACTTGGAACATGTCAGGTGGGTGCTGCAGGTGCTTCGAAGAGACAAGTGGTATGTGAAATTTTCCAAATGTGAGTTTGCATCTCAAGAGTTACTATACCTGGATCACATTATCAGTAAGGACGGGGTTTCCACCGACCCTGAGAAGATTAGTACTATTGAGAACTGGCCCACACCAGTGTTAGTAAAAGAAGTGAGAAGTTTCCTTGGGCTGGCTGGCTATTACAGAAAATTCATTCGTCACTTTGGGGTTATTGCTAAGCCAATGACTAATCTACTACGCAAGGGCAGTGTGTTTGTTTGGACTAGCATAGAAGATACAACTTTCCAAACTCTTAAAAAGGCTCTTGTCACTGCTCCTGTCCTGGCTCTTCCAAATTTTCACAGAACCTTCACTATTGAAACTGATGCGAGTGATTGCGGCATTGGGGCTGTACTAACACATGATGGACACCCCCTGGCCTTTGTCAGCAAGGCTTTGGGTCTGAAGAAGCAGACTCTGTCAGTGTACGAAAAGGAATTCTTGGCAATTCTATTGGCAGTGGAACAGTGGCGTTCTTATCTGCAGTTGAAGGAGTTCTGCATAGTCACTGATTATAAAGCCTTGGTCAGTCTAACAGAGCAGCGCCTGCACACAGCCTGGCAGCAGAAGGCCCTCACCAAACTAATGGGCCTCGACTACAAGATTGTGTACAGAAAGGGGACAGATAACAGAGTTGCTGATGCCTTGTCCAGACGTCCACATGAGCCTGGTGACTGTTATGCAATTTCTGAAGTTCGACCAGCATGGTTGTAGGAAATCATGAGCAGCTACTACTCTGACCCTAGCACTACTGCTATTCTGCAGAAACTAGCTGTTGATCCAGAGGTTGATCCCAAATTCACATTAAATGGGGGACTACTCCGTTTCAAGAAACGAATTTGGATTGGTCCAGATGAAAGATTGCAACATCGAATCATCAACAGTCTGCATGCCAGTTCAGCCGGTGGACACTCTGGGTTTCCAGTAACTTACCGTAGGATATCCCAGCTATTTCAGTGGAAAAACATGAAGCAAATGATCAAACTAGTTTTGCAGCAGTGCCAGGTCTGTCAGCTCGCGAAACCTGATCGTGTTCCTTATCCTGGTTTGTTGCAGCCGTTGCCTGTGCCTTCGCAATTGTGGGAAATGATGACAATGGATTTTATTGAAGGTTTGCCAGTTTCACGACAATACAACTGCATACTAGTGGTTATTGACAAGCTGACCAAATATGGTCATTTCATTGCGCTCAAACATCCCTACACGGCTGCCACAGTGGCTGAGTCTTTTCTGGATCGGGTATATCGTCTTCATGGCCTCCCTGTTTCATTGTTTTCAGATAGAGATCCTATCTTCACTAGCACCTTTTGGAAGGAGGTGTGTAGCAGGACTGGTATTAAGCTTCGCATGAGTTCCGGTCAACACCCGCAGACTGACGGACAAACCGAGCGAGTCAACCAGCAGGTGGAAGGATATCTCCGTTGTTTTATCAATGCACACCCAAACCGTTGGTCCAGCTGGCTGCCTTTGTGTGAACTCTGGTATAACACAAACTGGCACTCATCAACGGGCCGATCTCCCTTCGAACTAGTTTACGAGCATGCTCCTTGATACGTCCAAAACGTATCTATAATTTCTGCTTGCTCCATGCCATTTTTGGGTGATATTGCTATGACATTCATACACTTCCATACACTTTTGATCATATTTGGACTAACTTACTAATCCAGTGCACCCCAGTGCCAGTTTCTGTTTTCGGCTGTTTTTGTATTTCAGGTTTTCACGTTACGAGAACTGCCAGGAAAAATCCAGAAAAATTATATAAAAAATCAGCGTTCCGGAAACTACCATGCGTCCGAAGGGCAGCCGAGGAGGGGGGCCACCAGGGCTCCAGGCGCCCTGGCGGCGCGCCCCCCCTGGGCCGCGCCGGGGGGGCGCCTGGGCCCCCCGAAGCTTCCCCGATGCTCCCCTTTGGCATATATTTAAAGCGTCCTCCGAAACCCTGAGAACAGGAACTCTTTTCGCGATCCCATCTCTGTTCCGCCGCCGCCGCCGCTTCCAAGATCGGGAGCACCAGGAGAACTCTTCCCCGCACCCTGCCGGAGGGGAGGATCACCACCGGGAGCTTCTCCACCACCATGGACGCCTCCCGGATGAGCCGTGAGTAGTCTCCCTTGGACCATGAGTCCATGACCAGTAACTATGTGATGTTCTCCTCCCGTTCGTGTGCTTCACTAATTAGTCCTCGTGAGCTGCCCTACATGATCGAGGCACATATGTAATCCTTATGCTGTTGCTATGTTGAGTTTGCTGGGATCCGATGGATTATGGGATTATGTTCAGATTGATCTTGAGTAATATATTTGATCTACCTCTTTTATATTTATGTTCATAAGTAATTCTTGCATGTTCTCCGTTGTTATTTATTGCTTTGGCCAAGTAATACGTAGTGACTCCAAGAGGGAACGTTATGCTCGATTGTGGGTTCATGCCCCTCGATGACTAGCTTGAGTGACAGAAACATGAGTCTAGGGGATGTGCTGTTGCCACAAGGGGGAAAACAACGGTGCTTGTGCCCGCGGGTGCAAGGATTGTTTACTTTACGCAAAGTTCTTTTAATGCAGTTGTCTGTTGCATTGAGTTTACACTATGGGTGGGACTCGCAACTTAATACCAGCGAGATGTTCTGGATAGATATCTCAAGGTGGATGACTAGTAGCTATGTGATGTTCTCCTCCCGTTCTTGTGCTTCACTAATTAGTCCTCGTGAGCTGCCCTACATGATCGAGGCACCTATGTAATCCTTATGCTGTTGCTATGTTGAGTTTGCTGGGATCCGATGGATTATGAGATTATGTTCAGATTGATCTTGAGTAATATATTTGATTCACCTCTTTTATATTTTAGTTCATAAGTAATTCTTGCATGTTCTCTGTTGTTACTTATTGCTTTGGCCGAGTAGTAGGCAGTGACTCCAAGAGGGAACGTTATGCTCGATTGTGGGTTCATGCCCCTCGATGACTAGCTTGAGTGACAGAAACATGAGTCTAGGGGATGTGCTGTTGCCACAAGGGGGAAAACAACGGTGCTTGTGCCCGCAGGTGCAAGGATTGTTTACTTTACGCAAAGTTCTTTTAATGCAGTTGTCTGTTGCATTGAGTTTACACTATGGGTGGGACTCGCAACTTAATACCAGCGAGATGTTCTGGATAGATATCTCAAGGTGGATGATTAGTAGTAGATATTGATGGATTTCGGTCTACTTATTTTGGCGTACCGCCCATGCTTTGAACCTCAACCTTTCTTGCAATGTAATCAGCATTGGTTTGCGTTCGTGGTCCTGTCAATTGCCCAGCTGTAATTTGTTTACCTCACATAGCTGTTTTATCGTCTTTTGGGAGAGAGACATCACTAGTGAACATCATGAGACTCCGGTCCATATTACCATCATTGATCACATCCGCTATTTACTTTTCGTTATTATTTACTATTGCAAAACATTATCTATCACTACTATCATTTGCTTTTAACCCTTTGTGAAGTACAAGGCCGGAGGGATTGACAACCTCTCTGTACTCGTTGGGAGCAAAGTTATTTGTATCTGTGTGCAGGTCCACGTTGATTGCTAATTTGCGCCGTTAGCAGTTGACACCTACTTGTTGAACCTAGGAGTCTCTAGGGATTCGATCCTTGGCATCTTTGCTAAGGGAAAACACTTCTACATACTGCATCTTACACCTTCCACTTGGGGTAACCAACAAGGGGTTCGAGGCCCATCAAGGAGTATTTTCTGGCGCCGTTGCCGGGGACTCCACTCTTCAGGATAGGGGAGTTGCATGCTATCTTTTACCTTTGCTTTTTAGTCTTGTTAGTTTACCTTTCAGTTTTTGCTTTAGTACCTTTTTATCGAAAATCACAAAAATAGTTATCTTGCTTGCTTGCTACTATGGGTTCCACCGAGAACACCAAGTTGTGTGACTTCACTAGTCACAACAACGATGACTTTATCAGCACACCTATCACTACACCTAGCACTTCAGCACCTTCATATGAAATTAAACCTGCTTTACTGAACTTAGTCATGAAAGATCAATTCTCCGGTGCTGGAGATGATGCTGCTTTACACTTAAACAACTTTGTTGAACTTTGTGATATGCAAAAGTACCAAGAAATAGATGGTAATACTGTTAAGCTTAAGCTTTTTCCTTTCTCCTTGAGAGGAGGAGCTAAAATTTGGTTTCAGTCTTTGCCTAGAAATAGCATAGATTCATGGGACAAGTGCAAAGATGCTTTTATTGGAAAATACTATCCACCTGCTAAAATTATCCAACTTAGAAGTAACATAATGAATTTTAAACAATTGGATAATGAACACGTTGCCCAAGCCTGGGAACGTATGAAGTCTCTTATCAAGAACTGCCCTACTCACGGTTTGACTACTTGGATGGTTATCCAAACTTTTTATGCAGGCTTGAACTTTACCTCGCGGAACTTGTTAGATTCAGCCGCGGGAGGAACTTTTATGTCAACTATACTTGGTGCTGCCACAAAGCTTCTCGATGAGATGATGACCAACTATTCCCAATGGCACACCGAACGCGCTCCAACAGGTAGGAAGGTAAACTCTGTCGAGGAGATTTCCTCCTTAAATGAAAAAGTTGACTTGATCATGTCTCTACTTTCGAAGCAATCTACTGTTGATCCTCGTGATGTTCCTTTAAATTCTTTGATTGCTCAAGAACAAGTAGATGTGAACTTTATCTCTAGAAACAATTTTAACAACAATGCTTATAGGAGTAACTTTGGTAACAATCTTAGACCGTTCCCCTCTAATTCTTATGGGAACAACAATGCTTATCCTAGTACCAAGAACTCCACTACTGAACTCGAGATTATGCTTAAAGATTTCATCACTACCCAAAAAGCCTTTAATAAGAGTGTAGAAGAAAAACTACATAAACTAGATGATCTTTCTTTTAAGGTAGACCATTTAGCCAATGAGGAAAAATTGCTAAAAATTGAAACTTCTCCTCTTGAGGAGAGGAAGGTCATTCCTATTAATGCTACTCAAGTGCAAATTAATGAAAATATTAGGATGATGGCTAAACTTAAAGAAAGATGGGCTAGAGAAAGGGAGGAAGAGGATAGAATTAAGAGCCTTCCTACCCACCACACTGTTGCTACTATCAAAGTTGTTGAGGATATCCAAACTCTTAGCACCCAATGTACTCCTGGTCCCAATGGACCTATTAATGGTGATGCTATGACTATAGAAACTACCAAACATGTGAACCTAAAGGACACCACTACCACTTTACTTGATGCTCGTGACCTTGATTTTGATAAATGCACTCTTACCGAAGTTATTGATTTCCTTCACAAGATGTCTAGAGACCCCCGCACTAGCACGCTTAATCTTGCCTTCACAGAGCATATCTGAAAGCACATTTGCTCCCTGGGTGGTTTTGGTAATTAATGACAACATACTTTGTGGTTGGACTAATGCTTTTATCAAGTATGTTTCAGGAAACCCAATCACATTGGTATGGCAAGATGACTGAAGAAGTGGACCCCTCAAATGCTAAGGCAAGCATTGGCAAAAGCTCAAGACTCCATTTCTGGTTTAGTGATCCAAGATCACATTGAGTCCATAGGAAAGCCAATACTATTAAAAGGGGATGAGGTTGTGTTGATGATCTTGTTGCTCAAAGTGCTTAGTGATTTAGCTCCTTCAACTATCAGCACTCTTCACTATTCAACACACTCATAAGTAATCTCGGACAAACCGATTCTTCCAACTCAGTCCCACCGAGATGAACCACTTCAGCCATATCCCAAACCCTAGAAAAATCGGTCACACCGAGTTTGAGATCGGTCTCACCGAAACTGAACTGCCAACCTTCTGTAACCACTTCACATCATATCGGAATATCCGAGTTTGCATTTTCGGTCTTACCGAAATGGCCAGGTTCTGTCTTGGGTCAAATCGGTCTCACCGAGATTGCATTATCGGTCCCACCGATTCTGGCATGTTCCTATTCTTTCTCAAATCGGTCCAACCGAGTTTTCTTTCTCGGTCTCACCGAAAACTCCAACGTTCATATCAGATGCACTTTCGGTCCCACCGAGATGGTATTTTCGGTCCCACCGAAAATCCCAACGTTCACTATATTTGAACTTTCGGTCTGACCGAGTTTTCACTTCGGTCTCACCGAGATTGGTCAAATGTGTGTGTAACGGTTGGATTTTGTGTGGAGGCTATATATACCCCTCCACCCCCTCCTCATTCGTGAGGAGAGCCATCAGAAAGTACCACCACTTCTACCATACACTTTCTGAGAAGTGAACCACCTACCCTTGTGTTGAGATCAAGCCATTCCATTCCTACCATATGAAACTTGATCTCTAGCCTTCCCAAGTTGCTTTCTACTCAAATCTTTCTTCCACCACAGCCATATCAGTGAGGAGAGTTGAGTGTTGGGGAGATTATCACTTGAAGCACAAGAGCAAGGAGTTCATCACCATCAACACCATCTATTACCTTTTGGAGGGTGGTGCCTCCTAGATTGGTTAGGTGTCGCTTGGGAGCCTCCGTCTTCGAGATGTGGAGTTGAACCAAGAAGTTTGTAAGGGCAAGGAGATCGCCTACTTCGTGAAGATCTACCCCGAGTAAGGCTAGTCCTCCGTGGGCGTAGGCCATGATGGAATAGACAAGGTTGCTTCTTCGTGGACCCTTCGTGGGTGGAGCCCTCCGTGGACTCGCGCAGCCGTTACCCTCCGTGGGTTGAAGTCTCCATCAACGTGGATGTACGATAGCACCACCTATCGGAACCACGACAAAAATCTTCGTGTCACCAAACTGCGTTTGATCTTCTCCACCTCTCTTTACTATATATGCAATTTACTTTCCGCTGCCCATACTCTAGAATTGCATGTGTAGTATGTTACTTGACTTGTGTGCTTTGCTAAATCTGTTAAAAACTGTTCTTGATAAAAGACAGAATTTTTATCTTGTCGAGTAGTCTAATCACCCCCCCTCTAGACACTCTCACCTTCTTCGATCCTACAATTGGTATCAGAGCATTGGTCTCCATTGCTTTGGTTTACACACCATTGGAGGAAGATGGACGTGTCTACGGATGGGAGTGTTAGCCATAGAGTGCCTGTTCTTGATGGAAGGTTTTATAACTCATGGAGGTCTGAAATGCTTAGTATCTTTAAGATGTACAATTTGTGCAAATATGTTGAGACCCCCTATGTGCCTCCTGTTGATCCCTTGCACCCTACCATGGATGAAGAGCTTGATTTGCTTCGTAACCTTAGAACTGTAAATCTTATCATAAAAGGGTTACCTGATGACTTGCTTAATCTTGTTACAAACTTTGAGTGTGCCTATGCTATATGGAAGTTCTTGGAAGAACTTTATCCAGACTACTCTTTGAGAAGTCTTGATGAAATTCTACACAAGACTATTGAATTTGATAAGTTGCACCCCAATGATCCCAACTTTGATAAATGCTTTTTTGAGCTTCGTGATCTTATGAAAAAGAAGGGTGATCCCGGTCTTATCAATATTATCATTAGAAATGCTCTTGCATTGCATTCCGAAGATTATTGTTCCATTGACCAAACTAATGCAAGTACTTATCAAATTGACCTAGGTGTTGATGATGAACAATCTATGGGTCAATATGATGATGAGCAAGATGATGATTACTCCGATTCGGACACCGAGCTAGACAAAGTCATGAAGAGTCTCAATCTTATGGCAAACCTGAGAGACTACATGTCCGGTGGAAAAGAGTGGATTCTTGATAGTGGATGCACCGACCACATGACCGGAAACAAAGACATGTTTCGAGAGCTTGCAAAGAACGATGGTCCACGCAAGTATGTGACTTTTGGAGACAACTCCAAGGGTAAGGTACTTGGCCTTGGTAAGGTGGCCATATCTCATGATAGCTCTATTCAAAATGTCATGCTTGTAGAATCTCTTGGATACAATTTACTTTCCGTGTCTAGATTAGCTGACTTTGGATTCAATGTGCTATTCACCAAAGTAGATTGCCAAGTCTTTCGTCGTGATAATCAAAACATGGCTTTTACTGGTATTCGTAGAGGTGATCTCTATATTGTTGATTTCACTAATAAAGCCCAACCTAGAGCTTGTTTCATTGCTAAATCCTCTAAAGGTTGGTTATGGCATAGAAGGCTAGGACATGTTGGTATGCGTAATCTAGACAAGCTGATCAAAGGTGATCATATTCTTGGTGTTAAAGATGTTTTCTTTGACAAAGATAGACTTTGTAGTGCCTGTCAAGCAGGAAAACAAGTTGGTGGAAGTCATCCCGTGAAAAACATCATGACCACAAGGAGACCGCTTGAGCTTCTTCATATGGATCTCTTCGGTCCCAATGCTTACAAAAGCCTTGGTGGTAACTCCTTTGGTCTAGTTATAGTTGATGATTATTCCAGATTTACGTGGGTATTTTTCCTTGATGATAAATCGCAGGTTCAGAGGATCTTCAAGACCTTTGCCAAAAAGGCCCAAAATCAATTTGAGGTGAAGATCAAGAAAGTTCGGAGTGACAATGGAACGGAGTTCAAGAACGCCAATGTAGACTCTTTTCTCGATGAGGAAGGGATTCTACATGAGTTCTCGGCTACGTACACTCCTCAACAAAATGGAGTTGTTGAGAGGAAGAACCGAACGCTCATAGAGATGGCAAGAACGATGCTTGATGAATACAAGACACCGAAACACTTTTGGGGAGAAGCAGTCGAGACAGCTTGTCATGCTATCAACAGGCTTTATCTTCATAAGCTTCTTGGCAAGACATCATACGAGCTTCTCACCGGTAACAAACCCCAAGTGGGATACTTTCGTGTCTTTGGTTCAAAATGCTATATCCTTGACAAGCATCGTCGGTCTAAATTTGCTCCTAAATCTCATGAAGGCTTTCTCCTTGGTTATGGATCAAACTCCCACACCTACCGTGTCTACAACAATTTCACCCGAAAGGTTGAAGAGACGGTAGACGTGAAGTTTGATGAATCTAACGGCTCGCAAGTAGAGCAAATGCCTATTGATGTAGGAGACAAGGACCCATCGGAAGCAATCCAAGATTTATCTATTGGAAAGATTCGTCCCATGGAAGTGAAGGAGAGTACCTCATCTACATATGTGGAGCCACCTACCTCACAGAGAGATGAACCTCAAGGCAACATGGAGGCCTCCACAAGTGGAACTCACCGAGATGAGGAAATGCAACAAGAAGATCCACCACAACCTCCTTCTCCACCGCCTCAAGACAACACCAACAACAATGAAGAAGAAGAAGAAGAAGATGAAGATGATGAGGAAGCTGAGCCACAACATCAACAAAAGCTATCCCGAGTTCGAGCAAGAGTCAAGAAGAATCATCCCGTGGAACAAATGATGAACGACATCAACTCCGGGAGAATTACTCGCTCTAAAACTCGCTTAGCTAACTTTTGTGAGCATTACTCATTTATCTCTAGTATTGAACCTATGAAGGTAGAAGAAGCACTTGAAGACCCGGATTGGGTGAACGCTATGCACGAAGAACTACACAACTTCGAGAGGAACAAGGTGTGGACTTTGGTAGAGAAGCCCAACGATGATCAAAACATCATTGGAACCAAATGGGTGTTTCGGAACAAGCAAGATGAAGATGGACAAGTCATCCGCAACAAGGCTCGTCTCGTAGCTCAAGGTTACACACAAGTCGAAGGTATGGACTATGGTGAGACCTATGCCCCCGTTGCTAGACTTGAGTCCATTCGCATTCTTCTTGCTTATGCCAATCACCATGATATTACTCTCTATCAAATGGATATCAAAAGTGCTTTTCTAAATGGTGAAATTGAGGAGGAAGTATTTGTAAAACAACCTCCCGGTTTTGTGAATCCCAAAAAGCCTAATCATGTTTACAAGTTGCATAAAGCTCTTTATGGTCTTAAACAAGCTCCTAGAGCTTGGTACAAATGCTTAACTAGCTTTCTTCTTGAAAAAGGCTTTGAGATTGGAAAGATAGACTCAACGCTGTTCACAAAAAGGGTTAATGGTGAACTATTTGTGTGCCAAATATATGTTGATGATATTATCTTTGGTTCAACTAACCCCCATTTTAGCAAGAAGTTTGGACAGCTCATGTCGGAGAAGTATGAGATGTCCATGATGTGTGAACTCAAATTCTTCCTTGGGTTGCAAATCAAGCAATCTAAGGAGGGTACTTTTGTCTCACAAACAAAGTACACCAAGGATCTCTTCAAGAAGTTCAACATGCAAGAAAGCAAAGGTATGAGTACCCCCATGCCTACTAGTGGACATAATGACTTGACAAAAGATGGAGAACCCGTTGATCAAAGGGTTTACCGTTCTATGATTGGTTCTCTACTATATCTTTGTGCTTCTCGTCCTGACATAATGTTGAGTGTATGCATGTGTGCGCGATATCAAGCAGCCCCTAAAGAATGTCATCTTAAAGCTGTCAAGAGGATAGTGAGATACTTGATACACACACCAAACTTTGGCATTTGGTATCCTAAGAGAGCTTCTTTCGATCTTGTTGGCTATTCCGATTCGGACTATGCCGGTGACAAGGTTGATAGAAAGTCAACTTCGGGTACATGTCAATTCCTTGGTCGATCCCTTGTATCTTGGTCCTCCAAGAAACAAAATTCGGTATCTTTATCCACTGCCGAAGCAGAATATATTGCTGCTGGTTCGTGTTGTGCTCAATTACTATGGATGACACAAACGCTTAAGGATTATGGGATACATGTGAGACGTGTTCCCTTGCTTTGTGACAATGAGAGTGCAATCAAGATTGGACACAATCCTGTGCAACACTCTCGAACAAAGCATATTGAAGTTCGTCACCATTTTATTCGTGATCATATTGCCAAGGGTGATATTAATCTTAAGCATGTTCGTACTGACAAACAACTTGCTGATATCTTTACAAAACCTCTTGATGAGAAAGTGTTTTGTCGCTTAAGGAGTGAGTTGAACATCATTGATGCTTCAAACTTGGAGTGATAACTCTTTTGATGCATGCAAGGCATGAGCCTCTTGACTAATCCTTGATATTTCTCTTATGATGATGATCATATGTCTTGGACACATTTGCCTCCTTGTATTGCATCTAACTCTTTGCAGGTACTTGGATGATCTACATTCCACAAGATTACCACACACTCAAATCATGAGTAATCTTGTCATTGACCAAGTATCTAGCCCTTTGGGATGTTGAGTTCAAGGAACAAAATTCCACATATCCTTTTTGACACCTTATACATCTAGTATTTCACTCTTGTCATCTTGGATATCCTCGAGTATTTCCTTGCTTGCCTAACCCATGTAGGAAGATGAACTACACAAGTAGAAATGGCGCTCCAACTTCACATTCAATGAGCACCTACATCAAGCTTACCTACATGAGCAAAGCATCAACAAAGCCCAAGGTATGTTCTTCACATCTTTAAGGAGCTTTGCTCAAAGTCATGAGTACAAGCAACTTCATAAGATGTGATCACATCAAATGCTTAATCGAAAAATGGCAACCCCATTTTGAGCTTAAACGATGAGTATGACCTATGATCAAATGTCCTCATTTGACTCCTAAGTCAATATACTCAAACATAGGTGACTTTGTTGCCGACCTTTATCTAGATGAAGTACTTATGCTTTTGGAGTTTTTCTGTTTTCTCTTATGTTCTCTCATTGAGTTTTTCTTTAAAAAAAAAAAAAAAAACTTCATCTAGAATTCCTTTTATTTCTTTTTCTTATGTTTCTTTGTGAATATCCTTCTGGAAATTTTTTTTCTGGCTCTGATCAATTCCTTGAAAATCCTTTACAAATTCATTGCAAATCCTTTGAAACATCCCTCGCAGAGTGAGCTGGATTATTTCTGTGTTTCCTTGGATTTATCTTCCAGGACATCACCTTCTGCAGCTCCACTCAGACTTAAATCTTAAAGAGGGAGAGGACTCAAATTTGGACTCAAATTGTTTCTCTATGAATGTTCTTGTTTGTCCCGTTGTGATTCTTAAGGATCCCACTTATTTCTTTCTTTCTTTCTCTCTTTCCATTTTCCTGCCCTACCTAGTTTGCTGTCCTTTTCGGCACTTGATGTCAAAGGGGGAGAGAACTTAGGGGGAGTAGGGGGAGTAGAGGGAGAAGAGAAGACTTAAGGGGAGAAGAAAAGCAATCTTATCTTAAGGGGGAGAGAATCACATCAAAGCTTTGTCGTGTTTTACTTTGGACATTACAATTGAGAGAATCACATCAAAGCTTTGTCGTGTTTTACTTTGGACATTACAATTGGCATCATTCTTTTGATTTTGCTTTTTCCATCACACCCCTTGTTCTCACAATTGGTATCTCATGGAATCTTTTAGCTTAAGGGGAGAAGACTCAGAGGAATCTTCACAATTGATATCCTATGAAAAGCAAAATCTCTCAGAGTTCATTGAAAATCTTTTAGCTTCGGAGACATGTTTGCTGATTCAAGCATGTGCTCAATATGAGACACTCTTTATACATGTCCTCCCGGGCTTGGTACTCTTGATGTTCTTGCAGTTGGTTGAAGGAATACTCTTGTGTTATCTAACCTTGTTTTCTCAAGTTTATCCCTTCAGGTACAAGTGCCAAGGAACCTCAAGGTAAGTATATGCATCTTGCAGAATGTGCATGATGGTGACTTGCTTGTAAATACTTGTTTGCAAGAAATCACCATGCACATATGCATTATCACTCACTTCCTTTTTCTTCTGCTCTGATGCATATAGCCAAGCTGCATGTAGCACATCTTGCTTATCTCTCTTGTGTGCTTGTGGTAGTCCAAAACCATAGTTTATGAAAATCTTGCACACTTGTAGGGGGAGCCTGTGTACTACATGCTTGTCAAAGCTTTCATGATAATTCTGTCTTTCTTTCAATAAGCTTTGATGTTTTGTTTAGTATAATTTTAGTGTGTTGCCATCAATTACCAAAAAGGGGGAGATTGAAAGCACATTTGCTCCCTGGGTGGTTTTGGTAATTAATGACAACATACTTTGTGGTTGGACTAATGCTTTTATCAAGTATGTTTCAGGAAACCCAATCACATTGGTATGGCAAGATGACTGAAGAAGTGGACCCCTCAAATGCTAAGGCAAGCATTGGCAAAAGCTCAAGACTCCATTTCTGGTTTAGTGATCCAAGATCACATTGAGTCCATAGGAAAGCCAATACTATTAAAAGGGGATGAGGTTGTGTTGATGATCTTGTTGCTCAAAGTGCTTAGTGATTTAGCTCCTTCAACTATCAGCACTCTTCACTATTCAACACACTCATAAGTAATCTCGGACAAACCGATTCTTCCAACTCAGTCCCACCGAGATGAACCACTTCAGCCATATCCCAAACCCTAGAAAAATCGGTCACACCGAGTTTGAGATCGGTCTCACCGAAACTGAACTGCCAACCTTCTGTAACCACTTCACATCATATCGGAATATCCGAGTTTGCATTTTCGGTCTTACCGAAATGGCCAGGTTCTGTCTTGGGTCAAATCGGTCTCACCGAGATTGCATTATCGGTCCCACCGATTCTGGCATGTTCCTATTCTTTCTCAAATCGGTCCAACCGAGTTTTCTTTCTCGGTCTCACCGAAAACTCCAACGTTCATATCAGATGCACTTTCGGTCCCACCGAGATGGTATTTTCGGTCCCACCGAAAATCCCAACGTTCACTATATTTGAACTTTCGGTCTGACCGAGTTTTCACTTCGGTCTCACCGAGATTGGTCAAATGTGTGTGTAACGGTTGGATTTTGTGTGGAGGCTATATATACCCCTCCACCCCCTCCTCATTCGTGAGGAGAGCCATCAGAAAGTACCACCACTTCTACCATACACTTTCTGAGAAGTGAACCACCTACCCTTGTGTTGAGATCAAGCCATTCCATTCCTACCATATGAAACTTGATCTCTAGCCTTCCCAAGTTGCTTTCTACTCAAATCTTTCTTCCACCACAGCCATATCAGTGAGGAGAGTTGAGTGTTGGGGAGATTATCACTTGAAGCACAAGAGCAAGGAGTTCATCACCATCAACACCATCTATTACCTTTTGGAGGGTGGTGCCTCCTAGATTGGTTAGGTGTCGCTTGGGAGCCTCCGTCTTCGAGATGTGGAGTTGAACCAAGAAGTTTGTAAGGGCAAGGAGATCGCCTACTTCGTGAAGATCTACCCCGAGTAAGGCTAGTCCTCCGTGGGCGTAGGCCATGATGGAATAGACAAGGTTGCTTCTTCGTGGACCCTTCGTGGGTGGAGCCCTCCGTGGACTCGCGCAGCCGTTACCCTCCGTGGGTTGAAGTCTCCATCAACGTGGATGTACGATAGCACCACCTATCGGAACCACGACAAAAATCTCCGTGTCACCAAACTGCGTTTGATCTTCTCCACCTCTCTTTACTATATATGCAATTTACTTTCCGCTGCCCATACTCTAGAATTGCATGTGTAGTATGTTACTTGACTTGTGTGCTTTGCTAAATCTGTTAAAAACTGTTCTTGATAAAAGACAGAATTTTTATCTTGTCGAGTAGTCTAATCACCCCCCCTCTAGACACTCTCACCTTCTTCGATCCTACAATATCACTAATGCTCTCATCAAAGCTAGGGAGGAGAAACTTAGAGTAGAAGCCTCCATACCTAGAAAGCTAGAAGATGGTTGGGATCCTATGATAAAAATTAAATTGAATGACTTCTCTTGCTATGCATTATGTGATGTTGGAGCTAGTACCTCTGTTATGCCAAAAAGGATATATGATATGCTTAAATTGAAACCTTATGATTCTTGTTCTTTTGGTGTTCGTCTCGTTGATTCTTCCATAAAGAAACCTTTGGGGAGGGTCGACGATGTTCTTATCATTGTCAATGACAATTATGTTCCCGTTGATTTTACTATTATGGATATTGAATGTGATCCTTCATGTCCAATTATTTTGGGACGTCCCTTTTTACGCACCGTTGGTGCTATCATTGACATGAAAGAGGGTAATATAAGATTTCAGTTTCCTCTCAAGAAAGGGATGGAACACTTCCCTCGAAAGAAGATCAAGTTACTATTTGAGTCCGTTGTACGGGCTAGCTATTCTTTTACTCTTGATAAAACTTGATCTCTATGCATTATGCCTAGCTTAAAGGCATAAAAGAAAGCGCTTTTGGGAGGCAGCCCACATGAATAAATTTTTGCTTTTGTTGTGTCTTGATGTTGTTTACTTCTGTAGCATCATCATTGTATCTTTGTTTTTCATATTTGTGCCAAGTATAGCCTCTGATTGCTAGAAAGTTCAAAAGTTGTGAGGTGCTGTCCAGGAAACAGATTCTGTCCTTGGATAGAAAAATTCGTATAAAATCACCAGATCATCTTTTTGGTCTGAATTTTTTTGACAGCGTTCTCTATATAATTGTCTTTCGTGCGTCTGTTCTGAGTTTTTTGATTTGAGTTGCAGAAGTGCCCCGAACAAATCGATTACTACCTGCTGTTCTGTTTTTCACAGATTCTGTCCTGTTTTGCCTTTCCTTCATTTTGCAAATCAAGAGCTTGCTTTTTCTTTGCAAAAACCTTTTGGCAATCTTGAGAAACAGTAGAACTTCAAGAATATCTTTATTTCCAGCAAGGTATAATTATTTTATTAAGGGTACTAACCTCGCTAATCAGATTATGATGAGTTATGTATGAAGGGAGTTTTCAAGTGTGCGAGGGAAGATGATAAAAAGATTCAGGAGTGTCAAGCGCTCAAGCTTGGGGATGCCCCCATGCACCCCCAAGAAATATTCAAGGAGACTCAAGCGTCTAAGCTTCGGGATGCCCCCGTGCATCCCCTTCTCCATCAACATTATCAATTCGTCTTTCGTTTCGCTATATTTTTATCACTTCATGTGTTATGTGCTATGCTTGGAGCGTCTTGCTTTTAGTTTTCTTTTTAGTTTTTCATAACGAGTCGGAACTCAGCATTCTTTATGTGGGAGAGAAACACGCTCCACTTCTACCTAGAACATAACATAGAATTTTCATGTCTATATTTGCTGTGTGTGTTCTTTGTCTTTTAATAGCTACTATCATGCTCTGCTCTTAGTATTCATGCTTATCTTTTCAAAGAGCTTTTGTTTAGTTGGTTGCTTGAACTCTCTTTAATTATCATGCTCACCTTATTAAGAGAGTTTGCTTCCGTTGCATTGGTTAATATGTCTATGATAAATATGCTACGTGCATAATGGTGCTTAGTAGTTCAGGTTTTCTTATGGTTAATCTCAAATAGCTGGGGGATTCCCAATGTGTTATTGGAGTACCAACATGATTTGTTTGCTGATGATGTGGTATGGTTTAGTAATATCTTCCTTTGAGAGTTTATTTTGATTGACTTGGCGTATGCTCACGCATATTTAAGACTGTAAAGAAAGTCTGTCAAGCCTTGATGATCTCTTATTTCTGAGTAGCGATATAACTTCCATGCCTGATTCAATATTGCTTTGTCGCTCTGCATGATTATGACCGTCATTGCTCTCTTAGTTGGTCGCTCCCAGTCTTTTGCTAACCTCCACCTGTACTAAGCAAACTAACCTTGCAATACATAGCTCATGGGAAAGTAGCTTAAAAACTATTGTGGTAAAGAATATGTTGCCTATGTATCTTATTTCTTATAAGTTGCTTGCTGAGCGGTAACCATGTTTCTGGAGACGCCATCAACTGTCACACTTTTGTTGAATATCATGTGAGTTGCTATGCATGTTCGTCTTGTCTGAAGTAAGGGTGATTTGCCGTGGGTTGAATGAGTATGCATATTGTTAGAGAAGAACATTGGGCCGCCAACCAAAGCCATGCATCATGGTGGAAGTTTTAGCTTGGACATTAATCCTCAATCTCTTATGAGAATATGCTTATGCATTAAAGAGGAGTCCATCATCTATTTTCTATGTTGTCCCGGTATGGATGTCCTCAAGTTGAGATCTATCAAAAACGAGAAATCAAATGCGATTTATCTCCTTGGACCTTTGTACAGGTGGCATAGAGGTACCCCTTTGTGACACTTGGTTGAAACATATGTAATGCAATGATAACCCATGGAAATCCGAGCTAATTAGGACAAGGTGCGAGCACTATTGGTATTCGATGCATGAGGCTTGCAACTTATAGGATGTCTTATGCATGACACATATGAAGTACTACTAACGTTGACAAAATTGCTTCCATGTTTTCAAAATAAAAACTCTAGCACATAACCATTCTTTTACTTTTATGTTGAGTCTCCACCTTCTTTCTTCAAGCACCAACTACTGAGAGCATGATTGTCATTCTGAGTGTAATGTGCATTGTCCCAAAGTAGCATTGTCTTTTGCATGATTGTGATATCGTTTATTTTGAAATCATTGTATCTAGTCATCACTTAAACCTTGAAGGTGCCCCTGCATTTATGTTTTGCTTCACTAAAGGGGGCAAGCTAGATATCACTATATCATATTTGCACATCATGATCATTGCAAATCTATTTGATGCTTCAATGTCATATTGTAAAACTTCCAGTCATTTGTGATTTTCTCATGAGGCAACTTAATTACTATAGAATCATTGTCTCAGTAAGCTTTTGTCATATGACTATGAATAAGTCCTATATGGTTAATAGCATGTCACCACAGAAATTATCCTTGTTATCATTTACCTACTCGAGGACGAGCAGGAATTAAGCTTGGGGATGTTGATACGTCCAAAACGTATCTATAATTTCTGCTTGCTCCATGCCACTTTTGGGTGATATTGCTATGACATTCATACACTTCCATACACTTTTGATCATATTTGGACTAACTTACTAATCCAGTGCACCCCAGTGTCAGTTTCTGTTTTCGGCTGTTTTTGTATTTCAGGTTTTCACGTTACGAGAACTGCCAGGAAAAATCCAGAAAAATTATATAAAAAATCAGCGTTCCGGAAACTACCGTGCGTCCGAAGGGCAGCCGGGGGGGGGGCACCAGGGCTCCAAGCGCCCTGGCGGCGCGCCCCCCCCTGGGCCGCGCCGGG
>LR738714.1:19805487-19885082 GCA_902687465.1 Secale cereale | reverse complement strand
GGGGGGGGGGCCTGGGCCCCCCGAAGCTTCCCCGATGCTCCCCTTTGGCATATATTTAAAGCGTCCTCCGAAACCCTGAGAACAGGAACTCTTTTCCCGATCCCATCTCTGTTCCGCCGCCGCCGCCGCTTCCAAGATCGGGAGCACCAGGAGAACTCTTCCCGGCACCCTGCCGGAGGGGAGGATCACCACCGGGAGCTTCTCCACCACCATGGACGCCTCCCGGATGAGCCGTGAGTAGTCTCCCTTGGACCATGAGTCCATGACTAGTAACTATGTGATGTTCTCCTCCCGTTCTTGTGCTTCACTAATTACTCCTCGTGAGCTGCCCTACATGATCGAGGCACATATGTAATCCTTATGCTGTTGCTATGTTGAGTTTGCTGGGATCCGATGGATTATGGGATTATGTTCAGATTGATCTTGAGTAATATATTTGATCTACCTCTTTTATATTTATGTTCATAATTAATTCTTGCATGTTCTCCGTTGTTATTTATTGCTTTGGCCAAGTAATACGTAGTGACTCCAAGAGGGAACGTTATGCTCGATTGTGGGTTCATGCCCCTCGATGACTAGCTTGAGTGACAGAAACATGAGTCTAGGGGATGTGCTGTTGCCACAAGGGGGAAAACAACGGTGCTTGTGCCCGCGGGTGCAAGGATTGTTTACTTTACGCAAAGTTCTTTTAATGCAGTTGTCTGTTGCATTGAGTTTACACTATGGGTGGGACTCGCAACTTAATACCAGCGAGATGTTCTGGATAGATATCTCAAGGTGGATGATTAGTAGTAGATATTGATGGATTTCGGTCTACTTATTTTGGCGTACCGCCCATGCTTTGAACCTCAACCTTTCTTGCAATGTAATCAGCATTGGTTTGCGTTCATGGTCCTGTCAATTGCCCAGCTGTAATTTGTTTACCTCACATAGCTGTTTTATCGTTTTTTGGGAGAGAGACATCACTAGTGAACATCATGAGACTCCGGTCCATATTACCATCATTGATCACATCCGCTATTTACTTTTCGTTATTATTTACTATTGCAAAACATTATCTATCACTACTATCATTTGCTTTTAACCCTTTGTGAACTACAAGGCCGGAGGGATTGACAACCTCTCTGTACTCGTTGGGAGCAAAGTTATTTGTATCTGTGTGCAGGTCCACGTTGATTGCTAATTTGCGCCGTTAGCAGTTGACACCTACTTGTTGAACCTAGGAGTCTCTGGGGATTCGATCCTTGGTATCTTTGCTAAGGGAAAACACTTCTACATACTGCATCTTACACCTTCCACTTGGGGTAACCAACGAGGGGTTCGAGGCCCATCACTCCTCGTTACTTCGGCATATCGCCCGTGGATGCCATTGGGAATTCTGACGTTCAGCAGTGGTTGAATGAGCGACATGTTGTCATGGAATCAGTCAAACAACATTCCCTACGGGCACATCAACGAATGAAAGCTCAGGCTGACAAACACCGGACAGAGAGATCTTTCGAGGTGGGGGATTCAGTTTTTTTGAAGATGCAGCCTTATATACAATCCTCCATTGCACCGCAAGCAAACCATAAGCTGGCTTTCAAATATTTCGGTCCCTTTGATATCACGGCCAAGGTTGGGGCAGTAGCATACAGACTGTCACTTCTGGAGAATTGTAGGGTACACCCAGTCTTCCATGTGTCTCTCGTTAAGCGCCATGTCAAGGCAGATCAACAGGTATGCCAGTCACTTCCTTCTTCAGCAGCTCAACTGTAGATTCCAGTCCGTTTCCTCGACCATCGGCTTATACCGCGAGGGGACAAGTTGATCGCTCAAGTGTTAGTCAAGTGGAGCCATTCTCCGGCATCGATGGTGACCTGGGAGGATCAGGAGATGCTCAAGCAACAATTTCCCCGAGCTCCGGCTTGGGGGCAAGCCGTTTCTTCTCTAGGGGGGATTGTCAGCAGTACTGCAAGTGAACCAATGGCAACAGCTGAGGAGCTACAGGGCAACCCGGCAAGAGAGCAACAGGCCCGGCCCAAGAGAAGCATTCAAGCTCCAGCTCGTCTACACGGCCCAGAATGGGCCCGCTAACTGGACTCTACTTAGCTGTACAAGTGGCTCTGTAACGGGTGGTGGTGGTGGCCTCGGCCGAGAATTGGATAGGATAGGTGGTGTGAGTGTAGCTGGCTCCGTTCCTCTCTTCTCCTCCAATTCGAATTCTCCTATAATATTGAGATCTGAGCGTATGAACTGAGATAGATCGATTGGAGTAATTCGCTGCTTACACGCGAGGACTGACCCGCTGATGGTCATGGCCCACCGGCGAAGCCAGCGGTTGCACACGAGGAGGACACGGCCATCGCGCACGTCGCGGGGGCACCAAGGGGTGAACACACCGCCGTCGTCGGGCTTTGGGACATAGGAGTAGCTGAAATCAGCGCCGTCGACAAAGGCGCGGGCGAGCGGAGCGGAGGGGTGGGGATCCTGGGCCGGGCGGAAGCCACCTTCTTCGGTGGCGAACCCGAGGAGTGGCGGCGGGTGGAGGGCGCGGTATCGGCGGAGGAATGAGCGCGCGGTGATGATGCGGCGGAAGGAGGCGCATGCGGTGGAGGCGCGGGCGAGCGCGGCCGGTGTGTGAAGGCGGAGGAAGATCTCCTCCAGGATCCCTTCGACGAGGTGCGGCGCTACCTGGGCCATGGCGGGCGGCCGCCGCCGGCTGCCGCCGGGGCGGGGGAGGAAGTGGATCGTCGGGGTTAGGTTTTGGTCGGAGTTACCGGCAGGCGGGGGAATGAGCGGGTGTTTTGAGTTATTGACACGCAAAATTCTTTTTTAGCCAAAGAAACGATAGGGCCAGTTCCGATCTCCTCTCAGTCCACACTTCTAAAAAATTCTGCCCGAAGCCAACCGAGAGCAACTAGTTAACAAGCGCTCCTTCGCGAGCCTCGCAACCATCAGCGTCACTTGGCGCGCTTCCAGCCGCCCCGCCACGTGGCACACTCTGGACACTTTCTCCGGAATTTGTTTTTTTCGCACGTGTTTTTGCCTTTTTAAACGATTTTTCTGGGTTTTTTCGATGTTCCAGTTTTTCACCTGTCTTTCTAAACTTTTGGACCAAAAAAAATCGGGGAAAAATATTTTTACGTAAAAGAACGTGTTTTTTCCCTTTCACAAGAGTCACGGTTTTGCTTCCGCGAGAGGCACGGTTTTGTTTTCGCGAGAGTCACGGTCGTGCCTCCCGAAAACGAAAAAAATGTGTTTTCTGGGTTTTTTTCCTTCCGCGAGAGGCACGGTTTTGCTTCCGAGAGGCACGGTTGTGCTTTCGCGAGAGTCACGGCCGTGCCTCTCGAAACTGGGAAAAACATGTTTTTTTTGCTTCCACGAGAGGCACGATTTTGCTTCCGAGAGGCACGGTTTTGCTTCCGCGAGAGGCACGATTGTGTTGGTGAACGAAAAAAACGCATTTTCTGTTATTTTTTTCTTTCGCGAGAGGCACGGTTTTGCTTCCGCGAGAGGCATGGTTGTGCTTTCGCGAGAGGCACGGCCATGCCTCCTCGGAAACCAAAAAAAAGTGTTTTCTCTTCTGTTTTTTCCTTCCGCAAGAGGCACGGTTTTTCTTCCACGGGAGGTACGGTTGGGCTTTCGCGAGAGGCACGGGCGTGCCTCTTTCGGAAAGAAAAAAATACCCGTGCTCCCGGTTTGATTTTTTCGTCTGGTTTTTTTGGTGAAAAAAATTCGTCAAAACCTATCAACATGGGATCTAATTTTTAAGATCTCACCGCAAGAAACCCAATGGTGAAAACGATTCGAGATATGAACACACGGTTAAAGAGATAAAACATTTTGAATAAACGAATTTACGAAAAAAGAGAAAACTCTCAGGTTGCGACAAGTGGCGCAGCGTGCGCCACTTGTCGCAAACCTGGGAGGTGGGAGTGATCTTTGCAATGAGTACTCCTTAACTAGTGATTTCGAAGCCAACCCGACCGGTACAGTTCCATGAAGCTGAAATCTAGGAAGCCCGATGGGCTGTAGTTCATTTTTTAAGCAACCGATTTCCGGCTTCCTGTTTTTGTGAATCTGAAGCAACCGTGTAGCGACCCAACCCGAATGGGTCGAAGTCTCTGTGCTTAAGTGTCATCCCTGGATCGGTATGCTAACACACACAGTACTCGAGGATTTATAACAGAGTGGGTCAACAGGAGTCCACTATCGGATTGGAGACGCAGGATGGTGCATTTCCATTTTCTTCCATTGGCATAAGCATGGAAGTAACCGGTGTTTGCGTCTCCTTTCGTCACCCATTTGACGCCGCCCCTACGTCGCCAGTATTCCTCCTCAGCACGTAGAATTGCAAGGATCTGGTTTTCCAAGGCATACCTATGTGACCACTTGTCCTCCGAAAAGGAACGACGGTCAGCCTCGAGGTCTAGCCAGGAAATTTCCTCCACAATTCTAGCACGCTCCTTCTTGGACTCGCTACCGTGGTTTGCTCCCCAACCCCGTAGGAAAGCACGCAGCTTGCCCGCAGCCGAGGTCCACAACTCAGCTGGCCCACGTTGTGGGCCCAAATGGTCGCAGATCAATCCCCATCGATCCACCACCATTTGGGCAAAGCCCTCCGCCTCAAACCAGGTCGTTTCAAAATAGAACCGAGGGCTACGCCGAATGGAATCCTCCCCAGAGGAAAAGATCAGAGGTACGTGATCCGACCCAATGCGTGTCTCAGCAACGAGAGCACATAGGGGGAAAAGCACCTCCCATTCTGGAGTAAAGAAGACCTGATCCAACACACTCCACACTGGTTGTGTTTGTTTGTTGGTCCAGGTGTATCTAGCACCAGTCCGCGCCGCTTCGCGGAGAGCCGCTGCCGCAATGGCATTATTGAATAAGGACACCCTAGTCCAGTCAATGTTATCATTGTTCTTGTCCGCCCCCGAGCGGATCAAGTTGAAATCGCCTCCCACTACCACAGGTAGATTGAGGGCCCGTTTTGCCCCTACGACATTGGTAAGTGCCAGCAGAAAGGCTTGGGATCTAGAGTGGTCAGCAGGGCCATACACACATACAACAACCCAAGACAAGCCAGAGACGCGATGTTTAATAGTAGCGGACACAAAATAAGCCCCATCACCCCATTGTAAAATATCACAAATATCACGGTTACAACCCATCAAGATACCACCAGAATGCCCCGAAGAGGGCATCCAGTGCCAATCAAATCGCTGTAGGGGGTCGTAAGCGAGAAGCTATCTGAAAGTAAAATCCACTTTGATCGTTTCCTGGAGAGCCACTATGTCAATCCGCTCTTTAGAAATGTATTCCCTAAGTTGCGTGCGTCGACCGCCGTGGCCACAGCCACGAATGTTCCAGAACAAGTAACGCATCTAAATAATACGATTACCCAGGCAAACTCCCTTGGAGGTCACCGCCCTTGCCACGCGCTTCCTCGCCGGCGCCCGGCAGGGGGAAGGAAGGGCACAGGCTTCCCTAGCCTATGTCACTTCATCGGGTTCTCCTTCGTGCCGAGCCCCTGCTGGGACGATGGACAGTTGGTCCTTGGCCGCGCAGCTAGCAGCCGCCTCAGCCAGCGCAACTTGTGCCTCTTCCCGAGCCCTAACAAGCGACATGATATCGGAATGAGGTGCGGGCACATCTACGCCACTATCGTCTAAGATACAAGCGAGGTGATCGTCCGAAAAAGCGTTGAGAATACGGAAAGAGGGCAAGGGATTACCAGCAGATTCCAGGTTCTTGTCAGCAATGCGAAGCTTGGCGCTTTCCATGGAAGACATTTCTCCCAGCTTGGCCTTGGCCTGCACGCTAGGAGCTCTCTACACCACCGGGGTCGCCTTGGATCGCTTGGCCTTGTTGCTTGCACCAGCTGTCCCCAACGCCGCCCCCAACTCACCACCAAGCTCCGACGAAGCCACTGCAGCTGTACATGTAACCTTGTTGGCCAGCTTCCGCCCCACCGTCTTCTTGGGCTGGCGGCCAGAGCTGTTGGAGCCACGACGCGGGCTAGGCGTCTGGTCTCCGTCCGCCAGCACCACGACGTCCAAGGCCGACCCCTTGTCCATTGGGGATGGAGGGCCGGGGGGAAGAGAGGATCCAGCCCCAACGCTACCCGCCTGGAACACCGCCGGCGGAATCGGCGCAGCGATGTCATTGAAGGTCAGCTCCAGAGAACGAGCCAGCGGCGGCACACTCACCGCAGTGTCTTGAATCGCCATCCCAATGGCCCCGGAGTCGGTCGTCAGCGCACCCAGTTTTCCCCACATTTCCGTGTCAATGGAGGTATCATGAATGCTATCATCTGGATCCTCCCCTATGTCAAGCATCTTTGAGTCCTGCATCCCAGCCGCACTTGGTGCACGCTCGCCACTGGGAATAGTTTTGACAGGTTCGACCCTGGCCTGTTTAGAAAGGCCCGGAGACCGCTGGCCCTTGTCCAAGATGGGGACCTTGGGGGGAGGGTTGGAGGTCCCGGCCTACTGTACCCTCCGCTCACCGCCCCGTTTGGGCAAGATTTCTTGCTCCACTTTGATCTGGTAACCTTCATGGTTAAACCAGACCTCAACCACGCCATTTAGCTTCTCCGGGGCTCTGCACGCAAGCATCATCCGCACAGGCCCCAACCTGTTGGGGAACGTAGCAGAAAGCAAAAAAAATTCTACGCTTCACCAAGATCAATCTACGGAGTCATCTAGCAACGAGGGAGAGGGGAGTGCATCTACATACCCTTGTAGATCGCGAGCGGAAGCGTTCAAGAGAACGTGGATGATGGAGTCGTACTCGTCGTGATCCAAATCACCGATGATCCTAGTGCCGAACGGACGACACCTCCGCGTTCAACACACATACGGTGCAACGACGTCTCCTCCTTCTTGATCCAGCTAGGGGAAAGGAGAGGTTGATGGAGATCCAGCAGCACAACGGCATGGTGGTGGATGCAGCGGTATTCCAGCAGGGCTTCGCCAAGCAGTACTGGAGGGAGGAAGGGGTGTCACGGGAGAGAGGGAGGCGCCAGGGCATAGGGTGCGGCTGCCCTCCCCCCCACTATATATAGGGGCCCTGGGGGGGCGCCGTCCCTAGGAGATCCAATCTCCTAGGGGGGCGGCGGTTAGGGGGGGGGGAAACTTACCCCCCAAGCCAGGTGAGGCGCCCCCACCCCTAGGGTTCCCAACCCTAGGCGCAGGGGAGGCCCATGGGGGGCACACCAGCCCACTGTGGGCTGGTCCCCTCCCACTTCAGCCCATGGGGCCCCCCGAGATGGGTGGCCCCACACGGTGGACCCCCGGGACCCTTCTGGTGGTCCCGGTACAATGCCGGTGACCCCCGAAATTCTCCCGGTGGCCCAAACTGGACTTCCTATATACAACTCTTTACCTCTGGACCATTCTGGAACTCCTCGTGACGTCCAGGATCTCATTCGGGACTCCGAACAACATTCGGGTTACTGCATGCATATATCTCTACAACCCTAGCGTCACCGAACCTTAAGTGTGTAGACCCTACAGGTTCGGGAGACACGTAGACATGACCGAGACGACTCTCCGGTCAATAACCAACAGCGGGACCTGGATACCCATGTTGGTTCCCACATGTTCCTCGATGATCTCATCGGATGAACCACGATGTCAAGGATTCAATCAATCCCGTATACAATTCCCTTTGTCTATCGGTATAGTACTTGCCCGAGATTCGATCATCGGTATACTGATACCTTGTTTAATCTCGTCATGGCAATACTCTTTACTTGTTCCGTAATACATCATCCCGTGACCAACACCTTAGTCACATTGAGCTTATTATGATGATGTCTTACCGAGTGGGCCCAGAGATACCTCTTCGTCATACGAAGTGACAAATCCTAGTCTCGGTTCGTGCCAACCCAACAGATACTTTCGGAGATACCCGTTGCGTACCTTTATAGCCACCCAGTTACGTTGTGAAGTTTGGCACACCCAAAGTATTCCTACGGTATCCGGGAGTTGCACAACCTCATGGTCTAAGGAAAAGATACTTGACATTGGAAAAGCTTTAGCATTACGAACTACACGATCTTGTGCTAGGCTTAGGATTGGGTCTTCTTCATCACATCATTCTCCTAATGACGTGATCTCGTTATCAATGACATCCAATGTCCATGGTCAGGAAACTGTAACCATCTGTTGATCAACGAGCTAGTAACTAGAGGTTTACCAGGGACACGTTGTGGTCTATGTATTCACACATGTATCACTGTTTCCGGATAATACAATTCAAGCATGAATAACAGACAATTATCATGAACAAGGAAATATAATAATAACCATTTTATTATTGCCTATAGGGCATATTTCCAACAGTCTCCCACTTGCACTAGAGTCAATAATCTAGTTACATTGTGATGAATCGAACACCCATAGAGTTCTGGTGTTGATCATGTTTTGCTCGTGGAAGAGGTTTAGTCAACGGGTCTACGACATTCAGATCCGTATGCACTTTACAAATATCTATGTCTCCATCTTGAATATAATTCCGGATGGAGTTGAAACGGCACTTGATGTGCTTGGTCTTCTTGTGAAACCTAGGCTCCTTGGCAATGGCAATAGCTCCAGTGTGGTCACAGAAGAGAGTCATCGGGCCCGACGCGCTTGGAATGACTCCTAGGTCGGTGATGAACTCCTTCATCCAGACTCCTTCCTGCGCTCCTTCGCAAGCAGCTATGTACTCCGCTTCACATGTAGAATGCGCCACGACGCTTTGCTTGCAACTGCACCAGCTGACTGCCCCACCATTCAAAATATACACGTATCCGGTTTGTGACTTGGAGTCATCCGGATCTGTGTCGAAGCTAGCATCGACGTAACCCTTTACGACGAGCTCTTCGTCACCTCCATAAACGAGAAACATATCCTTGGTCTTTTTCAGGTACTTCAGAATGTTCTTGACCACTGTCAAGTGTTCCATACCGGGATCACTTTGGTACCTCCCTACCAAACTTATGGCAAGGTTCACATCAGGTCTGGTACACCGCATGGCATACATAATAGAACCTATGGCTGAGGCATATGGGATGACACTCATCTTTTCTCTATCTTCTGCCGTGGTCGGGGATTGAGCCGTGCTCAATCTCATATTTTTTATCTGCCAAATTTGACTATCAACAGTTGGTTTTCGAGTATTGACGATAAACGTGGTTGAGAGACTAATGTGTTTGTGAGAATTGCAGGATAACACAGGTAGAAGTCCCTCATTAATTCGGTTTACCTACCAGAGATGACCCCTGAAAATGTATGAAGACATTGAAGACTATGGTGGTTCATGAAGACATTCATGTCGAATACAATGAAGCACGAAGACATAGTGTTTCATGGTTTCATTTTCCTCCTTCTTGAGTCATAGGAACCACCGAACTGCCAAGTGGGGTCCAAGTGAACAAAGTCAGAAAATTGATGTGATGCTCAACCCATTTCCTATATGTTCGAGTGAATACAATGAGAGAAAATCTTGTCCTGAGTTGTACAAGTCAGCTTTACTTGTATCCCAAGTCAAGCCGCCGCATGTTTTTGAAATCCGACCATTGGACACGTGTCGGTTCCCCAATGACCAAGGGTCATTTCGGACAAATCATGTCGGTTTGCCTCCTGACTATAAATAGCCCAGCCCCTCCACCATAAATTGGTGGCTGCTCAGAGTTAAGACACATCTTTTGTCGTTTGAGAGCAACCCACCTCCGAAGCCTTTGAGAGATAATCCTTGCGATGACAAAACCCAAAACACTCAAATCCCAAAGAGTGTTTGGCATCACTGAAGTCTTTCTGTCCGCGTAATCTGAAGACTTATTACACTTGAAGACTATGTATCTTCCAATCGATTCGGCGTCGCGTTCTGAGCATCCAAGAGCCATTGTGGCTTGCCGGTGAACGAAGTCTGTGAAGGTTTGTAAGTCTACCTTGAATACTTACTAGGGTGATTGGGCGAGGACAAAGTGTCCTTAGCTTAAGGGGAATAAGGTGAAGACGCGGTCTTTTGAGTTCAATCTCAGCCTCCCTAACTAGACGTACAGTTGTCACAACAACTGGAACTGGTCTACCAAATCCTTGTCTTCATCAAGCAACTGGTTATATCACTTCACTCTTACTCTTTGTTTGGCTTCGTGAAGTCATTGATTGTATGCCTTGTTTGACTTCACCGCGTGAAGACATAGTCACCGATTTCATAATTGGCTTTATATTGTCTTCCTATTCTGATCCACTCTACCTAGCTGTTATTTGTCTTCGTGCTTACTCAGTACTTTCTCTTAGACTATGGATTATCTAGTGTATTTTATCTTCCGCTGCGTACTGTGTAGGTAGTATTGGATTGTATGTCTTCGAAGACATTGCCTGTCTTGAAGACTTTCATAAAAATTGCCTATTCACCCCCCTCTAGTCGATAACAAGCACTTTCACACAGGGATCTAAATATCCCCTAATATTTTTGTGAAAATTTTCATTTTTCTTCAAGTTTGCTTGCTATTTATTTCTAGCACTTTTGTTCTTCATAAAAAATACAAAGGGAAAAAACAACTCTGCCAGCCCCCCCCCACCAGGCCGGCCCTGTCCAGCCGCTCCTCCCCTTTTTCCTCCAGGCGTAGCCCCCCTTCCTTTCCTTCATTTTTTTTCTTCCCTTGTTTCTTCCTTCTTTCTTCTCTGTTCTTTTCTTCCGTACACGAACCGGATCCCGTTCTTCGTTGGATTCGATCTTTGGATCACCGTTTCCTTCTAACAAGATGTCCTATAAATACCCAAGCCACCCCTCGACCGATTCCCCCAAAAACCTTCGCCCAAAACCTCTCATCTCAAGCATAAGAACGAGTAGGATATTGCTGGAGTTAACCGAAGTTCACTGGCTGTTCTCGACATGGGTAAGCCACCCGAGGCCTTCTTCTGCCAATCAACTTCTTTCGTTGCAACTCGTCCGTTTGAGATCCACTTGTCGCTTCTGGGGTCTACGCTCTTGACAAGCAATGTTTCTACTTTAGCTGTGTCAAATCGGGTGTTAAGTGTCCTTCTAGGTTTTGGCTGGTAGAGCAGAGGACCAAAAATCCTCTTTAGTTTCACGCATGGGACTCTAAATCCCAATTGTGCTAGCTTTGTGGTTTGATTCCACAACAAAATGAACAATGAATGAATGTGGGCGATCAAACAGGTATGCGCGTGCCCAGGAAAAAAGGACTAGGGAGGGATTGAGAGAAGCTTTCACAGTGGAAAATGAAAAAAAACACCACATCAGCCTACCAGAGCTCGTACGTCGACACCGAAGCATGGGAATTCACCGGAGAAATGACCCGCTCTGCACCGGCGTCACTGAGGACCAACTGCACCACCCCATGAACCCCTTGACACGCCGCCCCAACCCCTCCTCACCGTCTGTCGTTGCTCGCCGGAGACGCCTCCACAACATCGCCCTCTTCCTTGCCAAGGCACGCACCCCACGGTGAGCACGCCCCTCCTCCTCTTTGTTATTTGTGCTCCCTTTGTTCTTCTTTGTTTTTTTATGTTGGTTAACCGACTCGTTCACTGCAGATCTAAACTGATCTGGTTGTTAGTCAACTAACTCCAGATTTATTAAGTGTTGACCATCCACTAGTAACACCTGAGTAAACACTATTTCATCCAACCACAACATGACACGTGACCCTGACCAATCCCTAGTAAAATCTCGTTTTTAGATCAGTTCTGTTTTCAATATAGCCACAACTTTTTCATACAAATCCAAATTGAGTGATTCAAAGCCCACATCTCCAAAATTTGAAATTGATCTAAACACTAAATTTAGCCTAACTTTTATATACATTTTTTGAGTAGTTTTTTTCATACTATTTTATATATGTTATACCTATCAAATAAATCAATAATTTTTTAACTATTTAAAATTGTTTTGAACAAATCCAAGTTTCAACTTGATTAGGTCATAGCGTTTGTTTTATAAAATATTTTAATTTGATTCTTTTTGCAATTAAAACTTTGAGCAAAATACTTTCTGTTAAAGTAACAAGTTTATATTTTCCTTCATATTAAAATTTATTTCTAGATCAGAGAGCCTTATTTGTTTTTGTTTAATGTTCTTGAGTTTTCCCTAAGTTCTTCATAGTTTCGCATTATGTTTCTTTATGCTTTCTTTTGGTTTTTTGAGTGATTATTGATATGTATGCAATTGTTTGGTTACAACAGATTTCTCGGAGTGTGATGAATAGAATTACCAGGAATTGTGAGTGTGATGAACTTCACCAACAAGTACCAGGCAAGTCAATTCTATCATACTTTTACTACCTATATTTTATTGCATTAGATCCACACTTACACTTGCATCAAGTAGGTATATGGAAATTGTGCCCTTGAGTAGTATCATGAGGTAGGAACCCAATACCTTTGTTACCAAGGCCCATTTAGTTATGATGCTATGCTTCAGTAGACGGGGTTGGCATGAGTGAATTTTATGGAAGTTGTGAGAGTAACAAATTTGGTTAACCTTAAGGTGGCAACAATTTCAACACACCTCTGGATGGATTGGTTGCAGGCACCTGATTTCTATCAAGATTTGCCCGGGCACCTAATGTCTATGAGGATTTGCCCATGGGATCCTAGTCTCTACCTGTGACCACCCTTGAAATGCCACCCAGGCTCAAAAAGAAGATGGATCTTTCAAGACTAGAAGTATATCTGTGCAGCCACAAGCCATTATGGGCTCTGGCATAGTGGAGTAAGTTATAGGAAACCTTACTGGGTGGTACTACAAATGTAGGGGATTATAGGCAGGATGGGTACTGCCCATGGTTAAGGGGGCCACTATGGAAAAACGATGTCCCGATCATTTGGTTCTTGAACACCAGGCAGTGTGAGGACTACAGTGGAGGCGATCGTGTCTTGTGGATAAAAGTGCGCAAACCTCTGCAGAGTGTTAAACTAATCAATTAGTTGTGTCCCTAGTTATGGACAATTTGAGCGACTGGAATTGGATTATCTGGAGATCTCAACACTGTTACCGATTAAATGAATTTGGGTTAATGATAAATTTGCGATATGAGAATTGGTTGGTGGAACCATCTCATTATTGACATTAACTTATTAGTACTTAATATGATTTATTTTGAGTTAGGAAAAAACTAGTATTTATGCAAAAGCTTAAACTCAGAGATTCCAACATCCAGGTTGCATATAAACATAGAATTATTCTCGACATCTTATGTGTTACTTTCCAATACATTCAATGTATTGACCTATATGGCTGCAATGTTTTATGTTGCGGGGTTTTATTCTGATGAGTAGGAGTTACGTTGTAGGGTTGCAGTCTACATTCAACTTGCCATTGGCGTTTATGGGACTCCACCCTTATGATTGTTTCTGTTGTGTTATATGAGGTATGCTCTGGATCTACATTACCTTTTTGACATGTGATGCTATGGTATTTCATCGATTTACTATGTGTGCTAGCATACGGATCCAGGGATAGCACAAAAGCACAAAGGCGCCGATCCATTTGGGTCGGGTCGCTACACCTAGATATTGGTTTGGGGGATCTTTATTGAGTGCCCCACCAACATGTGCTCTGAAAAGGTAGCGTGGGACACTTAAGTGAAATTTCATGTGTGCTCTTTCGTCATTCGCGCGTGGAATTTCACTCCCCGCCAGGCCGCCTCTGCCCCTCCTCTGCTCAGCCACTGGCACCCCTTGCCCAACCGCCTCCTCCTCCTCCACCTTTGTGGTCGCCTCCACCAGTCGCCCCCTCCTCCACCACCATCGCCTTCATGGCCCGCCTCCTCCTTCACAACCAACCTCACCACCGGCGCCCCCACTACCCTTCGCCCCGCCTCCACAGCATCTGGTCCTCCACCATCACTGTCACCTCCTCCACCACCACCAGTTGTCGCCTCCTCCTCCCTCGCGCCCCCAATGGCGCCTGATACGTCTCCAACGTATTTATAATTTTTGGTTGTTCCATGCTATTATATTATCATCTTGGATGTTTTATATGCATTATTATGATATTTTATATCATGTTTTGGTACTAACCTATTAACCTAGTGCCCTGTGTCAATTGCTGTTTTTTCCTTGTTTTGCCTTTACAGAAAATCGATACCAAACAGAGTTCAAATGGAATGAAACTTTTTGATGGTTTTTCTTGGACCACGAGACACCCAGGAAGCTTGGGAGGAGACCTGGAGGGCCATGGGGGTGGCCACAAGTTCACAGGGCGCACCCTCCAAGCTTGTTGGCCCCACAGGAGTCCTCCAAGTATAAGTCTTCTTCTATAAATTACCAAATATTCACCGAAGACTAGAGGGCACACCAAAAATACTTTTCTGCAGCCGCAAGTTTCTATCCTCGTGAGATCCCATATGCGGACATTTTCTTGTACTCTACCGGAGGGGAATTCGATGACAAAGGGCATCTACATCAACCTTGTTGCCCTTCTGATGATGTGTGAGTAGTTTACCACAAACCTACGGGTCCATAGCTAGTAGCTAGATGGCTTCTTCTCTCTCCTTGATCTTCAAGACAATGTTATCCTCGATGTTCTTGGAGATCTATTCGATGCAATCTTCTTTTGCAGTGTATTTGTTGAGATCCGATGATTTGTGGGTTTATGATCAAATTATCTATGAATATTTTTTGAGTCTTCTCTGAACTTTTTTTATGCATGATTGTTATAGCTTTGTATTTCTCTCTGATCTATTGATTTGGTAAGGCCAACTAGATTGATTTTTCTTGCAATGGGAGAGGTGCTTTGTAATGGGTTCGATCTTCTAGTGCTCAATCCCAGTGACAGAAAGGGACATGACACATATTTGTACTGTTGCCATGAAGGTGTTACTCCATTCTTGTTAACTTAATATACTAGATGCATGCTAGATAGCGGTTGATGTGTGGAGTAATAGTACTAGATGCAGGCAGGAGTCGGTCTAATTTTCTAAGACGTGATGCCTATATACATGATCATTGTCTTGGATATCGTCATAACTCTGTGATTTTCTATCAATTACTCAACAGTAATTTGTTTACCCACCATATACTTTCATCGAGAGAGAAACCTCTAGTTAAAACTATGGCCCCCATGTCTATCTTTTATCATATTATTTTCAGATCTATAAAATCAAAAACACAAAAATACCTTGCTGCAATTTATTTGCCTTTATTTTATTTTGCACTTTTACTTATCTTTTATACCTATCACTATCAGATATCATCCTTGCAAGTAACCATGAAGGGATTGACAACCCCTTTATCACGTTGGGTGCAAGTATTTGTTCATTTGTCCAGATGCAATTATTGGAGACTTGTGTGTTCCTCCTACCAGATTGACACCTTGGTTCTACACTGAGGGAAGTACTTATCTCTACTTTGCTGCATCACCCTTTCCTCTTCAAGGGAAAAACCAATGCAAGGTCAAGAAGTAGCAGCACCCCCTCCATTGTGAGATACTTTTTCTTGTTTTTTTGTACTAGTTTATTTTATAGTAGCTAGTGTTAATTAGACGTGGTAGTTTTTGTAGTACTTTTAGTTATGTAGTAGTTTTACTTTTGTCCTAGATTTGACAGACCAGAGATGTTTTGAGAGGAATTGTACCGACCATTATCGTATGGAATCGCTCTTTCTCTGCTCTTCCTCTGAGATCTTGTTAAATCAGGAAGAGCGGAGAAAGAGTGACCATCACCGGCAGTCAACGGAGTTGTTCTTGGAGGAAAGAATTGAATTTTCACGATGACGGTCAATCTTTGTGAGTTCATCATGTGTGATACCTTGGTAACACACGATGGACTAGCCTAGCTCGACTATCACCGAAAGTTGAACTACCCATGAGAGACAGAGAGAGAGAGAGAGAGAGTCCATATGTACAACCAGCGGAGAGATGACCGTTGTAAGAGATGTCCCCGAAGAATAAATATCTACTTCCAATTCTTATTCTTCCTTAGTATATTAGTTTTGTAAGAGATGTACTTTTGAATGTTCTGTAGTAGCTCTTTACATGGTCTTTTTTGTAGAAGTGAGGGATTATCCACCATATTTGACAAATGAGAGATGTTTTCAAAGGAATGGTGCCGGCTATTATCATAGGGGGTCATGCTTCCTCTAGTCCTCCTTTGAGATCTTGGTAAAGGAGTGTCACAGCCCTAGCTTCCCTGTTGTCTTTGCTTGCTCTCCATGTCATCATGTTTAAAATTTTCTTAACTTGAAATGGGGATTGATCAAACCCTAGCACTAAATGAACTCAACTAGGTTCAAATAAAAATCATTTTCAATAAACCCAGAAATGCCTTCATCAATGTGTGATAATTTTGGCAAGGGTTCTGATCCAAACCAAAAATATTGAACATTTTTAGGGAATATTTGGGCTTTGAATTAAATCAATAAGTATTTAAATTGGGGCATGTAAATATTTTTAATATCTTTAAATGCTCCAACAATTCTGAAAATAGTTGAGGGTCTCTGTAATAATTTATTTAATGCCCACAATTATTTTTAGGATTTATTAAAATGATTTGGGCTATAAACTAAATCAAAACAAAATAACAGAATTAGAAAAAAACAGAAACAAAAATTATAACAGAGAGAGAAGGAACTACCTGGACCACTTACCTGAGGCGGCCCAGCTCCTGTTAGCCCAGCCCACCAGACCTCCCACCTGTCTTCAACCTCTGCCAGTAGGCAGAGGCGTGTCGACGCGCGCGCGCCCGAGCTCCACCTCCTGCTTCGCGCTGGAGGCCGCCCCTTCGCCCTGATCTGCGCCGCTGGAGACGCCCAGCACCCCCTGCACCTCTCTCTCTCTCCCCCGAACGTTCTCCCCTCCTCTATCTCCCTCGCACGCACCCACCCGAACGGGCTCGTCACCGCCGCTCGCCACCACCGTGACCACAGCCCTCCCCACGCCCCCGCGAGGTGTCCACGAGCTTCGCCTCCGTCGCCTACGCCTTCTACAACGAGCCAATCAACGCCGGGAGGTTTGCCTCGTCGTCATCGCGCTCGTCTTCAACCTCCGGCCGCCGTCGACCCCGCCGGCGATTCGCGGCAACCAACGCCTCCCCGGCCCCTCCGTCTGCACCAGCCGAACCGCCGTGAGCCACTGAACCTTTTCCCTCCGTCCTTTCCTTCGCGCGCGCCCCGTAGCCGTCGCCCCCTTCCTTACCGTCGCCGGCCGCCGCTGAGCTCGTCGCCGTCGTAGCCACAGACGCGCAAGCCCGGAACTGAACGCGTCACCGTGCTCACCGTGCTCCCAGGAGCCGAACGCACCCACTAGCCCCTCCCCTAGTGCACCGTAGCCTCGTTTCCGTCGACGTCCGAACTCCGGCGCCGCCCCGCTCGCCGGTGCGGTCGATTCCGGCGACCCCAAGGCCTCCCGATCGCTCTGTTGGATGCGGACGAACGCGGGCTATCTTCTGGTGGTCTCCGTGAGCCCAGCCGCCGCCTGTAACTCAAGTCCGGCGAGTTGCCGCCGCAGTTTTGGTCGCCGCCGGCCGAACTCCGGTGACCGCTGACGTAGCACTTAGTTAGGAACTAATGACCATTAGTTAAACCCCACACAGCCACTGACTGCGGGCCCCACTTCGTGGTCAAACCCAGTCAGCGCTGGTTTTGACCGGGTTTAGACCATGTGACATTGACAGGTGGGCCTAGTGCCCTGCTAATTTAGGTTAGTGCTAATTTGTAATTAGTTAACCCTGTGACTCACTGACATATGGGCCCCGCCCGGCTAATTAAACTAGGTTAGATTTAAATAAGTTAGTTTAGTTAGTTGTGTCACTGACCAGTGGGCCCCACTGGTCAGGTTTGACCTGGACCAGCCCTGTTGACTTGCTGACGTCATGATGACGCAGTGCTGACGCAGTAACTATTTTCTGTAATTTAAAATAAATCAGAAATGATTTATTTATTTCAGAAAATAGCCAAAACTTCTAAAAAATCATATAAAATCAACCGTAGCTCAGATGAAAATAATTTATATATGAAAATTGATCAGAAAAATCCAAGGAATCTGTTTATGGCATTTTCATGCATGTTTGAATAACTTACAACCACTGTTTAGGGCAATTTGAATAAATGGCATTTGAATAATCACATATGGAGTTTGAATTTGAACCTTTGGTTCAAACCAACTTCATTTAATTTGGTTGCTAGTTGCATTAGGCCAAACCACATCATATTGCCATGTCATGTTCATGCATCATATTGTTGCATTGCATTGATTGTGTTCTTTCTCTATTTGTCGGTTTTGTCCCCTCTCAGTAGACGACGTTCCGACGATGAGTTCGATGACACCGATGAAGAACTATTACTATCTTCAGAAGTGCCAGGCAAGCAGAACCCCCTTGTTCATTCCGATACAATCCCACTCTCTCGCTCTTGCTCTCTTTTACTGCATTAGGACAACAACGATTGAACTGCTTTTGCTGCGGTAGCTGAACCCTTTCCTCTGCATGACCTGTCATTGCCACAGTAAATAGTTGAAACCCACTAGCATGAGTAGGAGTTGTTTGAGCCATGTTGTGCCTACTCATTCATGCTTTCTGGTGATGCCTGCTATTGCTTAGAGTTGTGTCAGGTCTGATTCATCGGGGATGAATTGGAATACAGTGAACATGTCCCATCGTTGAGAGCTAAGTGTGTGAACACGATTTGGTAAAGGTAGCGGTGAGAGGCCATGTAGAAGTACATGGTGGGTTGTCTCACTGGAACCGTCCCTAAGAACTGAGTTCTGTGTAAGTTGTCCAATGACAAAGCTACTACCACGCATTGGAATGCTTAAGTGCCCCTCTCGACTTATTAATCAACTCGATCTCTGTCCAGGAGTTGCAACTAGTTTCTGGCGCTTGTAGGTAGTGCTAGTAGTCTACCAAGTGGCACCCGGTACAGGTGGGCTTGGGTCAGACTAGGCACCGTGGCACGGTGTACCGATCGCCCGTTTGGTGATGCGGGAACCCTGTACACATCGTTTGGGGCCGTGAGCGACACCCCGGCCGGATCTCCCCACGGATGGAACCCGAATAGGCGATAAACCTGGACTAGAGTCTTGTGTGGTTAGTCAGGTCGTGGCCGACACCCTCGCCAGGCCTCCGCTTGAAGGTTGCCGAGATACATGACGTGTACATGGCGGTAAGTGGCGAGAGCGTGTGTGAAGAAGTACACCCCTGCAGGGTTAACATGATCTATTCGAATAGCCGGCTCCGCGGATATGGACTTCTTGGATGCTTACGTGGTACATAGACAATCGGAAGTGGATACTCTAAAATGCGCAAGATAAGCGTGAGTGCTATGGATGGCCTTCTCGTAGGGAGACGGGAGCGGATCCATAGTGGCGTATTGATTGGTGAATATGTGGACTTGTGTGCGCCAACTTAAAAGGTTACCTGCAGTCATAGTTTAGGATAGCCACCGAGTCAAAGCTGGCTTGCTGCAGTCAAACTCCACTACCCCCTTGTTGATACTGTTGCATATGTAGTTAGTTCTGATGTAAGTCTTGCTGAGTACCTTTGTACTCACGTTTGCTTAATTTATGTTTTTGCAGAGAGACTTCAGTCTCGCTAGTGGTTCCGCGTGGACTTCGACGTTTAGCTTGTTACCTCAGCTACGGTCTTGTGCCCTTAGGAGGGTCTCGTAGATAGTCAGGCTTCTCAGCCTTTTTCATTTGTAGTTGTCTGTACTCAGACATGTTATGATTCCGTTGCCTGTATGCTCTGTATGTTGGGTCATGTGACCTCTGATTGTAATAAATGCTATGATGGCTCTTCTGGGCCTTTATCTATATGAGTTGTTGAGTTATGTTGTGATGCCATGTTGTACAGCACATACTTGCATGTTATGCGTACGTGTAATGTGTATTGCTATGTGTGGGATCCGACACCTAGTTGTTTACCTTTGGTAGCCTATCTTACAGGGAAATGTCTCCTAGTGTTTCCACTGAGCCTTGGTAGCTTGCTACTGCTCCGGAACACTTAGGCTGGCCGGCATGTGTCCTTCTTCGTTCCTGTGTCTGTCCCTTAGGGGAAATGTCACGCGTTGCTCCTTTAAGTCCTTGTAGCTTGCTACGACTTGGGTGCATACGTTGATGACCGACACGTTCGTTGCTCGGTCATGTATGCCTGTCCTTGTAATTTAGTGCCACTTTTGGTTTATAACTGGTCATGTCGGCCCGGGTTCTCTGTCATATGGATGCTAGCGACACTATCATATACGTGTGCCAAAATACGCAAACGGTCCCGGGCCAGGTAAGGTGGCACCCGTGGGGATACCGTGCGTGAGGCCGCAAAGTGATATGGTGTGTTACAGGCTAGACCTGTGTGACTTAGGATCGGGGTCCCGACAAGGAGGAGCGGAGGAAGCGTGACCATCACGGATAGTCGATGCGAGTTGTTCCTGGAGGAAATAAATAGACTTTTAACCTTGACAGTCTATCTGGGCGGGTTCATCATGTGATACCTTGGTAACGCACGATGGGCTCGTCTAGCTAGACCATCACCGAAAGTCAAAATAACCATGAGAGAGGGTCCACCATATATACAACCCCCAAAGAGTAGTGAGCGATGTTCCAAAAGGAAACAATATCGAATTTTGACGATAACGGATGATTTGTGCAAGTTCGTGCTACTTATCAGCTACGTTGGGATTTCCTCGAAGAGGAGAGGATGAAGTAGTACAACAGATATAGGTATTTCTCTCATTTAAGAACCAAGGTTATCAATCAAGTAGGAGAACCACATAGAACCTCGTTAGCAGCGCCTGCAAACACAAACACAAATACTTGCACCCAATGCAAAAAAGGGGGGCGTCAATCGCCTCGGCGGTAATTTACAAGGATTAAATCTCGTAATGGTAGGTAAATAGATAAATTGCAAAATAAAATAAAATAAATAAAAGTGCAGCAAGGTATTTTTGTGTTTTATATATATGATAAAAGTGCAGCAAGGATCAAATCTCGTAGTGGTAGGTAAATAGATAAATTGCAAAATAAAATAAAATAAAATAAAAGTACAGCAAGGTATTTTTGTGTTTTTATATATGATAAAAGTAGACCCGGGGCCATAGTTTTCACTAGAGGCTTCTCTCCCGAGCACATAACATACGGTGGGTGAAGAAATTACTGTTGGGCAATTGATAGAAAAGTGCATAGTTATGATGATATCGAGGCAATGGTCATGTATATAGGTATCACGTCTGAGACAAGTAGACAGATTGCTGCCAGCATCTACTACTATTACTCCACCCATCGACCGCTATCCAGCATGTATCTAGGGTATTAACTTAATAAAAAGGGATTTGTATTTCTGTGCCCCTGGTTCCTTAGCTCTACTCATTCATCCCCACTCTATTAACTTTTGCTCACTTTTCCCCACTCCCTTGCCCGAAACCCTCAGAACAGGTTATAACGGACATTGCCGTCGGGTCAATGCCTTTGACCGTTAACTCTGAAGAGTGGGGTCACGTAAACGTGGGCACATGCAAGAGCGCGGTCGTGGGGTAGCACGTGTCCATGGACATGCCCGAAACGTCCCATCATATAAAGAAGGGCAACCACCTCCATCGCCGCTACCATTTCCTCAAATCCCCTCCCTGCCGCATTGTCTTCCTCTCCCCCACCATCGTCGTCTCGCTCTCCTCCACTGCCTCCACCGCACCGTCTCGCTCTCCCCCACCGCATCCTCTTCCTCACCTTCATTGCCTCCATCTATCCGATGGACAAAGCTCGTGGCGACGCCGGCGCAGCGGCAGGAGAAGTGGTGAAGCGGCAGGGCGCGGTGACCACGGATGTCAGCGGCGTCCACTGCGGTGCGGGGAAACTCTCAACCGCTGCGGATGTGGGGAAGGAGGTGGCAGGATCAGCCTCAGCGCTGAAGGTGACGGCGACGAGCGGCGCAGTCCATCCGAATACCCCCCATGCGCAGCCCAACGAGGAGCAGGAGGTATTTGCACTTGCTTTGCTTTAGGATATTAGCTTGTAGAGTTAGTCGCATTAGTTAGATGGGATCCCTAGTTAGATTGTGGATTCATACGGTAGTTCAGATGGTTAGAGTAGTTGGTTTGACGGATGGGCCGGGGTGATGGGGGGATTTATACTAGGGTTTGTTGGATAAATTCGTTGCAAAAAGATAGATCTGTTTATTATATGTGCTTCAATGCTACACAGATGTATGCTTATTAGATTTGTTTTTAATGCTCACAGATTGGGGTTTTTAATGCTACATACATGTATGCTTTTAGATTGGGAGATTGGGTCCCTATTAGATTTTTTTTGAATGCTACTCACATTGGGGTTTTGAATGTCATATGCCCAAATGGAATCCATTGATTAAGAAGTTATTTGATTCATTAGTATATAAATTTGTCCACAATATGTAGTTATATTAGCTCTGTTCTTCAATGTGTGTACATGACCAATGATGACGGGATGTGTTATTTGAATGTCATGTCTAAATTTGCAATTGGCTTCCGTATTTACTAGTGATGGATGTAATTGTATGTTCAGGAGGATGATGGTTGGGGGTAGAAAGAGGAAGCTGGCCTAGTACAACCCGTATGATCCAGAGGAAAGTGATGAAGAAGAATATGAGGTAAGCCTACTTGAAATTTAGATTGTTCATTTAGTTCCTTTGACATAATGTATTAATGTAAGTCATTCATGTGTGTAGTATGATTCTAGAGAAGAAGTGTACAAGGGCAATGTCGCATCCTTCACAGCCAAGGAGGTGGAGAAGATCAAGGCAAAGGGAGTTGCTTCCTTCTACAACCGCAGGTTCAAGAAGTGGCGCTGCCCCTACTGCACCACCAAGCCAAAGCCCAAGTATGGCCGCTTCGATCACCTGCTGTCTCATGCAGAGGATTTAGCAATCCACAGGGAGGACTACATGACCATGGGGCAGCATGCTGCGCTCGCGAAGGCCCTGACTCCGACGTGAATTGATGTGATGATGTGTGATGTTGTGATGGTGTGTACTTTAGATCCGGTTACTTTTGGGTACTTTGATGCTGTGAACCGAATCTTAATCTTAATCTTTGTTGTGTGGTTGTTTATTATTTTATCTACATTTGTCTCTCCTTATATTTTCCTGTGGTGTATGGTTAGTTCTGTTTAGATGTTGTGAACTATGAGTTTAGGTAATGCAATGATCACACATGTTGTTTCAGTGTTGCTTCAATGATGGTATATGTTGTTTCAGTGTTGCTTCACTTATCACACATGTTATTGGTCTCATGTTTATTAATCAAATCAAATGCATGCTTTTTCCCACCAGCAAATTATCTAGGGATCCCAATTATCTATGTATGTTTGTGTAAATTCAAGTGATTTAGAGGAGATCATGTTTGTGTAGGAGGTAAAGTGTGTGTAGGAGGTCATGTGTGTAAGGAAATGCAAAAAAAAACTTGGCAAACTATCTATGTTTGTGTAGGAGATCATGTGTGCAAAATTTGAAGTGATTTAGAGCGGGTCGAATAAATTTGAATTTGAGAAAATGTGCTCCAAATGAGCTCCCAGGCTAGGGTAAACAGCCCATTTGTAATCAGGTTTTTTTGAACCTACTCTAAATGAGCCAAATGTTTTTTTATTAACACATATTCACTTTCCATAGTGTAGATTCCAAGTCTCACTATTTTTTGAATTAATCTTCATAATTGTACATTTTCTTTTGAAAACATATGCTTTAATATAAAAACTATTAAAAACACGTTTTGAAATATGAAAATGGAAAACTAACTTCAGATGCTTCTTATTCACTTTAAAATAAAGCTTTAGTGATTTTTTGAATGTTTTTCAATTTTTCAAAAACAGAAGTTAACACCACCTTCTCTCCTTGAACTCTATGAAATCATGTACATGATAGCTCATATGTGTGAAGGTTTTCTCATGAAAATGAACATAGACCAAGTTTATGATTTTTGGTTGGTAACATGTCACATAAGACAACATTGTGCGCATGCTTTATATTTTTTTGATTTTTTTAAATTAATGGTGCTCATTTGACCACGATCGTGCCAGCTAGGGTTTTTTGATGAAAATGACCATAGACCAAGTTTAGTATTTTTCCTCGTTAGTTTGTCTTATAAAACGACGAACGGCGAAGGTTTCATATTTTTTTTAAATTAGTTATGCCCAGTCAAAGCCTTCGAAACCCCATTTACAAGCTCAAAACCCCTCTAAACCCCGCGGGGTTTCGCCTAACCCTAGCTCACAACATCAGTCGTCCGATCATACCCTCACGCCAAGTGACAGCCCTCAGATATGGCCTTCTAGAAGGAACTACGTGGGCTGGCTGTGTGCAGGCTCCGCGTCGTTGGATCACAAGGACAGCTCCGCATCGTTGGATCGTGGGGCGATCCGCGAGAGGTGATCCTATTGGTTGTGCTCGGCTGCTCGCCCACCACTGACTCCGTGAAAAAAACGTTGTTATTGGGCCCAAAAGGAAACCAAGCTCTGGTTGGGCCGTCGAATTGCGTCGTTTTTTGCATCGTTTGCTTTGTTTTTTGTGAACGTGTTGGCTCTGTATTTTTGCATCATTTTTTGCATCGTTTGCTCTGTTTTCTGTGAATGTGCTAGCTCTGTATTTTTGCATCATTTGAAATCAATTGACATTGCATAGCAAATGACCGATTTTAAGGGCCAAATTTATTTATCATGCAAAACGGCCACAAACTATTCAAAAATTGTCTCCTTTTGCTCATATAATATATATGACCACGGATTCCCACGCGTGCAATTGGCTTTTTTACTTCTTCTTTTTCAAGCCACCATGCGTGTACACTCCCGATGTTGCGGTGGGTTTGAAAACGGGTTACTTCACATTTGATCCCGTTATTGCCATGGCCAAATAACACGTAGCACTACGGCTATTTAAGCCACCCTCTGCCTCTGCCATCCCTCATCCATCTCCCATCCTCTCTGCCAGCTGCCCTTCTTGCTCTTCGACCACTTCTCCTTCTTCTAGCACATCCTCAACCATGAAGTACACCGGACCAACCTACCACTTCCCACCCACCGTGCCGGAGAGGCTCTACCCTTCTGGCGTGTACGTGGAGCGCACACTACGTGTGTGGGCAATATCAAGGTGGATGACCGCAAGGAACTTCACCGAGTTCTTCCTCGCGTCCAGCTACCACCACCTCCCGCGGGGATCTCCAAGGATGTTCCGTGTCGAGGAGGTCATCCAAAATGGGGTGGTGGTTGCTCTCCTTGCCCACTTCACCAACACATTCGATGCCTTCTACCTCCTTGGCCGGGTGTTTTGGTGTGGCTGCGAGTTCATCGCTTTCACCACCCACAACATGTTCACGGCGTACACCAACATCTTCCCCACCGCTTACCGCATGCACACTCTTCCGTATCCCATCGACAACGCCCCGGAGGAGCAGTGAAGGGCGCCGGGAGAAGGAGCGAGGTGGAGAAGGCGGCGTCTAGGGTTCTAAACCCTCTATCTATTTTTTAGTCTATGTTATGTTAAGTTCTAATCCCAGTGAACTATGTGAGAGATTCTATGGGCTTGTTGGCCCTTTTATCAAGTTCTATTATTAAGTTTTATATCTAAAAAGTGCATGCAGCCACAACATATTTGTTCAATTTGTCGTAGCAAAACAGGTTCTAAATCGAGGAGACAAGTGTGCGAGAAGAGAGGAACCAGCGGGAGCGATCGTCGCTGCATCCGTGGCGGCTGGCGTGCATGAAAGCGGCTCGGTCAGTGCATCGGGGCGGCACACATTAGTGCATGCAGGCTCGATCGGTGCATGCAGGCTCGGTCAGCGCATCGATGCATGCAGGCAGGCTTGTTGGGTGATTGCTGTCGTGGCGGCGCGCGCAGGCGTTTAATGTAAGGGACGGCCCAACGAAACCACGGATCAACGGTCGAACAGCTACACCCCCAATGCGGCCCCACTCATCAGAGTTAATGGTCAAAGCACTGACCCGACGGCGACATCCGTTATAACCTGTTCTGAGGGTTTTAGGCAAGGGAGTGGGGAAAACTAAGCAAAAGTTAAGAGCGTGGGGATGGATGAGTAGAGCTAAGGAACCAGGGGCACAGAGTAAAAATCCCTAATAAAAATAGAGTAACGCCTTCAGCAAGATGACATGAAGTAGACAAAGTACACCCAAGAAATATGAATAAACATCATCTTTTTATCCTTAATGGATACAATATAAATACGTGTCATGTCCCTTTCTGTCAATGGGATTGAACACCACAATATTGAACCCATCATAAATCACCTCTCCCATTGCAAGATAAATCAATCTAGTGGGCCAAACTAAATAGATAGATCGATGAGAAATACAATGCTATAATAATCATGCGTAAAAGAATTTATAAAAGACGCAATTGATATTCATGAATAATATGATCATAAACTCACAATTCATCGGATCCCAACAAACAGACAGCAAAAGAAGATTATATCAACTATAACTCCAAGAGCCATCGAGGAGAACAGTGTATTGAAGACCAAAGAGAGAGAACAAAGCCATCTACCTACTAGCTATGGACCCGTAGCTCTGTGGTGAACTACTCACACATCATCGGAAGGCAGCAAAGATGATGTAGAAGCCCTTCATGATCGATTCACCCTCCGGTAGAGTACTAAAAAATGCCTCCAGATGGGATGGCGAAAGAACAAAAACTTGCGGCGGCAAAAAAAAGTGATTGGTGTGTCTCTATGTTGGTTTCCCGATTTTAGAGAATTTATAGACATTGAATTAGGTCAGAAGGAGAGCCACATGGGGCTCACAAGGAATCAGGGTATGCCAACCCCCCTCGGTGCCCCCTGTTGCCTTGACGTCTCCTTGCTTCTCGTTTGGTCTCCTCCCAAAGCTTCCAGGGTCTCTCTTGTCCAGAAAAAATTGTCAAATACTTTTGTAGTGTTTGGACACTGTTTGGTACTGATTTCCCAGAAAACCAAAAACAAGCAGAAAATAACAACTGTCACTTAGCACTGAGTTAATAGGTTAGTCCCAGAAAATGATATAAAATAGCACAGAAGGTTATATAAAATATCCAAGATGATACTACTGATGGAAATATGCCCTAGAGGCAACAATAAAGTTATTATTATTTTATATTTCCTTATTCATGATAAAGGTTTATTGTTGATGCTAGAATTGTATTGACCGGAAACTTAAATACATGTGTGAATACATAAACATATATCGTGTCCCTAGTGAGCCTCTACTAAACTAGCTCGTTGATCAAAGATGGTTAAGGTTTCCAAACCATATACATGAGTTGTCATTTGATAACGGAATCACATCATTAGGAAAATGATGTGATGGACAAGACCCACCCGTTAGCTTAGCATTTGATCATACAGTGTATTGATATTGCTTTCTTAAATGTCAAATACATATTTCTTCGACCATGAGATCATGCGACTCCTGGATACTGGAGGAATACCTTGTGCGCTATCAAATGTCACAACGTAACTGAGTGATCAAAAGTATGCTCTACAGGTATCTTTGAAGGTGTCTGTTGAGTTGGCATGGATCAAGATTAGGATTTGTCACTCCGTGTATCGGAGAGGTATCTCTAGGCCCTCACGATAATACACATCACAAGAAGCTTGCAAGCATAATGAGTAAGGAGTTAGTTATGAGATGATGTATTACATAACGAGTAAAGAGACTTGTTGTTAACAAGATTGAACTAGGTATGGAGATATCGATGATCGAATCTCGGGAAAGTAACATACCGACGGACAAAGGGAATTACGTATGTTGTCATAATGGTTCGCCGATAAAGATCTTCGTAGAATATGTAGGAGCCAATATGGGCATCCAGGTTCCGCTATTGGTTATTGACCGGAGAGGTGTCTTGGTCATGTCTACATAGTTCTCGAACCCATAGGGTCCGCACGCTTAACGTTCGTTGACGATATAGTGTTATATGCGTTATATGATTTGATGACCGAATGTTGTTCGGAGTCCCGGATGATATCACGGATATGACGAGGAGCTCCAGAATGGTCTGGAGGTAAAGATTGATGTATAGGACGATGATATTTGGACACCAAAAGAGTTTCGGGGTGTACCTAGTAGAAATCGGGTCACCGGAAGGGGTTTCAGTCACCCCGGGAGGTTAATGGGCAATATGGGCCAAAGGGGGGACCACACCAGCCCAAAAGAGGCTGGTGCGCCCCTCCTAGCTTGTAGCCCTTGGGAAGATAACGAAAGGAGGGGAGTTGGCCTCCCCCTTCCTTTCCTCCTCCTTTCCTCCCTCCTCCGACAAATATGGAAAGGGGGCGCCACTAGGCACTACTAGGGAAAACCTTATACACAAAAACATAGCAGTAGCACATGGCAAAAAGGGGTGCTACTAATAATTAGAATTAGCACGGCTCGATGGAACAACGCTACTACTAAAACTGACCGACCGTTCCCGCCATGCTAGGTTTAGCAGTAGCGTGCGCATGCTAGCCGCGCTACTGCTAATGTTGTAGTAGTAGCGCGCTTTCTTTGCTGGTCGCTACTGCTAATTTTGAACCTGGCCACATGGCGGGCCACACTTAGCAGTAGCGCCTCTGCCAGAAGCGCGCTACTGCTATCATGTTAGTAGCAGCGCGTTTTACGGCCAGCGCTACTGCTAAATCGCAACCATACCACCTTCTTATTCCCCCTCCCCTCCCCCCTCTCCCCATCCTCTCTTCCTTCATTTTCCCCTAGCTCCCACCTCCTCTCTCCCTCACTTTGCTTCTTCCTCACTACTTCTCCCCCCTATTACTCTCCTTCTTCTACCTAAGAAATATATGGGCAGTGATGATCAGAACTCAGGGGTGACGATGGAATGCATGACATGCGGGGAAGATGACGATGATGATGAAGTATTCGTCAAAATAAGAATCAATACTACATTACCTAAGAAAGATCATACTCCATGGAAAAGGAAAAGTCACAATGAGGAGCTCAATTATTCTTCAACGAACAAGAAGGGAAAGAAGCTCACTAAAAAACGAAAACATCCACGCTGAGAAACTATTATCGGTCAAATGATGTAATATATATGTTCCTATTTTGTGTACACATTTAACCATTATGCATGGGCCAAATGATGTAATATATATGTTCCTATTTTGTATACATACTTAATCGTAAAATGATGCAATATATATCGCCTTAGTTATATACATTGTATCACCTTCCCTTCATTCCTGCTCTCGGAAAAAGGAAAAGAAAAGAAAAGAAAGAGAAAATAAAGGAAAATCAAATAGAATAAACAAAACTGGAAAACTGATATAGGTACTGGTTATAGCAGTAGCGCTTTTCTAGAAAAGAGCTATAGCTAGTCAATATAGCAGTAGCGTTCATTGGGAAAACGCGCTATAGCAACCTGCTATAGCAGTAGCGCTGCTTGTAGAAATGCGCTATAGCTAAATTAGCTATAGCGCGTTCTGAGGAAACGCGCTACTGCTATATTCACTTAACCCCCCCCCCAGCGAGCTTCCCGCCTATGCTTCTTCCCCCAAATCCAAACTCTCTCTTCTACCCCCTCGTCACCGTCGGAGCCCTGCCCTCGCCGCGCCCCTGCCTCAAGCGTCGGAGCCCCACCCTCGCCCTCGACCTCGCAGGAGTACTGCCCTCGCCCCTGACACCGGTGACCTCACCCTTGCCCCCGACCCCGGCCCCGGCGCACCAAGCCTCCCTCCTCTGCTTCCTCCCCTCCCAACCTCGGTCGTCGTCGGGCCCGCCTCCTCGCCATGCACCCTCTGTCGTGAGCCCCCACCGCTCCTCCTCTCTCTGCTAATTTAGCTAGGGTTCTTCGGTTAATTTAGTTAGGTTTTAGTTAGGGAAGTAGGTTAATTAGGTTAGCTGTTTTAGGTGTAGTTAAAAGAAAAAACCGAATTGATTATATAGGTTTCTTGCATTTTTTTAGTTTAAGCAATTGTTTATATTTAAATTTTATAGTGCTAGTTAGTTAATTAGAATTAGTATGAAACCTAGGTCAGATTAGTTAAAGCAACTGTTGCTACTTAAGTTTTTTAGTTTAAGCAATTGTTGCTATTAAAAAAAACAGAATTAGTATGAACCCTAGTTAAAGCAAAAAAATAGTTTCAAATTTAGGTAGGCTGAATTTAGTTTCAAATATTGTGAAGAAAAATGACTTCTTACACTTTTCTTTAAGTTTTATATTTTTCTTCCTTTTATATGCAAATTTGAAGTGGACATGTGATTTGGACATGTCATATTTGGAATTTGGACATGTCATATTTGGACATGTGATGTTTTGGACATGTCATATTTGGAAAATGATGATTATGTGTAGGGTAAATGATCCAGTGAATTTCGCCGGAATGTTGATTCATTTCCGTTCCGATGAAGGCGCTCGATATGTCCACTTTTTAGCAAAGGTCATGCCAAAATTTCCCGTGAATTTTGGCATGACTTGTGCTAGAAAGTAGGCATATCGACTGCCGGGATTTGCTACCAAACGGCATTCCGGCAAACCATAGACCTTTTTTATGTCATTTCTCATTTTATTATAGTTTTAGAATTAAACGAGGAGACTTAATCGTAGGATTTGCCTCCTCCAGTACGGCTAGGGGGAGAGGACGACGAGACCCCGCTGCGGATTGGAAGCTGCATGGGTTGGGTGCTGCTATGGCCGAAGAATCTTCTTCATATAGAGCCGGCCAAGAGCACACCAATAACCACACATCAACAAGCAGGTATGGACACCACCACCCCGCCTACACAATTACCAGCGCCTGTAGTGTTGGGTGAGAGCGGCGGACGACGTGATGAAGGGGGGTCCAATAGTGGCTGATGTAATCGCCCCCGTAGAACAAAGAATGGATGATGAGATGAATGAGGATGACCCTCTTCGGTTCCTCAATACAGGCGCCTATGATGGTGACTCAGATATGATGAGTCAGCCATATGAAGACGCGGGCTATAAGCATGTTGATGAGGATATGGATGATCTGCCTGGGCAGGAACGTCCTAGCAGGGATTTCAAGAAGTCTCTCTTCATGCAATCCTCACAGGACACGCCTGAAGATGCCGCCTCAACACAGGCTCAACTAGCCGGGGGTCGTACAGTGCTTATCCCAACAACACTGTGGCAGGGGTTAAGGAAGGGCCTGGAAGGTTAGCCCAAGAAAAAGGAGAGGATAAGACCGGCGAACAAAGGAAATGTTGCCTACAAACAAGCCAGAGCACATAGCAGCCAGACGGCGGATTTTGAAGAGCGTGTACCCGTCAAAGGTGCCGCCATGTACCATCTCACGGGCGAGCCGATGCTATCGCCAAAACCGCTGGAGGCAATATCAGGGGATCTTAGGAGACTGCACGAACATGTGTTGTCGACTTAGAAAAGCCTACTAGCCTCGAAGGATCCAGGATATCCGACATACACGGCTCATGTGCCTGAGGGGAAGTGCTACGTCGACACACGACCTGCGGAGGTGTTCTTCCTGCGGTTTGACCATATCTTCGAGGTGTTTCTGACAAGGCGGCTCAATTGTACAATCGTCCGCCTTTTTGCGCTACATATGAGCTTCGTCATGAAGAGAGAAGAAGTCTCGCAAATCTGTGTGGCTGATCCATACTACATGCACGAGTCATTCTTGAATCTCGGCGACTTTGAGCGTAAAACTGCTAGGGAGTACATTGAAAACTTCATGGTATAGAATAAGGACCAAGAAATTGTCCTCCTGCCTTATCATCCAAAGTAAGTCAGTGTCGGACAACCCTTTCGTACATTTCAATCATTCCTTCTCGCTCATATGGAGAATAATTTGAGGTGTTTTTCCCCCAGCAACGGGCGTGCCGTCCTTATCATTATTTACCCATGAGTCTCCCATGCCATGTATTTTGACCCTACCAGAAACTACGAGAAGAAGGACTACACCCACATAATGAATATTCTAGATGATGCTCTCCAAGGCTTCAGCTTGAGGGGTGGCCACCTGTAGATCAGGAAACAAAGGCACAAGAAGACGAGTTTCTCGCATAAAACTAACTTCTGCTGCATCCATGTCACAAAACCAAGCAAGAACGATGGATTCTACCTCCTCTATCTCATGATGGAGTTCAGAATGGATCACCAAATGCTTCGCATGACAAGCAGAAATGATGATCACATCTGCGAGTGGGTAGAATCTCATGGAGAAGTGGATTATAAACTTAGAGATGACTTCTTTCGCATCCATAGGGACATTGCGACGATCATCATGAAAGAAGTCGTCGATGAGAAGGGGATGTTGCACCACGGTCCTATATCGCGAGCTGACGTCCGAACTCGCATAGGCATGCAATGTCAGGATCTCACGTTGTTCAAGAAGCAAGGGTCCATCCTCGATGATATGGAATGATGGAACTTCTAGTGATTTTCGATGTCGATGATGATTATATGTGTCGGCTGAACTTGTATAGTTTCTATAGCGATGAAACTTTGTGATGTCCACGGTCCCTGCCGAACTTGCGTAATGCTACTTTGTTAGTTTGGGTACGATGACATGCGTACCTCTAGTTAATTAGTTTGCGTACGATGAAACTGCATTCATTATTTGTATGTTTACTATATGTTGCATCTAGTTGCTAAACCTTTCTTTTTCATGTTGCTCAAGTATATTTTGTTGCATATATGATTGTACATTCTCTTGATGAAGATGCATCTCCAACAGGTACCTAGATTCTTGATGGCGAAGAAGCAGTGCTTTGTCGTGTACAAAGGGAAGGTTCCAGGAGTGTATGACGAGTGGCCTGAGCGTCAGGCACAAGTGGAGGGGGTCTCGGGTGCCAGCCATAAAGGCTTCAAAAGCAGACAAGAAGCAGAAGCTAGTTACTTGAGGTTCACGCTAGCACGAGAGAGGACTCATAACCGCCACCTCATGCACTGCATAGTTCCGCTCTCACTCATAGTGATAGCTCTTCTCGTTTATATCATTGTTTAGATGGATGACGATGTAGTTGCAAGTATTCGAGACTTGTATCGCTATTTTCGAGATGATGATGACATGATTTGATGAGACTATTTGTATGTATATGCCATGATTACATCTGTATGTGTACGATATGCTAGAGATTATTGTATAAAGCCCTAAACAAAATTCAACATCACAAAATATGGACCTAGAAAAAAAATTAGAAACTAATAACAATAGCGCGGGGTATGGCTTTAACAACAGCGATGTCTTAGCAGTCGAGCTCTTTGTAGTAGGTCGCTACAGCTATTTGCAGCAGCGCTTGTTGCAGACGAATGCTACTGCTATCCCTAGATAGCAGTAGCGCGGGTCAAACAATGCTACTGATAAGCATTAGCTGTAGCGCCATATCAATAGCGCGGCCACCCGCGCTACTGCTAGGTTTTTCCCTAGTAGTGAGGGAAGGACCCCAAGTAGGATTCGGCCTACTTGGGGTGCCTCCTTGGCTGCTCCTCCCCCCACCTATATATACGTGGGAGGGTACGCCACACATAACCACAACATTGTCTTAGCCGTGTGCGGCGCCCCCACTCCACCGTTTACACCCTCAGTCATGTTTTTGTAGTGCTTAGGCGAAGCCTTGCGGAGATAGCATCACCATCACCGTCACCATGCCGTTGTGCTTACGAAACTCATCTACTACCTCGTCATCTTGCTGGATCAAGAAGGCGTGGACGTCACCGAGCTGAACGTGTGCTAAACGCGGAGGTGTTGTACGTTCGGTACTTGATCGGTTGGATCACGAAGAAGTTCGACTACATCAACCGTGTTACTACTTACGGTCTACGAGGGCACATAGACACACTCTCCCCTCTCATACTACTTACCACCAATGTCGTATTTTGATTCAGCGGTATTGTAAGATGAAGCGGTCCGGACCAGCCTTACATGTCCACGTACATGAGACCGGTTCCACCGACAGACATGCAACTTGTTTTGCATAAAGGTGGCTGGCGGGTGTCTGTTTCTCCTACTTTAGTTGAATCGAATTTGACTACAGCTGGTCCTTGAAAGAAGGTTAAAACAGCAAACTTGATAAATCACCAATGTGGTTTTTGCCGTAGGTAAGAACGATTCTTGCTAAAAGCCCGTAACAGCCACGTACAACATGCAACAACAAAGTAGAGGATGTCTAACTTGTTTTTGCAGGGCATGCTGTGATGTGATATGGTCAAGACGTGATGAGTTATACGTTATTGTATGAGATGATCATGTTTTGTAATATTGACAACTGGCAGGGGCCTTATGGTTGTCTCTTATTTATTTTATGAAATGCAAGCGCCATGTAATTGCTTTACTTTATCGATATGAGTTAGCAATAGTCGTAGAAGCAATAGTTGGCGAGATGACCACGACGCAACGATGGAAATCAAGGTGTGGAGCTGATGACAATGGATATCATGATGATGCTTTGGAGATGGAGATCAAAAGCACAAGATGATGATGGCCATATCATGTCACATATTTTGATTGCATGCGATGTTTATCCTTTATGCATCTTATTTTGCTTAGAACGGAGGTAGCATTATAAGATGATCCGTTCACTAAATTTCAATATAAAAGTGTTCTCTCCGAGTATGCACCGTTACTAAAGTTCATCGTTTCGAAGCACGTCGTGATGATCGGGTGTGGACTCTACATTCACATACAATGGGTGTAAGACAGTTTTACACATGCAGAATACTTGGGTTAAACTTGACGAGCCTAGCATGTACATACATGGTCTCGGAACACTAGAGACCAAAAGGTCGAACATGAGTCATATAGTAGATATGATCAACATAGAGATGTTCACCATTGATGACTACCCCATCTCACGTGATGATAAAACATGGGTTAGTCAATTTGGATCATGTATGTAACGCCCCGGACACACCCGCCGGTGGTCGTTACTCCTGGCGGGATCTAGACTGGCCCCACATATCAATACTAGTCTTTTCTGCGCACCCGGGAGCAACTTCCCGGTCGGTCACCCATCCTGAAATTACTCCAAGCTGAGCACGCTTAACTTTGGAGTTCTATCCAAATGGGCTCCCAGAAAAGAAGGAATTCCTTATTGATATGAGTAGTCTATCATCCCTAATAAGCCAAGCCATCAAATACACCCCCACTCAGAGGAACCGACGTCCTCGTCGGGCCACAGGAACGTTCCCTCTTGGCACAAACGGCTGTGTATCCAGTCCAATACATGTGCCATGCCGTGTGCCACGACGGGTCACAAACGTCATGAACAACATGACCGAGCACCTGTCCGCAAACATCCGTGTAACCGCGAGGGTCGGCTCTGATACCAACTTGTAACTCCACGGACACACCCGCCGGTGGTCGTTACTCCTGGCGGGATCTAGACTGGCCCCACATATCAATACTAGTCTTTTCTGCGCACTTTGTCCTCACTCATGCGCACCCGGGAGCAACTTCCCGGTCGATCACCCATCCTGAAATTACTCCAAGCTGAGCACGCTTAACTTTGGAGTTCTATCTGAATGGGCTCCCGGAAAAGAAGGAATTCCTTATTTATATGAGTAGTCTATCATCCCTAATAAGCCAAGTCATCACAATGTATCACTTAGATAACTTAAGAGATGTTAATTTAAGTGGGAGTTCATTAGTAATTTGATTAATTGAACTTAATTTATCATGAACTTAGTCTTAATAGTTTTTGCATATCTATGTTGTAGATCAATGGCCCATGCTACCGTTCCCCTGAATTTTAATGCGTTCTTAGAGAAAGCTAAGTTGAAAGATGATGGTAGCAACTACACGGACTAGGTCTGTAACTTGAGGATTATCCTCATTGCTGCACAGAAGAATTATGTCCTTGATGCACCGCTAGGTGACATACCTGCTGCAGGAGCTGATGAAGATGTTACGAAAGTATGGCAAGCTCGATCTGATGACTACTCGATAGTTCAGTGTGCCATGCTTTACGGCTTAGAACAGGGACTTCAAAGACGTTTTGAACATCATGGAGCATATGACATGTTCCAGGAGCTGAAGTTAATATTTCAAGCTAATGCTCAGGTTGAGAGATATGAAGTCTCCAACAAGTTCTATAGCTGCAAGATGGAGGAGAATAGTTCTGTCAGTGAACACATAATCAAAATGTCTAGGTATCATAACCACTTGACTCAGCTGGGAATTGATCTTCCAGTTGAGAGTGTTCTTACAGAGTTCTTCAATCATTGCCACCAAGCTACAAAGGCTTCATGATGACCTATAATATGCAAGGGATGGAGAAAACAATTCCCGAGCTCTTCGCGATGCTGAAATCAGCGGAGGTGGAAATCTAGAAGGAGCATCAAGTGTTGATGGTTAACAAGACCACTAGCTTCAAGAAAAAACACAAAGGAAAGAAAGGGAACTTCAAGAAGAATGGCAAACAAGTTGCCGCTCCCGTGAAGAAACCCAAAGCTAGACCTAAGCCTGAAACGGAGTGCTTCTATTGTAAAGGGAGTGATCACTGGAAGCGGAGCTGCCCCAAGTATTTGGCCGATAAGAAGGATGGCAAAGTGAACAAAGTTATATTTGATATACATGTTATTTATGTGTTCCTTACTAGTGCTCATAGCAGCGCTTGGGTATTTGATACTGGTTTGGTTGCTCATATTTGTAACTCGAAACAGGAACTACAGAATAAGTGAAGATTGGCTAAGGACGAGATCACGATGCGCGTCGGGAATGGTTTCAAGGTCGATGTGATCGCGTTCGGCACGCTACCTCTACATCTACCTTTGGGATTAGTTTTAGACCTAAATAATTGTTATTTGGTGCCTGCGTTGAGCATGAACATTATATCTAGATCTTGTTTAATGCGAGACCGTTATTCATTTAAGTCCGAGAATAATGGTTGTTCTATTTATATGAGTAATATCTTCTATGGTCATGCACCCTTGAGGAATGGTCTATTCTTGTTGAATCTCGGTCGTGGTGATACACATATTCATAATATTGATGCCAAAAGATGCAAAGTTGATAACGATAGTGCAACATACTTGTCGCAATGTCGTTTAGGTCATATTGGTGTAAAGCGCATGAAGAAACTCCATGTTGATGGACTTTTGGAATCACTTGATTATGAATCATTTGATACTTGCGAAACATGCCTCATGGGCAAGATGACTAAAACTCCGTTCTATGGAACAAAGGAGCGAGCTAATGACTTATTGGAAATAATACATACCGATGTATGCGGTCCAATGAGTGTTGAAGCACGCAGCGGGTATCGTTATTTTCTCACATTCACAGATGATTTGAGTAGGTATGGGTATATCTACTTGATGAAACACAAGTCCGAAACATTTGAAAAGTTCAAAGAATTTTAGAGTGAAGTGGAGAATCATCGTAACAAGAAAATAAAGTTTCTACGATCTGATCGTGAAGGCAAATATTTGAGTTACGAGTTTGGCCTTCATTTAAAACAATGTGGAATAGTTTCACAACTCACGCCACCTGGAACACCACAATGTAATGGTGTGTCCAAACGTCGTAACCTCACTCTATTGGATATGGTGTGCTCTATGATGTCTCTTACCGATTTGCCTTTATCATTTTGGGGTTATGCATTAGAGACATCTGCATTCACGTTAAATAGGGCACCGTCTAAATCCGTTGAGACAACACCGTATGAACTATGGTTTGGCAAGAAATCAAAGCTGTCATTTCTTAAAGTTTGGGGTTGCGACACTTATGTCAAAAGGCTTCAGCCTGATAAGTTCGAACCCAAATTGGAGAAGTGCTTCTTCATAGGATACCCAAAAGAAACTATTGGGTACACCTTCTACCACAGATCGGAAGGCGAGATCTTTGTTGCTAAAATGGGTCCTTTCTAGAGAAGGAGTTTCTCTCGAAATAAGTGAGCGGGAGAAAAGTAGAACTTGATGAGGTAATTATACCTTCTCTCGAATTGGAAAGTAGCTCTTCAGAGAAAACCGTTCCCGTGATGCCTACACCAACTAGAGAAGAAGCCAATGATGATGATCATGAAACTTCGGATCAAGTTACTACTGAACTTCGAAGGTCAACCAGAACACATACCGCACCAGAGTAGTACGGTAACCCTGTCTTGAAAGTCATGTTGTTAGACAACGGCAAACCTTCGAACTATGAAGAAGCTACAATGAGCCTGGATATCGAAACATGGCTTGAGGCCATGAAATCTGAGATAGGATCCATGTATGAGAACAAAGTGTGGACTTTGGTGGACTTTCCTGATGATCGGCAAGCCATAGAGAATAAATGGATCTTCAAGAAGAAGACTGACGCTGATGGTAATGTTACTGTCTACAAAGCTTGACTTGTCACAAAAGGTTTTCGACAAGTTCAAGGAGTTGACTACGATGAGACTTTCTCACCCGTAGCTATGCTTAAGTCTGTCCCAATCATGTTGGCAATTGCCGCATTTTATGATTATAAAATCTGGCAAATGGATGTCAAAGCTTTCCTTAATGGATTTCATATAGAAGAGTTTTGTTGATCCTAAAGGTGCTAACAAAGTGTGCAAGCTCTAGCGATCCATTTATGGACTAGTGCAAGCATCTCGGAGTTCGAATATACACTTTGATGAGGTGATCAAAGCATATGGTTTTATACAGACTTACGGTGAAGCCTGTATTTACAAGAAAGTGAGTGGAAGCCTTATAGCATTTCTGATATTATATGTGGATGACATTTGTTGATTGGAAATGATATAGAATTTTTGGATAGCATAAAAGGATACTTGATTAAGAATTTTTCAGTGAAAGACCTCGGTGAAGCTACTTATATATTGGCCATCAAGATCTATAGAGATAGATCAAGACGCTTAATAGGACTTTCACAAAGTACATTCCTTGACAAAGTTTTGAGGGAGTTCAAAATGGATCAGCCAAAGAAAGGGTTCTTGCCTGTGTTACAAGGTGTGAAATTGAGTCAGACTCAATGCCCGACCACTGCAGAAGATAGATGATACGTCTCCAACATATCTATATTTTTTTTTGTTCCATGCTATTATATTATCCTTCTAGGATATTTTATGGCCTTTTATATACACTTTATATGATTTTTGGGACTAACCTGTTAACCTAGAGCCCAGTGCCAGTTTGTATTTTTTCTTGTTTTTGAGTTTTACAGAAAAGGAATACCAAACGGAGTCCAATTGACGTGCCAATTTTTGATGATTTTTTTGGACCAAAAGAAGCCCCCAAAGTAAAAGAGTTAGGTCAAGTCACGGGCTGCCCACGAGGGTGGGGGCACGCCCACCCCAAGTGGTGGCGCCCCCTATCTCGTGGACAGCCCGGAGAACCCCCCTGACTTGTGCCCTACGCCAAAAAATCCTATAAATACAGAAACCTCCGGAAAATAACCTAGATCGGGAGTTCCGCTGCCGCAAGCCTCTGTTGCCAACAAAAACCAATCTAGACCCCGTTCCGGCACCCTGCCGGAGGGGAATCCCTCTCCGGTGGCCATCTTCATCATCCCGGCGCTCTCCATGAGGAGGGAGGAGTAGCTCACCCTCGGGGCTGAGGGTATGTACCAGTAGCTATGTGTTTGATCTCCCTCTCTCGTGTTCTTGAGATGGCACGATCTTGATGTATCGCGAGCTTTGCTATTCTAGTTGGATCTTATGATGTTTCTCCCCCTCTACTCTCTTGTGATGAATTGAGTTTTCCCTTTGAAGTTATCTTATCGAATTGAGTCTTTAAGGATTTGAGAACACTTGATGTATGCCTTGCATGTGCTTATCTGTGGTGACAATGGGGTATCACGTGATCTACTTGATGTTTGTTTTGGTGATCAACTTGCGGGTTACGTGACCTTGGGAATCTATGCATAGGGGTTGGCACACGTTTTCGTCTTGACTCTCCGGTAGAAACTTTGGGGCACTCTTTGAAGTATTTTGTGTTGGTTGAATAGATGAATCTGAGATTGTGTGATGCATATCATATAATCATGCCCACTGATACTTGAGGTGACAATTGAGTATCTAGGTGACATTAGGGTTTTGGTTGATTTGTGTCTTAAGGTGTTATTCTTGTATGAACTCTATGATAGATCGAACGGAAAGAATAGCTTCGTGTTATTTTACTACGGACTCTTGAATAGATCGATCAGAAAGGATAACTTTGAGGTGGTTTCGTACCCTACCATAATCTCTTCGTTTTTTCTCCGCTATTATTTACTTTGGAGTGACTCTTTGTTGCATGTTGAGGGCTAGTAATATGATCCAATTATGTTATCCTTGTTGAGAGAACTTGCACTAGTGAAAGTATGAACCGTTGGCCTTGTTTCCTATCATTGCAACACCGTTTATGCTCACTTTTATCATTAGTTACCTTGTTGTTTTTATATTTTCATATTACAAAAACCTATATCTACCATCCATATTGCACTTGTATCACCATCTCTTCGCCGAACTAGTGCACCTATACAATTTACCATTGTATTGGGTATGTTGGGGACACAAGAGACTCTTTGTTATTTGGTTGCAGGGTTGTTTGAGAGAGACCATCTTCATCCTATGCCTCCTACAGATTGATAAACCTTAGGTCATCCACTTGAGGGAAATTTGCTACTATCCTACAAACCTCTGCACTTGGAGGCCCAACAACGTCTACAAGAAGAAGGTTGTGTAGTAGACATCAAGCTCTTTTTTGGCATCGTTGCCGGCGAGGTTAGTGCTTGAAGGTATATCTTTAGATCTTGCAATCGAATATTTTAGTTTCTTGTTTTATCACTAGTTTACCTCATATGCTTCATCTTTTTAATATATTTTGTGAAAAGGATGGGAAGGAAAATTGTACTCAAGTACTAGAAGAAGAATTACACAGAATGCTTGGCATAAAATATGTGCATGATGAGCATGATTGCAATGTTGTTAGTATGAATTCTTTGAATACCCATGATGCTAATGATATGCAAAGCCACAAGCTTGGGGATGCTATGTTTAATGAAGAATATATATTTAGTCCCCCAAGTTTTGATGAGCAAATTTATTATGATGAAAGCATGCCTCCTATTTATGATGATTATTGTATGACACTTATGCTATAAAAAGTAGTGATGATTACATTTATAAAACTTGTCATGATTATGACTACCCTTTTTCTGAACATTACTCCTTTAATGTGGAAACAATCTATAGTATTCAAGTCTCTTATGATACTCCCACTATTCCGAATGAGAAGAAATTCGCTTATGTGGAGAGTAATAAAATTTATATGCTTGGGGATCATGAAAAGAATGCTTTATGTGATAGTTATATTGTTGAATTCATTCATGATGCCTCTGAAAATTATTATGAGAGAGGATCATATGCTTGTAGGAATTGCAATAGTGTCAAGTTTCCTCTCTATGTGCTTAAAATTTTGAAGCTATGCTTGTTTTGCTTTCCTATGCTAGTTGATTATTGTTCCCATAAGTTGTTTTCTCACAAAATCCCTATGCATAGGAAGTGGGTTAGACTTAAATGTGCTAGTCATATTCTTCATGATGCTCTCTTTATGTTTCAATTCTTATCTTTTATGTGAGCATCATTGAAATCATCCTGCCTAGCTAGGGGCGTTAAACGATAGCGCTGGTTGGGAGGCAACCCAATTTTATTTTATTTTATTTTGCTTCTATTTAGGAATAAATATTGCATCTAGCTTCTGTTTAGATGTGGTTTTGTGTTTTAATTAGTGTTTGTGCCAAGTAGAACCTTTGGGAAGACTTGTGTGAAGTTTATGCGATCATGCTGTCAAAAACAGAAACATTAGCGCTCACGCTATTAGCTACCATTTTTTACAGAAGAGTGATTTTAAGTTGATTTATTTTTGCAGATGATTAATAGACAAATTCCTCACGTCCACCCATTTATTTCAGAATTTTTAGAGTTACAGAAGTATTCTAAAGTTACATATTACTACAAACAATTCTGTTTTTGACAGATTCTGTTTTTCGTGTGTTGTTTGCTTATTTTGATGAATCTATGAGTTGTATTGGAGGATATGAATCGTAGAGAAGTTGGAATACATTAGGTTTAAAACGAATATAAACAAAGAATGAGTTCATTACAGTACCTTTGAGTGGTGGTTTATTTTCTTATACTAACGGAGCTCACGAGATTTTTGGCTAAGTTTTGTGTTGTGAAGTTTTCAAGTTTTGAGTATGGCTTTGATGGAATATGGAACAAAGAGTGGCAAGAGCCTAAGCTTGGGCATGCCCAAGTGTCGGTGTACTAAAGTAGGGGTACCTTAGTATCCCGACTTGTGCACGGGCAGTAGCAGCGTCCCGTGGCCGGGCTCACCACGCGCCCGCCAAAGCCCGCTCTGGTTCCCTTGATGCCATTCAAGAACAAAGTATTCAAGTTAAGAAACAAGACCCCGGCGAGAGGAGCTTGCCGGGAAGGCCGCTCCAGGCTCGAGATCATCCCTTCTGCACAAAACCCTGGCAAGAGGAGCTTGCCAGGAAGGCCAGAGAACTGCATTCCAGAAGACATGCCGTGGCGCATCGCGCGCCCCGGCAAGACCCGGAGAGCGGCAAGCTTCCGGGCCCGGCAAGCTTCCGGGCCCGGCAAGGTAGCGACCGCGGCAAGGTGCTTGCCGCGGCAAGCTTTCACTGTGTGCCTGCGCTCCAGCTCACCTGGCCACGCGTCGCCCTGGGGCCCTTCCTGGGGCACGTGGCGGATGGCTGTGCAGCCTGGGGTACACGGTGGCAAGCCACAATGACAAGGACTCCGTCGTGGCGAACGGAGACGCCCGGACGGGCGCTTTTGGGGTGACGGCGACGGGCATTCAATGCCCTTGTCCCCCACCGTCAAGGTTAGGTATAGACCACTGTACATACACTGTACATGCACTGTTACAACTACCACCGATTTTACGTTTTTACCCTCGTCTACGTTGGCACCTGTCGGTGACCCCTTTGAGCTATAAAAGGAGGCCCATGCACAACGTAGAGGGGGTTCACTTCCAGAAACTTGATCACTCCCGCGCTCGGTGTAGCTAGTACTGTAGATCTTCTTGCTCTCGAGCCAAGAACTCAATACAACCAAGGCAGGAGTAGGGTTTTACGCATCCGTGCGGCCCGAACCTGGGTAAAACTGCCCGCGTGTGCCCCTCGATCTGCTCTTCGTGCTCCCTCCGCTCCCTTGCCGGACCGAAAAGGGGCTCCGGTCCCATAGGTGTTCGTGGGCGACCAGTTTCCCCGACATCTTTGGCGCGCCAGGTAGGGGGGCGTCGAGGTTGTGCGAACCTGATCCGGCGCTCACGCGGGCGCAATCTTCAGCAACTTCACCAGCTTCATCAACCTCATCGACTACGCCAGCATGCCTCCGAAGAAGAAGGCTTCGGAGGTAGGAGGCCCGTCCGCGTCGATCCCACCACCACCAGAACCAACGGTTGGTGCGGTAGACGCCGGCGGAAGGGTGGACGTCGGCGAGGAAACTCGCGGCGCCGCCAAGTCCAAAGACAAGACGGACGACCGAGCCCATTCCAAGGCTTCGGCGTTCGTGCACGCACCGCACCCCTCTCAGGAGGTGCCGGACCGGCAGCGGCGTGGTACCCAAGGTACCATACGTTTGCTGGGAACTGGCCAAGCCGGCGGGTCGCGGGACGCTCAAGGCCAACGCGTCGGTACGAGCAAGGCGCGGTCGCCGGGGCGAGACCCTGCTCCTTCTAACCCTGTTAGAAGTCCGAGCATATCTCGCTCCTCGCACCGCTCGCCACCGCTTCCCTCCTCTCCAGCAGAAGCTCTAGCTAGAGCTCAGCTGCTCCTCGACTTCCCTCCAGCGGCAGACAAGGCCGAAGACTGGAGGGCTACAATCCAGAGCCTCATCGCCTTCGCCAACAACAACTCGCCGCAGCAGCCGGCAACATCACGGCCGCGGCAAGTCAGCCAAGCGAAGGCTGATGGAGACAAGACTGCCGGGGGTGCAACTACCGTGCACTCCCCACCGCAGAAGCAAAAATTGCCAGCTCGCCGGATCAACGTCGACGACGACTCCACGACGTCATCGGATCCGCGAGCTTGCCGCGATCAGCGCCAAGTCCTCGACGACAGGCGACAAGAGGACGCTCGAACTCACATCGAGCATCGAAGAGAAGCACGACGACAGTCCGACCAGCGCGCTGGGACCGCTGTCGACTTGCACGCGCCCGGTGAACCAGGCGACTTGCCGTATGCGGCAGGTTGCCCTGCGTTCACCCGAGAGCTGCGGCAAGTCCAGTGGCCCAGCATGAAGAACTTCAAGCCCGACGTACCCGAGAAGTACGACGGCAAAACCCATCCCTCGGAGTTCCTCAGCATCTACACCATTGCGGTGCAGGCTGCTGGGGGACGCGATGAGAAGATTCTAGCGAACTACTTCACGCTCGTGCTTAAGCCAAACGTCAGATCTTGGCTTATGCACTTGCCGGAGAACTCCATCTCTTCTTGGGCAGACTTGTGCCACCAGTTTGTCCGCGCCTTCACGGGCGGCCACAAACCCCACGGCCAGGAGAGCGATCTCCACATTCTTGCCCAGAAGGAGGGAGAGTCCCTGTGAAAGTACATCCAGAGGTTCAGCCGCGTTCAGCACAACATCCCGGATGTCCACCCTGCCGCGGTTATCAGCGCGTTCCACCAGAACGTGCGTAACCGCCGGATGAGGGAAGAGATGGCAATGACCAAGATCCGGGACGTCAGCGAGTTTTACGCTCTGGCTGACAAGTGTGTGCGTGCCGAAGAAGGGAGGAGACTCCCCGGTGAAAGCACATTTGCTCCCTGGGTGGTTTTGGTAATTAATGACAACATACTTTGTGGTTGGACTAATGCTTTTATCAAGTATGTTTCAGGAAACCCAATCACATTGGTATGGCAAGATGACTGAAGAAGTGGACCCCTCAAATGCTAAGGCAAGCATTGGCAAAAGCTCAAGACTCCATTTTTGGTTTAGTGATCAAAGATCACATTGAGTCCATAGGAAAGCCAATACTATTAAAAGGGGATGAGGTTGTGTTGATGATCTGGTTGCTCAAAGTGCTTAGTGATTTAGCTCCTTCAACTATCAGCACCTTTCACTTCTATACACACCCATAAGTAATCTCGGACAAACCGATTCTTCCAACTCAGTCCCACCGAGATGAACCACTTCTGCCATATTCCAAACCCTAGAAAAATCGGTCTTACCGAGTTTGAGATCGGTCTCACCGAAACTGAACTGCCAAGTTTCTGTAACCATTTCACATCATTTCGGAATAACCGATTTTGCATTATCGGTCTTACCGAGATTGACAAGCTTCTGTCTTGGCTCAAATCGGTCTCACCGATAATTCATTTTCGGTCCCACCGATTCTGGCAGGTTCCTGACTTTTCTCAAATCGGTCCAACCGAGTTTTCTTTCTCGGTCTCACCGAAAACTCCAACGTTCATATCAGATACACTTTCGGTCCCACCGAGATGGTATTTTCGGTCCCACCGGAAATCCCAACGTTCACTATATTTGAACTTTCGGTCTGACCGAGTTTTAACTTCGGTCTCACCGAGATTGGTCAAATGTGTGTGTAACGGTTGGATTTTGTGTGGAGGCTATATATACCCCTCCACCCCCTCTTCATTCGTGAGGAGAGCCATCAGAAAGTACCACCACTTCTATCATACACTTTCTGAGAAGTGAACCACCTACCCTTGTGTTGAGATCAAGCCATTCCATTCCTACCATATGAAACTTGATTTCTAACCTTCCCAAGTTGCTTTCCACTCAATCCTTTCTTCCACCACAGCCATATCAGTGAGGAGAGTTGAGTGTTGGGGAGATTATCACTTGAAGCACAAGAGCAAGGAGTTCATCATCATCAACACCGTCTATTACCTTTTGGGGGGTGGTGCCTCCTAGATTGGTTAGGTGTCGCTTGGGAGCCTCCGTCTTCGAGATGTGGAGTTGAACCAAGAAGTTTGTAAGGGCAAGGAGATCGCCTACTTCGTGAAGATCTACCCCGAGTAAGGCTAGTCCTCCGTGGGCGTAGGCCATGATGGAATAGACAAGGTTGCTTCTTCGTGGACCCTTCGTGGGTGGAGCCCTCCGTGGACTCGCGCAGCCGTTACCCTCTGTGGGTTGAAGTCTCCATCAACGTGGATGTACGATAGCACCACCTATCGGAACCACGACAAAAATCTCCGTGTCACCAAACTGCGTTTGATCTTCTCCACCTCTCGTTACTATATATGCAATTTACTTTCCGCTGCCCATACTCTAGAATTGCATGTGTAGTGAGTTACTTGACTTGATCTTAATTGTGAAACTGCCTAAAACTTTGCTTAATCAAAAGGCAGATTTTTATATTGTCAAGTTGTCTAATCACCCCCCCTCTAGACACTCTCACCTTCTTCGATCCTACAATTGGTATCAGAGCTTTGGTCTCCATTGCTTTGGTTTACACACCATTGGAGGAAGATGGACGTGTCTACGGATGGGAGTGTTAGCCATAGAGTGCCTGTTCTTAATGGAAGGTTTTATAACTCATGGAGGTCTGAAATGCTTAGTATCTTTAAGATGTACAATTTGTGCAAATATGTTGAGACCCCCTATGTGCCTCCTGTTGATCCCTTGCACCCTACCATGGATGAAGAGCTTGATTTGCTTCGTAACCTTAGAACTGTAAATCTTATCATTAGAGGGTTACCTGATGACTTGCTTAATCTTGTTACAAACTTTGAGTGTGCCTATGCTATGTGGAAATTCTTGGAAGAACTTTATCCGGACTACTCGTTGAGAAGTCTTGATGAAATTCTACACAAGACTATTGAATTTGATAAGTTGCACCCCAATGATCCCAACTTTGATAAATGCTTCTTTGAGCTTCGTGATCTTATGAAAAAGAAGGGTGATCCCGGTCTTATCAATATTATCATTAGAAATGCTCTTGCATTGCATTCCGAAGATTATTATTCCATTGACCAAACTAATGCAAGTACTTATCAAATTGACCTAGGTGTTGATGATGAACAATCTATGGGTCAATATGATGATGAGCATGATGATGATTACTCCGATTCGGACACCGAGCTAGACAAGGTCATGAAGAGTCTCAATCTTATGGCAAATATGAGAGACTACATGTCCGGCGGAAAAGAGTGGATTCTTGATAGTGGATGCACCGACCACATGACCGGAGACAAAGACATGTTTCGAGAGCTTGCAAAAAACGATGGCCCACGCAAGTATGTGACTTTTGGAGACAACTCCAAGGGTAAGGTACTTGGCCTTGGTAAGGTGGCCATATCTCATGATAGCTCTATTCAAAATGTCATGCTTGTAGAATCTCTTGGATACAATTTACTTTTTGTGTCTAGATTAGCTGACTTTGGATTCAATGTGCTATTCACCAAAGTAGATTGCCAAGTCTTTCGTCGTGATAATCAAAACATGGCTTTTACTGGTATTCGTAGAGGTGATCTATACATTGTTGATTTCACTAAGAAAGCCCAACCTAGAGCTTGTTTCATTGCTAAATCCTCTAAAGGTTGGTTATGGCATAGAAGGCTAGGACATGTTGGTATGCGTAATCTAGACAAGCTAATCAAAGGTGATCATATTCTTGGTGTTAAAGATGTTTTCTTTGACAAAGATAGACTTTGTAGTGCTTGTCAAGCAGGAAAACAAGTTGGTGGAAGTCATCCCGTGAAAAACATCATGACCACAAGGAGACCGCTTGAGCTTCTTCATATGGATCTCTTCGGTCCCAATGCTTACAAAAGCCTTGGTGGTAACTCCTTTGGTCTAGTTATAGTTGATGATTATTCCAGGTTTACGTGGGTATTTTTCCTTGATGATAAATCGCAGGTTCAGAGGATCTTCAAGACCTTTGCCAAAAAGGCCCAAAATCAATTTGAGGTGAAGATCAAGAAAGTTCGGAGTGACAATGGAACGGAGTTCAAGAACGCCAATGTAGACTCTTTTCTCGATGAGGAAGGGATTCTACATGAGTTCTCGGCTACGTACACTCCTCAACAAAATGGAGTTGTTGAGAGGAAGAACCGAACGCTCATAGAGATGGCGAGAACGATGCTTGATGAATACAAGACACCAAAGCATTTTTGGGGAGAAGCGGTCGAGACAGCTTGTCATGCTATCAACAGGCTTTATCTTCATAAGCTCCTCGGCAAGACATCATACGAGCTCCTCACCGGTAACAAACCCCAAGTGGGATACTTTCGTGTCTTTGGTTCAAAATGCTATATCCTTGATAAGCATCGTCGGTCTAAATTTGCTCCTAAATCTCATGAAGGCTTTCTCCTTGGTTATGGATCAAACTCCCACACCTACCGTGTCTACAATAATTTCACCCGAAAGGTTGAAGAGACGGTAGACGTGAAGTTTGATGAATCTAATGGCTCACAAGTAGAGCAAATGCCTATTGATGTAGGAGACAAGGACCCATCGGAAGCAATCCAAGATTTATCTATTGGAAAGATTCATCCCATGGAAGTGAAGGAGAGTACCTCATCTACATATGTGGAGCCCCCTACCTCACGTCGAGATGAACCTCAAGGCAACATGGAGGCCTCCACAAGTGGAACTCACCAAGATGAGGAAGTGCAACAAGAAGATCCACCACAACCTCCTTCTCCACCACCTCAAGACAACACCAACAACAATGAAGAAGAAGAAGATGATGAGGAAGCTCAGCCACAACATCAACAAAAGCTATCCCGAGTCCGAGCAAGAGTCAAGAAAAATCATCCCGTGGAACAAATGATGAACGACATCAACTCCGGGAGAATCACTCGCTCTAAAACTCGCTTAGCTAACTTTTGTGAGCATTACTCATTTATCTCTAGTATTGAACCTATGAAGGTAGAAGAAGCACTTGAAGACCCGGATTGGGTGAACGCTATGCACGAAGAACTACACAACTTCGAGAGGAACAAGGTATGGACTTTGGTAGAGAAGCCCAAGGATGATCAAAACATCATTGGAACCAAATGGGTGTTTCGGAACAAGCAAGATGAAGATGGACAAGTCATCTGCAACAAGGCTCGTCTCGTAGCTCAAGGTTACACACAAGTCGAAGGTATGGACTATGGTGAGACCTATGCCCCCGTTGCTAGACTTGAGTCCATTCGCATTCTTCTTGCTTATGCCAATCACCATGATATTACTCTCTATCAAATGGATATCAAAAGTGCTTTCCTAAATGGTGAAATTGAGGAGGAAGTATTTGTGAAACAACCTCCCGGATTTGTGAATCCCAAAAAGCCTAATCATGTTTACAAGTTGCATAAAGCTCTTTATGGTCTTAAACAAGCCCCTAGAGCTTGGTACAAATGCTTAACTAGCTTTCTTCTTGAAAAAGGCTTTGAGATTGGAAAGATAGACTCAACGCTGTTCACAAAAAGGGTTAATGGTGAACTATTTGTGTGCCAAATATATGTTGATGATATTATCTTTGGTTCAACTAACCCCCATTTTAGCAAGAAGTTTGGACAGCTCATGTCGGAGAAGTATGAAATGTCCATGATGTGTGAACTCAAATTCTTCCTTGGGTTGCAAATCAAGCAATCTAAGGAGGGTACCTTTGTCTCACAAACAAAGTACACCAAGGATCTCTTCAAGAAGTTCAACATGCAAGAAAGCAAAGGTATGAGTACCCCCATGCCTACTAGTGGACATAATGACTTGACTAAAGATGGAGAACCCGTTGATCAAAGGGTTTATCGGTCTATGATTGGTTCTCTACTATATCTTTGTGCTTCTCGTCCTGACATAATGTTGAGTGTATGCATGTGTGCGCGATATCAAGCAGCCCCGAAAGAATGTCATCTTAAAGCTGTTAAAAGGATAGTGAGATACTTGATACACACACCAAACTTTGGCATTTGGTATCCTAAGAGGGCCTCTTTCGATCTTGTTGGCTATTCCGACTCGGACTATGCCGGTGACAAGGTTGATAGAAAGTCAACTTCGGGTACGTGTCAATTCCTTGGTCGATCCCTTGTATCTTGGTCCTCCAAGAAACAAAATTCGGTATCTTTATCCACTGCCGAAGCAGAATATATTGCTGCTGGTTCGTGTTGTGCTCAATTACTATGGATGACACAAACGCTTAAAGATTATGGGATACATGTGAGACGTGTTCCCTTGCTTTGTGACAATGAGAGTGCAATCAAGATTGGACACAATCCTGTGCAACACTCTCGAACAAAGCATATTGAAGTTCGTCACCATTTTATTCGTGATCATATTGCCAAGGGTGACATTAATCTTAAGCATGTTCGTACTGACAAACAGCTTGCTGATATCTTTACAAAACCTCTTGATGAGAAGGTGTTTTGTCGCTTAAGGAGTGAGTTGAACATCATTGATGCTTCAAACTTGGAGTGATAACTCCATTGATGCATGCAAGGCATGAGCCTCTTGACTAATCCTTGATATTTCTCTTATGATGATGATCATATGTCTTGGACACATTTGCCTCCTTGTATTGCATCTAACTCTTTGCAGGTACTTGGATGATCTACATTCCACAAGATTACCACACACTCAAATCATGAGTAATCTTGTCATTGACCAAGTATCTAGCCCTTTGGGATGTTGAGCTCAAGGAACAAAATTCCACATATCCTTTTTGACATCTTATACATCTAGTATTTCACCCTTGTCATCTTGGATATTCTCGAGTATTTCCTTGCTTGCCTAACCCATGTAGGAAGATGAACTACACAAGTAGAAATGGCGCTCCAACTTCACATTCAATGAGCACCTACATCAAGCTTACCTACATGAGTAAAGCAACAACAAACCCAAGGTATGTTCTTCACATCTTTGAGGAGCTTTGCTCGAAGTCATGAGTACAAGCAGCTTCATAAGATGTGATCACATCAAATACTTAATCGAAAAATGGCAACCCCATTTTGAGCTTAAACGATGAGTATGACCTATGATCAAATGTCCTCATTTGACTCCTAAGTCAATATACTCAAACATAGGTAACTTTGTCGCCGACCTTTATCTAGATGAAGTACATATGCTTTTGGAGTTTTTCTGTTTTCTCTTATGCTCTCTCATTGAGTTTTCTTTTAAAAAAAAAAAAAAAAACTTCATCTAGGAATCCTTTTTATTTCTTTTCTTATATCTCTTTGTGAATATCCTTTTGGAAATCCTTTTATGGCTCTGATCAATTCCTTGAAAATCTTTTACACATTCATTGCAAATCTTTTGAAACTTCCCTCGCAAAGTGAGCTGAATTATTTCTGTATTTCCTTGGAATAAACTCGGCGTCACCAATTTGAAACTTTCGGTCTAACCGAAAAGGATTCGGAATCACCGATCCATCTAATTCGGTGTCACCGATTTATCCTCCAGGACATCAACTTCTGCAGCTTCACTCAAATTTTAAATTTTAAGGGGGAGAGGACTCAAATTTCAATTCAAATTGCTTCTCTATGAATGTTCTTATTTGCCCTGTTGTGATTCTTCAGGATCCCACTTCTTTCTTTCCTTCTTTCCATCCTTCCTGCCCTACCTAGTTTGCTGCCCTTTTCGGCACTTGATGTCAAAGGGGGAGAGAACTTAGGGGGAGAGGACTTAGGGGGAGTAGGGGGAGTAGAGGGAGAAGAGAAGACTTAAAGGAAAAAGAAAAGCAATCTTATCTTAAGGGGGAGAGAATCACATCAAAGCTTTATCGTGTTTTACATTGGACATTACAATTGGCATCATTCCTTTGATTTTGCTTTTTCCATCACACCCCTTGTTCTCACAATTGGTATCTTATGAAATCTTTTAGTTTAGGGGGAGAAGACTTAGAGGAATCGTCACAATTGATATCCTATGAAAAGCAAAATCTCTCAAAGTTCATTGAAAATCTTTTAGCTTCGGAGACATGTTTGCTGATTCAAGCCTGTACTCAATATGAGACACTCTTTATACATGTCATCCCTGGCTTGGTACTCTTGATGTTCTTGCAGTTGATTGAAGGAATACTCTTGTGTTATCTAACCTTGTTTTCTCAAGTTTATCCCTTCAGGTACAATGCCAAGGAACCTCAAGGTAAGTATATGCATCTTGCAGAATGTGCATGATGGTGACTTGCTTGTAAATACTTGTTTGCAAGAAATCACCATGCACATATGCATTATCACTCACTTCCTTTCCTTCTGCTCTGATGCATATAGCCAAGCTGCATGTAGCACATCTTGCTTATCTCTCTTGTGTGCTTGTGGTAGTCCAAAACCATAATTTATGAAAATCTTGCACACTTGTAGGGGGAGCCTGTGTACTACATGCTTGTCAAAGCTTTCGTGATAATCCTGTCTTTCTTTCAATAAGCTTTGATGTCTTGTTTAGTATAATTTCAGTGTGTTGCCATCAATTACCAAAAAGGGGGAGATTGAAAGCACATTTGCTCCCTGGGTGGTTTTGGTAATTAATGACAACATACTTTGTGGTTGGACTAATGCTTTTATCAAGTATGTTTCAGGAAACCCAATCACATTGGTATGGCAAGATGACTGAAGAAGTGGACCCCTCAAATGCTAAGGCAAGCATTGGCAAAAGCTCAAGACTCCATTTTTGGTTTAGTGATCAAAGATCACATTGAGTCCATAGGAAAGCCAATACTATTAAAAGGGGATGAGGTTGTGTTGATGATCTGGTTGCTCAAAGTGCTTAGTGATTTAGCTCCTTCAACTATCAGCACCTTTCACTTCTATACACACCCATAAGTAATCTCGGACAAACCGATTCTTCCAACTCAGTCCCACCGAGATGAACCACTTCTGCCATATTCCAAACCCTAGAAAAATCGGTCTTACCGAGTTTGAGATCGGTCTCACCGAAACTGAACTGCCAAGTTTCTGTAACCATTTCACATCATTTCGGAATAACCGATTTTGCATTATCGGTCTTACCGAGATTGACAAGCTTCTGTCTTGGCTCAAATCGGTCTCACCGATGATTCATTTTCGGTCCCACCGATTCTGGCAGGTTCCTGACTTTTCTCAAATCGGTCCAACCGAGTTTTCTTTCTCGGTCTCACCGAAAACTCCAACGTTCATATCAGATACACTTTCGGTCCCACCGAGATGGTATTTTCGGTCCCACCGAAAATCCCAACGTTCACTATATTTGAACTTTCGGTCTGACCGAGTTTTAACTTCGGTCTCACCGAGATTGGTCAAATGTGTGTGTAACGGTTGGATTTTGTGTGGAGGCTATATATACCCCTCCACCCCCTCTTCATTCGTGAGGAGAGCCATCAGAAAGTACCACCACTTCTATCATACACTTTCTGAGAAGTGAACCACCTACCCTTGTGTTGAGATTAAGCCATTCCATTCCTACCATATGAAACTTGATTTCTAACCTTCCCAAGTTGCTTTCCACTCAATCCTTTCTTCCACCACAGCCATATCAGTGAGGAGAGTTGAGTGTTGGGGAGATTATCACTTGAAGCACAAGAGCAAGGAGTTCATCATCATCAACACCGTCTATTACCTTTTGGGGGGTGGTGCCTCCTAGATTGGTTAGGTGTCGCTTGGGAGCCTCCATCTTCGAGATGTGGAGTTGAACCAAGAAGTTTGTAAGGGCAAGGAGATCGCCTACTTCGTGAAGATCTACCCCGAGTAAGGCTAGTCCTCCGTGGGCGTAGGCCATGATGGAATAGACAAGGTTGCTTCTTCGTGGACCCTTCGTGGGTGGAGCCCTCCGTGGACTCGCGCAGCCGTTACCCTCTGTGGGTTGAAGTCTCCATCAACGTGGATGTACGATAGCACCACCTATCGGAACCACGACAAAAATCTCCGTGTCACCAAACTGCGTTTGATCTTCTCCACCTCTCGTTACTATATATGCAATTTACTTTCCGCTGCCCATACTCTAGAATTGCATGTGTAGTGAGTTACTTGACTTGATCTTAATTGTGAAACTGCCTAAAACTTTGCTTAATCAAAAGGCAGATTTTTATATTGTCAAGTTGTCTAATCACCCCCCCTCTAGACACTCTCACCTTCTTCGATCCTACACCCGGAGAGAATACTGGAGCAGGAGGAACGGACAGCGAGGATGCCGCCCCGGCAAGGAAAAACCGGCGGCGGAACAACAAGAAGAAGAGGAACAAGGAAGTACTGGCTGTGGAGAAGTCCGGCAAGGAGGCTGGCGACAAGAAAACCCAGGCTGGTGGCTCCGACAAGGAGCATGCCACTGTAGCCGCCGCCGACAAGCAGGACGGCTCCGACAAGCAGTACTGCAAGATCCACTGCACCAAGGGGCACGATCTCCAGAACTGCAAGAGGGTCGAATACCTCGTAGAGCAGCAGAAGGCTGAATACGAGCGACGCGACAAGGAGAAGGTCCAGGGGGGCGGAGGTGAGTCCGGCAAGAAGCGGCCATTCAATGGCCGGGGAGGACGCCGCGGCAAGGCCAAGCAGCGGCAAGGAGATAGACCTCCCCGGGGCCGCGACAAGGATGAAGACGAAGACGACGACGAGGACATGGACGACGGAGACAACAGCGAGCAGGAGTTTCAAAGGCCACAGAAGTTCTGTGCGTCGATGGAGGTGCCTCTCTGCACACTTCCCACCGCCAACTCAAGCAATGGGTGCGGGAAGTGAATGCGGCAGAGCCACCCGTCGAGTCGCGCAAGCTACTGAAGTGGTCCAGCACGCCCATCGTCTTCGACCTTGAAGACCACCCTGACCGCACCACTGCGGTCGGGTGCTTGCCGATGTTGGTTTCACCAACCATCCGCAACCTCAAGGTCACCAAGATGCTGGTTGACGGCGGGGCCGGCCTAAACTTGATCTCCTCTGCTGTAATCCGGAAGCTGCAGATCCCCGACAGCGAGCTCGAGGAAATCGGAACTTTCCAAGGGATTAACCCGGGAAGGAGCAAGCCGAAGGGGAAGATAACACTGCCAGTGACCTTTGGCGGAGAGCTAAACTTCAGGACTGAGAGGATCACCTTCGACGTCGCCGATATTCCATTGCCATACAATGGAATACTCGGCCGTCCTGCGCTCGCCAAGTTCATGGCAGCCACTCACTATGCATATAACATGCTCAAGATGCCCGGCCTGATAAGCGTCATCTCTGTCCCCGGCGACAAAAAGGACGCGCTTATCTGCGCCGACAAGATCTACCGGGATGCAGCAGCCGCGGCAGACAGCAAGACACTTGCCGCTGAAGCTCCCGGGGGGAAGACCAAGTCCAAGTCCGGCAAGAGCTCTGGGGCCCACTCAGGCAAACGCACCTCTTCGGAGTGCTGCGCCGCCGTCGAGGACGCACCATCGAGCTCCACCGGCAAGTGCAAGAAAGGAATGGCAGCTCCACCCGCAACCAAGAAGGTGTCCGCCAAGGAGAACGGCACTGGTGGTACCTTCACCATCAGTGCTACGCTCGATCCCAAATAGGAAAGCGCGCTCGTTGCCTTCCTGCGGGCGAATGTCGACGTGTTTGCATGGCAACCGTCTGACATCCCCGGCGTTCCCAGGAAGGTAATCGAGCACAAGCTTGCTGTTTGTCCTCATGCGCGGCCCGTCAAGCAGAAGGTCAGGAAGCAAGCGGTGGAGCGCCAAGAATTCATTGCCGAAGAGATCAAGAAATTGGAAGCAGCAGGCCTTGTTAGAGGTGTACTTCATCCTACATGGTTGGCAAATCCAGTTGTCGTGCGCAAAGCTAATGGGAAGTGGAGACTTTGTATAGACTTCATTGATGTGAATAAAGCTTGTCCCAAGGATCCATTTCCCTTGCCGCGCATTGACCAGATCGTTGACTCCACAGCTGGGTGTGAGTTGCTTTCATTCCTTGATGCATACTCTGGATACCATCAGATATTCAGGGCTGAGGAAGACGAAGAGAAGACTGCATTCATTACTCCATGTGGCACTTACTGTTTCATACGCATGCCCTTTGGACTGAAGAATGCGGGCTCAACATTTGCAAGGGTAGTCCACACTGCTTTTGAGCCACAGATACACAGGAATGTAGAAGCATACATGGATGACATAGTGGTCAAGAGCAAGGACAAGGATACCCTGATCCAAGACCTGGATGAGACTTTTGCAAATCTGCGCAAGATACAACTCAAGCTGAACCCCGAGAAGTGCGTCTTCGGAGTCCCCTCCGGCAAGCTTCTTGGGTTCTTTGTGTCCCAAAGGGGGATTGAAGCCAATCCCGACAAGATCAAGGCCATCGAGCAGATCGAAGCTCCAAAGCGCGTCAAGGATGTACAAAAACTTGCTGGTTGTGTGGCTGCCCTCAGCAGGTTCATTTCAAAGTCTGCAGAACGCGCCCTGCCTTTCTTCAAAATCTTGAAAAAGGCAGGTCCAATGAAATGGACTCCGGAAGCGGAGGCAGCGCTGCAGGACTTGAAAGGATACCTGTCCTCCACTCCTATACTTGTCGCACCTAAGCCGCAAGAGAAGTTGCTGCTATACTTAGCAGCAACCAATCAAGTGGTTAGTGTTGCGTTGGTAGCAGAGAGGGAGGCAGAGGAGGAGCCCACAGCCCCGGCAAGCACATCCAGTGACAAGCAGGGGGCTTCCCCGACAAGCTCTGACCCCGACAAGGACAAATCTGCGCAGGGACAAGGAGAAGTGCGAAAGAAGATGGTGCAGCGCCCAGTTTATTTTGTAAGTTCCCTCTTGCAGGGGGCTAGGTCAAGATACTCTGGAGTGCAGAAGCTGCTTTTCGGCCTCCTCATGGCCTCGAGAAAGCTGCGCCACTACTTCCAAGCACATCAGATAACAGTGGTCACTCGCTTTCCGCTGAAGAGGATATTGCAAAACCCAGAAGCAATAGACAGGATCGTCGAGTGGGCACTAGAGCTGTCAAGCTTTGGTCTTAAGTTTGAAAGCACATCAACTATACAGAGCAGAGCTTTGGCAGAGTTCATAGCAGAATGGACGCCAACGCCGGACGAAGAAGTTCCAGAGACAAACATCCCAGTCAAAGAAGCAAGCAAGGAATGGATAATGTACTTTGATGGTGCCTTCTCGCTGCAAGGCGCCGGAGCTGGTGTGTTACTCGTGGCACCCACCGGGGAGCACCTCAAGTACGTTGTTCAGATGCACTTTCCCAAGGAGCAAGCGACAAACAATACTGCAGAGTATGAAGGTTTGCTTGCCGGCCTCAGAATTGCAGCCGAACTTGGGATTAAGAAGCTGATTGTGCGAGGAGATTCACAGTTGGTGGTCCGACAAGTAAACAAGAGCTACCAGAGTCCTTTGATGGAAGCTTATGTCGATGAAGTGAGAAAACTTGAAGAACACTTTGAAGGCCTGCAGATGGAGCACGTTCCAAGAGCTCAAAATGATATCGCAGATGGTCTTTCAAAGTGTGCTGCAATGAAGTTACCTGTGGAACCAGGGACCTTCCTGCTCAAGTTAACTCAACCACCCGTTACACCATCAGTTGGGCAGAGCAAGAAAAGAAAGTTGGTCTCCGGTGACTACTTGCCGGCGGATATTCCTGAAGCCGCCGCCAAGGTCCCCAAGATCGACGGCCAAGTTGCTGAGGAACAGCCTGCTCCTGCGGACCCAAGGGTTCGTGCAGTTGAAGCAGATGTTCCCGGCAAGTCTTGCTCCGGCAGGCTTGCCGGGGAACGCTCAGCTCCGGCAGAGCCGCAGGTTCTTGCCGTGGAAGCTGACGTTCCCGCAGCAGCACTGATGCCTTTAGTCCTTGTTGTTGAGCCTCAAGCTCCAACCTGGGCACAACAAATCGTCCGTTTCCTTCAAACTGGCGAACTTCCCGAAGAACCAGAAGAGATAGAGAGGATAACCAGGCAGTCAAGTATGTACCAGTTCGTCGGCAATGAGCTGTACAGAAGAAGACTCAATGGTGTCAGATTGAAGTGCATTTCCCGGGAAGATGGACAGAAGCTGTTGGCAGAGATCCACGGAGGCATATGTGGACACCACATTGGCGCAAGAGCACTTGCCGGGAAGGCGTTCCGGCAAGGTTTCTTCTGGCCAGAAGCCCTCCAATATGCAACTGCACAAGTAACCAAGTGTGAAGTGTGCCAGTTCCATGCCAAGCAAATACACCAGCCAGCTCAAGCCCTCCAGACGATCCCTTTGTCCTGGCCCTTTTCGGTCTGGGGGCTCGACATCCTCGGCCCCTTTCCCCGCGCTGTCGGGGGCTTTGAGTACTTGTACGTTGCTATCGACAAGTTCACAAAGTGGCCGGAAGTGGAACCAGTGAGAAAGGTGACCGCACAGTCAGCAGTCAGGTTCTTCAGATCGATCGTTTGCCGTTTCGGAATCCCTAACAGGATCATCACCGACAACGGCACACAGTTCACAAGTCGCACCTTCATGCAGTACGTCCAAGACCTTGGCGCCAAGGTCTGCTTCGCTTCTGTTGCTCACCCGAGGAGCAATGGTCAAGCGGAGAGGGCAAATGCTGAAGTGCTGCGCGGACTCAAGACGAGAACCTTCGACAGGCTGCACAAGAGCGGAAGAAACTGGATCGAAGAGTTGTCGGTGGCTCTTTGGTCAATCAGGACGACACCAAATCGAGCCACCGGACAGACACCCTTTGCTCTTGTCTATGGAGCAGAGGCAGTTCTCCCCACGGAACTCGTATACGGGTCTCCTCGAGTGCTCGCTTACGATGAGTTTGAGCAAGAGCAGCTGCGGCAAGATGATGCATTGCTCCTCGAGGAGGACCGTCTCCAGGCTGCTGTACGAGCTGCTCGATACCAGCAAGCTTTGCATCGCTATCATAGCCGCAAAGTCAAGGCCAGGAGCCTCGAGGAAGGCGACCTTGTTCTTCGGCGCGTTCAGTCCGCCAAGAACTCCAACAAGTTGACGCCGAAGTGGGAAGGCCCTTATCGGGTGAGACAAGTCACAAGGCCAGGCGCTGTCCGCCTTGAGACCGAAGAAGGCTTGCCGGTGAGCAACTCCTGGAACATTGAGCATCTTCGCAAGTTTCACCCATGAGGCGCGGTTGCCGTGATCCGCTCCGGCAACCACCTTTTGTACAAGTCTTGTCGCTGTTGCATGTAAACCTTTGTACAAAGCCGGGCGCAGACCCCGTGCATTAGTAAAACTTTTGTGCTTTGCACGGCTTGTCGTTTCATGCATTCTTGTTTTCATTGCATGTATTATCTGACACTTTGTGCAGCACACGATCCCGGTAAGCGATAACAAGCCGCAAGGCTCCATATCTGTGTTTCCTCCCCTCTTCCTTTTTTCTCTCAAGCAGAAGAAGTGTTCCTCGCGCACAAGTTTGCCGGGGGGGGAGGAGACAGTGGTATGGACCAAGTGCTGTTCAAGGAAGGAAAGCCTTGTCGAGAAGTAAACAGAACACAAAAGCTAAGTTGCCAAAGTTTGAGCATTCAAAATTTTAAAATTCTTAGTTATCTTCCTTGAACGACCACACTTTGTATGGTAAACCTGTGCGCGGAGGAACCTACCCGTGGCTAGCCGCGCCCTTACATTGTTTCGAGCACGCTCAACGGCTTAAGTGAGCTGCGACAAGTGTCGCGCCCTTATTTCGTTTTCGAGTTCGCTCAGCAACCTAAGTGTGCTGCGACTAGCTGCGGCAAGGTTTCTTGCCGGCGAGGGCATTGCCGGCAGGCTGCTAAGAGTTCCGCACTCAGCGCTCGCGGCAAGGGTCCCTTTGCCGGCAAGTTCCCTAAAAGCGTAAGGTGGAAAGCATACAAAGTGAAGGGATCAAGCAAGAGAGATAACACTGCATTGACTATCCAAAATTAAGTTATATTACAAGATAACTTGCCGCTGTTCTAACCAACTACTACCCATGACTTAATCGACAGCGGCAAGGGAAGCAAAAAGAAGGGAGCCTAGTCCACACGGTCTCCGTCAACCCTCTTGATATTGCCCGCCTTGGCCACGATGTGGGCAACTTGTGCCTTCAACGCTTCCATGTCAGCTTCGGACGGCAAGGTCCGGAGGACGTTCTCGAGATTAATCCCGGGATTGCGGTAGACGATCTTTGTCAACACCCGCTCCATAGTACCCATGCAAAGCCGGCGCGCCTCGTTAGCCAGCTGCGTGGGGACCCTCTCCCGTAGCTGCGCGAGGGCCGGCGCCACTCCTCTGAAGAACAAGCTCAGCTTGGCGCTGTGGGGGAGGCTCTCGTCGGGGGAATACACGAGGTGCTCCGCCCTCAGCGCCACCATCTCCTTGTCGATGTTGGCGGCGGAGGCGACGAGCTCCTCGGTCCACTGCTCCACCGCCCGCTGGAAGTTGTTCTGCAACAGAGTGGCACTGTCCATCAGCGCCCTTTCAGCCCGGAGATCTTCCTTCAACTTGGACTCCCTGTACCGGGGCCCGTCAAACGACTCAGTAAGGGTGGACACCTTCAGCTCCAAGTCTGCGATGGAGTCCTTGGCGTCGTTGAGCTCTTTACCCTTCTCGGAGAGTTGGACCTGCAGCTCCGAGTGGCTGTGGGCATCCTTCTCCCTTTCAAGTTTGAGCGCGGCAACCTTCTCCTCGCTCGTCTTCAGATTGAGCTCCAGCTGCGCCACCCTCGCCTCCAGGTCCCTCTTGGCGGTCTCTGCGGCAGCAGTGGCGTCCCTCGCCTCCTGCAGAGCCCCGCCAATGGACTGCTCGCGCGCGGCAAGGTCGTCCTCGTGACTGTCGAGGTCGACCTTCCGCTGGTTCTGCACTCCTTCCCGCCGAGCCAGATCCTCGGCGGCCAGTCGATGCTGCTCCTCAACCTCGGCCTTCTCGAGGATGAACGCCTGGTGCGCCTCGGCGAGCTCCTCGTGCTCCTCCGCCAAGTTCCGGAGGGCCGCTTGGTTGGCGGCGCGAAGCTCGGCGGCGCGCTTCTCCAAGTCGATGTTAGCCTTGGCGGCCAGAGCCTCTCGGGACTCCAGCTTGGCCTGCCTGGCTCGGTACAAGGCCAGAAGCCGGCGCAGGAGCTGCTCCTCTTCGGGCTCGCTGCTGCTGCCGGGCGCGTCGACAACCTTCAGCCCGGCGGAGGCGAGGACTTCTCCATCGAAGCTCTCCCCCTCCACGGGTTCCCTCGATGAGGACGCCCACGGGACTTGGATGAAGACCCCGTTGGCGGCCTCCAGATAGATACCCGGCCCAGTCGCAGCGGCGGAGGGGTCGGCGGCCGGTGCAGCGTCCGGCGCTCCTGCGGCCTCGGGGCCGTCAGTGCGGTCGCCGGTCTCCTCCCCAGCTGCCGCGTCAGTGGCCGCGGGAGTCTCGTCGGCGACGGGCTCGTCAGCAGTGGCGGCGTCACCAGCATTGTCGCGCACTTCCTCCTCGGTGATGGTCTCCGTCTCCATCGGCTCCGGGGCGGGCGGATCTAATAACAGAAAAAAGAAAAGAAGAATCGTCAAGCAAATATCCAAAAAAGAAGAGTTCAAAAGAAGGAAAGTACAAGGGTTTACCTGCGCGGGCCTCTTCAGTAACGGGGTCCCTCGCCGGGGAGTTCTCCCTTGGCGGTGAAGTAGTGACCCCCGCCGGCGGAGGGCCGCTGGCGCCTTCCCTTGGCGGGGTGTCCTCCCTTGTCAGAGTGCTCGCCCTTGGCGGGGTACTCGCCCTTGGCGGAGTACCCGCCCTTGGCGGAGCACCCTCCCTCGCCGGGGAGCTCCTCCTTGGCGGGGATGGTGGGACAAGCGTCTCGTCGGGAGCATTCTCTTGACGCTCCTGCGGCTGCGGCTCCACTTCTGCACAAATCAACAAGCAAACAAGACATCAATAAGGATAAGAAGCTCAAGCGTGCCCAATAAGCAGAAAAGTGAACAAGGAACTTACGCTGGGGGCTGCTCTCCGGGGCAGCCGGCTGGTCCGGCAAGCCTGTTGCGGGCGCATCCCCCGCCGCGGCAACGGGCTCGTCGTCCTCGAGGTCAACCACAGGGATCTTGGCCCTCTTCGCCAGCCTCTGGGTCAGGGTCCTGGAAGCCAAACAAGATCAGAAGTTAGGCAAGGAGAATTCAAGACAAGAGCAACAAGAATTAAAGGAAATAAAGATTGCGAGTGCTTACTCTTCCTCCTCCTCGTCGGAGCTAAGGGCGGAGAAGTCAAATTCCGCCTCGCGCATCCCAGTGCGAGGAGCTGGAGGAGTAGGCTCCCTCGGGCGCTTGGCGGGCTCCGGAGCCGTGGGTTGCGAAGACCCCGCTCCGGTCGTCGCCGAGGACCGAGGAGCAGAAGGAACACCAGAACCGCTTCGGGAAGATCCCCCTCCGCTTGCCGCATGGACACGGGGCGCCTCCTCGACGACCTTGCTCGTCGTGGTGGCACGTGTCGCGCGGCGCTTCGGCTGCTGCCGGAGCGCCGGCTGCTTCACCGTCTCGGTAGTCTTGCGGAGGCGCTTCTTCGGCTGTGGCGGAGGACTTGGCGGTGGCGGAGAGTTCTCCGAGGATGAGGAAAGGTCGTCGAGGTTCAGTGACCCGCCCGAGTCTTCGTCGGAATCGCCCGATTCGGCGTCCTCCTCGGCAGGCTCACTGGACTCAGTGCCTTGCCCGGCAGCCTCGCTCGTCCCAGCAGGCTCCCCGGCAGGCTTCCCGGCGGGCCTCAGCAGTTTGAGGATCTCCTCCTCCTCGGCCCGGCTCACTGCATCCGCTGCTTCTACTTCTTCTACGATGTACCCAAACTCACCCGTAGCCGCCGCTGCGGCAGCCTCCTCCATCCTGCTGGCGATATATGCCATGTCACGGTCGGTGGTCGCACGGGTGAGGCCCTTCTTCTCTTCGGGGTTGCGCGGCCGTTCAACCAGATTGTCAAAGAAGGTTTGCACTATCTCTTCGGTAGGCGCCAGCCACGTGGGATCCACCCCGTGGGAATCGCACAGAGGCATTGCCGCACGGATGGCGCTAAGGGCAGAGTTATTGCATAGTGGAACTACTCCGTTCGACGGGGTGAACCACTCCTTGTGCTTGGGGTCATGCTTAAACAGCGAGCGGACCATTCCCTTGAGCTCCAGGACGGTGAAGTTGTAGTTCAGCCCGGGGCGCAGCCTCATGAAGTCTGCCGCATTGCCGAACTCCCAAGCAGGCCTCTTCCTGTCCTGCAAGGGGGCAATGCGGCGGCGGAGGAAATCCGCCCCGACCTCACCTACAGTAAGATTGGCGGCCCGGAGGCGAAGGATCCTAGTAAGGGCAATCTGCAACTTATCGTCCTCCGGGGCCAAGTCACTCCAATCCTTGCCGCGCACTATTGCCGCTCGGCGCGGGGAGGTAAACTGCTGGGGTTCCTCTTCCATGACCCAGCACCAATCAGCCCTCCACTCATCCCACTTGCCGCGGAGCTCTCCGATCAAGTACGCTTCTTTCTTGTTGAGCCTGAAGATCCAAGAGATGCCACCGGAGAGTGGGGATCCAGACTCTACTCTAGGTGTGAAAAAGTGGCGGAAGAGAGCTACATTGGGGTGGACCCCGACAAAGTTTTCGCACAAATGTGCGAAAACGGCCAAGGTCAAGACTGCATTCGGGGTGAAATCTAGGAGGTGGAATCCGTATGTGTTCATCACATCGCAGAAAAACTCGGAGTACGGAGGACAAAGGCCACAGTGGAAGAACAGAGCGAATAAATGATAACCTCCCGGATACATATCGCAGGCTTCGGCGGGGAGGACCCTGGTGCGCGGGTGAGCCTTCGTCTCCCTCGCCCAGAACAAGTAATACTTGTCCCTCAGCTCCCTCGCGCCGAGCCTCGGCGGGAAGACCACCATCCGCTTCCGCATGGCTGCCAGCTTCGCCGCCTTATCGGACTTCTCCTTCTTCGCCTTGTCGCTCTTCGCCTTGTCGCTCTTCGGGGCCATGGCGGGGACGGCGAGGGGGGGAGTCGGCGGCGCCGAAGATGCTGGAGACGACGGAGGAGGGGTGGAGCTCGGCTCTCTGTCGACCTTTGGGGAGGCGGAGAGCGGCGGGGGTTTCTGGAGATTGAAGACGCAATGAAGCAATGGGGGGAAACTGCCCCTGCTTCCTCTGCTTTTTAGGGGGAAGTGGGGGACGTTCCGCATTTTCCCATTAAAGAAACAGGCCACGATCTCTCCCACGACGCCGCAATCGACGCGTGCCGTTAGGGAGGGATGCGGTGAATGCGGAGTGGGAAACGGCGCGCCGTGGGCCGCGTGTACCCGTGCACTGTTTTGGGCCTGGCCCAACAGCGCTCGGCACCGTGTGTGGCCCAGGCCCGGGGGCTCCTGTCGGTGTACTAAAGTAGGGGTACCTTAGTATCCTGACTTGTGCACGGGCAGTAGCAGCGTCCCGTGGCCGGGCTCACCACGCGCCCGCCAAAGCCCGCTCTGGTTCCCTTGATGCCATTCAAGAACAAAGTATTCAAGTTAAGAAACAAGACCCCGGCGAGAGGAGCTTGCCGGGAAGGCCGCTCCAGGCTCGAGATCATCCCTTCTGCACAAAACCCTGGCAAGAGGAGCTTGCCAGGAAGGCCAGAGAACTGCATTCCAGAAGACATGTCGTGGCGCATCGCGCGCCCCGGCAAGACCCGGAGAGCGGCAAGCTTCCGGGCCCGGCAAGGTAGCGACCGCGGCAAGGTGCTTGCCGCGGCAAGCTTTCACTGTGTGCCTGCGCTCCAGCTCACCTGGCCACGCGTCGCCCTGGGGCCCTTCCTGGGGCACGTGGCGGATGGCTGTGCAGCCTAGGGTACACGGTGGCAAGCCACAATGACAAGGACTCCGTCGTGGCGAACGGAGACGCCCGGACAGGCGCTTTTGGGGTGACGGCGACGGGCATTCAATGCCCTTGTCCCCCACCGTCAAGGTTAGGTATAGACCACTGTACATACACTGTACATGCACTGTTACAACTACCACCGATTTTACATTTTTACCCTCGTCTACGTTGGCACCTGTCGGTGACCCCTTTGCGCTATAAAAGGAGGCCCATGCACAACGTAGAGGGGGTTCGCTTCCAGAAACTTGATCACTCCCGCGCTCGGTGTAGCTAGTACTGTAGATCTTCTTGCTCCCGAGCCAAGAACTCAATACAACCAAGGCAGGAGTAGGGTTTTACGCATCCGTGCGGCCCGAACCTGGGTAAAACTGCCCGCGTGTGCCCCTCGATCTGCTCTTCGTGCTCCCTCCGCTCCCTTGCCGGACCGAAAAGGGGCTCCGGTCCCATAGGTGTTCGTGGGCGACCAGTTTCCCCGACACCAAGGCACCCCAAGGTAAAATTCAAGGACAACCAAAAGCATAAGCTTGGGGATGCCCCGGGAAGGCATCCCCTCTTTCGTCTTCATCTATCGGTAACTATACTCGGGACTATATTTTTATTCACCACATGATATGTGTTTTGCTTGGAGCGTCATGTATGATTTGAGTCTTTGATTTTTAGTTTGCCAATCATCCTTGCTGGACACACCTTTTGAGAGAGATAAATATGGTTTAGAATTGGTTAGAATACTCTATGTACTTCACTTATATCTTTTGAGCTAGATAGTTTTGCTCTAGTGCTTCACTTATATCTTTTAGAGCACGGTGGTGGTTTTATTTTGTAGAAATTGTTGATCTCTCATGCTTCACTTATATCCTTTTGAGAGTCTTTTAGAACAGCATGGTAATGTGCTTTGGTTATAAAACTAGTCCTAATATGATAGGCATCCAAGATGGGTATAGTATAAACTTTCACATAAAGTGCATTGAATGATAGGAGAAGTTTGATACTTCATGATTGTTTTGAGATATGAGGATGGTGATATTAGAGTTATGCTAGCGGGGTAATTATGAATTCAAGAAATACTTGTGTTAAAGTTTGTGATTCCCGTAGCATGCACGTATGGTGAACCGCTATGTGACGAAGTTAGAGCATGAGGTATTTATTGATTGCCATCCTTTGTGTGGAGGTCGGGATCGCGCGATGGTTAACTCCTACCAATCCTTCCCCTAGGAGCATACGTTGAATATTCTATTTTGATAAGTCGTAGATTTTTGCAATAAGTATGTGAGTTCTTTATGACTAATGTTGAGTCCATGGATTATACGCACTCTCACCCTTCCACCATTGCTAGCCTCTCTTGTACCGCGCAACTTTCGCCGGTACCATACACCCACCATATACCTTCCTCAAAACAGCCACCATACCTACCTATCATGGCATTTCTATAGCCATTCTGAGATATATTGCCATGCAACTTTCCACCATTCCATTCATATGACACGCTTCATCATTGTCATATTGCCATGTATGATCATGTAGTTGACATCGTATTTGTGGCAAAGCCACCATTCACAATCCATTCATACATGTCACTCTTGATTCATTGCACATCCCGATACACCGCCGGAGGCATTCACATAGAGTCATATCTTATTCTAGCTTCGAGTTGTAATATTTGAGTTGTAAGTAAATAAAAGTGCGATGATCTTCATTATTAGAGCATTGTCCCGTGTGAGGAAACAAAAAAAGATAAAGGCCAAAAAAGAAATGAGATGGCCCAAAAAATAGAGAGGGGCTAAAAAAAAGAGGAAACCCCCTCCAAAAATGAGAGAAAAGAGAGAAGGGACAATGCTACTATCCTTTTCCACACTTGTGCTTCAAAGTAGCACCATAATCTTCATGATAGAGAGTCTCTTGTTTTGTCACTTTCATATACTAGTGGGAATTTTCATTATAGAACTTGGCTTGTATATTCCAACGATGGGCTTCCTCAAATTCCCTAGGTCTTCATGAGCAAGCAAGTTCGATGCACACCCACTTAGTTTCTTTTTGAGCTTTCATACACTCATAGCTCTAGTGCATCCGTTGCATGGCAATCCCTACTCACTCACATTGATATCTACTGATGGGCATCTCCATAGCCTATTGATACGCCTAGTTGATGTGAGACTACCTTCCTCCTTTTTGTCTTCTCCACAACCATCACTCTATTCCACCTATAGTGCTATATCCATGGTTCACGCTCATGTATTGCGTGAAAGTTGAAAGGTTTGGAAAAAAATTGAGTATGAAAACAATTGCTTGGCTGAAACCGGGGTTGTGCATGATATGAATATTTTGTGTGATAAAGAGGGAGCATAGCTAGACTATATGATTTTGTAGGGATAACTTTATTTGGCCATGTTATTTTGAGAAGACATGATTTCTTTGTTAGTATGCTTGAAGTATTATTATTCTTATGTCAATATAGACTTTTGTCTTGAATCTTTCGGATCTGAACATTCATGCCACAATAAAGAGAATTACCTTGAGAATGATGTTAGTTAGCATTCCACATCAAAAATTCTGTTTTTATCATTTACCTACTTGAGGACAAGCAGGAATTAATATTGGGGATGCTTGATACGTCTCCAACGTATCTATAATTTTTTATTGTTCCATGCTATTATATTATCCTTCTAGGATGTTTTATGGGCTTTTATATACACTTTTATATGCTTTTTGGGACTAACCTATTAACCTAGAGCCCGGTGCCAGTTTCTGTTTTTTCCTTGTTTTTGAATTTTACAGAAAAGGAATACCAAACGGAGTCCAATTGATGTGCCAATTTTTGATGATTTTTTCTGGACCAAAAGAAGACCCCGAAGTAAAAGAGTTGGGCCAGGAGAGTCACGGGCTGCCCACAAGGGTGGGGGTGCGCCCACCCCAAGTGGTGGCGCCCCCCTATCTCGTGGACAGCCCGGAGATCCCCCTAACTTGTGCCCTACGCCAAAAAATCCTATAAATACAGAAACCTCCGGAAAATAACCTAGATCGGGAGTTCCGCCGCCGCAAGCCTCTGTTGCCACCAAAAACTAATCTAGACCCCGTTCCAGCACCCTGCCGAAGGGGGAATCCCTCTCTGGTGGCCATCTTCATCATCCCGTCACTCTCCATGACGAGGGAGGAGTAGTTCACCCTCGGGGCTGAGGGTATGTACCAGTAGCTATGTGTTTGATCTCTCTCTCGTGTTCTTGAGATGGCACGATCTTGATGTATCGCGAGCTTTGCTATTATAGTTGGATCTTATGATGTTTCTCCCCCTCTACTCTCTTGTGATGAATTGAGTTTTCCCTTTGAAGTTATCTTATCGGATTGAGTCTTTAAGGATTTGAGAACACTTAATGTATGTCTTGCATGTGCTTATTTGTGGTGAAAATGGGATATCACGTGATCTACTTGATGTATGTTTTGGTGATCAACTTGCGGGTTACATGACCTTGGGAATCTATGCATAGGGGTTGGCAAACGTTTTCGTCTTGACTCTCCGGTAGAAACTTTGGGGCACTCTTTGAAGTACTTTGTGTTGGTTGAATAGATGAATCTGAGATTGTGTAATGCATATTGTATAATCATGCCCACAGATACTTGAGGTGACAATGGAGTATCTAGGTGACATTAGGGTTTTGGTTGATTTGTGTCTTAAGGTGTTATTCTAGTACGAACTCTATGATAGATCGAACGGAAAGAATAGCTTCGTGTTATTTTACTATGGACTCTTAAATAGATCGGTCAGAAAGGATAACTTTGAGGTGGTTTCGTACCCTACCATAATCTCTTCGTTTGTTCTCCGCTATTAGTTACTTTGGAGTGACTCTTTGTTGCATGTTGAGGGCTAGTAATATGATCCAATTATGTTATCCTTGTTGAGAGAACTTGCACTAGTGAAAGTATGAACCCTAGGCCTTGTTTCCTATCACTGCAACACCGTTTATGCTCACTTTTATCATTAGTTACCTTGTTGTTTTTATATTTTCATACACCATCTCTTCGCCGAACTAGTGCACCTATACAATTTACCATTGTATTGGGTGTGTTGGGGACACAAGAGACTCTTTGTTATTTGGTTGCAGGGTTGTTTGAGAGAGACCATCTTCATCCTACGCCTCCTACGGATTGATAAACCTTAGGTCATCCACTTGAGGGAAATTTGCTACTGTCCTACAAACCTCTGCACTTGCAGGCCCAACAACGTCTACAAGAAGAAGGTTGTGTACTAGACATCAATAGAGAGAAAATGAAAGTCATTCCCTTTGCCTCAGCCATGGGTTCTATCATGTATTCTTTGCTATGTACCAGTCCTGATGTGTGCCTTGCGATATGTTTGGCAGGGAGGTACCAAAGTAATCCAGGAGTGGATCACTGGACAGCGGTCAAGAACATCCTGAAGTACCTGAAAAAGATAAAGGATATGTTTCTCGTTTATGGAGGTGACGACGAGCTCATCGTAAAGGGTTACGTTGATGCTAGCTTCGACACAGATCCAGATGACTCTAAGTCTGAGACCGGATACATATTTATATTGAATGGTGGAGCTGTCAGTTGTTGCAGTTCCAAGCAAAGCATTGTGGCGGGATCTATGTGTGAAGCGGAGTACATAGATGCTTTGGAAGCATCACATGAAGGAGTTCATATACGATCGAGGTGTAATACCTAGTGCATCGGGTCCAATGACAATCTTTTGTGACAACACTAGAGTAATTGCCTTGGCGAAGGAATCCAGGTTTCACAAGAGAATAAAACACATCAAGAGACGCTTCAACTCCATTTGTGAAAAGGTCAAGGATGGAGACATAGAAATTTGCAAAGTGCGTGCGAATCTGAATGTGGCAGACCCGTTGACTAAGCCTCTTCCGCGGGCAAAACATGATCAGCACCAAGACTCCATGGGTGTTAGATTCATCACAATGTAATCTAATATGGATTATTGACTCTAGTGCAAGTGGGATACTCATGGAATTATGCCCTAGTGGAAATAATAAAGTTATTATTATTTTATATTTCCTTATTCATGATAAAGGTTTATTGTTCATGCTAGAAATGTATTGACCAGAAACTTAAATATATCTATGAATACATAAACAAATATCGTGTCCTTAGTGAGCCTCTACTCGACTAGCTAATTGATCAAAGGTGGTTAAGGTTTCCTAACCATAGACATGAATTGTCATTTGATAACGGGATCACATCATTAGGAGAATGATGTGATGGACAAGACCCACCCGTTAGCTTAGCATTTGATTGTACAGTTTATTGCTATTGCTTTCATACATGTCAAATACATGTTCCTTCGACTATGAGATCATGTAACTCCCGGATACCTTAGGAATACCTTGTGTGCTATCAAACGTCACAGCGTAACTGGGTGATCATAAAGATGCTCTACAGGTATCTCCCATGGTGTCTGTTGAGTTGGCATGGATCAAGATTAGGATTTGTCACTCCGTGTATCGGAGAGGTATCTCTGGGCCCTCTCGGTAATACACATCACAAGAAGTTTGCAAGCATAATGACTAAGGAGTTAGTTATGAGATGATGTATTATAGAACAAGTATAGAGACTTGTCGTTAACGAGATTCAACTAGGTATGGAGATACCGACGATCGAATCTTGGGCAAATAACATACCGATGGACAAAGGGAATTACGTATGTTGTCATAACGGTTCGACCGATAAAGATCTTCGTAGAATATGTAGGAGACAATATGGGCATCCAGGTTCCGCTATTGGTTATTGACCAGAGAGGTATCTCGGTCATGTCTACATAGTTCTTGAACCTGTAGGGTCTGCACGCTTAACATTTGTTGATGATATAGTGTTATATGAGTTATATGATTTGATGACCGAATGTTGTTTGGAGTCCCAGATTAGATCACAGACATGACAAGGAGCTCCGGAATGGTCCGGAGGTAAAGATTGATATATAGGACGATGATATTTGGACACCGGAAGAGTTTCGGGATGTACCGGGTAGAAATCGGGTCACCCGAAGGGGTTCCGGTCACCCCGGGAGGTTAATGGGCCATATGGGCCAGAGGGGGCAACACACCAGCCCACAAGGGGCTGGCGCGCCCCTCCTAGGCCGCGGCCCTTGGGGAGATAAGGAAAGGAGGGGATTCGGCCTCCCCCATCATTTCCTCTCCCCCCTTTCCTTCCCCCCTCCAGCAAATATGGAAAGAGGGGCACTAGGGAAGGATCCCAAGTAAGATTCGTCCTACTTGAGGAGCCTCCTTGGCTGCTCCTCCCTCCCCCCACCTATATATATGTGGGCGGGGGCTCCACACATAAACAAAACATTGTCTTAGCCGTGTGTGGCGCCCCCCTCCACCGTTTACACCCTCGGTCATATTTTCGTAGTGCTTATGCGAAGCCCTGCGGAGATAGCATCACCATCACCGTCACCACTCCATCGTGCTGACGAAACTCATCTCTTACCTTGCCGTCTTGCTGGATCAAGAAGGCGTGGACGTCACCAAGTTGAATGTGTGATCAACGCGGAGGTGCCGTGCATTCGGTACTTGATCGGTTTGATCGCGAAGAAGTTCAACTACATCAACCGTGTTACTAAACGCTTCCGCTTACGGTCTATGAGGGTACGTAGACACACTCTCCCCTATCGTTGCTATGCATCTCCATGGATAGATCTTGCGTGTGCGTAGATTTTTTTCCATGCAACGCTCACCAACAACAATAAAAAATTATAGATACATTGGAGACGTACCAGTTCGTCATGTGTGATACCTTGATAATGCACGATGGACTCGTCCAGCTCGGTCATCACAGAAAGTCGAAATACCCGTGAGAGAGTGTCCACCATATTTACAACCACCTTGATAAATTAGCTTTGTAGGTTTGCGGTGAATAGAGTAGAAATAATCTTTGATGTTTGATTCTTATATTATTTTTCATTGTGTGTTGAAAGGTGTTAGCACCCATCGTTCTTGTGGTTATGGCTTCCTCCGACGATGCATCTTCTGTTAGGGTCGACTCCGCTGTCAAGGAGAAGCGTGCTAGTGAGGACCCCTTGGCGGCACTCATTGAGAAGAACCCGCAGTTGATCCTAATAAAGTATTTTGCATATCTGACCAAGAAGAATCATTTTCTCTTTCATTGTAGATGAACTGGTGCGGTGTACAGAGGTAGGTGTCCAGGAGTCTACGATTCATGGTCCGCATGCAATGAACAAGTGCTTCGTTAGGAAGGCAGCTCCTTCGATTTGTTAAAAAATAGAGAGGAGGCAAAGAATCATTACAATTAGTATGTTCTCGATCATAAGTGGAATCATGAATTAGGCAATGGTGCAAGCTAGCTTATCGGGTTGAGTGGATTGAAAAACTTGATAATTCTCTTTCAGTTCGTCCTAATTGTGGTGTTCCTTTTATCATATGGTCGCATGTAGACATGCATTGACCACTTTGTTGTTTATTAAGTAGACACTTATCCTAAATAACTACTTTGTGGCTTCACATGAAGCTTGTGTGAACCATATAAAATGCCTTTGTGAGTTTGTTGTTAAGCTTGTGTGGACCATATATAAACTCTTTCTGAGTTTGTTGTTAAGTATGTGAATTCATATAAAGCTTGTGTATTGTATATCTGCTTTTGCTGCAGTGTTAGATGAAAAGGAGGTAGAAACAATGCTGACAATGCATCTTTGCTGAGAGCTGCACTCGACGTATGGTGTAATTCTTTGCTTCAGTATTTCTGGCACTCGGCTTAGGGTGTAATTCTAGTAGTGTTAGCACAATATGTCTCGCCATCTTTTAGGAATAACTAGTTATTAAAGATAAGACTAGGAGATATCTTATTATAGACATACTTTCATTCTCATATTCAAACATGCAAGGCTTTAGATAAAACTGTCTTATCAACTACTGCACATGCCTTTATACACTTTGCCTACACCTACGTAAACAATTTTACGCGATTAATGTAATGATGTGCGTGTCAGTTTTCTGTTGGACGAATTAGGGGAGTGAGGGCTCACCCACTTGAAATCAGGGGGGTGGAGAGGTTTGTTAGGAAGGTTACGTAGGAGGAGAACGTAAGTCTACATACGTGAGCATTATTGATGCATTAAGAATGGGTGGATTTGTACAGAAACGGCGCGTCGTACGTATAGCATCGTTCATAGCAGAATTCCTACAACCTGCTTCCTTTAATATAGCTAGCGTCATTCCATATTGCCCTGAACCGGCCTGCACTTGGCCAAATTTAGCCACCATCCAGAGACGAAGAAGCAAAAACCCAGAGAGATAGGGACCATGTATCGCATCCTTGCACAAATGTAACCCTGCCAAGGACATGCATGCATGTGACCACACCGGGTCTTCTTCATGATCTCGCATGCAACTGCCGTTTTTCAGTAGACAAAGTCACTTGGTGAAACGAGCAGCAGCGCGGCCTATTTATACACACCGCATCACAAATCTCGGGTGGTGTACGTCCACGGTTGTTCCGGCTCATAACTCTCTCTGTCACTCACATGGCGGTCGCCACCGTGTCTGGCGTGATCTCCGCCCTGCTGGTTCTCGCCGGAGTCGTGGTCATCACGGCGGAGCCTCCTCCTGCGGCGGGAGGGCCACCCCCCGTGCCGGCGGTGCCGCCGAAGGTCCCCACTACACCTCCTCCGGCGGCGGGAGCCACCCCTCCGCCGGTGGTAGGGCCGCCCAAGGCTCCTCCGTTGCCGGCCGGGCCGCCTAAGTTCCCCGCGATCCTCGCGTTCGGCGACTCGGTGGCCGACACGGGCAACAACAACCACATCCGGACGTTCATCCGGTCCAACTTCCCACCCTACGGCAAGGACTTCCCCGGCCACAAGCACACCGGCCGGTTCTCCAACGGCAAGATCAGCGTCGACCTCCTAGGTACTACTTTCGCCATGAGAATGTATTTTCACAAGACAATATTATTTCCGGAACAGCCAATGAGATCAACGATGGTTTTGTTTTGGAAATGCGTGCGTGCAGCGTCGGCGCTGGGCGTGAAGGAGCTGGTGCCGCCGTACCTGAAGAAGGGCCTGTCCATCGAGGAGCTCAAGACGGGCGTGAGCTTCGCGTCCGCGGGCAACGGGTACGACAACGCCACCTGCCGGACCATGTCGGCGCTGACGATGGAGCGGCAGCTGCAGCTGTTCCAGGAGTACAAGGAGAAGGTCGGGGGCAGCGTCCCGGACAAGGCGCTCTACTTCATCGTCACGGGCAGCAACGACATCGTGGAGCACTTCACCTTCGCGGACGGCATCACGGAGCCCGGGTACGCGGAGAGCATGGTGAGCCGCGCCATGGGCTACGTGCAGTCGCTGGCGGACCTGGGCGCGAAGCGGATCGCGCTGGTGGGGGCGCCGCCGGTGGGGTGCCTGCCGTCGCAGCGCATGATCGCCGGCGGGCTCCGGAAGCAGTGCGCCACGGACCGCAACCAGCTCGCCCTGCTCTTCAACCACAGGGTCGGGCAGGAGATGGCGAAGCTGGGCGTGAGGCTGCCGGGGGTGACGCTCGTGAACGTCGACATCTACACCATCCTGGCCGACGTGATCTATCGGCCCGAGGCGTACGGGCTGAACAACACCCACGACGCATGCTGCGGCTACATCGGGCTGGCCGCGGCCGTGCTCTGCAACTTCGCCAGCCCGCTCTGCAAGGACCCCTCCAAGTACCTCTTCTGGGACAGCTACCACCCCACCGAGAGCGGCTACAAGATCATCGTCGACGCCATCGTCGCCAAATACTTCAGATTCATGCACTAGCAACTCTCTTTTGGTACAGTAGTACGTAGTATAATTCACTAGCGACTTTATTAATAAGGGTAATACCAGTACGTCGTAGGAGTGCTCTGTTTTCTATTTTATTTTAGAAGTAAATTCCACTTTGTACATGCAACTATGTCAACAAACTGGTAAATAGTTGGTCCTCACGAACTCCACAAATTCTTTTAGGGTGTGTCTATATCACATCTAGATGTGAGATATTATCTCACATCTAACTCCCTCATCCTTAAAAATCTATGTGAGACTTAAAAAAAAATCAAGAATGAGAGAGTTAGATGTGAAATGCTATCTCACATGTCACATCTAGACATGAAATAGCAAACCTGTTTCTTTTAACATAGCACACATGAGTCAAAAACTGCAAGCATAAGAATAAAAAAATAGAAATGAAACGTCAGCAACAAGATCTCTTCAGATATTTTCACAAGATTGTTTTTGAGAATTTGAGAAATATTGAACATGTCATGGATTTTCTATAAGGTCAGAATTTATGTCTGAATTTCTCAAAAATTCATATATCTCAAGCTATTCCTCATGGAAAATTACAGAGTTCCTACAACACTATAAAAGCTACAGATGACAAACTTGTTGAGAAGATTAAATACAACAAATAAGTAGCGATTCTCTCAACACAACATGTTTCTCACTAGTGGTATACACGAGCTCACCGCAGTGGTGAAGCCCATTGTCCCAGCACAACAAACAGTATATGCACATATTAATGCTAGACAAAGCCAGAGCATGTCTTTGCTTAAATACATTCAACATAACACTATTTCCAAACAAATATTACTACATCGAGCCGACATTTTCGCAGTACCTTCCATATATCCGCAGAAGATGCATGGCCCAGATAACAGACCTCGAAAGCAAAATGGGTTCATCCCTGCAGATATCAATAGTTACAACAAAGAAGAAAACCAATGTGGATGCAATAAAAATAGTTATTTCCGCTGTGCTCTCAAATTAATCCCAGGGCCATCTTATACATTTTGGGAGCAATATAAAAAATCAGACCAGCTATGCAAAACTGGAAAGTAAAGAGTAAACGGCACTTAAGCTACTCATTCGTGTTTCAGGAGCACCAGGGACATGTAATCCTAGTTCTGAAACATACTACTAATAGATTAGTAGAAACACAACATTTCAATGCTAGATAAAAGCTTCAAGGCCCTCAAGCAACATTCTTCTTTTGAGAATCAACATTTCCAATGATTGATATGTACATGCACTACCATTCCAATAGATAGTCTCGGTTTTTATATAACATCGAAACTGGTAAACTACAATCAAACTTTCACATCTGAGGTTTGGCATGGATAGGCTCAATTGGTGGAAGTCAAACTAGCATAATCAAACACAGCGTGGACTGACAGTTGGACAGCAAAAGGTTAGGCCCAATGATCAAAGCAGTCTGGGTCTGGTTACCACCAGAGGACCAGAGGTGCAGTGTACCCAGGAAAACCAAGCTGGTTCCCCTGTTTTTCAAAGGTAATATATTGTGTACAAAAATGCTTTTCAGGTTATGCAAATCTAGTGGGATAAATGCCTTTCCTGATACAAATTTTTCGTTACTTGCCTAGTCACTTGACATTTGTTGGACAGGTCAGAGCCAAACCATGACCATCTTCACTACTTTGACAAATTCTCTCAACAGAAACAGAATCAACCAATAACGTCCTACGTGCACAATTAGGACAGTGAAATACCACAGACAAAAACAGAATAAGATTACCATTTCACAGTAGAGAATCTATAGAAAATAAGCAAGCACTTGGTATGAGAACAAGCTTACCACTTCATATAGTCGGTCTTGACAACGATGGCGGGAAGCCGAAGTATGGGAGGACACGTTCGTGGTTGAAGCATGGCTTTGTCATCCTACAGATTTTCTTAAGTTCTGAAGTCTGGACCTCCAGCGAAAAATAATCTATATGCCAAGTATCCACCCATTCAGTTTCCTGACAGTCCTCCTGAGATTCTGTAGTGCCTCCGAGAAATAAGAATCCTTCAGCTGCGCCCACGGTGAAATAGTCATATTGGCCAGGCAAGGGTATAACACTCTCCAGCCGCCATTCCTTGGGCGATTCGCTGTTATTTTGAGTGGTATAAACAAGACGAAACGATCCATTTGGACTGTGATCACCAACGAGAGACAACAACTCAAGGGATCCTTCTCTACCAACAACAAAGCCAGGCAGACTTCTGGTCTGGCCAGGCCGAGTTCGGTGATGCATACCGTGTTCTGCAAGTGCCTGGCCAGGCAGACGTCTGAGCAGCTCATGGAAGCCACTGTGATCGCTGATAGTGGAAAACTCCATTCTCCGTGTATCCAGAACAAGAAATTTGTCCGTCCAAGGCGACGCCGAGTAGAAGCAGCCACGCACATGGTCGAAACTTGACAAGCCACGGCATCCTCTCGAATCAGAACTGTTCTGCAGCCCATGGGGGCTGTCTGTGCCCAAAGAACTCCAGCTGGGAGATGCAGCTATACACCATTGCCGAGTAACGGACGAGAAGACGAACGCGACAACCTTGGTTCTGTAGTGCGCCATGCATATCACCCTGAACGACGTCTCATCCTCATGGTCACCGACGGGGGCGAGGACTGGCGCCAATTCAGCAGGGCGTCCTTCCTGGGCGGTTATGTCGTCCTCGGGTACCGGTGGCAGCAGCACGTAGCGCCGCGACAAGGGGTCGCACACGGCGAGGGCGGATTTGAAGGTTCTCCCCGGGACCCTGCAGTCGAGGAGGACGCGGCCGTCGCGGACGTCGCGGGGATGCCAGGGGCTGAGCCACCCCTCCTTGGGCTTGGGCACGAAGGAGTAGGTGAAGTCGGCGGCGTCGAGGAGGGCGCGGGCGAGCCGAGCGGAGGGGTGCGGCGCCTCGGCGGGGTGGAAGCCGCCGCCCCTGTCGCTGATGAGGCCGAGGAGGGGAGGCGGGCGGAGCTTGCGGAAGCGGCGGAGGAAGGGGCGGTCGGTGATGACTCGGCGGAAGGTGGCGCAGGCGGCGGACGCGCAGGCGAGCGCCTCCGGGGTGGGCAGGCGGAGGAAGATCTCCTCCAGGATCTCGTCCGCGATGAGCGAGAAGTGCGTCCGGCGGTCGGTGGTTGGTAGCACCGGCGAGTCCATGACGGGCGGAAGAATCGGGCGGCAGGTCGGTGGAGAGGAAGGGGATCGGTGGCTAGGGTTTGACCAGATTTGGCGGGCCGGCCGGCAGCGTTGAAGAGTGGAGAGGGGGTCGTGTGCTGCTGCAGTGCTGCTCACTTGGAGGGGAGAGGAAGCTCCTGCCCAGACCATCTAAAGTCCCGCGCCTCTAAGGCCAACTCCACCGCGTGATCCCAAACGAACGTCCGTTTTGTCCGGATTCTGTCAGTTTGGGTAAGGATTTAGGGTCGTGTCCGGACCTGTCCTGGGATGCGGTGGCCGTGCGTCCAGCGCGCGGCCGCATCCATTTGCCCCATCATGTCCGCGTCCACTTAAAAAACTAAAAGCAACGTTTCAAATGACAAGCCCTAGTTTAGGCCAGCGGCCCCGGTTCATCACGCCGGCGACAGAGCGAGCGGCCTACACGTCCATCGCCGGCATCAGCCAGTGGCCGGCAACACAGTCAGCCTCCAAAATGAATAGTTGTCCTCGCCGGCAATACAGCCAGCGGCCGGCAACACAGCCGGCCTCCAGAAATGAATGTTTTTCTCGCCGGCACACTGCCGGCGGTCCAGCGCGCGGCCGCATCCATTTGCCCCATCCTGTCCGCGTCCACTTAAAAAACTAAAAGCAACGTTTCAAATGACAAGCCCTAGTTTAGGCCAGCGGCCCCGGTTCATCACGCCGGCGACAGAGCGAGCGGCCTACACGTCCATCGCCGGCATCAGCCAGCGGCCGGCAACACAGCCAGCCTCCAAAATGAATAGTTGTCCTCGCCGGCAATACAGCCAGCGGCCGGCAACACAGCCGGCCTCCAGAAATGAATGTTTTTCTCGCCGGCACACTGCCGGCGGCCCAGCGGGCGGGCGGCACCCATGCCAGCCTCCAAAAAAGAATGGCCGACGCCGATCGGACGACCTAGTTCAGTCCTTCGGCGTCGAGCATCTCCTTCTGCCTGGCCTCGAACCAGGCCCTCGTCTTGTCACTCATCTTCGACAAGTCCACGCTCATGATCGCAAGGGCCACCTCCTTCGCTTTGGTGGCGGCATTGGTGGCCTCGATGTCGAGCTGCCTTTGCCGGACCGCCTCCTCCATGTCGATCTTCCTCCGCTTGGCCGCCTCCTCCATCTCAAGCTTCTATCTTTGAAGGTCTAGGTATTGCTTCATTTGCTCGCCCTTGCTTTGCCGTTTCTTCTCGTCCCTCACATCCTTTTGAGACATCATGCCATGCAAAGTCTCATGCAAGGCCATGGATGAGGCATCACGTATGTCGTCAACCTTGGAGTTGGTCTTGCCCCTCGGCCTCTTCAACGCCTCGCCATCTCCACCTCCGTCGAACTTGGTCGTCTTCTTGCCTCTCTTCCTTTGTAGTTCACGGTATTGGTCCTTGAACTTAGGGCAATTGTTGATGATCGTCCAACAATGCGTAAGAGTGAATGGCTTGTCATTGTGCCAGGCCTTGAATGCCTCCAAAGATTGAAATTCCTACACCACATGATCAACAACAAGTGAACATGCAAACATATACATGGCCGAAGTCTCATGGCCGTAGCAAGGAAAGGGCTAGAAAGAGGAGAGCATACCATGTCCCCAACGCCGAGACCACTCATGGCCCGTGCTTCAACGCTCTCAAATGCGGCGCAATACTTGTTGCACTCTTGTTGGATGAACAACCATCTTTTTTTAATCGAGCCGATGCAACGGTTGCTTGTAATTTGGTAGGGCTCAAACATCTTCCTTTCATGGAATGTTTTGTGGATTCTCGTCCAAAAAATAATGCCCTTTTGTTGCGCGCCGGTCCTCGGATCTTGGCTAATCTCCATCCAAGCTTGGCAAATCAACTTGTCCTCATCTTGTGTATATGAACCCGTGTGAATGCTCTTCCTCTTCTTTTGTGCTTCCGCTCTTTGGGTGAGCTCGTCGATGAACAATGGCTCGTCACTAATATCAACCTCATTGACTTCTTCTTCATCACCATCACCTTCGACATAGATGTCATCGTCTTCATGCCACGAGTCACCATGGTCGTAGTCAGCACGGTCGTCGGCCTCTTCATCGGGCACGTACTGGGCGCGGCCATCCTGACTTTGGGTCTCCTCGGAGTCGTAGCCATGGCCATGCCCACCCTCGAAGATCACGTCATCCATGTACTGGTTGTAGAAGGGGTCATCGACCGTTGTTGGGGTTGGCATTCTGTCAAACAAGACGCGGGGGGGGGG
>LR738714.1:19757294-19805328 GCA_902687465.1 Secale cereale | reverse complement strand
CATGGTGCCCGTGCCTACTTTCTTTGCATCTCGACGGATGGCCGCCCGCCGCTGCTGGACCCAGGCGTAACGTTGAGGTCGATGACGGCCGCGTGGCGCGGTGTGGACGGCGCGAACGCGCCCACGTCCGGCGACGCCGAGAAATGGGTCTGGCTGTCGTACCTTGGCGGAGGAAAGCCGAGCGACATGGGCGCGACACGCGACGTCGGCGACTGGTAGTGCGTAGGCCGGGTGACCGACGAGCCTGTGCTCGCCGGGCCGACGGCCGCTGCAGGGAACCTGGCCGGACGGCCCATGCCAAGCATGAGGATGTGATACGTCCAAAACGTATCTATAATTTCTGCTTGCTCCATGCTTCTTTTGTGTGATATTGATATGATGTTGATGCACTTCCATACACTTTTGATCATATTTGGACTAACCTATTAACTCAGTGCACCACAGTGCCAGTTCCTGTTTTCTGCTGTTTTTCTATTTCAGGTTCCCCCCATATTAAAAGTGCTCCAAAAATTCCAGGAAAAATATAGGAAAAATCAGCGTACAGGAAGCTTCGCGAAGAACCAAAGATGGGCCAGAGGGGAGCCAGGGGAGGCCCAGGCGGCCACCTGGCGCGGCCCCACCCCTGGCCGCGCCAGGGGGGCGCCTGGGGCCCCTGCTCCGCCTCTGGCTGCCCCCCTTCGCATATATATCCCTCTCGTCCCGAAACCCTCGAGGACAGAACCCTTTTTCGCGATCTCGCCTCTGTTCCGCCGCCACAACGCTTCCAAGATCGGGAGCATCAGGAGAACTCTTCCCCGCACCCTGCCGGAGGGGAGAACCACCACCGGGAGCTTCTCCACCACCATGGACGCTTCCCGGATGAGTCGTGAGTAGTCCACCTTGGACCATGGGTCCATGATCAGTAGCTATGTGATGTTCTCCTCCCCTCTTTGCTCTTCATGGTTTAGACCTCGTGAGCTGCCCTACATGATCGAGGCACATATGTAATCTTTCTGCTGTTGCTTTGCTGAGTTTGCTGGGATCTGATGGATTATGAGACTATGTTCAGATTGTGTTTGAGTAATATATTTGATTCACCTCGTTTATATCTTTGTTCTTGAGTAATTCTTGCATGTTCTCCGTTGCTGTTTATTGCTTTGGCCAAGTAGTAGGTAGTAACTCCAAGAGGGAGCGTTATGCTTGATTGTGGGTTCATGCCCCCTGATGACTAGCTTGAGTGACAGAAACATGAGTCTAGGGGATGTGCTGTTGCCACAAGGGAGAAAACAACGGTGCTTGTACTTGCGGGTGCAAGGATTGTTTACTTTACGCAAAGTTCTTTTAATGCAGTTGTCTCTTGCTTTGAGTTTACACTTTGGGTGGGATTCGCAACTTAATACCAGCAAGATGTTCTGGATAGATATCTCAAGGTGGATGATTAGTAGTAGATGCAGATGGATTTCGGTCTACTTGCCTTGGCGTACCGCCCATGCTTTTGAGCCTCTACCTTTCTTTGCAGCATAGTTAGCATTGGTTTGCGCACATAATCCTGTCAATTGCCCAGCTGTAATTTGTTTACCTCGCTTTGCTGTTTTATCGTCTTTTGAGAGAGAGACATCACTAGTGAACATCATGGGACCCCGGTCCATATTACCACCGCTGATCACACCTTCTATTTACTTCCTGTTTTTATTTCCTAGTTGCAGTCATAGCTATCATTATTATCTCTTGTGTTTGATCTTTTGTAAACAACAAGGCCGGAGGGATTGACAACCTCTCTGTACTCGTTGGGAGCAAAGTTATCTGTATCTGTGTGCAGGTCCCGTCAACCGCTAAGTTTCTGGCGCCGTTGACACCTACTTGTCGACCCTCGGAGTCTCACGGGATTCGATCCTTGGTATCTTTGCCAAGGGAAATTTGCCGCTACGCTACATCTCAACCTTCCACTTGGGGTAACCAATGAGGGGTTAGAGGCTGAGGCTTCTCGCCCCTCGTTGGTTACCCCAAGTGGAAGGTGTAAGATGCAGTGTTGTGGAAGTTTTTCCCTTAGCAAAGATGCCAAGGATCGAATCCCAGAGACTCCTAGGTTCAACAAGTAGGTGTCAACTGCTAACGGCACCAGATATTAGCAATCAACGTGGACCTGCACACAGATACAAATAACTTTGCTCCCAACGAGTACAGAGAGGTTGTCAATCCCTCCGGCCTTGTAGTTCACAAAGGATTAAAAGCAAATGATAGTAGTGATAGATAGTGTTTGAAATAGTAAATAAAAGCGAAAAGTAAATAGCGGATGTGATCAATGATGGTAATATGGACCGGAGTCTCATGATGTTCACTAGTGATGTCTCTCTCCCAAAAGACGATAAAACAGCAATGTGAGGTAAACGAATTACAGCTAGGCAATTGACAGGACCCACGAGCGCAAACCAATGCTGATTACATTGCAAGAAAGGTTGAGGTTCAAAGCATGGGCGGTACGCCAAAGTAAGTAGACCGAAATCCATCAATATCTACTACTAATCATCCACCTTGAGATATCTATCCAGAACATCTCGCTGGTATTAAGTTGCGAGTCCCACCCATAGTGTAAACTCAATGCAACAAACAACTGCATTAAAAGAACTTTGCGTAAAGTAAACAATCCTTGCACCCACGGGCACAAGCACCGTTGTTTTCCCCCTTGTGGCAACAGCACACCCCCTAGACTCATGTTTTTGTCACTCAAGCTAGTCATCGAGGGGCATGAACCCACAATCGAGCATAACATTCCCTCTTGGAGTCACTACCTACTACTTGGCCAAAGCAATAAATAACAACGGAGAACATGCAAGAATTACTTATGAACATAAATATATGAATCAAATATATTACTCAAGATCAATCTGAACATAATCTCATAATTCATCGGATCCAGCAAACTCAACATAGCAACAGCATAAGGATTACATATGTGCCTCGATCATGTAGGGCAGCTCACGAGGACTAATTAGGGAAGCACAAGAACGGGAGGAGAACATCACATAGCTACTGGTCATGGACTCATGGTCCAAGGGAGACTACTCACGACTCATCCGGGAGGCGTCCATGGTGGTGGAGAAGCTCCCGGTGGTGATCCTCCCCTCCGGCAGGGTGCCGGGAAGAGTTCTCCTGGTGCTCCCGATCTTGGAAGCGGCGGCGGCGGCGGAACAGAGATGGGATCGCGAAAAGAGTTCCTGTTCTGAGGGTTTCGGAGGACGCTTTAAATATATGCCAAGGGGGGCATCGGGGAAGCTTCGGGGGGCCCAGGCGCCCCCCCCCCCCCCCCAGGCGCGGCCCAGGGGGGGCGCGCCGCCAGGGCGCCTGGAGCCCTGGTGGCCCCCTCGGCTGTCCTTCGGACGCACGGTAGTTTCCGAAACGCTGATTTTTTATATAATTTTTCTGAATTTTTCCTGGCAGTTCTCGTAACGTGAAAACCTGAAATACAAAAACAGCCGAAAACAGAAACTGGCACTGGGGTGCACTGGATTAGTAAGTTAGTCCAAATATGATCAAAAGTGTATGGAAGTGTATGAATATCATAGCAATATCACCCAAAAGTGGCATGGAGCAAGCAGAAATTATAGATACGTTTTGGACGTATCAACATCCCCAAGCTTAATTCCTGCTCGTCCTCGAGTAGGTAAATGATAACAAGAATAATTTCTGTGGTGACATGCTATTAACCATATAGGACTTATTATAGTCATATGACAAAAGCTTACTGAGACAATGATTCTATAGTAATTAAGTTGCCTTATGAGAAAATCACAAATGACTGAAAGTTTTACAATATGAAACTGAAACATCAAATAGATTTGCAATGAATATGATGTGCAAATATGATAAAGTGATATCTAGCTTGCTCCCTTTAGTGATGCAAAACATAAATGCAAGGGCACCTTCAAGGTTTAAGTGATGACTAGATACAATGATTTCAAAATAAACGATATCACAATCATGCAAAAGACAATGCTACTTTGGGACAATGCACATTACACTCAGAATGACAATCATGCTCTCAGTAGTTGGTGCTTGAAGAAAGAAGGTGGAAACTTAAAAAGTAAAAGAATGGTTAAGTGCTAGAGCTTTTTATTTTTGAAAACATAGAAGCAATTTTGTCAACAGTAGTAGTACTTCATATGTGTGATGCATAAGACATCCTGTAAGTTGCAAGCCTCATGCATCGAATACCAATAGTGCTCGCACCTTGTCCTAATTAGCTCGGACTTCCATGGGTTATCATTGCATTACATATGTTTCAACCAAGTGTCACAAAGGGGTACCTCTATGCCACCTGTACAAAGGTCCAAGGAGATAAATCGCATTTGATTTCTCGTTTTTGATAGATCTCAACTTGAGGACATCCATACCGGGACAACATAGAAAATAGATGATGGACTCCTCTTTAATGCATAAGCATATTCTCATAAGAGATTGAGGATTAACGTCCAAGCTAAAACTTCCACCATGATACATGGCTTTGGTTGGCGGCCCAATGTTCTTCTCTAACAATATGTATATTCATACAACCCACGGCAAATCACCCTTACTTCAGACAAGACGAACATGCATAGCAACTCACATGATATTCAACAAAAGTGTGACAGTTGATGGCGTCCCCAGAAACATGGTTACCGCTCAGCAAGCAACTTATAAGAAATAAGATACATAAGCAACATATTCTTTACCACAGTAGTTTTTAAGCTACTTTCCCATGAGCTATGTATTGCAAAGTTAGTTCGCTTAGTACAGGTGGAGGTTAGCAAAAGACTGGGAGCGACCAACTAAGAGAGCAATGACGGTCATAATCATGCAGAGCGACAAAGCAATATTGAATCAGGCATGGTAGTTATATCGCTACTCAGAAATAAAAGATCATCAAGGCTTGACAGACTTTCTTTACAGTCTTAAATATGCGTGAGCATACGCCAAGTCAATCGAAATAAATTCTCGAAGGAAGATATTACTAAACCATACCACATCACAGGCAAACAAACCATGTTGGTACTCCAATAACACATTGGGAATCCCCCAGCTATTTGAGATTAACCATAAGAAAACCTGAACTACTAAGCACCATTATGCAAGTAGCATATTTATCATAGACACATTAACCAATGCAACGGAAGCAAACTCTCTTAATAAGGTGAGCATGATAATTAAAGAGAGTTCAAGCAACCAACTAAACAAAAGCTATTTGAAAAGATAAGCATGAATACTAAGAGCAAAGCATGATAGTAGCTATTAAAAGACAAAGAACACACACAGCGAAGATAGACATGAAAATTATATGTTATGTTCTAGGTAGAAGTGGAGCGTGTTTCTCTCCCACATAAAGAATGATGAGTTCCGACTCGTTATGAAAAACTAAAAAGAAAACTAAGAGCAAGACGCTCCAAGCATAGCACATAACACATGAAGTGATAAAAATATAGCGGAACGAAAGACGAACTGATAATGTTGATGGAGAAGGGGATGCACGGGGGCATCCCCAAGCTTAGACGCTTGAGTCTCCTTGAATATTTCTTGGGGGTGCACGGGGGCATCCCCAAGCTTGAGCGCTTGACACTCCTGAATCTTTTTTAACATCTTCCCTCGCACACTTGAAAACTCCCTTCATACATAACTCATCATAATCTGATTAGCGAGGTTAGTACCCTTAATAAAATAATTATACCTTGCTGGAAATAAAGATATTCTTGAAGTTCTACTGTTTCTCAAGATTGCCAAAAGGTTTTTGCAAAGAAAAAGCAGGCTCTTGATTTGCAAAGTGAAGGAAAGGCAAAACAGGACAGAATCTGTGAAAAACAGAACAGCAGGGAGTAATTGATCTGTTCGGGATACTTCTGCAACTCAAATAAAAAAACTCAGAACAGACGCACGAAAGACAATTATATAGAGAACGCTGTCGAAAAAATTCAGACCAAAAAGATGATCTGGTGATTTTATATGAATTTTTCTATCCAAGGACAGAAACTGTTTCCTGGACAGCACCTCACAACTTTTGAACTTTCTAGCAATCGGAGGCTATACTTGGCACAAATATGAAAAGCAAAGATACAATGATGATGCTACAGCAGTAAACAACATCAAGACACAACAAAAGCAAAAAAATTATTCATGTGGGCTGCCTCCCAAAAGCGCTTTCTTTTATGCCTTTAAGCTAGGCATAATGCATAGAGGAATCAATAACCATCATAATAATCGGAGTTATAAATTGCTTCAAATGATTCCTCAACAAGTTCATTCTTGTTCCTTCTAGGAAAGGGGTACACACCTTTTGCCTTCCCGCGTAAGCGGATTTGTCCCTTACCTATATCAATGAAGCCTTTAACTGCTCGGAGGAAATCCCTTCCAAGCACTATATTTCCTTGGTTTGGCTCCATGATGAAGAAATCAACCATTGCAATCCCTTTAAGGAATTTAACTGACACATCTTTTATTCTTTCCTGGATTTCAGAAATATCTCCATTAGTATGTTCATGATAAGACAGTAATCTATCCATGTTAAATTTTAAAGAATCATGAACAATTTTTGGCATAGTAGAAACCATAGATCCAATATCACAATAAGCAAGGAAGTCTTGATTAGAGATGCTAATCCTAACAAGAGGCTCCCAGTCATTATCTATTTCCAAAATATCTCCCTTATTGGGTTTGGGTTTCTCTACCTTCATTAAGTCTAGAGCATCCATTCTCTTTTCAATAGTAGCAAGTCTATCTATGATAGTATCAAAGTTGTGATCATAAACAAAGTAACTAGATAGACCATGTATAATTTCAAGAGCTCTAGCATCATCACATTCTAGGAAATCTCCCTCAGCTATAATGTCAAGGGAGTGTTTACACCATTTAAAAAGACCATGGTAAAAATTCCTGAGCATAATTTTTATAGGTATCCAAGGCATAATTCTCCTATGTGCATCAGAAATTCTGTCCCATGCCTTCTTCATATTTTCTCCATCCTTTTGATGGAAATCTAGAACTTCTGATTCCCTCAAAGCACCAAATCCTAACATGTTTGGCTAAACAGAAAGGACTACTAATAAAAAGGCAAATAATTTTTTTGTGATTTTTTTTTTTGATAAAAGATACTAAAGCAAAAACTGAAAGGTAAACTAACAAGACTAAAAAGCAAAGGTAAAAGATAGCATGCAACTCCCCTATCCTGAAGAGTGGAGTCCCCGGCAACGGCGCCAGAAAAACTCCTTGATGGGCCTCTAACCCCTCGTTGGTTACCCCAAGTGGAAGGTGTAAGATGCAGTGTTGTGGAAGTTTTTCCCTTAGCAAAGATGCCAAGGATCGAATCCCCAGAGACTCCTAGGTTCAACAAGTAGGTGTCAACTGCTAACGGCGCCAGATATTAGCAATCAACGTGGACCTGCACACAGATACAAATAACTTTGCTCCCAACGAGTACAGAGAGGTTGTCAATCCCTCCGGCCTTGTAGTTCACAAAGGATTAAAAGCAAATGATAGTAGTGATAGATAGTGTTTGCAATAGTAAATAAAAGCGAAAAGTAAATAGCGGATGTGATCAATGATGGTAATATGGACCGGAGTCTCATGATGTTCACTAGTGATGTCTCTCTCCCAAAAGACGATAAAACAGCAATGTGAGGTAAACGAATTACAGCTGGGCAATTGACAGGACCCACGAGCGCAAACCGATGCTGATTACATTGCAAGAAAGGTTGAGGTTCAAAGCATGGGCGGTACGCCAAAGTAAGTAGACCAAAATCCATCAATATCTACTACTAATCATCCACCTTGAGATATCTATCCAGAACATCTCGCTGGTATTAAGTTGCGAGTCCCACCCATAGTGTAAACTCAATGCAACAGACAACTGCATTAAAAGAACTTTGCGTAAAGTAAACAATCCTTGCACCCGCGGGCACAAGCACCGTTGTTTTCCCCCTTATGGCAACAACACATCCCCTAGACTCATGTTTCTGTCACTCAAGCTAGTCATCGAGGGGCATGAACCCACAAGCGAGCATAACGTTCCCTCTTGGAGTCACTACCTACTACTTGGCCAAAGCAATAAATAACAACGGAGAACATGCAAGAATTACTTATGAACATAAATATAAAAGAGGTGAATCAAATATATTACTCAAGATCAATCTGAACATAATCTCATAATCCATCGGATCCCAACAAACTCAACATAGCAACAGCATAAGGATTACATATGTGCCTCGATCATGTAGGGCAGCTCACGAGGACTAATTAGGGAAGCACAAGAACGGGAGGAGAACATCACATAGCTACTGGTCATGGACTCATGGTCCAAGGGAGACTACTCACGACTCATCCGGGAGGCGTCCATGGTGGTGGAGAAGCTCCCGGTGGTGATCCTCCCCTCCGGCAGGGTGCCGGGAAGAGTTCTCCTGGTGCTCCCGATCTTGGAAGCGGCGGCGGCGGCGGAACAGAGATGGGATCGCGAAAAGAATTCATGTTCTGAGGGTTTCGGAGGACGCTTTAAATATATGCCAAAGGGGGCATCGGGGAAGCTTCGGGGGGCCCAGGCGCCCCCCCCCCCCCCGGCGCGGCCCAGGGGGGGCGCGCCGCCAGGGCGCCTGGAGCCCTGGTGGCCCCCCCGGCTGTCCTTCGGACGCACGGTAGTTTCCGAAACGCTGATTTTTTATATATTTTTTCTGGATTTTTCCTGGCAGTTCTCGTAACGTGAAAACCTGAAATACAAAAACAACCGAAAACAGAAACTGGCACTGGGGTGCACTGGATTAGTAAGTTAGTCCAAATATGATCAAAAGTGTATGGAAGTGTATGAATATCAATGCAATATCACCCAAAAGTGGCATGGAGCAAGCAGAAATTATAGATACGTTTTGGACGTATCAGAAGTCATCAGGATGGCGTGCACTTTGTTGGCGATTTCCTCCTTCTCGTCGGCAGCGGCCTTGCGCCGCGCGACCTCCAGCTCCTCGCGCTGGGCGGCGAACTTGGCCGCGGCGGCATTGACCTTGACGACCGCTCTTCGTTCCCTCCTCTTCGCCGATTCCGCTTCCAACTTAGCGATCTCCTCCAGCGTGCACTCCGACCGCGGCTTCCTTGGCGCCTTGGCCGCCTTCTTCTTCACCTTTGCGGGCGGGTCGAGGGCCAGGCCGCCGGAACTTGGCGGGGAGTCGGCCTTGGACGAGGGAGAGAGGGAGCAGCGGGAGGGACGTGGGATTGTTTGGGGGAAATGGCGCCAAATAGGAGTGGAGGGTTTTGGTTTCTCCCACCGACAGGCGGGCCAGGAGAGGACAAGCGCGCGCGTCCCGCCCGTCCACGCGCTGTCCGTTTCACCCCAAAACCGGCGCAAACTTGGGCCGGGGATGGGTCGAAAGCGGACACAAAGCGGACAAAAGTTCGTTTGCGCCCGCGCGCTGGGCCGTCTCGTTTGTCCCTTTTACCCCAAACGGACGGGGGTGGATAGGATAGGGTCGCGCGGTGGAGTTGGCCTAACCCCTCGTGCAGTCGGGCGGACGGTCGGCAAAATTAACAAATTTGACTTCAAAGCGAAAATATTTCATAAACTAAATCGTTTTTGAAAAAATTTCACACCGTTGACCCTTTTGTCCAGCGCTCAACAGTAAGGCGATGCACTCTACTATGCAGCTCCTTACAGCTAGCGTTGCATAGTTTAGTGGAGAGCCTAACTGTTAGGCGCTGCACGGTGTGGCACCTAAGTGTTAGGCGTTGCACAGTAGAGTGCAGTGCCTTAATATCAGGCGTTGCACGTTAGAGTCACTTGAGTGAAATATTTTCAGACACAATTTAGTTTGTGAAATAGTTTCGCTTCGAGGTCAAATTTGTGCCTTTTGCCCGGACGGCCTGCCTAGGGAGTATTTGGTTGCCTTCTCAACTCATCCTGGCTATGCAAATGCAGCCTCAAATGCATCATCTGTAAGTTGGTTGGTTGCCTGCATGGGCTGAACCACACTGCCTGGTGTTTGGTTGTCTGCATGCTAGTGGATAAACCCAAGACATAGTATTTGGTTGTATGCAACGCCTGGTGTGTGGTAACCTCTTTGGCTAGTTGGTGAGGTTACCAGCACACTTTGGTGTTGGGGAACGTCGCATGGGAAACAAAAAATTTCCTACGTTCACCAAGATCAATCTAGGAGATGCATCTACGAGAGGAGAGTTGGATCCACATACCCTTGTAGATCGCTAAGCGGAAGCGTTCAAGAACGCGGTTGATGGAGTCGTACTCGCCGCGATTCAGATCGCCGAAGATCCTAGCACCGAACGGACGGTGCCTCCGCGTTCTTCACACGTGCAGCCCGGTGACGTCTCCCACGCCTTGATCCAGCAAGGAGAGAGGGAGAGGTTGGGGAAGACTCCATCCAACAGCAGCACGACGGCGTGGTGGTGGTGGAGGAGCGCGGGACTCCAGCAGGGCTTCGCCAAGCGCTGCAAGAGACGAGAAGGGAGAGGGGTAGGGCTGCGCCAAGAGGGAGACGTTCTCGTGTGTCTAGCAGCCCCAAAACCTCACATATATATAGGGGGAAGGGAGGGCTGCGCCCCCTTTAGGGTTTCCCACCCCTAGGGGTGCGGCCAGCCCTAGAAAACCCATCTAGGGTGCGGCCAAGGGGGGGGGGAGAGAGAGGGGGCGCCCTAGGATGGGCCTTAAGGCCCATCTGGACCTAGGGTTTGCCCCCTTCCCCTCTCCATGCGCCTAGGGACTTGGTGGGGGGCGCACCAGCCCCCTTGGGGCTGGTCCCCTCCCACACTTAGCCCACGCAGCCTTCTGGGGCTGGTGGCCCCACCTGGTGGACCCCCGGGACCCTCCCGGTGGTCCCGGTACATTACCGATATCGCCCGAAACTTTTCCGGTGACCAAAACGGGACTTCCCATATATGAATCTTTACCTCCGGACCATTCTGGAACTCCTCGTGACGTCCGGGATCTCATCCGGAACTCCGAACAACATTCGGTAACCGCGTACATACTTTCCCTATAACCCTAGCGTCATCGAACCTTAAGTGTGTAGACCCTACGGGCTCGGGAACCATGTAGACATGACCGAGACAACTCTCCGACCAATAACCAACAGCGGGATCTGGATACCCATGTTGGCTCCCACATGTTCCACGATGATCTCATCGGATGAACCACGATGTCAAGGATTCAATCAATCCCGTATACGATTCCCTTTGTCTATCGGTATAGCACTTGCCCGAGATTCGATCGTCGGTATACCGATACCTTGCTCAATCTCGTTACCGGCAAGTCTCTTTACTCGTTCCGTAACACATCATCCCGTGATCAACTCCTTGATCACATATTGTGCACATTATGATGATGTCCTACCGAGTGGGCCCAGAGATACCTCTCCGTCATACGGAGTGACAAATCCCAGTCTCGATTCGTGCCAACCCAATAGACACTTTCGGAGATACCTGTAGTGCACCTTTATAGCCACCCAGTTACGTTGTGACGTTTGGTACACCCAAAGCATTCCTACGGTATCCGGGAGTTGCACAATCTCATGGTCTAAGGAAAAGATACTTGACATATAAAAAAGCTTTAGCATACGAACTACACGATCTGTGCTAGGCTTAGGATTGGGTCTTGTCCATCACATCATTCTCCTAATGATGTGATCCCGTTATCAACGACATCCAATGTCCATGGTTAGGAAACCGTAACCATCTATTGATCAACGAGCTAGTCGTCTAGAGGCTTACTAGGGACATGGTGTTTGTCTATGTATCCACACATGTATCTGAGTTTCCTTTCAATACAATTCTAGCATGGATAATAAACGACTATCGTGAACAAGGAAATATAATAATAACCAATTTATTATTGCCTCTAGGGCATATTTCCAACAGTCTCCCACTTGCACTAGAGTCAATAATCTAGTTCACATCGCCATGTGATTAACACTCACAGGTCACATCGCCATGTGACTAACACCCAAGAGTTCACTAGAGTCAGTAATCTAGTTCACATCAATATGTGATTAATACTCAATGAGTTCTGGGTTTGATGCTTGTGAGAGAGGTTGTAGTCAACGGGTCTGCAACATTCAGATCCCTATGTTCTTCGCAAAACTTTATGTCATATCGTAGATGCTGCTACCACGTTCCACTTGGAGCTATTCCAAACTGTTGCTCCATTATACGTATCCGGTATCTCCACTTAGAGTTATCCGGATAGGTGTTAAGCTTGCATTGACGTAACTCTTTACGTCGAACTCTTTATCACCTCCATAACCGAGAAACATTTCCTTATTCCTTTAAGGATAATTTTGACCACTATCTAGTGATCCACTCCTGGATTACCTTTGTACCCTCTTGCCAGACATGTGGCAAGGCACACATCAGGTGCGGTACTTAGCATGGCATACCGTATAGAGCCTATGACAAAAGCATAGGGGACGACCTTCGTCCTTCCTCTTCCTTCTGCCGTGGTCAAGTTTTGAGTCTTACTCAACTTCACACCTTACAACTCAGGTAAGAACTCCTTCTTTGACTGATCTATTTTGAACTCCTTCAAAATCATGTCAAAGGTGTGTGTTCTTTTGAAAGTATCATCAGGCGTCTTGATCTATCTGTATAGATCTTGATGCCCAATATGTAAGCAGCTTTATCCAGGTCTTCCTTTGAAAAACTCATTTCAAACAACCCTTTATGCTTTCCAGAAATTCTACATCATTTCGGATCAACAATATGTCATTCACATATACTTATCAGAAATGTTGTAGTGCTCCCACTCACTTTATTGCAAATACAAGTTTCCAACAAACTTTGTATACCCAAAAACTTTGATCACTCCATCAAAGTGTATATTCCGACTCTGAGATGCTTGCTCTAGTCCATGGAAGGATCGCTGGAGCTAGCATATCTTTTAGCATCCTTAGGATCGACAAAACCTTTCTGATTGTATCACATACAACCTTTCCTTACGAAAACTGGTAAGGAAACTTGTTTTGTCATCCATCTGCCAGATTTCATAAATGCAGCTAATGCTAACATGATTCCGACGGACTTAAGCATCGCTACGGGTGAGAAAATCTCATCGTAGTCAACTCCTTGAACTTGTGGAAAACTCTTCGCCACAAGTCGAGCTTCATAGACGGTGACATTACCGTCCACGTCCGTCTTAGTCTTAAAGATCCATTTGTCTCAATGGCTTGCCGATCATAGGGTAAGTCCACCAAAGTCCATACTTTTGTTTTGATACATGGATCCTATCTCGGATTTATCGACTTCTAACCATTTGTCGGAATATGGGCCCACCATCGCTTCTCCATAGTTCGTAGGTTCATCGTTGTCCAACAACATGACCTCTAAGACAGGATCATCGTACCACTCAGGAGTAGTACATATCCTTGTCGACCCACGAGGTTCGATAGCAACTTGATCTGGAGCTTCATGATCACTATCATTAGTATCCTCTTCAACTGTCGTAGGTTCCACAGAAACATCTTTCTGTGTTGTACTACTCTCCGGTTGAAGTGAGGGTTCGACAACCTCATCAAGTTCTATCTTCCTCCCACTCAATTCTTTCGAGAGAAACTCCTTCTCGAGAAAGGACCCATTCTTAGCGACAAACATTTTGTCCTTGGATCTGAGATAGAAGGTATACCCAACCGTTACCAGTGGGTATTCCATGAAGATGTATTTGTCCGCTTTGGGTTCGAGCTTTTCCTGGCTGAAGCCATAAGCATCGCAGCCCCAAACATTTAAGAAAACGACAACTTTGGTTTCTTGCCAAACCATACGACGTTGTCTCAACGGACTTAGATGGTGCCCTATATAAAGTGAATGCAGCTGTCTCTAATGCATAACCTCAAAATAATAGCGGTAGATCGGTAAGACACACCATAGATCGCACCATATCTCATAAGGTTCGATTACGATGTCCGGACACACCATTACGCTGTGGTGTTCCAGGGGGCTTCAACTGCGAAACAATTCCACAATGTCTTAAGTGATTGCCAAACTCATAATTCAGATAATATCCCCTTGATCAGATCGTAGGAACATGATCTTCTTGTTATGATGATTCTAAATCTTCACTCTGAAATTTTTTGAACCTTTCAAACGTTTCAGACTTTTGCTTCATTAAGTAAATATACCATATCTACTCAAATCGTCAGTGAAGATGAGAAAATAACGATATCCACCACACGCCTTAACTTTCATTGGATCACATACATCAGCATGTATGATTTCCAATAAGTCACTTACCCGTTTCATTGTACCTGAAAACGAGATCTCAGTCATCCTGCCCATGAGGCATGGCTCGCATGTGTCAAGCGATTCAAAATCAAGTGACTCCAAACGTCCATCAGCATGGAGTTTCTTCATGCATTTTATGCCAAAATGACCTAAGCGGCAGTGCCACAAGAAAGTGGTACTATCATTATTAACTCTACATCTTTTGGCATTAATATTATCATTATGTGTATTACCATGATCGAGGTTCAACGAACCATTGGGTGCATGACCATAAAGGTATTATTCATGTAAACAGAATAACCATTATTCTCTAACTTAAATGAATAACCGTATTGCGATGAACATGATCTAATCATTTTCATGCTCAACGTAGACATCTGATAACATTTATCTAGGTTCAACACTAATCTCGAAAATAGAGGAAGTGTGCGATGGTGATCTCATCAACCTTGGAAACACTTCCAACACACATCGTCACCTCGCCCTTAGCTAGTCTCCGTTCAGTCCGTAGCTTTTGCTTCAAGTCACTAATAATAGCAACTGAACCGGTATCCAATACCCAGGTGCTACAAGGAGTACTACTAAGGTACACATCAATAACACGTATATCAAATATACTTTGTTGAAGTTGCCAGCTATCATATCTACCATGTATTTGGGGTGGTTCCGCTACCATGTGACCGTTCCCCTTACATTAGAAGCACTTAGTCTCGAGGTTTGGGTTTAACCATGGGTTCCTTCATCAGAGCGACAACAGGTTTGCCATTCATGAAGTTTCCCTTCTAGCCCTTACCCCTTTTGAAACCAGTGGTCTTGCTAAACCATCAACACTTGATGCTCCTTCTTGATCTCTACTTTTGCGGTACTAAGAACCGCTGACAGCACCGGGATTATCACCATCCTTTGCATGTCATAGTTCATCACGAAGTTCTAGTAGCTTGGTGATAGTGTCTAGAGAATTCCGTCAACCACTATCTCACCTGGAAGATTAACTCCCACTTGGTTCAAGTGATTTCAGCACCCAGACATTCTGAGCACATGCTCACTAGTTGAGCCATTTTCCTCCATCTTTTTGGCAAAAGAACTTGTCAGAGGTCTCATACCTCTCAACACGGGCATGAGCCTGAAATCCCAATTTCAGCTCTTAGAACATCTCATATGTTCTATGGCGTTCAAAACATCATTGGAATCCCGATTCTAAGCCGTAAAGTATGGTGCACTAAACTATCAAGTAGTTATCAGGACGTGTCTGTCAGGTGTTCACAACATCCACAGACAACGTTGTAGGGGTTTGCACATCGAGCGGTGCATCAAAGACGTAAGCTTTCTGCGTAGCAGTGAGGACACTCCTCGGACTACGGACCCAGTCCGCATCCTTGCTTACAATATCTTTCAACTTAGTCTTTCTCTAGGATCGTATTAAATAGGGAGCTACAACGCAAGCTATTGATCTACAACATAATTTGCAAAGGCAACTTAGACTATTGTTCATGATAAGTGAGTTTAACTAATCAAATTACTTATAACTCCCACTCAAATTGACATCCCTCTGGTCATCCGAGCGTGACATGATCCAAATCCACCAACCCAAGTCCGATCATCACGTGAGATGAGGTGGTGTCAATGGTGAACATCTTCATGTTGATCATATCTACTATATGACTCATGCTCGACCTTTCGGTCTTCCGTGTTCCGAGGCCATGTCTGTACATGCTAGGCTCGTCAAGTCTAACCCGAGTGTTCTGCATGTGCAAAACTGGCTTGCACCCGTTGTATGCGAACGTAGAGTCTATCACACCCGATCATCATGTGGTGCTTCGAAACGACGAACCTTCGCAACGGCGCACACTCGGGGGGAACACAATTTTATCTTGAAATTTTAGTGAGGGATCATCTTATAATGCTACCGTCGTCCTAAGCAAAATAAGATGCATAAAAGGATTAACATCACATGCAAATCATAAGTGACATGATATGGCCATCAACTCGTGCTTTTGATCTCCATCTCCAAAGCACCGGCATGATCTCCATCGTCACCGGCGTAACACCATGATCCCCATCCTCATGATCTCCATCATCGTGTCGCCATCGGGGTTGTCGCGCGCCCACCATGCTCTTACTACTATTGCTACCGTTTAGCGATAAAGTAAAGCATTACATAGCGCTTAATGATTGACACGCAGGTCATACAAAAATTAAAGACAACCCTATGGCTCCTGCCGGTTGCCGTATACATCGACATGCAAGTCGATATTAACTATTACAACATGATCATCTCATACATCAAATATATCTCATCCTGTCATTGGCCATATCATATCACATACATACCCTGCAAAAACAAGTTAGACGTCCTCTAATTTGTTGTTGCATGTTTTACGTGGCTGCTATGGGTATCTAGCAAGAACGCTTCTTACCTACGCAAAGCCACAACGGTGATATTTAAGTTGCTATTTAACCTTCTACAAGGACCGCCTTTGTCTATTCCGATTCAACTAAGATAGGAGAGACAGACACCCGCCAGCCATCTTATGCAACAAAAGTCGCATGTCTGTCGATGGAACCGGTCTCATGTACGTGGACATGTAAAGTTGGTCCGGGCCGCTTCATCCCATAATACCGCTGAATCAAGAAAGACCAAGGAGGGAAGCAATCTAAACATCAACGCCCACAAACCCCTTTGTGTTCTACTCGTGAAAACATCTACGCAAGAACCTAGCTCATGATGCCACTGTTGGGGAACGTCGCATGGGAAACAAAAATTTTCCTACGTTCACCAAGATCAATCTAGGAGATGCATCTACGAGAGGAGAGTTGGATCCACATACCCTTGTAGATCGCTAAGCGGAAGCGTTCAAGAACGCGGTTGATGGAGTCGTACTCGCCGCGATTCAGATCGCCGAAGATCCTAGCACCGAACGGACGGTGCCTCCGCGTTCTTCACACGTGCAGCCCGGTGACGTCTCCCACGCCTTGATCCAGCAAGGAGAGAGGGAGAGGTTGGGGAAGACTCCATCCAACAGCAGCACGACGGCGTGGTGGTGGTGGAGGAGCGCGGGACTCCAGCAGGGCTTCGCCAAGCGCTGCAAGAGACGAGGAGGGAGAGGGGTAGGGCTGCGCCAAGAGGGAGACGTTCTCGTGTGTCTAGCAGCCCCAAAACCTCACATATATATAGATGGAAGGGAGGGCTGCGCCCCCTTTAGGGTTTCCCACCCCTAGGGGTGCGGCCAGCCCTAGAAAACCCATCTAGGGTGCGGCCAAGGGGGGGGAGAGAGAGGGGGCGCCCTAGGATGGGCCTTAAGGCCCATCTGGACCTAGGGTTTGCCCCCTTCCCCTCTCCATGCGCCTAGGGACTTGGTGGGGGGGGCGCACCAGCCCCCTTGGGGCTGGTCCCCTCCCACACTTAGCCCACGCAGCCTTCTGGGGCTGGTGGCCCCACCTGGTGGACCCTCGGGACCCTCCCGGTGGTCCCGGTACATTACCGATATCGCCCGAAACTTTTCCGGTGACCAAAACGGGACTTCCCATATATGAATCTTTACCTCCGGACCATTCCGGAACTCCTCGTGACGTCCGGGATCTCATCCGGGACTCCGAACAACATTCGGTAACCGCGTACATACTTTCCCTATAACCCTAGCGTCATCGAACCTTAAGTGTGTAGACCCTACGGGCTCGGGAACCATGTAGACATGACCGAGACAACTCTCCGACCAATAACCAACAGCGGGATCTGGATACCCATGTTGGCTCCCACATGTTCCACGATGATCTCATCGGATGAACCACGATGTCAAGGATTCAATCAATCCCGTATACGATTCCCTTTGTCTATCGGTATAGCACTTGCCCGAGATTCGATCGTCGGTATACCGATACCTTGCTCAATCTCGTTACCGGCAAGTCTCTTTACTCGTTCCGTAACACATCATCCCGTGATCAACTCCTTGATCACATATTGTGCACATTATGATGATGTCCTACCGAGTGGGCCCAGAGATACCTCTCCGTCATACGGAGTGACAAATCCCAGTCTCGATTCGTGCCAACCCAATAGACACTTTCGGAGATACCTGTAGTGCACCTTTATAGCCACCCAGTTACGTTGTGACGTTTGGTACACCCAAAGCATTCCTACGGTATCCGGGAGTTGCACAATCTCATGGTCTAAGGAAAAGATACTTGACATATAAAAAAGCTTTAGCATACGAACTACACGATCTGTGCTAGGCTTAGGATTGGGTCTTGTCCATCACATCATTCTCCTAATGATGTGATCCCGTTATCAACGACATCCAATGTCCATGGTTAGGAAACCGTAACCATCTATTGATCAACGAGCTAGTCGTCTAGAGGCTTACTAGGGACATGGTGTTTGTCTATGTATCCACACATGTATCTGAGTTTCCTTTCAATACAATTCTAGCATGGATAATAAACGATTATCGTGAACAAGGAAATATAATAATAACCAATTTATTATTGCCTCTAGGGCATATTCCAACATTTGGCATAACCATGTACCACACATCATAAGCAGAGCAGAGCATAAACAGAGCATCAACTACTTAACATCATAGTTCAGATAACATAATACGACACATCATAATGATTGTTTCAAACAGTTCAACGCATAAACCATAAAGCAGACTCGATAGTACTTAGGAAGGAGGTGCCCCGGCCCTAGTCCCCAGCGGCGAAGGCTTTGTCGTGCTTCCCGCACTTGTTGACCACCTCAATGTCATCATCGTCGAAAATGATGACATTGAGGGTGTCGGGAGTCAGGAGCTTGAACGTCACCATGTAGCCGATCTTGATCTGATGAACGGCAGTGAAGGTGGCCCAACCCTGATCCAGGGTCACCCTACCGTTTATCAGCTTCACCGTCACCCTCCAAGAACAGTCGATGTTGTTCCTCAGCTTGAACTCTGTCGGCACCGCGACGAAGTGCTTGGTGAAGTCTAGGGGCATGGGGATGCACTCAAGCTTCGGTGCAAGGATGACCTTGCAGAAGTGAGTTGGGCCACCCTCCTCATGGTAGTAGCCATAGTTGCGACCCTTGTTGCTGGGGGATCCTCCATGCGCTCGTCGTCGCCAACTATTAGCATCTTCGGTTCTTCGTTGGCGATGGGCGGCAGCACCACCTCGAGCATTGGATGAACCGCCTCCTTGCCCTTCTTGTCAACGGCTAGGAGCACCTCCATGCCCATCTCATTGCTCTCCTCGATCTACACATAATTCATGGAGTCAGGCACAACACAGAGTTCATGGCTTATTGAAGAGCATGTAGTTAAAACAGCATGACTGTCACTCTTCCTCCTCTCCATCACGCCTATATTTACTCACCCTGACCACCACTACTTACCCACCCCCTCTCTTCTCTCACTATCAACCTTCCTCCTCTCCATAGACCTGAGCTCTAGCTCCAACGCCAACCCCTTTCCTTGGGGTATTGGCTGGAGGGCCTTCTTCCTCGGGTGGTCGGCTGGTGACCGCACCAAGTTCGAGAACACCATGGAGGTGTGCTCGAACTTCGGCTCCATGCCTGACATGCAAAAGGAATCTGATGAAGTGCTCATGAGGGCCACTGCACAAGAGTTGAAGACGATAATTCCTAACCCAGCGAAGGGCGCGATGGTAGTCGACATCATTCGCTGGGCCATGAATCAGGTCGCCTCCGACGACGCTAAACAGAGAAATAGGTGGTCCAAGTACAAGAACTACTAGGCTCCTAATGACCGTCGTGCCGTAGTGTACTGGGAGACGGCAATAGTGTCGCCGTTGGTCATCGATGGGGGGCCTAAGAAGGAGGAAGAACCGGTGCAGATGCCAGTGAGGGCGCCGGAGCCAGGCCATCATACCTGGTAGATCGACCTCGACTCCGCCGAGGACAACGATGACCCGCCACCCCGCTCAGCGATGGACAAGAAGATATAGGCTAGCCACTCGACCCGCCGCTCCGCACGCCTCAGCGGCCGCCACGGTTAGCGAGTGTCTATTGTATACCCCCAATCCCCCTTCTACTCCATCCGCGTATACCTCTATTCCGATCTTGCATGAACTCGTATGAACTAGTATGAACTGCCATGCTTATCTACCTCTATTCCCCATTTCCCTCTCCGCCGTGGATCATGCATGTCGAACAGAAAAGTGCTTACCGCCATTGCCGCGAGCCAGGTGATGATCCGCTCGCAGATGATGGAGTCCGGTGTTCTTCTTGCTCTCCTCCGATCCGCCATCGCCGGTGAGAGTTGGGAGAGTGGGGGAGAGTGGGGAGAGGGAGTGGTGAGGGGCGGTGAGGCTAATAACTGTCGGTGCTTCGGAAAGCAACGCGGCTTCTCGAGCATGGTCGCGCGCGTGCAGTCGCCGCCGCCCACACTACAACACGTATGTCATTAGGAGGCATTTTTTGCCAGCGCTTTTACTAAATGCCTCAAAATCATGGTATTGACGACACTTTTTCAAAAGTGCCTCAATAGCTCATAGCCTTCAAGGGCAGTTTTAGAAAATGCCTTCTAAACAAGGGAAAACAAGGCGTTCTGCAAAAGTGTCGCGGAGCGTAGCCAGCGTTTTGCTGTGAAACGCCTCAAATGCTATATATGACCTTTTACTTTTATTGTCTATGGAAACAAACCACCCCTCTGTGTTTGCCAAAAAACAGAGCTCTCCCAAAAAACAAAGGAACAGCCATCGCATCTTCTCCGCGTTGGTCGCCTCGTCGTCTTCGCCACCGGCGCTTACTCCGCCACAGGCGCCTGCTCCGCCACCGGCACTCCACGCCGAGCCTCTCTGCAGCCGACGCGACATGCACCGCCATCCCCACTTCGTGCCTTCCCTCTCTCGTCCCCAATCTCGAGGTGGGATTGGTAGTGCGCGATGAAGAACAAGGGGAGATCCAGGCTCGGAGACGAGGAGGAAGATTAACCGGTCCAGGCCACGAACTCATCAGCGGTGATCCCCCCGCCCCCAACCCACGCCAGAGAACCCCATGTCTGGTTGCTGTTTATCCGACGCCCTACTGCGCACAAGATGTTCGAGGTAATGCCTCTTCATCTTTGTAGTTCATTTTTCTTCTAGTTTTTGTTGGTGCTAGACTTATGGATGAAGAATCATTATGCTATGACATCTAGGATCAACTTGTAATGTGTATCATGTTCTTTTTGTAATTATACTAGGAGTGTGGCAACTTGTCCTATTGAAATTGGAGCTTGTTTGTTGTGGCCTTCTGTGCATGGTGGCCTTCTGTTCACGTTAGAAAAATGCACAAAAGGAGTAAGTGATGTCTACTACGCAACTTTATTCTTGTAGACACGTTTTGGGCCTCCAAGCGCAGAGTTTTGTAGGACAGTAGCAATTTTCCCTCAAGTGGATGACCTGAGGTTTATCAATCCGTAGGAGGTGTAGGATGAAGATGGTATCCCTCAAACAACCCTGCAACCAAATAATAAAAAGCCTCTTGTGTCCACAGCACACCAAATACAATGGGAAATTGTATAGGTGCACTAGTTCGACGAAGAGATGGTGATACAAGTGTAATATTGATAGTAGATATTGGTTTTTGTAGTGCAAACAATAAAAAACAGCAAGGTAGCAAGTAACAAAAGTGAGCACAAATGGTATTGTAATGATAGAAAACAAGGCCTAGGGTACGTGCTTTCGCTACTACAATGTCTCAACAGTGCTAATATAATTGGATCATATAACCACCCCTCAACGAAATCGCCTCAAAGTTATTCTTTTCGTTCAATCTATCAAGAGTTTGTACTAAAACAACATAAAGTTAACCTTTTCGATCTATCTATCAAAAGTCCGTACTAGAATAACACAAGGTTATCTTTTCCGATCGATCTTTCAAGAGTTCGTACTAAGATAACACAAAGTTATCCTTCCCGATCGATCTATCAAGAGTTCGTACTAAGATAACACCAAAACATATTCAAAGAGTGCCCCAAGATTTCTAACGGAGAAACCATCAACCCCTATGCATAGATTAGCCCAATGTCACATCGGGAATCCGCAAGTTGAGTGCAAAAACATATATCAAGTGGATCAATATGATACCCCATTGTCACCATGAATATTCAATTGCAAGACATATATCAACTGTTCTTAAATCCATAAAAGTATTCAATCCAAAGAAATCTCAAAGGGAAAACTCAATTCATCACAAGATAGAGAGGGGAAAACACCATATGGTCCTACAATATTAAAAAAGCCCCCGATACATCAAGATCGTGCCATCAAGAACATGAGAGAGAGAGAGAGATAGAGAGAGGGAGAGAGAGAGAGAGAGATACAACACATAGATACTGATACATACCTTCAGCCCCGAGGGTGGACTACTCCCTCCTCATCATGGTGGCCTCCGGGATGATGAAGATGGCCACCGGTGAGGATTTCCGCCTCCGGCAGAGTACCAGAAAGGGTCAAGATTTGTTTTCGGTGGCTACACAAGCCTGCGGTAGCGGAACTTCTGATCTAGGTCTACCCCGAAGGGTTTCAGAATACTTGTGAATTTATAGGGTAAAGAGGCGGTGCGGGAGGCCAGCGAGGTGGGCACAACCCACCTGGGCGCCCAGGGGGGCCTGGCGCACCCTGGTGGGTCGTGCCCCCCTCGGGGCACCCCCAGGTGCTGCTTTTCCGGCAACTATTTTTGGGCTCTATTTTATTTAAAAACTTTCAGATCTAAGTATTTTATTAAAACAACAAGTAAACAAAATAAAATGACATTTCAAGAATAGCGCATCTCATGTGAAGAAGCAAAAACTTAGGATCAACCGATACTAACCGATAATTGTTGATGAAGAAAGGTGGGATGCCTATCTGGGCATCCCCAAGCTTAGATGGTTGAGACTTCTTGAAATATTATCTTGGGGTGCCTTGGGCATCCCCAAGCTTGATCTTTTGTGTCTCCTTAATTCTTATCATATCACGGTTTCCCTAAATCTCAAAAGTTTCATCCACACAAAACTCAACAAGAACTCGTGAGATACGTTAGTATAAATCAATGCAAAAACCTTCTCATCCTCTACTGTGAAAATCACTAAAATTATTATTCAGAATTGCATACTAAATGCCTCTGCACATATAATACTCCTATCCACAAATAGAATCATTAAACACGAAAACATATGCAAACAATGCAAACATAACAACAATCTATCAAAACAGTACAGTATGTAAAGAGTGGAATTGTTCTCATACTTCCCTAGCTCTAAAAATTCTGAAAAATTACCACGTTACAGAGACCTTTTTCATGCTAACTTTGTAAAAATTTCAAGAATTTATCACTTTCTGACTATCCATAAGAATTCAGACAATGATAGAAAACTTTCTATTTTCAAACAGCAACATGTATACTTGCAAAATAAGCATGGTGAAGGCTATCCTTAACATTTTTATTGAAATAAAAGATGCAAAACATTATTCTAAATACCAGCAAGCAAATTATAACAAAATAAATTGACACTCCAAGCAAGCAAAAATTTAGCTCCAAGTGAGGTTACCGATAATTTTGGGGACGAAAGAGGGGATGCCTTCTGGGGCATCCCCAAGCTTAGTTGCTTGGATCTTCCTTGAATATTACCTTGGGGTGTCTTGGGAATCCCCAAGCTTAGGGTCTTGTCACTCCTTATTCTCTTCATATCGACATCTCACCCAAAACTTGAAATTTCAATCACACAAAACTTAACAAAACTTCGTGAGATGGGTTAGTATGATAAAACAAATCATTCACTTCGGGTACTGTCAAAGACAAGATTCATAATTGTTCTCACATTATGAAAGCATGAAAACAAGCCATGCCACGCCACGCCACGCCACGTCGCGCCGCGCCGCGCCGCGGGTTGCGGGAATGAGCCTAGCCGATGTCTAATTTTTGCCACGCACGACGGATATACAAAAGTTTTTGCTGTAGTGGACATTGAATACGAACGCTGCACCCTTCGGTTGATGTCTGTTTGTTTCATCTCCCTCGTTCTCTTCAGATCCTGGCGCAGCCTCTCACCTCCTTCTCTTGCACCTATATAAGGGAGGTCGCTCCTCTTAGAGAGACGCACCAGAGCTACTCCTTCCTCTCGCCATCGGTTCCATCTCTGTGCTACTGTTGTCTTCCTCATCCCAGCTTGCGGCGTGCACCGCGAGTCGAGACAGTAGGCCTCCGAAACCACACCTTTTGAGTCCTGTACGGGAGAAGGGTGATAAGGTTTTTGGGGAGCGCTCAGCGCGACTACTGGCTGAGCCGATCTGGACGCCGACGACTACTTCCCCGATGATGACTTCTTCCCCGACGTCGACAACCTCTTCGACGACATGGCCAGCAAGGACACCGAACCCAAGACCGGGGCTTCTGCTGCTGCTTCGTACGTCTCCATGATCTCTCTGTTTAAGATCATGCAACAGTTTCTTGCTCTAGTTTATCTTGTTCTATTCTCCGTTCTACATGAGTTCTGTTTTAGTTCACATGTACAAATGCTATTTTCTATCACTCTGCTAGATTACATGACTTGCTCCATCTCTATTATATTATTCATATTTTATCTAATATTTTTGTTCATAAAATCATATGGTAAATAGCTCATATTTTCAACAAGGAGATGGAGCGGCGGCGAGATCTACACCCCAAGTGGTCCCGTCCCCTGCGGTGCAGATTTTGGTTCAAGTTCGATGCTAGGAAGAAGATGGACCTGATTACTTTCCTTGACTTCTGTTCAGGGTCTTTTCTACGAAGGTCTTGGACTGAGTTGTAATTTCATTTTACTTTGGGGTCCTTTTGGCAGCCATACTGATATAAAAAATTAATAGAGTTGTTTCTGGGTCCTTCGGGACCCGTCTCTTGTTCAAAAAAGAAAAGAACAATCAGATATATAGGCCAAAAAATATGGCTCTAAACACAGCGTAGCAAACCTGCCGTGCGTGCCGGCCCATACAGCACCTGGGTAGCAGGGGTAGCACGCGGCCCGTCCTGGCCCATTTAGTAAACGTGCCTTGTGAGCTGTGCCGTGCCAGGCACAATTATGATGGGCTGGGCCGGGCCAGGCCGTTTGGCCAGCTCGCCCACCTGTGTCTGTCAGCCACACTTCATCGTAGCATCCGACTGTGAACAAGTCATTTTAGATATTCAAAGGAGTGCAAAAGGAGCATACGGGGCGATCATCAGTGAGATTAATATACATGCATGTACATTTCATTGTATTTTTTTCTTTTGAGTCTCGTGCTGTGAATTATGAAGCACATAGTTTAGTTAATTTTCCTTTTTTAAAGGTCCGGGTCGCCACGTTTGGTTTGATGCCCCATGCCAAAGATGTATCCCACTTCATGTGGATTTTGATGAATAAATCACGTTTTTAACCTTTAAAAAACGTGTGTCTGTCAGCCGCGCCCTCATCTGGCCAGAGCAGCCACGCCGCGTTCCCCATCTTCTGCATCAGCCGCGCCGTCCTTGTCGTCGGGCATCTCCAGCGGCTGCTACCTACTAGGCTACCACCGATCCACGTCTACGGGCCAAGCTGGCCGCAGCGGAGCACAAGTTTTATCTGCTCCACGGGCCAAGCTACTCCTCGCCGTCGCGGACGCGTACGTCGTCCAGCACGAGGCGCGTCCTCGGCCACTCCCTCCACTTCGCCGCCGGCACGCCGGATGCAACCGCAGGCACGCGCCCTAAGCCACTACCTCCGGCCGCCGCGCGCATCCTCGCCGCAGCAGCCTGCTCATGCAGCGAACGACGAGCAGCCGCAGACGCCTGCCATCCACGAACCTAGACGCCAATCGACGAGCGAGCAGTATGCGTCCCCCTCTCACCCGGGCCGCCTGACTTTTCCCTTCCCCATGTGGGCTGCAGCGGTAATCTTTATCCATCACCGTTTCTCTTTTCCTGATTTTTTCACTCCGTCATTCAAGTGCATGCCATACGTTCTGAAACCTGAGACCGCCGGTTTCTTCCTACCAAAAAATGATGTTGGAGTAAGCAGGACTAATGCTCTCAGCTCACATGCATACACAACATCAGTGAGCTGGAGTACAGAGCCTTTGCTAGCCCTGCTGCACACTGCAATTCCTCTTCGAAACAATCTATCAATAATTCCAGAGTAAAAATGTTTCCAACGTAAAGACGCACCAAAACACACAAGTGCAAACAGGTGCGACATGTCTTAAGACACGCACGGCGGCTCTGTCATTTTCACAAGTTACAACAGGCTATGACTGTCCAAACTGGGAACCGATAGTTATCAGCAGAAATATGAGAAATAATAATTGGTTAAAACTGCAACAAGCGAGAAGCAGACACGGGCGGAGAGATGGAGCCGGCGAGATGAAACGCGCGCTGTCTGGTTGTCTTCGGGTCTTCCAACTTCCAGGTAATGCAGCTATGGGGTTCAGTTCCTTCAAGAAAAGAACATGGTCAGTAAAGCAGATTTTGGCAACAAAAGAAGAGCTTCGATGTAATACACGCAACACGGCGGCATCATACATCCACAGGTTAGCAAGTTTTTTCAAAACGTCACATGTGTGCAATCTCTGTAAACATCACACTACTCTTTCGGGAAATTTAACATATCATGGTTCTATACGGACTAAACATTGGAAGTAACAAACAGAAACAGGACATACAATACATGTAGGTGTCATCACTCATCAACAAGCAGTCAAGCAGTGTACTCCAATAATAATGATATAAATTGGATTGCTACTACATGATACATGAGTTATTTTCAGTATATAGAAGTAGAAACTGGCCGGGAAACAATCGTTAGCAAAAATACCTTAGTGCCCTTCTCTATTGATCTCCTTTACTCCCCTTAAGTTTGGACACCGGCATATCAACACCTTCTTTATTTTGGCAACTGCCTTTGCTCCACCAAATGAAACTAGGTCTGGACAATCCGAAATCCTCAATTCCTCGAGTGATGTAAGATTACTGCGCCAAATGTCGCCTGGAATGGATGTTATACCCTGGCACACGATCATCCTCAGTGATACGAGGGATGTAAGGTTTAGTAGGCAGCTGGGAACATATGGAGAGATATCCCCACATTGCGCCAAGTTGAGCCTTTTGAGAGATGATGGCAAAGCGAATCCCCTTTGCCACTTGAGACTTGGACACTCAATAACCACCAAATGTTTCAGATAGGGAAAACTCCCAAAATTTTCACCTGGCAGGGACATTAACTCCCTACAACATTTGATTTCAATTGTCTCAACAGCAGGTACATATTCTTGTGTTAGGAAGTCATCAAGGGCTGACAATTTCTGACACATCCAAAATGATATAACATTAAGGAATGAGAATGCTCTAGTGGTGCTGGTGCCTGCCGAAATGGAAAAATTAGGGGAGTCTCCAATAGATGTAAGATTTTTGCACGCAACATGCAACTCTTGCAGAGCTGGAAGACTCCATGTTTGTAGGTTGATGGATGTGACAGACTCGCATGATAAATCAAAGTAGGTGAGGGAGCAGCAGTCAATATTGCAAAAGAGACCAGCACGCCAGAGCTGTAGCTTCTGAAGGGATGTCGAAACCAATCTTTGGAGGCGGATGTTTGGACAATGACACATGACTAGTTCTTCAAGGAAATGAAATTCTCCAAACTTTTCGGTTGGTACTGATGCTAACATCTCACAATGTTCAATTCTTATTTTCTTGATGGCTGGCACATAATCTGAACATAGAAACTGTTCAAGGCTTGATATATTCCTGCACCCATCAATGGTTACATCTGCCAGGGAGAGGAAAATAGCAACTGCAGGTTGTTGGATATTATGCTTAAGGCTGGTTATTATGATCTATAGTCTAAACTTATGAAAATATCTGAAAGTGCTACAGTAGGCGGTTGCTACAGTAAGCGGTGGCTACTGTAGCTACAGAACCAGCTGAGCTGCCCTGATCAGGGGCAGCTCCTCTCCAACCAGGTGGAGGCCCCCCTGGTGCACTGTGCATTAATAAAATGAGAGGGAGAAGGATAAGGGAGAGGTGTGGCCGGCTGATGCTCTAAGCCAACACACACACATACACACATACTGACTACTCTTCCTCTCTCTCTCTCGAGAACTGGCTACTGATCAAGCCTGCACAGCCAGCACTGGGAAGGACACTTCCACAGCCACCAGATCAAGCTCTTGGTGGTGCTGAAGTAAGAGGAGGAGGAGATGGCAGGACCTGGTGATCAAGGTAATATCCATCTCCTAAGTATTTTTGTGGTTCAAACGTGTGCTAAATGATCCTGGAGGATCCAGCAGATTCAACAATGGCATCAGAGCCTTTAGCATCAAGTTTGAGCCCTACTTAGCTCATATTCATGCTTGGTTTATTATGATTAAGTTAAGATCAAGCAGCTTTTCAAGTTCTTGCTTGATCCATTAAGTTCATGATTTAAATCATGCTGTTCCACATGACCAAGCATGGTTTGAATTTACTCAAGGCTTTGTGAGGAGCAGATCAAGTATGATCTGCTATTTCAAGTCTAAGTTCAAGCCGTTTTTTTTTTCTAAAGCCCATAGCTTGAATTTTTATTTGGCCCTAAAATCTTTAAGTAACTAGCCCTAACAGATCATGTGACGTTCTGGGGTTTCAATATTTATGATGTTGAAATAAAGGGGATTGAAGAATTAAGGCAAATCCCCAATTTTATGAAACCCTAGAGATGAAATTCTATTGATTTCTCCCCTGTTATGTGGCTATGGCTTCGGTTTAAATGTCAATTAATGGGAAAAGACTAATAGTGCAAGAACCCTAATGTTTTTCCCAAAACCGAAACCCTAGCTGGAGAAATTTCTCGAACTTATGTTAATACTGATGTTGTGGTCTGGATATAGATCAATCAAGATGGGGATGGTCAAATTGAAGCTAACCCTAAAGCAATAATCCCCAAATCCCGAAACCCTAGCTAAGGAAAATTCCTATTTTGATGAACCCTAGCCCAAATCCTAATGAATTAGAGGCAGTGGGTGCTCACCTGAAGGGCTTCGTCGCCATATGTATGCAGTGGCGGCGCCGGAGCCACAACTGATGCCGCCCGCCGTCGCTGTTGTGCGGGGACGCCCGCGCGCGGCTGCGGTGCGGGGACGCACCGGCAAGCACCGCTCGACGGGGCCTCGCGCCGGCTGAAGCCGCACAGGACTCCGGCGAGAGGAGCCCACCGACGCCGTCGTCTTCTCTCCCGCGGCGGCTGGCGTTGCCGCCGTCGTCTCTCTCGTTCGTGGCTGTTGCCGCGTCGTGGGGGAGAAGTGGAGGGGAGACGAGTGAGGATAGGGTTTCGGGGTGAGCTGTGCGTGGGCTGTTTTGCCCATGGCAGCTAGCTGCTCCGAGCCGGACCAGCAGGCCGTCCAGGCCCAAGAGGCTGGCCTGGACAGAAGCAGTTTTAGCCCGAAAAAAAAAAACTTATGTTTTTTTGATGGGCTAAAGAAAACTTCTGTTATGGGCAGAAATAAATTCAGGAAAAGTGTCAAATTTTTCCTGATAATGTTCACATTTTATGCAATAAAGTGAGCATTTTAGGGCTAAATGTTATGCACAAATTATTATGGTTATTTTTGGTAATTTAATTATTTAGGTATGTTAATTTTTGTGTCATGCCATGCCATAATTCAATTATTATTGCTGCAAATTAATTATGTTAAGTTATTTATTTATTTTATTTTTTTCATTATGGCATTTTATTTTGATGATGAAAATTATTATGGCCATTATGGCATAACGTTTCCGCTGCGAAATAAAGTTTAATGGATCCTCAAATTAAGTGTGGTTTTATGCTTTGTCATTCTGACCAAAGTTGTTTGACAGGCATTTAAACTGCAAAATTCTTTTATTAATCTGTTTCACTTCTGGCCAAAGCTGATGTGATCCGGATTAGTAGAAGAAACTAATGAATGAGGATTATTAAAGTGTGGCTTTTATTTATCAATTTGGCCAAAGCTAATTGATGAATATTTGTCCACAAAATTTTGTTGCTCATTTTCATTTCTGGCCAAAGCTGATTTGAATATGATCAATAAAATTTAAGCATGATGATGATGCTTACTAAAGCATTGTTTTTTCTTTTGAATTTCTTTTGTAGCACCTAATGTCTCTCATATTGCTGGAATGCTTAATGGCATAGAACAACTTAATGGTAGCAATTATGCTACATGGAAGGAGAAACTTGAAATAACGATGGCCTTACTCAATATTGATTATGCTCTCCTTAATGATCCACCTGAGGCGCCTAAAGAAAATGATGAAAATTATGATGCCCTCAAGAAGGATTATGAGGTTATGAAGGCTAAGTGGGATGACTCTAATCGCAAATGCCTTATGATGATAAAGGGTTCCATTACACAGAGTATGAGGGGAGCCCTTCCTGATTGTGAAACAGCTAAAGGGTATTTTGCGAAAATTGAGCATCAGTTTAAAGGGTCTTCTAAAGTTTATGCAACAAGTCTTATTAGGAGACTAATTGATGAAAAATATGATCCCACTGGAAGTCTTCGAGAGCATATCATGAAGAAATGCAACATGGCTGCCAAACTCAAGACTATGGAAATGAAAATCTCTGATGGTTTTCTTGTCCATTTTATTATGTCATCTTTGCCCCAAGAGTTCGCTCCATTTGTGATTAACTATAATGCAATGGATGTGAAATGGAGCATTGATGAAATGATGGCACGTTGTGTGCAAGAAGAAGAAAGGCTAAAGGCTGACAGAATTGAGCATGCAAATCAATTCAAGGTTTCACAAAAGAAGAGGTACAATAAATTTGTAAAAAATTATATGAAGCCTAAGCCTAATAAATTTAAGGATAAAGGCCAGTCTTCCAAAAGCTCTCAACCAAAGAAGCCTGAAAAAGCTCCTAATGAGGAAGGGAAAGATCCCGATGGATGCCACTTTTGTGGAAAAGGTGGGCATAAGCAAAAGGATTGCTTTGGTTTTAAGAGATGGCTCAACAATAAAGGTACTGATGTAATTACTTTTGTTGAAGAATCCCTTTATGTTAATTATGCCACCAACACTTGGTGGATTGATTCAGGTGCAACGATTCATATTTCAAACTCGTTGCAGGGATTCCATATGAGGAGAACCCTAAAAAGAGGGGAAAGAACCATTAGAGTTGCTAATGGTGTTGAAGCTGACGCCGAGGCTCTTGGAGATTTTACTCTCACATTTCATACCGGCTTCAAGCTTCTACTACATGACGTCCTTTATGTACCCTCGATGAAACGGAATTTAGTTTCTGTTTCATGCTTAGATGATAATGGTTATGTATGTCACTTTGGGAATAATCGATGTATAATTATGTATGACGGTAATAATGTTGGTCTTGCCTTCAGACAAGACAAACTTTATGTAATTTCCCTCTGTGATGATGTGAATAATGTGGGTTCTACCTCGAATATGAATGTCAGTACCAAACACAAACGTAGTGATAATGAGACTTCTTCGAAATTATGGCACTATCGGTTAGGCCATATTTCGAGGGGGAGGATTGAGCGTCTCATTGAGGATCAAGTTCTTCCTTCTCTCGATTTTTCAGATGCGGATGTTGATCATTGCATCGACTGCATCAAAGGAAAATATGCCAAGCAAATTAAGAAAGGTGCAAACCGAAGCACGGGAGTTTTGGAATTAATTCACACGGATATATGTGGTCCGTTTAATGTGAGATCGGTGGACGGTTTTAATTCCTTCATAACGTTCACCGATGATTTCTCCCGTTATGGATATATTTATCCCATTAAAGAAAGAGCAGAGGCATTAGATAAGTTCAAGATTTTCAAAGCTGAGGTTGAAAATCAAAGTAACAAGAGGATTAAAGTTGTAAGATCTGATCGTGGTGGTGAATACTACGGCAGACATACTTCTTATGGCCAAATTCCTGGACCGTTTGCAAAATATCTACAGGAAAATGGCATTATGGCCCAGTATTCAGCACCGGGCGAACCTCAGCAAAATGGGGTGGCAGAAAGGCGGAACCGCACTCTTATGGATATGGTGCGGAGTATGTTAAGCCACTCCACTTTGCCGGTAAATTTATGGATGGAAGCCCTTAAGACAGCAGCATATATTCTCAACAGGGTTCCCAGTAAATCGGTGCCTAAAACACCGTATGAATTATGGACTGGGAGGAAACCGACCCTGAATTATTTTCATGTATGGGGCTGTCCAGCTGAAGCAAGGATTTTCAATCCAATTATGGGAAAATTAGACCCCAAGACAGTCAGTTGCCATTTTATTGGTTATCCTGACAAATCTAAAGCATATCGGTTTTACTGTCCAAATCAGGCAACAAAATTTGTTGAAACAAGACACGCTGTGTTCTTGGAAAATGATATGATGAGGGGGAGCATGACACCCCGGGAAATAATTTTGGAGGAAAAACGGGAATATGTCCCGACTCCAATTATTCAAGAACATGTTTTCCCGGTGTCTGCTGATGTTGCACCTCCTGCTGAAAAGATCATTAATGCAACACCTGCTGAGACTCCTGTGACTGCTTCAGATGTCACACCTCATGATATATCTGTTGAAAGTTCTCAGCAGCCTCAAGTTATTGATGATATACCAATTAATGAACCTCTCAGAAGGTCACAGCGGACTAGGAAACCTGCTATTCCTGATGATTATCTCACTTATATGAGTGAAGATTTGAATGAGTCGATGTTGGACAATGATCCTACATCGTTTAAGGAAGCCATGCAAAGTGAATTTTCATCTGAATGGCTTAATGCTATGAAAGATGAAATGAAGTCTATGAGCACTAATGATGTATGGGACTTAGTAGAAATTCCCAAAGGAGCCGAAACAGTTGGATGCAAATGGGTCTATAAAACCAAACGTGACCCTAAAGGGAATATCGAAAGGTTTAAGGCAAGGCTTGTGGCAAAAGGCTTCACTCAAAGAGAAGGGATTGATTATAAAGAAACATTTTCACCCGTCTCTTCTAAAAACTCATTCAGAATAATTATGGCACTTGTGGCCCATTATGATTTGGAGCTGCATCAGATGGATGTCAAAACGGCATTTCTAAATGGTGACTTACGTGAGAATGTATACATGGCACAACCGGAAGGTTTTGTTGTGGAAGGGAATGAACATTTAGGATGTCATCTGAAGAAATCCATCTATGGCTTGAGACAAGCATCAAGGGAATGGTATCTCAAGTTTGATGAAGTAATAAGGAGATTTAGTTTTGAAGAAAATAAAGTGGACAATTGTGTTTATGTCAAGTTCAGGGGGAGTAATTTTATCTTCCTGATACTGTATGTTGATGACATACTTTTAGCCAGCAGTGACAAAAATATGCTGTTGGAAACTAAGAGGTTTTTATCCTCAAAATTTGATATGAAGGATCTCGGTGAAGCAGGTTATGTTTTAGGAATTGAAATTCACCGAGATAGATCCAGAGGGATCTTGGGGCTGTCTCAGAGAGCATATGTTGAAAAGGTACTGAAAAAGTACAATATGCATAAGTGCTCAGCCTCGCCTGCTCCTGTTGTTAAGGGCGATAAATTTGGGACTTTTCAGTGCCCAAGAAATAATCATGAATCTGCGCAGATGAAGTCAATTCCTTATGCCTCAATTGTTGGAAGCATTATGTATGCACAAGTGTGCACTCGCCCTGATTTAGCATTCGTGACCGGGATGCTTGGCAGATATCAGTCTAATCCAGGTCTGGATCACTGGAAGGCTGCTAAAAAAGTCTTACGTTATTTGCAAGGAACTAAAGGCCTCATGCTCACATATAAGAAATCTGATAACCTCGAGGTGGTGGGTTATTCAGATGCTGATTTTGCGGGGTGTGTTGATACTAGGAAATCCACGTCAGGTTATGTTTTCACCCTCGCAAATGGAGCCATATCGTGGAAAAGCTCCAAACAAACTGTTACTGCATCGTCGACAATGCAGGCAGAATTTGTGGCATGTTTTGAGGCTACCGGGCAGGCAGTATGGCTGAAGAACTTTATCCCGGGACTGAGAGTGATTGATAGCATTTCCAGGCCAATCACACTCTACTGCGATAATCAACCCGCAGTGATATTTTCGAGTAACAACAAGTCAAGTGATGCTGCCAAGCATATTGACATCAAGTTTCTTGTTGTGAAAGATAGAGTCCAGGATCAGACAATTAATGTTAAATACATCAATACTAAGTTGATGTTAGCGGATCCGCTCACGAAAGGCTTATCACCCAGTGTTTTCAGAGAGCACGTTACCGGTATGGGTTTGGTTGAAAGCCTTTGATCCTGGCAAAGTTGGGACCATTATAACACCATCTCCCCAAATGGACTCATTTTGAGATCGGATGGGAACCATAGTCACTTGGTTCAGCAGTACTTAATTGACTGTTGTAAATCTATTGTCTTGGTGTACCATTTCATCAAGAGATGAGTCTATAATGTCTGTAATGTTTATGATGCCTATGTAAATTAAGTTGATGGTTTATGTGAATAAAGTTTATGGAGCTCATAAGTTTAAGAAGTTTCATTTTGATATGGAATGATGTATCATAGTCACTGGGTTTCAGTGGTACTTAATTGACCACTGCAATCTTTTCGTCTTGATGCGTTATTTTTGTTGAAAAAATGAGTTTGTAAGTTTAGCCTTACGATCAAGGGGGAGAATGTTGGATATTATGCTTAAGGCTGGTTATTATGATCTATAGTCTAAACTTATGAAAATATCTGAAAGTGCTACAGTAGGCGGTTGCTACAGTAAGCGGTGGCTACTGTAGCTACAGAACCAGCTGAGCTGCCCTGATCAGGGGCAGCTCCTCTCCAACCAGGTGGAGGCCCCCCTGGTGCACTGTGCATTAATAAAATGAGAGGGAGAAGGATAAGGGAGAGGTGTGGCCGGCTGCTGCTCTAAGCCAACACACACACATACACACATACTGACTACTCTTCCTCTCTCTCTCTCTCGAGAACTGGCTACTGATCAAGCCTGCACAGCCAGCACTGGGAAGGACACTTCCACAGCCACCAGATCAAGCTCTTGGTGGTGCTGAAGTAAGAGGAGGAGGAGATGGCAGGACCTGGTGATCAAGGTAATATCCATCTCCTAAGTATTTTTGTGGTTCAAACTTGTGCTAAATGATCCTGGAGGATCCAGCAGATTCAACACAGGTATCTGATTTAAGTTTATGCCCTGTGAGATCATGGGAGATGATATGCTCTCGAGTTCAAAACAACCTGCAAAAGTAAGTGATTTTAAGCTTGGCAAATTTTGTGGCAAAAGCCAGCTTGGGAGTGAGACACCAGCATAATTCTGGAGGAACAAAGACTTGAGACTGATAGGAGGTTGCAGAACTTCAAGCACTTCTATCACATTCTCCTGGATGGTTTGAGACCTCTGTGAATTCATATTCAGTGTCAACTCATCTAGATATTTCTTATTCTTTAGTTCAGCTTCTGCTGCCTGATCCTTACATAGCATGCCACCATTAGCTATCTTCAAGTGTCCACGAAACTGATTAAGTTTCTTTATTAAACTTATACGTTTCCCCTCCTCACATTTTTCTAGATCAAAAGTCATTTGACCCCCAGCATAATATGTTAATCCATCTGATTCGAATTTCTGCAAACTAGTCAACTTACCAAAGTCATCGGGCAAGGTTTCTAGCTTGCATTTCTTGGCATATAAAATCTGCAGATGATATAGCCAACACAAAGTTGAAGGAAGCCTTTTCATGAGAAGACCAGCTCTGCAGATTTCAAGGTACCGAAGATGCTTCCAGTTGCCAATACTATCTGGTAACTCATCTACAGAGGCACAAGAAATCACACGCATGCGCGGAAGTTTAGTACACCAGTGGTCCATTACAAAGCTTGCTTTTCTCCGTAAACTCTTCTTGCAAATTAAGGTACGCAACTTCGTATACTTGCATAGTCCCAACAAGTTGGAATCGTCAAAGTCACTGCTAGGGAGTACATACAGATGACGAACATTCTGGGGGATTTTATCAAAGTCACTCTTATTTCTTAAGATGAAGCAATGGTGCTCTGAAACCATTTGTGCCATGTCATGCAGCAAATCATGGATCACATATCCACCATTTACCTTTTGAAAGAAGGACCTTGCTACAAGCTCTTCAAAATACTGACAGCCAATATTTTGAATTGGAACACCACCTTGAGGTTCCACAAAGCCTTCTGCTGCCCAAATTTCAGCTAAGCATGCCTTCTCAAATCTGTAATCTTTGGGGTACACAGCACAGAATGCAAAACATTGCTTCAAATAGAATGGTAAGTACATGTAGCTCAACCGAAGTGCAGGCAAAATGTCAGTCGGCTGTTGTCTCAACTCCCATAATTCACTCTCAAGTATAAAATTCCAATGTGATGGTTGAAGGTCCATGCTTAACATCCGTCCTAGAGTTTTGGCGGCCAAAGGAGAACCCTTCAATTTAGGAAGTATACTTCTGCCAATACGCTCTAACTCAGGATCATTGTCAGAATTCTCAGATCCAAATATGCATGACTTGAAGAAATTCCAGAAGATGTCATCCCTTAGACCTTCTAATATGACGGGCTCCATTGTGCGCACCCCCTCGGTAACCTTTGGACATCTAGTGGTGACCAACATCGCGCTTCCCTCTTGGACACTTCTAAAAGGTGCAATAAACCTCTTCCAACACTGCTCATTTTCCTTCAAGGCGTCATCCCACATGTCATCAAGGACTATCAATAACCTTTTATTGGTCACAAGGTTAGAGAGAGCACGTTGAAGAAAATCCAAATTATCAGTTGTTACCTCCTTTCCAGTACAAGATTGTATAACTTCTTTAATTAACCTCTTCACGTCAAAGTCATCCGAGACGCATATCCAAATTATCATCTCAAAGTGAGACTTCACTCGTTGATGGTTGCAGATATGTTGGGCCAAAGTAGATTTTCCAACACCACCAATTCCAACTATTGGCAGAACAGGGAGACTATATATTCTTGATTCAGTACTAACTTGGTTGCTGACTGGTGCGCTGGTTGATGCATTGACTGAACTAGTTGCTCTCCTGCGTTTTGAATTTGCAGGTACATTGAGAAAACCCAATACCTGCTTCAGCTCCTTGTCACGACCAAATAATTTTGTTTCATTTGGCAAAGAAGTAGTCTCTGGCCTGACTAATTTATCAAAGCGATGTGTAACTCCATGAAGCCCCATAGTGTCAATTTGTCTCGAAAGATGGTTCAACCTCAACTGGACATCATTCAGTTTGTTGAAGCTGCCTTGGATGACGGTATCAAAGAAGTCAATGAAAGGAAATTGGCTTGCATTGCCCTCCATTTGCACCTTCTTCTCGTACCATCTGAATTCATCAAGAAGGTCCTCGGCCTCAGACACTGCATCCTTGAGATTAGGAAGGAGACTAGTCACACCGTCGTCGTGGCTTCTCCACTCTGCTTTATTAATGACGCTGTACATTGCAGGAAGAGTATCCCTGAGACATTGCAGGCCACTCTCCAACTGCAATACACGATCCTGAAGATTTTGCTCCTGTGAGCCACTCCATCGGGAGTGCAAAGACGAAATGGCAGATTTGGCCCACTGAAACAAAGTGACACATTCATTGAGGGCATTAATTATCCCAATGGCAGATAAGCTCATGGTGGCTGGAGTGTGGACACCTATTCGTCCTGCAAGCAAACAGTGGATGCAATTAGCAATACTGAAGTAATTTTCTTCAGAGTTTGTTTCCAGCAAATGTTCCAATGAAACTAGTTAGCAGTTAAGTGTTCTTCTGAAGTTGTTTATTTTGGTGGTTACGCTCTACTTAGTTTGGATATAACTTGCACGTGCATAGAGGTAAATAGAGCTTGGCGAGTAGCAGCATCACTCTGTGTATGTCAGTAATTTTGTGTCAATTAGAGGCAGCTGGAGCACCTGCGAGTTTATTCCATTGTTGCAGAACCAACAAGCTGAAGAGAAGACTTTGTGTTCCGTATACTTTCTTGTAGAACCCCCAAAGGAAGTTTTGAGTGTTGCTGTTACAGCTTTTGATATAATCATGAATGTATTCATTTTTTTCCTGCATATCTTCTGTAAAAAAAAAAGAGTACTTTCGCTGCCCTCTATCGTACTCCCTCCGTTCCACAAGACGTTTTTGCTACTCCCTCCGCTGCAAAATAGATGACTCAATTTTATACTAACCTTAGTACAAAGATAGTACAAAGTTGGGTCATCTATTTTGGAACGGATGGAGTAGCTTATATCATGGGACCGAGGGTAATAAGAAGTGTGACTAGTACAATTCTGGTTAAAATTCGCACAAGATGACACTCTGCTCCTACGCAAGATGCCAGCGCCTCCTACTCCTCTAGTAGGATTTTTTGTTTAGATCAACAGGGAGAGCACCCGGCTCCATCAATGAAAAGCTGCGGTAGAAAGCTAAGAAAGGTGGATAGATAGAGCCATAGAGGGGGAAGATCTAGAGCAAGGAACGGCTGCGGTCGGCAATGGTGGATCTGTTCGCCCCAAGTGAGCAGTATAGGGTGGATCGCGGGCAGGATAAATCGAGTCGCGGATCCGGTAAAAACAAAGCAAGGTTCCAAGAAATCGACGGGGGCCGGCGGCGCTCACCTGCATCAATCCCAAGGAGCGGCGGCGGTGGTGGTGGTGGCGGCGGCGCTGCTTCTTTCCCTCACTCGACGAACGCAGCTCGCTTTAGAATGCACCGTCGGTCCGTCAGCGGAGGGGGAGCGCTCGCAAGTCGTCAAAACTCAAAAGGAACCGCTAAAAGCTTTTCGGACGCGGTGGTTCGCATGCTATTTGCTTGGTACTCCGTAGCTACTAGCAAGACTAGATCTAGATCTAGATGGGTGTATGTATGCGTGGTAAACTCATCCGAGACGGCGAGACCTAGCATTCGTAGCGGCACCAAAAGAGACACATGCTCATGAAAGAGTCCGATCGAGCTAGCTGTTCATTATTCCAAGCTAGAGGCAAGGACAACTCCAACGCGCGCCGAAGCAAATTCAAAATCAGTCCGCGTGCAGTCCGGACACATTTCCGATTCATATTTGCGTTCGATTTGCATCCACACAAACACAAAATGGTCCGCTCGGTGTCCGTCTCGGGGCCACGTGTCGGCCGCCCACCTACCTCAAGATGGCAATGGGGCCCCGAAACCCGCGTCCTCGCGGGTTTTTACCCTATTAGGTGTTGGAAATATGAGCAATTTACCAAGTGATTTTATTAACAGAAATAGTAGATAAAGCATGACTAATATACCAGTAATAGAGCAAGTCATGTGATCTGTCAAAGTGAAGGTAGATAGCATCTTCATATATAGAACTAGTTGCATATATGAAGTAGGACCTAACAAATTTAGAGCAAGCCCTGGAACGAAGAACAGTGACAGTGTTTCTACCAGAAAACGCATGAACACATACGGGGCAGTGAAAGGAACAAGATAGACCGGAGAGATCATGGAAACATACGAAGCAGCAGCTGAAGCCCCGGTCTTGGGTGAATTGTCCTCGGCGGCCATGTCGTCGAAGAGGTTGTCGACGTCGGGGAAGAAGTCGTCGTCGGGGAAGAAGTCGTCGGCGACCGGATCGTCCGTGATGAAACAGCCAGTAGTCGCACCGAGCGCTCCCCAAAAACCTTATCACCCTTCTCCCGTACAGGACTCAAAAGGTGCGGTTTCGAAGGCCTACTGTCCCGACCTGCGGTGCACGCCGCAAGCCGGGATGAGGAAGACATCATCAGCTTCTGGGGAGGAGCGACCTCCCTTATATAGGCGCAAGAGAAGGAGGTGAACAGGCCGCGCGGGGAGCTGAAGCAAAAGAGGGAGGCGAAGTGAACAGGCAGCAGCCGAAGAGGTTGCACCGTTCGGATTTGAGGAGGAGCGCGCCTGGATGTCCCTCTTATTCTCATGCTCGTACAAGTGGAGAAAGAGCCACCCTTATAAAGAGGTCCAACTCCTTGTAAACTAGCAATGTGGGACTAAACTTTAGTAGTGCCCCTTGCCTTGCACGAATGGGCTAAGTGGGCCTCTAGGATTTATTAGGAATTTCTGAAATTAATATTGGGCTGGGCCAAAGTAGACTAAAATTCCAGCATTGGGGGACGGGGATGGGCGACTTTCTATCCCCGCGGGGCTGATCATTGATACATTATAAAACCCGGCATGTTTCGCGGGTTTAAACCCGTTCGAGTACTACCCGAACCCGAAACCCGACAAAACCCGTCAAAATACGTTATTTAGCATGCACCGATCCATCTTGACTCAAGTGGCCCAAAGCCACAGTGCCCGAGCAGCCGAGCCCCACAACATCGAGGCCCTGGAGTACAAACAAACCCCACGCTCAGTCGCTACAGTGTCGCTCCCTCTTCAGGCCTCTCTCTCCCGCACAACACAACACCTAAACCTAAACCTAGGTCCCCGAGCCGTCGCCTGCTGCTGTAATATGCTCATATTTTTTCTTTCAAATGTTGTTGGTTTCATTGACTGCTTATTGGGACGGGTTCCCCGTGGGTTTTGAAAACCCGATGGGTTTAGGGCACGGGCAAAATTTTAACCCCACGTACGTTGATGGGAACGAGGACGGGTTTGCGATTTTCTCGTGGGGATAAGTTTGGGCAAGCAAAACCCAGTGGGTTTCGTCCCCGTTGCCATCTTGACACCTACCCATACCGTCGAAGTCAATGTAACCACCTAACTTGGCCCTGCATGGCAGTGTCTGGAAGCCTCCAGAGTCATCGTCCTTTTTAATGTAACCATGCGAGGGGGGGCCTCATCCTCTTCTCTCATCCATATCTGGCCAGCATCGCTTCCTCGCCGATGACACCAAATCCTAGCTAGCATGCGCGTCCGCCATGGGTTTCTTCAACACCGAAGGCAAGGCCAAGGCCAAGTTTGACGACGGCGCCGGCTCGTCCCGCGCAACGCTACTGCGGCCGGACGCCCTCGCGCTAGTGCCGCATGCTGGGAGGAGTCACTGCACACCGTACCACTGGTACTACCGCGTGTTGTTGCCGTGGTCGGCTGTTAATCCCCCATGGTTGACACCTTGACCTGCACCGCATCCTGATGCCGGTGGTGTCACGAATGGCGCGCGCACGGGAGGAGGTGCCCAAGCGTCATGCCCTCCGGAAGCCGGAGCAGCGTCACGACCCGACGTACGTGACAGACTCCCCTAGCTAGGAGGTCTCGTTCGCCACCTAGAATGACATGACCCGCCGCGACAGCGTTCCACTCGACCCGGCGTACATTCCGCATCACCCACCCCGGCGTACATTCCGCATCGCCCGGTGGTGGCGCCGGAGGAGGAGGTAGAGCAACCTACCAGGCCGCACTGGAGGAGGCGCTCCAGGGCGCCCTGGAGGACAGGTAAAGCGAGGAGGACGCGCGCTGGGAAGGATTGGAGGAGGTCCTCGCGCTGTCGGTGGCGGGGGACTGCGTCTACACCCCCTCGTGTCGTCGTCGTTGCCCGAGCCAACCCCTGTGCCCACACCGTCATGGGCGAACCTCGGTGAGCGGTGCCAGTGGCACGACTACCTTCATGAGTGGGTGAGCACGCCGCTCGTATGGTTGAGCACGACGACGAACCAGAAGGCACGTACCTCCAACAATGGAGGGCCCACGCACTGGTAGAGAAGCGAGAGGACGTCGAGTAGCGTGTGTAGCAGGAGCACGAGAAGGACCGCGCACAGCGCTGGGCACGCAAGGCGGAGGAGTGCCGGGAGCGCGAGGAATGTGCCAGATCTGCCGCCGCAACAGACCGTAGAAGAGGCGGCACGGACAACGTGACAACAGGCGTTCCCCTTGGGCGAAGCCGCCACCGGACTTCGTCGACTTCACTGCCCAGATGACGCATAGAGCAGCATGCTGGGTGGGTGGGTGGGCATCAGTCATTTTGTAAGTTTTAAATTTATGTTTAAGTGGACTTTGGCGGCGGTTGACCAGCCATTTTAATATTTAATTATGTTAATTTTATGTTTAATTATGCTCATGTTTTTGAAGAAAAAAATAGAACTACGTGGAAATTGCGTCTGCCAGAGTTAAGCGCGACGACTGACCGACAAAAAAGCGGACACATTCGTTCACTCCGCCAACCTAAATAAAAAAAAAATCTGTATCAGTTTATGTCGGCATGCTGACTGTGACCGGTGGCAAGCTCCGTCGTCTCGCAGTAGCTAGATTTCTGCACGGCAAGGTACTTTAATTGTTCGAAATTCGCTTTCTCGTTTCAGATGTCTTTTTCTTTTCTCTTTTGACGAGGGACTCGTCTCAGATATCTTTTTCCGCTTTCACGTCTCAAATATCGAAAGCACAGTTTACTTGGAGAACCTATGAGACGAACATAACGTTCCAGTTCTGACTGCCTTTATTTGTATCAGTACAAATTATGAGTATATTTCATTTTGAAGAGGCATTTTCTAGGAATCAAATACCTATATGAGTGCACCATTCATATAGGTCGTATGCAAAAAAATGCGCAGAGAGCTACAGAGAATAAAGTGGGAAAATCGAACTATTAATTTTAATGTAGCTTAGCATCTCTGGCCACAAAAGCATCCTCCTTGGCCTCCATGCCATCATCAAAACATCTGCAAGTGTCCATGCAATGTCGCATTCAGTTTTGCGCCCACATTAATGTTGGAGAGCATTGCACAACCTGAAAGTTATAATAACAATACCTCTCTAGCGATTCAATTTTTTTAAATATACCACTTATTATTCTAATTATTCCGTTGGCATGTCTTTCATTATTTCACTATTTCAAAAAGGTGATATATGAAAAAAAATCATTATTTTAAAAATGTGATTCCAACTATGTTCAGTATTAAAAAAACTATTTCACTTATTTCAGTAAAAAAAGTTGTTGAAAAACAATTAAAATAATTAAATAACTATTTTGCAATAGTTGAAATAGCTTAAATCGTTTCTGGATTAATTTAAATCGTTTTTGAAATAAATGAAATAGTTTTTGAATATTTTTATCAGTTGTGAAATTTGCTTCGATCAATTTGTGAGAGAGAATTTGAACAGGATATATAAAACATTATTTCAGTTGAAAGACATAGGTTATGTAAAGTTTCAAAAGAAATAAAGCATGGGTTATTTTTGGGGAGAGGAGATAGACTTTTATCGAAACACCCAAGGGACATCTCATATATATCTCTGTCTTGTACAAAATAAAATAACATTAAAAAACATACTAGCCTTATTCTTTCTTCGATTTTATGCCACATTTTGGAGATTGAACATTTTTTCTATAAAGGGTGTCTTTATTGACTCATAATGTAGTATCGAGGGATACAATCATAATGAATACACACCCGGCCTCTGCATAACTAGGATGCACACAGCCAATACTAGGATATAGTACTGCTGGAGATTGAACATTGCGCTGAACCAATAGTAAAGAAAACAGACACACTGCTAACACCTTCACCGTACTAGGTTTTAAAGACCGCAATAATCACTAGCACCTTAAGACGAGATCTAGAAGTCGCTGAAGAAGCATCAGTTGAAGCATCAGCCAATGCAAAAACAGGCTTGCAGTCATCACCACCGATCCAGTGGGTTGGAGAAACCGGACCATGCCGCAGAACAACACATAATACGAAGATGTGGAAGTCATCACACCAATGGTTAACCAATTGCTCTTTTTGAAGGACACATCAACTGCCAAGATCTGAAGAAAGCAAACAGATCCGACGACACAAACTTTCACAGGCCCTCTGTCTGCACCGGATCAAACGTCGTCCAGGTAAGGAGAGACGAGAGAGACCTTATTTAATCACACCATCGTCGATGTCGTTGGGGAAAGAAAACCTAATAAGAAAAAAAAGGAACATATGGCTCCCACTCCTCTTGCCGCCGCCAAGGCTGTCAGACGGGGAAGATGAGGGGGGTCGATGCAGCTGCGTGGGAGAGAAACTTGGCAGGAGCGGCTAGGGTTGAGAGAGGATGTGTAATTGTTGTTGAATTTATCAGATGGGGTTTTGAGGAAAGATACTTGCATTTCGAAAAAAATGAGAGATACTTGGGGGCCCATGTGCAGTTATTCGTACCTATCTTAGAGCATCTCCAACAGGCGCGCTATCTTAGCCGCGCGCTGGAAAAGGTGTTTTTTTTGCGCGTGCGGGGCCGTAATGGGCGCTCCAGCAGGCGCGCCATATATAATCACGCGCACATTACGCGTGGAGAAAAACGGCATCACGCGCTACTTATTTCGTGCGCTCGCTCTTGTGCATTGGACATTCGCATGCACGACCAACTGTCCCCAACCTCTCCAGCCTTCGCCACGCCCCACGCCGCCGCCGGCAATTTTCGACCTATGGAATGCCATGCTGGCATCCCATCAACCGCGACCCCTCCGCCGCCACCGCCGCAAACCCTAGCGCGGGGTTGAGCTTCGGCATTGCCGCCGCCGGCCCTCCTCCAAGCATCAGTCACGAGCACGGCCTTTTCATGGCGCCACGGACGACCTCTCGGGGTGGCGTCACGCCGCCGCCCGCCGTGAAGCCACGGGCCCCCGTCTCCACGCGACTGAATGCGGCGGCTACGACGGCGTGGAAGGTGTCCTGGAAGAAGAACAAGGCGGATGGCTCTTCTAGGCGGGCGAAGAAGAGACTTGCAGGGCGTCCGGCCGCACCTCCGCCGACCGAATCATCGAAGAGCTCGCAATCTGTTGCGCCAACGGCCGATGCACACAAGGTGTTTGATGAAATGCCCACAAGGTATGATTTCGCCCCTTTTTTGTTGGTGTTTTTTTACATGAATGTATACACATGGATAGCTTAGTTTGCTTCTACATACTTTGTAGTTGCAATGATCACACATATATGTCAACTATGGGTGTTGGCTCCAACAATTCTCATTGGTCTCAAACCAATGAAGTGCATGAAGATGATCATGAGTTTGAGGTGGATGAGGATGGTTAGGGTATCGTCGATGCACCGAAAGGAAGGGCGAGCAAGTACACCATGAACGAAGACATCTTGCTATGCAGTACATGGTTGCATGTGTCTATGGATGCCAGCATAGGAGGGGACCAAAGTAGAGATACATATTGGGTTCGGATGAAGGAGCACTTTGATATACACAACAAGAGTGGAATTGTCCGCACCGATAGATCTCTTCGCTCCCGGTGGTCGACAATCAACAAAGATTGTCAAAGGTGGGCGGCGGCACTTAAGGCGGTTGACACGATAAACCCAAGTGGCACTAATGATTGAGATATGGTAAGTGTTATTTCTTTCATGTTCCTTCCATGTTCATGCTTCTTCATTGGTGTTTCAAGTGCTAACTTGTTCTTTTGTTTGTAACTCACTATTGCACAAAACTTATTTCAAGGAGAAGAGAAGAAGACCAAGAAAGGGAAGGTCAAGAAAGGGAGACCATTTGTGTTGCCACATTGCTACAATGTGTTGAAGGATGAAGAGAAAGGGAAGCCCCGTGATGACCAAGAGGAGAGCAAGAAAAGTAAGGCAACTATTGATTTGGATGATGTTGATGAGGAGGAGGCGTCAAGTGATGACGGCAAGAAAAGCCCTACACCAAAATCGGTTGCCTACTCCAAGCCAAGAAGACCAAATGAAGCTAAAAAAAGATGCAAAAGAAAAGAAAAGAAGAAGAAGAAGAAGAAGAAGAAGAAGAAGAAGAAGAAGAAGAAGAAGAAGAAGAAGAAGAAGAAGAAATAGAAATGAGATGATGATTTAAAGAATGCAATGGAAGCTATTTTGAAGGCACAAAAGGAAGCAAACAAGCAAACAAGATGAGGATGATGGCAATGAGCCAAGATACGGCAGCCGAGGAGAGGATGTTGGCGGCCGAGGAGAGGAAGGTGGGATTGGAGGAGAAGAAATTGGCCATGAAGGAGTGATGACGGGAAAAATGGCGAGCGTGGAACACGCATCCACGTCATTGATACAGAATAAATAAATTTAAGTGCATACATGCATACAAAAAAGAAGATCAAACATTGCAGGTACATTACTTCCAGAACTCTTACATTTACATAAAAATTCTGTTAATTACATCTCCGAAGAGAAAACCCCTGATTAAGAATTCCAACATTTCTATTACATAGGATTACATCACATGCCTATTACAAAATGATATAAGAAAATTCTTCCTCCTCGCTGTCGTTGACGCCGGCATACTCGGGGGAGCCTTGGACTTTGTTCATGTTATCATATACGATGGCTTTCACTAATATTTTGCTTTTATTTGACTCGTACTGATATTGGCAGCACATGTATGCATGCTTGAATGACTTCATTTAATTTTCCTTGTTGATTAACCTATATCTAGACTTTGATTTATTTTCCTTTACTTTATATGAGAAAATTATCTTAATGGTTAATCAATCTGCTAAATGAGTCTTCAATCATCATGATGCATGCATATGTGACATGAAATCATGCACGTATGTTGTGCATGCAAAATACATTAGTACTAACAATGGTAGTACTTTTTATGTTATGAGTAGATGACTTTTATATTTCCTAAATGTTCGCGAGCCATATGGGGCATGGTGATCTAACTTTCATATTATGCGAAGATAAGCCAGATGCGATCCCTTTTGAGCATATGTATATATGGAGCAGATAAAAAAAATATTTAATTTGTTTGATGGCATATGCGAGTGCACTACAATATTTCTAGTGCAATCAGACTCAGATTATGACTCTGGTCATCCTTTAGTTTTTTTATAATGTTCGTCCATATGAAGGAACCATACAATTTATTTTAGTTGGGTGGATATACACCAATTAACCTTGCATTAGCTAGGTACTACGTGTCCATTTTACTTTGCATGCATATACACTAGATTCGCCAATATCTAGTTATCTGCCGATGATGCAAACTAGCACTATTTGGGGCCGATGCATTTCATATAGTATATCCATTTAGTCGGTTTTAGAGACATTTGATTAATATAATACCGTTTATGACTTGGCGGTGTTTTGTTTATGCACCATGAAGTGGGAATGTCTGTTTTCCATGCACCCAACTTTGAACATGGTTAATTAAGTTTTGCTACATGACTCAATTTTAGCATATCATGCACGCATGCGATCATCAAGCATGCGACTAAGTATGGTGTCTTTTGATGAGCACTTATGGTTTTGCAATTTTTTATATGCAATCTATAGTATATAGTTTGTCCATCATTTTTTCATGTTGATTTTCCCCGAGTCATGCATTTGCCGTGATTCTGTTGAAAACAAAGTCTTCACTCTACATAAGGGAAGAAATACCTTGATTTGTGTCAATATGACCAAACCAGAGGCAATTTTCATGCAATTTATACTTCTTGACATGTATCAACATATGACCATGGCAAGAACAAAATATCGAATTTTGAGAAAACCTCTTGACATGTGTCAATATGACCGTGCCAAGAGTAAGATATTAAACTTGTGAGAATATTACTTGACATGTGTCAATATGACCAAGCCAAGAGCAAGAATCATGTCACTTGGAGAAAACTTCGAGATTTGTGTTAATGTGACCAAATCAAGAACCATTATATGAAAAACAGGACCATGCTACTTGAAGAAAAAGCTCTAGATCTGTGTCAATATGACCAGATCAAGAACCATCACATGATTAAAAAAAAGCTACTTGGCTCATGTCAATATGACCAAGCCAAGAGCAAATATTAGGCAACATGGAAAAGAATTCATGATCTGTGCCAATGTGACCAAATCAAGAATCATCATATGGAAGAAGCTACTTGGCTCATGTCAATATGACCAAACCAAGAGCAAAGATTAAGCAAGCATAGGGAAGATCATCAATCAGAGAAGCAAAGGGATAAGGAGAGAACCATGAATCCCACCTTCTTGCTCAACTCCTCCCAGCCTCCCTCTCCCACGTATGTGTGGGTGTGATTTTTTTTT